>CM070519.1:2464652-3064652 GCA_036346375.1 Guadua angustifolia | reverse complement strand
CCAGTTGCCACCATCACATCGGTGCAGGCAGCCAATTTCTTCCTCGACATTGTGTATCGATTCGGGGTCCCGAACTCCATCATCACCGACAATGGGACACAGTTCACAGGGAAAGAATTCCTTGAGTTCTGTGACAACTTCCATATCCGCGTCGATTGGGCGGCCGTGGCTCATCCGCGAACCAACGGCCAGGTCGAGCGAGCGAACGGTATGATTCTCTAGGGGCTCAAGCCCAGGATTTTCAGCCGATTGAAGAAGTTCGCAGGACGATGGGTGGCCGAGCTGCCCTCCGTCCTCTGGAGCCTGCGCACCACCCCGAACCGATCGACCGGGTTGACACCATTCTTTCTTGTATTCGGCGCCGAAGCGGTGTTGCCGACCGACTTGGAGTACGGCGCCCCAAGACTCCGAGCCTTCGACGAAGCACGGGGGCTCGAAGCACAGCAAGACGCGGTCGACCAACTCGATGAGGCGCGCGACGCGGCTGTCCTACGGTCGACCAAGTACCAGCAGGCACTCCGCCGCTACCACGGCCGCCAGGTTCGAAGCCGTTCCTTCAACGTTGGCGACCTGGTCCTGCGCCAGGTCCAGTCCAACGTGGGCAAGCACAAGCTTTCCCCCCCATGGGAAGGTCCCTTCACCGTCGTGGAGATCCTCCGGCCCGGCACCTACCGACTTAAGGATGCCGCGGGCAATATCATCCCAAACGCTTGGAACATCGAGAAGCTCAGGCAATTCTACTCTTAAGGTTTTCCGCTTCCCTCGCGTCCCCCACAACCCTCCGAGCTCGGGTGGCGCTTGACTCGCTCGGAGGGCATGTGCCTCTTACGAATCTGAGACTCGGCGTTCCGACCGGTCTCAGATCCCCCAAGCAGTGACCTCCTCAACCTAAGTGCTACGGCCCACACCAAAACCCCGGCGGTTTTCGGTGGCTACGGTCGCGAACCAGCGCTCAAGAAGGGGAAGGAGAACCTGCGTTGGGCATCCAAGTCGTCGGCCGGAAGGGCCATCCATGGCCAAGCTTTTGCTCCCTGTGTCATTACCTCGAAGTGTCCACGCCGAATAACCCTTGCCGGTTTCAAGAGCTACTAGCCCTAACATGAGCACGCACGTAAGGAAATGTGGCGATTTAAACATGGAGTGAACTTAACTTCCCGAAGCATACTTTCTCTTACATCATTCAGAAACATACAAATGCGTATCGGGCCTCTACGACCTACCTTACATGAGCGTCGTCTAAAGCTAAAAGGCTAACAGATCAAAAGCCTGTTGCTGTGCAAAAGAGGCATCACGAAGGCGGACCGCCGTCTTGGATAAGGAGGACATCTCCCACTACGATGTATCTAACACTCCAGAACCAAGAACGGACCACCGTCTCCGCGAGCGCAAGTGTGGCTCTGCAAGCGGGTGAGGCCAACGCTGCTCAAAGACGACTTCGCCGATGAGCAGCACCCGGAAGGAGCGTCACACAAGATGTCGCCGAGGGGCAGTGCCTCGGTACCCAAGCCACCTCGTCCACAGGGGCTCTGGATGCTCCAAAGAAGCACCACACAGCAACCCCCGGGACGGCGTCCCCGCGTCGGAAACCAGTTCCGAAGCCGCCGCTGGGGGGCGCCTAAGTTGAGGTTTCCCAGCTAAAGGAGGGGCCGACCGCACCGGCGCCCTCCTCCCTGTCGGCCTCATCATCTGAGGCCTCGAGGCGAACTCGCCTCACTACCATCTCCGCTGCGCCCCGCACCCTGGCCCGCGCTTGGGCCGAGTCACCTTCGATCCTGGCGACGGTCGCCGCCGTCGCGAGGCGGCGCTGCCGGGCGCAAAGACGCAAGCACGTACTCCGCCACCACCGAGGCGACCCTCCGGCCCTCGCGAGCGGAACGCTCCCGCAGGGCAAGAGGCAGGTACGCCAGAGACCCGGCCATCCGGGCAAGGCACGAAGCATACTGCTCGGTGGTACGCTCCAGCGGCTCGTCCAACCGCATCCCCAGAGGCCTCACGCTCCTGCCCATGCTCTCGTACACGGGGCGAAGCACGGAAAGGAGAACCTCGTGCTCCTCGCGCATCCGGGCAATTTCCGCCTCAGCAGCGTAGCGCTGCGCTGCCCCTCGCGGCGGCCTTTTCGGCCAAGCGCGCTCGTAGCACCTCCGCCTCTGAAAGCGGCGGGGCCTGGAAAGTCACCATCACGACGGCGGCAACCGCCCGGCCCCTCGGTCCCCGTTCCGTCTCAAGAGGGGCGGGCGGGCGTCCCCCCCGCCAATTGGAGCTACGAGCAAATACAAAAACATCACCATTAGATGAGAGCAGATAAGGCTACGCTGCCACGAAGCCACAGAAACTTACGCTGGCGGCGGGTTCCAGATGGAGAAGTTCGATGAGGGCAGCACAAGCTCGCTCCTCGTCGCGGATGTCCCGGCGTCCACTCGGGGCCTTTTGGGGTCCGTACCCCACGAGTCCCCATCCGTCGGCTGCCCGTCCGCCCTTTCACTGCCCTCACCGTCGCTCCCCATTTTTGTCCGCTCAAACCTCCCTGCGGACAACGTGTTCGCTGGAGGAAGGATAAAGGAGAAGCGCACGCAAATGCCGAGCACAATGCTGCCTCGCCCCCAAGACCCTATTTATAGGCAAGGGGCGGTGCAGCCCGGGCGAGCGACGCCTCGCCCCAACGCCAAGGCGTCCCGTCCACCCCACGGCTCGATGCGGGAAGCCATCATGGCGCATTAAAAAGCCACGTCGCGCTGAGCGGCGATGGGACGGGACGGTAGCGAAAGGACGCCATCGACACGGCGGCTAGCGCGCCTCGATCTCGCTCTGGTAAGCCGTCGCGCGCAAAGAAGCCGCCTCGACCACGGGGCATCAGTGCGTCCGGCCGGCCGCAGCCCAAGCCTAGTGCCACCCCGCTCCGGCGCGTTTTGGCCCAGAGGCTGAGGTAACCACTTTCTTAACACCGCTTGCATCCCTTTAGAACCTCAGGGTTCCATACCAGCCGCACCTTGCTCCCCACAAACGCATGGAGGCCTTTGTTTCGTGCGCACTTAGTGGGGATAGCGACCCGATTGACCGTTGTTCTCCCGCATGGTAACCCATCTCGACCCAGCGCCCGAGCCTCGCCCGGTGCCTCACGGTTACTAAGCGGTAACCAGCGGAGAAGGGCATGCCCATGCGGAACGAACAACGACCTCCCGGCAACGCTCTCCTCCCGCTCAAATGCGTGCGAACGCACTACAAGCCCGCTAAAGGCCGAAGGCTCCGCCAGCTGTTGGCTCTGCCTGGTTCTGCTCCCTTTGATCCAGGCACTATGACCTACGCCCCAGCGGCAACGGCCACGAAATAGTGCTTTGCGAATAAGGGGGTACCCACGCGCCATGAACCATAGCTGGTCGGGGTATTCCGCTCCCTCGTGCGTACGCACCGGCTTGTGCCTCCGCGTCCGCGGTTACCTTGTATCTTCATCTACGTATCAGCACTCCGACCTACGTTCGAAGGGCCCCGGCGACCCCGAGGACGACGGCTGTCCGAGTAAGTGCGTGTTACGGAAGAAAATACAAGCGACACAATCCAGATTATCAAACACACCAACAGCAAACTGTCCCAGAATACAAGCGGTTTCATCAAAGCAAAAACAAAAGGGATCCTGCATCGGCGCCCGCAGGATCACCCAGCAAAGTCGTCATCATCGTCGTCGTCGTCGTCGTCATCATCGGAGCTGCCGACCTCGGGGCCTGCGGTGACCACACCTAGGCCTGCCACCGCCTCCGCCGCCGCATGCACCTTCGCCCGCATCTCGTGGGAATCACCCACGATTCCGGCGATGGCCGTATACGCGTCGAAGGCGGCGTCACGGCTGGCGCGTGAGCCAGACCGTACTCAAGCGTCGACGCAATCCCTTGCCCCTCGCGGGCGGCGCGCTCACGCAAAGCCCGGGGGAGGTCCTCCAAGGCTTCGGCCGCTTGGGTAAGCCCGAAGGCGTACTGCTCCGCCGAACGTTCCAGGGGCTCGTGCAGCTTTACCCCGAGCCACTTCAGGCTCCCGCGCATGCTCTCAAACGCAGGGCGGAGCATGCCCAGGAGGCTCTTGCGCATGCGCGCGCTCCGCATGCATCACGTCCGATGCGGCGCTGACGTTCTCGGCCCGAGACCGCCACCTCGCCGCTTCCTCCTGAGCCTTCGCCAGCCTCTCCTCGGCGACAATGGCTCGAGCGCGCTGTGCCTGCGCCTCCTCAAGTGCCTTCGCGAGCTCCTTCTCAGCGACCTGGACTCGCGCCCGCTGCCAAAACACATCCGCCCCACGAGCGGCAGCGGCGGCAGCCTGGGCATCAAAGGAGGCCTCCAGCCTCGCCAGCGCTGCCCCCAAGTCTGCCGCCGTGCCTCCCGTCGCAGGAGACCACCGCAACGCCCTTGGTGAACGATGCTTGCCATCTCGTGCGTCGCGGGCGGTGGAACCAAGCCCGAGCCGGAAGCGCTAGGAAAGGAAAGAAGAAACCCCGCGTAAGCAAGAGCAAGAAAAAGGCAACCCCAACGCCGGTCGGCGGACCCTTACCTCGATTGAGGGTTCCCGATGCGAAAGACCGACGAAGGCAGCGTGATCTTAATCTTCGTCGTCCCGGCCGAGGATCCTGCACCGGCGCGGGACTTCTTGGGAACCGAGCCGTGCGGTTCCACCTCGGCCACTCGCTTCTCGGCCCTCCGTCGTCACGCCTTGACCATTTCTCGTTGAGTCGAAGCGGGACAAAAATGCGAAGAGCGGTAGCGGCGTATATCTGGCCAGACGTGGTCGTTGTCGCCCGATCCACCCCTCAACCTATTTATATGGGCGGGCGGAAATCGAAGAAAGCGGCGTCGTCGGACGGTGCGACAGCTACAAGATTAACCCGTGTCGAGGCGACCACGCGGGCCCTCGCCACCTCCCTCCTCCGCATTAAATGAAAAGGACTGGCGAGGCACCGCTCTACAGAGGCGCACCACGACTCTTCGTTTCAAGCCTCCGGGCCGCCACGATCGCGTCGGGCATAGCGAAAGCAGGACCATCGGCTGAAGAAAATCGGAACACAGCTAAGACAATCCTTCCCTAAGCTTGTTTGTCCCTTCTCCCGAACTCAAGTGCTTGGCCGACACATCGGCCCCCACGCACCACTCGGGGGCTACAACACCACACGCCCGCACGGACTGATGACCCGACCAGCCACTCGGTTCTCTCTAGCGGCAACCCTCTCGACACGAACGCTACGGCCCTCGCCTCGGTGGCTCTGATTATGGGATAGCGCTTTATAAAGAAGAAATGCCCAAGTAATGGGAACCACGGCGGTCGAGGCGTTCGAGCCCATGGCGAGCACCGAGCAAAATATCCCAATCCTGAAAACGGCTATTTGCGCCTCCTCCGAACACCACGAATAGCGCACCGACTTATGCTTGGCTAACCTTCGCGGTTTTCTGAAGCTACAGTCGTAAAGCGCTTATCGTGGGGACGTAAATTAGCAAAAAACCGGATTCTAGGGCCGATCCGACCAGCCCAAGCAAACTTCAAACCAACGTTCAACAAATTCCTTACACCAACAAAAGCCAAAGCAGCTAATCTTCTCCCACGTCCCGATGGAGGATATCCTGCGGCGATATCCGGCCGGCGATCGTTGCGGCGTACGGGTCAATCCGAGTCCTCAGCTCCTCGACCTGCTCATCGGTTTGATCTGCGGTGACCCCGCTGCTGATGACCTCGAAGTCAACGTCGTCATAATGGGAGGCGACAAGGACAAGCGCCGAGGCAACCCCAAGCTCGGCTCCCACGCTCACCGAGCGCTCGACGTGCTCCGGCACGCGAACCAGCGTGGCGGCGAGAGAGCTCGGGCTCGACACGGCGGCTCCGAGCACTCGATGGCAGACCTCCTGGCCGGCTTCCTGCAGGGTCATCAGCTCGGCAGTCCACACGGACAAGTCATCCTCCGCCAACTTCTTCTCCGCCCAGCGCCTTCCTCGCCGAGCGTTCCTTCCTCTTCCTCTTCCTCTTCTCCTCCCTCCGCTTTTTCCTAGCGGACTCCCGCTGCTCGGAAATTTTGTGGGCCGCGGCCCTCTCCGCTTTCTCCTCCGGCAATAGCACTCGGGAGGCTACGCCGGCCAGCCCCTGGGTGGTATAAATATGCCGGTCAGGCGATACACGAAAGGCCGCGCTGAAAGGAGAAGGGAAACGAAAGGACGTGTACCACGGCTTACCAGGTTCGGAGGGTGACTCGCCGAAAAGGGCTCGGGTTGGCCGCCCACTGCCACGGTGGCGCAACCGACCAATACGGCGGCCACCCTAGCCTCGACCTCCGACTCAACAAGTTCCGCCTCCGCCATCCGCATGGAGTCGTGGACCCCCCCATACTGGAACATGGGGCGGTCCCTCGCCATGAGAGGTTGAACGCGCATCCTCATGAAAGCGCGCACGATGGTCTCGCCGGTCAGGCCTCGCAGCACCTGGGCCTTAATCCTCTCGACGATCACCTCCACCCGATTTCTCTCCCTGTTGTCGGGCCCCCAGGACCATTCCTCCCTCGCCACAGGGCGACAACCGGTAAAGGCCGGGGCACTCCCCTCCGGGTTCCACACATAGAACCATTCGGAGTGCCACCCTCGGTTCGACGACGGCAGCTTCAAATCGACATAATCCGCTGCGTGGCCCTGACGCATCTGAAGACTTACGCCGCCCAGGAGCGCCAGGGGGCCCGTCGGCTGATCTTTCCTCGACTTGGCGTGAAAGAAGTACTTCCAGAGAGCCCAGTGGGGTTCGATCCCTAGGAACGCCTCGCATAACGTGATGAAAACCGCGATGTGAAGCACCCCGTGGGGGTTGAGCTGGTGCACCTCGACCTTGTAGTGGTGCAGCAGTCCTCGGACGAACCGGTGGAGCGGAAGTCCGAACCCGCGCTCGTAAAAGGAGGCGGGCACGATGATTTCGCCGCCAGCAGGAGCAGGGACCGCGGCACCCGTCGGCACCCTCCACCGCGAGACGTCAAGCGGCGGGAGGAACCCTTTCTTCTCCAAGCCTTGTGCGCGACCAGCCGAGATGGAGCATTCGGGCCACGACATCTCCGGCGGCAGGAAGATGAGAGAAGGAGAAAGGTAAGGGACGAACCCCCCGAACTTTTTCCGTTTTCTCCTCTTAAGCGAGGACGGGCAGCGTCTTGGGAAACGCGAAACTGCGGCGCCTTCCCAGCGTTAAGTTTCGCAGACACAGCGGTAGTCGGCCGAGACAGAGCGGCAGTCAATGGCGTTGCCTCGAGAAGGCGTCGTCGTCCGTCGGATCGCCAGCGCAGGCTCACCAAAGAAACGTATCCTTTCCAGATCTCTTTTTGCATTAAATGGCGGGCCAGGGACGCCTTGAAGCGTCTTACCGCGCCCGTCCATGACCTTTTATTTCTCGGCCTCGGTGAATCGGTGGGCGCATCTGTAAAAAGTCCGCCGGGCCACGGACGGCCTCGAGGTGGCGAGAACGTTGAAAGAACCGCAGGGCTCGAAGCCTCAAAAACCCCAAAAGGGGTTAAGGCCGCCCCGGGATACAAAACAGCGAGGGACGAGGGTGAGGTGAGCCCCCAGTGGGCCTCCGGTTGGGTCGGCGGACGACCCAATCACCCTAACTCGTGTCCGAGACCATACTTCACGCTCTCCAGCGGAACCCATCGTAGGGTGGCAGCCAGCTGCACCCCGGGTCGGCTGACGACTCGGGGCCCGGTACGGGATCGAGTAAAGAAAGGTTCTTATGGGCCGCCCCCAGTGGGTCGGACGCCCGACTCAGGGACCGTCCGCTCGGAAAAAGATCCCCTTGGGAGGATCTCCAGGGCCCACTCGGATAACCCGTCAGTAGCTCCACGAGCGCGGTGCTCAAGCCGGCGCCGGGCAAGCACGTGACTGCTCACCCCCTCCAGGTCCCACACCTGCGGACGGGGCGTACCTGTGGGACAGACAGCGGCTATTCCTCCCACGGACAGCCTCGCCAAGCGAGAGTTCGGGAGGAACGCCCCACGACCAAACTCCGGTATAAAACCAGCCGATAAATACGTCCAGCTACGACGCAAAACGAGCACCCAGGAGCTGGGGCCTCGTCAAAACACGAGGCCTCCACGGCCGGGCGGCGTCCGTGAAAGCGTAGGATCGGCTCTGCAGTCGGAAACCCCAATCGGCTCTCCAGGACCGCTCGGGGCTCGGGGGCTACACCCGCCGGGTGCGCTCGCGCGCACCCAGGCAAAATCGACTTGCTAAATCCAGGAGGATCCCGCCGAAGTCTCATGAACCCGCCCGGGGGCTCGGACCGGGCAACATCTCCCGAGCACACCTCCGGTAGGGTTCTGCTGACCAAGTCGGCGGAATCCCGCAAAGCCAGGGCCAACGGGGACGCCCGCCTAGCTCGAGCAAATCAAATGTCGATGTAACCCCACCAGCTCTCGACCTTGCGGGGCTACACGTAGTCTTGCACCTTTAAAAGAAACTGGCGGACCAGGACGGTTGGCCTATCAAGGATGACGGACCGCCTTTAACGCAGCGCATGTTCGGGGGCAACGGGAGCTCTTGGCGAATACTTATACCAGGGGTACCCCACACCCTGGACTTCATCTTCATAAAAGGACTATCATCAAAGCGATCGAAGCTTCGGTGTGCGATTCAGGCCCACCTCAAAAGCGAAGACTCTCATGGGCGGAAAAGAGTTGTGGGCCTTCGCGAAAGCCACGAGGACTCGACGAGCGATAGTCGAGACGCCGAAAACTCGACCAAGACCAGTAGGACGGCCGCGAAGCCCCGACCGAGGTCGGCTCGGACGCTCAGGCCAGTACCCAGCGAAGCCCTCGGCGAAGTTTCAAGTCGGGGCCTCCACCGCGACGCCACCTAGCCACGGATGAACACATCTCACGAACACAACGCCCTCGCCCGAGCGGTGGGTCCGCCCCGAGGCAATCCTGTGGGCGCCAAAGTCAGCGGTGTCCCATCACATGGTCACGCCTGATGAAGGGTTGCGCGCTCTCCGAGGCAAGCTCAAGACCGTTCGCCCGAGACGTCGGCGTTAGGCATGCGCACGGGGCCGATGCGCCGTTCCGGAGGGACAGGACACCGCACCAACTCCGTCTGTCGCCCACCCGATATATCGGCGGTTGTGAGACGGATGATGTAATCCTTGGAGCAGACTTCAAAGTGAAGACTTGACACGTCGGCATAGGGCCTTAACGCCTAGCCGTTAGGCATCCTTTCTTGTTTTTGCATATCCTCCAGAACTCCGTGTAACCCGCCTTCCTGTGCCTATAAAGAGAGGCGGGACCCCAAGGGGATTAGCCACACATCAAGCCATCACAGTAGAACAAGAACTCCCTCGGAACCGTCCGAGTTGTAATCCAACGCAGTCTTCTGCGCCCTCATCAATACAATACCACCACACGAACTGGACGTAGGGACATTCAGCCCGAACCAATATAAACCCTGGGCTCCTGTAGTCTAACCATTCAAGGAAGCGGGAGCGCGCGACCCCTTGACTTACAAATTTACTTGCCGGTTTACGAAACACCGACAATAATCTATTGCAATTGAAGTTAAAACAATGCAAAGCCAGCTTTAAAACACTCCATGGGTTATTCCCTGCTAATGCCTGAAAAATGAATTAAAGATCTTATATAATGTAGTCGCAAACGTAAAGTGAAGTTAGCCGATTTAGTGTTATTCATCGTGATCATTTAGACTAATTCAGCAGTAGATAAAATAACTCGTCTAAATACAAAAATCAGTAAAATCAGTTTAGTAACATTGTACAAAGTTTATATTACCATGATCTGTAAAAAGAATCTTATTCCATTAAGGTTTGCATATTAATATTGTTAGTACAAAACCCCTTAAGTGTTAACCTTTTGCTTCGCATTCCTGCCGATTCCGATAACGTCAACTTTACAATACCACTTAAGCCTTTTCAACAACGAATACAATGTTGCGTCTAAATGCAAAATAGTAAAATAATAGCTATCAACATTCTATGGTATTTATACCGTCATAGTATGTGAAAACATTTCATTTATCATCTTCTTCGCATATAAAACTTACCGTCGCAAATACCTTAAGTGATAACCGTTCACTGCACATGTTCAATTAGATTTCTTGTAAAGTGAACTTTGATAATATATTAGCATTTTAAGCAATAAATATAATGTATCAGCCAAAGCCTAAAATTTATGGAATTAGCTTAGGATTGTCATAGAAAGTATAAATCATCTTATTATGAAGAAATGACCATATTTCATCATGTTTTGCGTACAAATCTAAATAGCTTAAAACCCTTAATCGTTAATATGTCATTCCCCCTTTCTTGCCGATTTTGAATAGTGTAGTCTTTAAGTATAGCATGAACCATTTTAGCGATAAAATTATAGTCTCACCCAAAATCCTAAAACTTATGGAACTAGTTTAGTAGCATTCTTCAAAGTATAGCCTACCCAAACAGGAAAAGATAATCTCATTTCACCATGATTTACATATTAATCTTAATAACTTAATGACCCTAAATAATCACATTTCTTTAGGCCGTAATATGAATAAACGAATTGTAGGTTAAATGAAGAAAACTATAGTTAAGTTATTTTTATCACCAGAACCTTCTCAAATATGATGGAAATGCTATCAGTAACCTAAATCAGTAGATCTAACTTGTATAAAACTAATTCTAAGCGAAATCAATCAAAGGTAAAGAACTATTTAGTCGTAATCTAATATGATCATTTAAGCATTTTCATTAACTCGCAAAGCAGCTCATCTAAATCCGAATAATGTGAAGAACAGCTTAGAAATGATCTTCAAGATATAATCTACTGCAATCTAAGAAAATATTCTTATTTCATCTTTCTTTGAATCTGAATCCTAATAGAGCAAAACCTGTAAGTAATAAATATTGGCAGAACTCATATTATGAATAGTAAAATATATAAACATTTCAACTAATGCTTAATTCTATTAATCTAATCAATCTTTGCATCTTGAATTCGTAAAATAAGATTAATAAATTCATAAAGAGCAATCCTTGTTTCTTGTAAAAGAGTTTATTTGTTTTGCTATCTATTTTCCCTTTAGCCCTTATTGAAATCTTTTACTTGCGTTTTTTTCCGTTGATCGACGTGTAGAACCCGACGTTGCTGTTTCGTCGTCATCTTCGTCAATCTCAGCTTGGTCTTCGTCGTAATCAGCAATTAAGCAAGGCAAGCATCCTTTGACCATATTGAGCCCAGTATTTTATATTCCTTTTGTGCATCAAATTGTTTTATGCATGCGATTACTTTATGTAAATTGCTATTTTGTGGATTTGGTACTTATACCTGTTGTCTCGTGAATCTCCTTTGATGATTATGAACATGTGCACCTTGATAACCATAGATTGAGGTTAGGCATTACTTAATGTCATCTTGGGTATATACGTTCATATTATTCATGCTTAGCCATGCTTTAGAATCAGCAATGTACATGATCAAACCAGTATTTGTTTCCTGAAAACATTGAAAATGTCCTTTGTTGGTTCTTGGTACTTTGATTAAAACCCAAAAAAAACTATGTGTTGATGCGGGCGATTATTGGCAATAGCCGGATGTGCGAAAGGAATTGCACGTAGTGTAGGGTGGAGTATCGCCCGTGTCAGTTTAAGGACCGAGCAATGGGACGCTATTGATCCGAGATTTCCGTGCAACCACAAGGGTGAGGATGGGTTAGCCATAGCTTATTATGTTAATTAGACATGGCTTTGTTCATTGGTAGGCGGGAGCTTCGACAGTTTTCGGTCAGTGTCTGCTGACGGGTTTCTACTTGCTAATGCAGCGGTGTATGCCCTGCCGTGTTTAGAAAGCGTTGTGTTGGGTGTGTGAAAGTGGATCCACGGCTTGGGTGTGTGTTTCTAGTTCTCTGGCGAGGATTAACGTCCGGGCTGGTCAAAGCCATGTCTAGGTAATGTAATGACTATGTATGGTCTTCTTGACGTCACACCTAAGGAAGTGTGTCGGGCAAAGGTTGATCATTCCTTGTGGGTAAAGTTGTACACATCTGCAGAGTTTAAATCTAATCGATTAGCCGCGCTGTCATGAGCACTTGGTGAAGTCATTCCAATGCTAGATGTTTTATTATTTCAAAAAGGGTTTATTTTATAAGTTAACTTACCCCACAGATGACCCAATACTATACCATGTGTTGGCAAGTATTGGTATCAGCTGTTGTGCCATGTGTTGGCAAAGAACTGGATATATGCCATGCGATGGCAAGGATCGATTCGAACTCACGTCATGGAGGACGGTGAGTGTTATTTATGCTTTACTTATTTGTTATCAATTAAATCTTGCTTTTATAAATTCCGTTTGCAAATAACTTGGTTTACAAATTCAAATTCGCTTTATGCAAATTAACTGTAGTAGCTTCTTTTGAAATGGCCTGCATGTATGATAGGTTTTGCTCAAGTCTTGCTGAGTATGTAAAGTACTCACCCTTGCCTAATTATATTGTAGGTGGTTTAGTAAGCGAAGCTTCAAAGTTGTTCATCGCAGGTTGCGGGATGTTAATTGCCGTGTTTCTAAGGATTTATGCCTGGTCAGTTGCCTGCGGGGTCGGTTGGGCAAACTACAGGATATTGCTTCTTCGCTGCTATATTTCTCTGAGTTGTAATATTTCTGTAATTAATCGTTTCCGCTTAATTATTAAAATGTATGGTTGTGATTTCCAATTGTTGTAAACATGTGAGTGCTAGCTACTGATCCAGGGAATAGCACAGTAATCACATGGAGGTTCCTGTTCATCAGAACGGGGTCTCACACGTCTCCTCGACGGGCGAGTTCCAGCTCTCGCGGGCCTCCGCCTGCTTGTAGGGCACCCTAAGGAGGTCGACCCCGCTGTCGTTGCCAATGTACAACCAGTCGCTCCACCACGACTTCCAGTTGGACTTCGGCTGAAGGGGAATGTAGCGGGGAGCCAGCCCGTTGCGGAGACGGAAATGGCAACTCCCTGCGATCCCGGCGTCGGCGGTGCTATGGAGGATGTAGAAGTAGCACAAGAGTGGGAGATTAGGTATTACCCCTACGAACATCTCATAGAGGTATGCAAAGGTGGAAAGAATGAGAATGGAATTGGGAATGAGATGAAGATGATGGATTTCATAAAAATGGAGGATGGTGAGGAAGAATTCAGAGAATGGGGCACCAGGCTCGCCAGGAGTCCCCAGGCTAAGACGACGATCTCCCCCGGTTCACACCATGGCACGAGGGTTCCACGGCGAAGGTGGAGGGAACCCTCGGGCGCCATCTTGGAGAGCGTCTCCACCCTGTCTTGGTTAACAGTAGAAGAAAGAAAGGGCTGCGCCATTGAAGTAGAAGCAAGATCTTTAGGCAAGAAAGATGAAAGGGCAAAGAGCAAAGCGTGTGAGAATCAGAAAGCGTGAACCACTAGTCAGGGGTGCGCGTATATATAGGCCTCTCGCACAGACGGTTCGTGAAAAGGCAAAAAGTACGCGACATTTCGGGTCCCGAGAAAAATCGGTGGAAGTGTGGAGGACCGAGGCGGTTGCATGCTCAGAAGTGGTGGGCCCATCTAGGAACGCACCGACATTAAATGAGGTCTAAAAGAAACTGGCGCGCATTCCAGGACGGACCCGGGGGCTACTGTCGGCGTACTTTACGCCAGGGTACCTTCTCCGCCGTAGATAAGTAAGACCATGTGGTAGCTGGTGGTGGTGGGCGTCGATCTCCACTCGCCCATGAGAAGCCCGTGGCGACTGGCGGCGGTGGCGTCGAGCCCCACTCGCCGGTGGCGGCCCAAGTGGTGGCCTGGCGGGTAGGTGGGCGATCAGGCCCTACCCGCCGGGCATCGGCCTCCGTGACGGCCTTGCAAGCGATGGGCGTCGGGCTCGCCACCCAGCGTCGGCCTACGTGGCGGCTTTGGCGGCGGTGGGCGATCATGCCTGCTTTCGCCGGCGTCGGCCTACGTGGCGGCTTTGGCGGCGGTGGGCGATCAGGCCACCTTCATTGGCGTCGGCCTAGGCGGCTGGCGGCGGTGGGCGATCATGCCGCTTGCGGGCGTCGGCCTCGTGGCGGCTGGTGGCGGTGGGCGATCAGGCCACCTTTCGCGGGTGTCGGCCCCCTCGGCGGCCTGGCGAGTGGGTGGGTGATCATGCCCTGCTCGCCGAGCATCGGCCTCCATGGTGGCCTGGTGAGCAGGTGGGCGATCAGGCCTTGCTCACCAGGCGTCGGCCTCCGTGGCGGCCAGGCCACGCCGGCAACCAAAGGAATGAAAAGGAGGCTTCGCCTCGAAGTCTCCTTCCCCTGACACGCTGTGTCATGGCCATTGATTGCGAGGAATTCTACGGTCGACACGACGACGGCCCATCCCTCTGACGCCTCACACCTAACCCGTCGTAGGAATGTCACATCCCGGGTGGACCGGGCGAAGCCGCACAGCGACATTAAATGGGGCTTGAAGGACAAGGCTACAACGATGGTTGTAATAAATGAGTCATGGGTCAGTATGATAAGACCACAGTGATGGGTGTAATTAATGAGTCGTAGATCAGTTTGATGTCACCTTCCTACCTGCCCGAGCCAGCCCACTCTATATAAGGGAGCCCTGGTGCATGGGGAAGGGAGGTCGGTCATCCGAACAGAATTCTGAGAGCCCTAGTCGAATGACTTAGCAAAAAAGAGAGAAAGAACTACATTGTAGCCAGCTCAATATACATCAACATAGAGCTTGCAGGATGTAGGGCTATTACCCACACCGAGGGGCCTGAACTTGGCTACATCACTGTGTTCTTTGATCCGTTGATCCTCTGAATCCCCCGTGCGAGAGTTATTAGGGTTTCCAATCGCGAAGATGCCCTCTACCGAACCATAACCTCCATCCTAGGAGAAGACACCCTGTCCGTTGACGGAGTCCTGTCCAGCGAAATACGCTAACACCAATAAATCTTATCCAACATTTTTAAATTATAAAGAACCACATGTCTCTTCATTTAATTTCCTATTTCTAAAGCATGGCTAAGCATGAATATTAAGTAATCGTGTATACCCATGCTGACATTATGTATTGTCTAACATTATCCTATGGTTATCAAGGTTCACATGCCAATATTTATTAAGGAAGTCCCATAGGATAATAGGTATATCTATCAGTACCACAATATAGCAACTTTACTAAAAATACGCACGTGCATAATAGTTTTGATGTAAACAACATGAATTAATTTAAATATTAAGATCAACATGATCAAAGAGGTTCTTTCCTTGCTTTGTTGGTTCAAAAATAGACTCGAGGACGAGGTTGACCGTTGTAGCTTTTGGTACGTCGATGTCTACACGCGTGTATCGTATAATAGTAATAAAAAACAATGAGCAAAAGAGGCAAAATGAAGCCAAATAATACGTAACTCAAATATGAATTAGGATTGAAGGCTTTGGTGATAAAAATGTTCCTAGGGCTGGTTTCTCATTATTTAAACTTGTTTTCTTGTGTTATGAATTTTTAATGTTCCTGTTATAAAAGGTTAGATTTCTTTTGGTTTGCGAGTGCAATTCACATGTATATGCCACTATTTTTGTAGCATTAAAAGGTCTTGACCCTAGGAGTGTTTTGAAACTAGATTTGTACGTTTTAGCTTTTATCAGTGAAAGTGTGAAATCATGTGCTGAAAAATTGGCTAAATGACGAAATTGGCATTGCAAAGTGGTTGTGATCATGGTATGTGTTGTGCATGTGCATGTGATGTTCCAATTGATTACATGATATGCTATGTTAGCATGATATTGATTTTGTTTGATGCAACGTGCTCGTGTGAGTGGTTGCATGGATTGACTTTGATAATGATTTTGCTTGATGCAATGCGCTCGTGTGAGTAGTTGCATGGATTGACTTTGAGTCAAGTTGTGGACTTGTGCTCGGATTTGTTTCTTGTTTATTCATGTGCAGGTGTTGCTCAAGGGCGAACGTGGTCGATGATGGGACCGGAACTAGGTTCATGGAGGAACTGAGGTTCGGGACTAGGTTCAGGGAGGAATCGAGGTTTTGGTGGTCGAGGATGTCATGCGGGACGTTCGGGCTAGAGAACATGCACATGGAGGCTGGTTAGTCACGTAATTACAGCATGTGGACTGTACATGCGTGCAAGAGTGGTTTTTGGCCATGTTAGGCCAGGTTGAGATGAATACGAACTCTTTCTATGTTTGAAGTGGAGTTGTATTCAATCTTTTTATGTTTGCTCAGTATAAATAGGGGGAGGTGTCCCCTATTTATTTTGAGCCAGGTATTAGGGTTTGTACTCTTTTGTTTGGAGTACTGTTAGACAAAGAGAAATAAAAAGTTTTCTTACGGTCATTGCTTTTTGTCCGGTGGCTGGAACGTCTCATAAAAAGGAAGTCCGAGCAGCTTTGTGTCTTGCGGCAAGAAAGTTCAGGGCCTGATCGTTGCATGCATCCAGGAGATTTTCTTGATTGGTGTTTGATTATCTCTTGGTGGATCTTCACGGCTAGAAAATTCTAGTGCATGCATGTGTCGGTGATGAAGAAGGCAACTAAAAGAATTTGAAGAGCTCTCCGCACCTTGAGTTGTTTTTAGTCCGGCGTAGATTGGAGCATCGACTGAAGTTTTGTCCGTCGCAGCAGTCACGAAGTTCATCACGGAGTTCAGTCTCTTGCAAAGGTATCACCTTGCGAAGGTAATATCTCGAGGTCCATAGGTTCGATTGAGTTGATTCTTTTTGGGTTAGCTTTGGAATTGAATCTAGTTTCTGCAGTTAAAATTTTACATCAATCCAACAGTCAAATCTTTAGAAATTACTATTTTTGTAAACTAGTTGCTAGACTACTCGCCGATTGCGGAAACTGGTCGCCCGACTGCTCTCCAACTGCGAAAGTGGTTGCTCGACTGCTCTCCAACTGTGAAAGTGGTCGCCCAACTGCTCTTTGACTGCATGAACTGGTCTCCTGACTGCTCTCCGACTGCGTGAACTGGTCTCCCGACTGTTCACCGACTACGTGAACTGGTCTTCAATCAATTTGAGTTTAAATTGGGGTGTGTTAGAAAAAATCATCAAAAATTAGATATTAGCTTCCGGACAATCATTCATCCCCCTCTGATTGCTACATTAGTATATTTCAATCCTACAAGTGGTATCAGAGCCTAGTTTTTCTAATTAATCTTAACTGGTGATTAGAAACTGTAGTGATTGATAGGTATTCGACAAAACCTTGTGTTTTCAATTGTGTTGATTTTCAGTTTTGGAAAGCAAAGATAGAGGCATACATTCAAGCTCAGGGCTTTGCAATCTAGGAGAAGGTATATAAGCCATATTAAGTTCCTGAGAATGATGAAGTCAATGACACCAATCGAGCACATGTTGAAGCAAACAGCAAAGCACGGAATTTGATTATCTAAGGATTGGGAAGAAGTGACTTCAACCACGTAATCCATCTCAAGTCTGCATATGAGATATGAAAATCTCTTTGTGATTATCATGAAGGATCTAACACTATCAAAGAGGTTCGTCAAGATATATATAAGAAAGAATACATGCGATTTGAGATGAAGCCTGGTGAGTCACTAGATGATTTCTTTGCACGTTTCAATAATATTCTTAGCAATTTACATACTGTTGGGGTTTTCTTTGATGAAGCTACTAATGCTAGACAATTGCTTGGTGCATTAGACATGTCTATTTGGGAGATGAAAGTTACATCCATTAGAGAATCAACTGTCATGAGTGAACTTACTGTAGATGTTCTTTTCTCTAAATTAAAAACTCATGAATTGGATGTTCTTACCAAGAAGAATGGTAATAAATCAATTGCATTGACCTCCCAATCTAGCATGTCTCAGATTAATGCTTCCTCAAGTTTTGCTTTGTCTTCCTTATCTTTACTAACCGATGAACAGATTGAAGAATTTCTCGAAGAAGACTTGGCACTACTCTCTTCTTATTTTAATAAAGATTTGCAGAATATGAGAATGAGGAAGAGAGTTGGTGGTGGCCCTCCAAGATGCTATGAGTGTGGTGATCTCAACCACATTCGTTCAAATTGTCCTAAACTTGTAGGTAAAGCATCAAGGGAGGAGAAGGACAAGGACAAAAGAAAAGAGAAGAAGAAATTCTCTCCAAGTGATAAAAAGAAGAAGAGCTTCATCAACCGTAAAGTTTTCCATCGAGTCCTTTCTGCTCTTGAACAAGTCAATTTGAGCGATGTGAATTCGGAGAGCAGTGAAGATGACACAACAACTCCAAACAAGCATAAATTGACAGGGTTGTGTCTCATGGCTAGGAGTAATGACAGCTTCACCGAGGATGATCACGACAGCTACTTCAATGAGGTAGAACCTTCTTACGATGAATTAGTTATTTTTGTTGCTCGTCTTGGTAAATTGCTTGATAAACGTGACAAGAAAATTAAGAAACATGATGTTGTTGTGGAATCTTTGAATCCTGAAATTGCTAGACTTAAATCTTTGATTCCTGAAGATGATGCTTACAAATCATGTGACTTGATTTACAATGAGCTTACTTTGCTTAGGAAAGAACATGTTACTTTGTTAGAGCAAGTCAATGCTGAAAAGAAGGAAAATGAAAAACATGTAAAAAATGCTAGCTGTTCAACTGTTGATTTGCATGATACAACACACTGTTCTAAATACTCCACACTAGAATTGAAGTTGCATGATGCAAATGCTAGGGTTTCTCAAATGACAGATGCTTTGCTCACTCATGAGGTTCTTTCATACTCAACTTGTCGCAAACAAAAAGGAAAAGTGGACGTTCCTTGTAATAACTGTTTAACTCTTTCTCGAAAAATTGATTATTTGGAAAAATCTTTAGAACGTTTCACTACAGGAAAGAAAAACTTAAACATGATTTTGGATTAATCAAGAGTCAGCACTCATAACAAAGGTTTATGTTTTGATTCTTATGCTCATCATAAATCACATGCTCCCACTGTTGTGAAGGCACTTGAAAGTGAAAATTTTGAAATTGTCAATAAGCCTAAGAAAACTGTTTTTAAGTTTGCTGGCGTTTTACCTTCTACTGTGATGAATGCAACTATTACTTCTACTTCTAAAGCTAAACATCATGTTAAGTACAATTGCACTCATTGTGGTAGAGATGGACATTTAGTACATTTTTGTTTTAGGCTAGCCAAATAACAAAAGAAAGAAAAGGCTAAGGCTAGGTCTAATTTCAGGAAGGCACATTTTACTCCTTATTTTGTGCCTATGGTGATGCAAACACCTTTTGTGGCAAGAAACACGGGAAAGGGCAAATTTGATTTTGTGAACAAGCATACTTGTGTTGTGCCTACTCGTCGTATGTTTCAGTACTGGATTCCTAAACATTTTATTTCTAACCTCAGTACAGAGGCCTCGACATTCTCTGTTTTTATGTAGGCTTCTCGCGTGAGGAAGGAGAACATTTGGCTAGTTGATTCCAAATACTGACGCCACATGTTTGGTGATAAAAATTGGTTCTCCTCCCTCACTCATGCATCTTGTGTTGAAAGTGTTACTTTTGGAGATGCTTCTTTCACTTCTGTTGTGGCAAAAGGTACAGTAAAGGTAAGTGATAAGTTTATGTTCAAGGATGTAACTCTGGTTGAAAACTTAAAATATAACTTGCTTTCTATCTCATAAATGATTGATGAAGATCTCGAAGTATGTTTCAAGAAAAATGAATGTAAAGTTTTAGATGCTTCAGGTGATCTTGTGTTCAGGATTTCTCGCTTTGGAAGAGTATTTAAAGCTGATTTTGATGTATCACCTTCTTCTAAGCATAGGTGTCTAGTTGCCAATGTTTCTAAAGTTTTATTCTTTTGGCACCGTAGACTTGGTCATGTTGGTTTTGATCATCTCACTCGTGTAAGTAGTTTAGATCTCATACATGGCTTGCCTAAGCTTAAGGGTGATAGCGATTTAGTATGCTTTTCTTGTAGACATGGTAAGATGACTACAGGTTTACATCCACCTCTTACCATGGTGATGACAAACGCTCTAGGATAGCTACTACATCTTGACACGGTTGGACCTTCTCATGTTCAATCTTTTGGAGACAAATGGTATGTACTGGTTATTGTTGATG
Organism: Guadua angustifolia; assembly: GCA_036346375.1. Lineage (NCBI taxonomy): Eukaryota > Viridiplantae > Streptophyta > Magnoliopsida > Poales > Poaceae > Guadua > Guadua angustifolia. The sequence goes on along the minus strand of CM070519.1, from coordinate 3,044,582 downwards.
ATTATTCTAGATACTCTTGGGTTTATTTTATGGTATCTAAAGATGAGACTTTTAGTCATTTTAGAAATCTTGTTATTAGATTATCTGTTGATCACCCAGGAGCACTTAGAGTTATCAGAAGTGATAATAGAACTGAGTTTAAAAATTCTTCTTTTAATCACTTTTGTGTTGAGAAAGGAATTGATCATCAATTTTCTTCACCGAGAGTGCCTCAACAAAATGGTGTAGTTGAAAGGAAAAACAGAACTTTGGTTGAGATGGCTAGGACTATGCTAGGTGAACATCACACTCATAGCAAGTTTTGGGCTGAAGCAATCTCAACTGCATGCTATGTTTCAAATAGAGTGTTTTTAAGATCGAAACTAGGCAAGACTTCTTATGAGCTTTGTTTTGGTCATAGGCCTAGTGTATCTCATTTCAAAGTTTTTGGATGCAAATACTTTGTCTTGAAATCTGGAAATATTGATAAATTTGAAACTAGATCAACTGATGGTATTTTTCTTGGATATCCTGCTTATACACGTGGCTATCGTGCACTTGTTTTAGAGACTAACAAAATTGTAGAAACCTGTGAAGTTACTTTTGATGAGGCTAGTCCAGGTACTAGTCCAATTGATGCAGGTACAGATGTATATGTTCAAGGGGAGAGTATCTTTGTTGATGATGATAATAATGATGATGTTGAGAACGAAGTGTTGATTCCTATTGCACAACCAGCTGTAGTACCTTTAGCACCTACCACTACATCACCTACAGCTGAGCATCCTCAAGCCACAATATCTTCTGTACATGCTGAAAATGAAGAAGGAGAATGAGAAGTTTCTGAAGTTCCAGCTCCTTTGCACATTCAAAGGATACATCCACCTGAACAAATGATTAGAGATTTAAATGAGAGAGTCACCCGATCCATGTTTATTGCTTTGGATTCTCATGCTCACTCTGCTTTTGTTGCTTCTTTTGAACCCAAAGATATATCTCATGCATTAACTGACAAATCTTGGATTAATGCCATGCACGAGGAATTAGAGAATTTTGAGCGTAATAAAGTCTGGAAACTTGTTCCATCTCCTCCTGATTTTAATATAATTGGAACTAGATGGGTTTTCAAAAATAAAAAAAGTGAGGATGGTGTTGTTGTCAGGAATAAAACTAGATTGGTTGCTCAAGGATTTACTCAAGTTGAAGATTTAGATTTTGAAGAAACCTTTGCTCCTGTTGCTAGAATTGAAGCCATTAGAATTCTTTTAGCATTTGCTGCATCTAAATGTTTTAGATTGTATCAAATGGATGTGAAAAGTGCTTTTCTTAATGACTATATTAATGAGGAGGTATATGTTAAGCAACCACCTAGTTTTGAAAATCCCAAGTATCTAGATCATGTGTTCAAATTGTCAAAAGTTTTGTATGGATTAAAACAAGCCCCTAAAGCATGGTATGATAGGCTAAAAACCATTTTACTTAAAAAGGGTTTACAATTGGAAAAGTTGACAAAACTCTCTTTTCACTCAAGAAAGGCACTGATCAACTATTTGTTCAGATTTATGTTGATGATATCATCTTTGATGGTTCCTCTTATGCTTTAGTGTCTAAGTTTTCAGAAACCATGAGAAAGGAATTTGAGATGAGTATGATGGTGAATTAACTTACTTTTTGGGACTGCAAATCAAACAAACGAAGGAAGGTACTTTTGTTCATCAATGTAAGTACACAAAAGATTTGCTTTGCCATTTTGGGATGGAAAACTGCAAGCTGATCATGACACCCATGGAAAGCACTTGCACACTTGATCCGGATGAAGATAGTGAGATGGTTGATCAAAAGGAATATAGAAGCATGATAGGTTCACTGTTATATCTTACTGCATCAAGGCCGGATATTCAATTTGCTGTGTGCTTCTGTGCTCACTTTCAAACTTCCCCACGTGTTTCACATCAATAAGCTGTCAAGTGGATTTTCAGGTATCTCCACAGTACTCAAGATTTTGGCATATGGCTTTCTACTTCCTCATGCATTAGTTTAAGAGCATTCTCTGATGCTGATTTTGAAGGTTGTAGAATGTAACGTCCCGAAATTTGCCCGATTTTAATTTTTGGAGTTTCTGAATTTTTTGTGAATTAATTAAATTTATTTGCATTTAATTGAATTTATCTGAATTTTTGGATTTAATTGAATTTTTGTGGATTTTTGGGAATTTATTGGATTTAAATAAAATTAAATTGGATTATCCTTCTCTTGATTAATTCATATCAGAAAAAGTATTTATCAAAAATAAATGAAAATATTTTATTTAGGCTCAAAATGCTCTGAAATATTTTACGGAATTTTTAGGAATTTTTCGAGTATTTTAGTGCCCTAAATAAATACTTTGAATTTCTGCAAATATTTTTATTGGAAAATCCGGAAAATCCGTTGCTTACGATGTCGGCCGAGCCCAACCTTGTGCTTTCATGTGAACGAAACCCTAGCCGCATCGCTCCGCGCCGTCGGATGGAGATCGGACGGCTAACGTCGCGAAACGATCTCGGGATATGCGTGGCTCGCCGCACCGCCGACTCTTGTTAGCCACCAAGATTGTGTCGAGATTTGCTGCGCGCCTCGAGGCATGTTCGGCGGGTGAAGTATACCTCGTGCTCGGCCTCCATTCCGCTCACTTTGCCTCATCTCTCGCTCGGCCATCCTCCGTAGCGTCGTTAGAGCTTCGCCGTAGTAGCCACTCTCCTCGCCTCGGTTTTCTTCGTGTCTCGGCTGCCGTCCACCGCTCTCGCCGTCGCCAAGACCCTCTCCCGATTCCTCGTGTCAAAGGCGCATCCATTGGGTTACTTCTTCAAATAGGAGAGGCTCGGAAGCGCCGTCGGCCGCGTCGTCTTCTCCAAGTCCGCGACGGGCGCCACCGCTTCTTCTTTGTAGCCTTGCGAAAGTAACCACAACCGTCGGATCTCCATCAACGCTTGAGGTGAGGCCACGTAGGCTTGTGAATAGTGTATCGCTCGGGTAGTCTTTGGGCCATCAAATTGGAATTCAACGGTCAGGAAAATCGTGCGTGCGTGGCTTGATGCTTCCTCGCCGCGTGTCATTCTTTGGTTGGTCCAAGCAACATTCACCAAGACCCCTTGTCAATGGGTGGACCGCGGTCGTCTTGGCGTCGGCATGATGTCATCCGGCCCGCATGTTAGTGTCGTCCGGCGTGGAAGTCCTGGTGCTGACACGTGTCGTTGAGTGGGAATTGTCGGATTTTGATGAGGAAAATAAATAGAGTAATTCGGTTATATATTTATTTGAATTTCAGCAAACTTAAAAAGATATAACTTTCGCATTTTAACTTTCGGATTTGGGTGATTCGGTGCCCAAAATTTGTAAAATGTAAAATATTTAATGATGATTTTTATTTTATTTTTAGTGATGATATTGCTGTCTGTTTTAGTGTATTTATTGTGTGCACGTTGTTTGATTAGACTCAGGAGTTCTTTGGAATTAGCTTGAGGAGAATTCGAAGACCCGTCATGAGACCTCGGACCAGAACCAACCGCTGTTTGAAGGCAAGTCATGCTTTGACCATGTTGCCCCTAGATTTTCAAATATATTTTGATTCAATTATTGCATGCTTTGTTAAGTAAAAATGATGTTGCTTATGAGGGAATGGTAGCTAAAATACCTATCTTGTTATGCCACCTTGTTAATACTCATTGTATGCCCTGGAATCCTTGTTAACCTAAGAAGTTAAATGAAGTTGGATGCTATTACAAGCCAACACGGGAGGCTAGACCGTGATTAGTTGCTTAGCCTACTTATATGCGTTGAATGTTTTTCAAATTGCAAACAAATGTTGACTAAACAATTATGGAACGCATTTTGAAATAATGCGATGATGTCATGAGATGGAATTGAGAGTAGCGACCTGTGTGGTTCTACTCGTGCAATGACGTGGGCATTGGCATGTGTTGCATAAATGCAAACCCTGGGTGGGTAATGATTTGGACCGAGGCAAGTGGCAAGAAGGCTTCGTGCGGTGGGCAATGTGGCAATGGGAGGTATTGTGATGGTTAAGGTGTGTCTTGAGATGTATAAAATAGATGTCTTGCAGGGACGATTAAGGACTTCACCTTGCGAGCCTTTGATATGAGTTTCTCGTACAACCACTTGTCGGGAATGGGGCGGACCTAGTTAGTGGGTCTCTAATATCTTTCCTTTGATACCTCGGGGTGTTGTTACACCACAATGTAGCAAGTAAGGGGAGGCGTACTGTCTTTGCGGCTTGGTACCCATCTACAGATGATAAATGCATTCTAAACTTTGGCTCTGTGTGAGGAAGTGTTAGAAAGGCAATCTTGGAGAGGTTCTTGGCTAAGTGTTAGTCTCTGAAAGACTTTGTTGCAATCAATCACTGTGTGGTGGCGATTGTATCTGTGGGTAAAGTGTCTGACCTCTGCGAGTGTGTGTGTAAATCTATTGAATAGCAGCGTCATGATCTTGGACAATGCTTTCGGTGATTACGGTCAAGGGTTAGATTTTAAAAATAAAAGATGTGGATTGGGTGGCTGTGTGCCAAAAGCTGATGAATAAAACTAGGGTTGTGTGCCAAACTCTGGAAAAAGAATTGAGAAATTACTCATTAATAATATTGGTTTTACTGCTTTTAATCTAAAAGGATTACATGTTTAAAAGGAATGCTACTTTAAGCAAAATAACTAATTAAGCCTTTCCTTTGGACTATGCCATGCATGTAGTAATAGAACTGCATTGTGCATGACTTGTTGAGTATGTTGTATACTCACCCTTGCATCGACAAAAACCTCAGAAGAAGAAGCTGTGCCAGCTTGGGAGGAGGAGTTTATCGAAGGCCAAGAGGACTAAGGGGTTGAGCCGCACTCAATAGCTTTGTGGTTATGAAGGGTTCATTGTTTTACTTTTGCTTCGGTGATAAACTTGTGCTACTTTATTATTAATACCTGTTGTGAATTGATGTAAAGCGACCATAAGGTCACGTAACTCGTTATTATTTATGCTTGAAGTACTTTATTATTAATTCCGCTATGTATGATTGTGGTACTTGTCGTGCCCCGAATTTTACAGATTCAGACACTCTGTGTATTCTGTACTAGTCCAGGATCACGCTAGTACACATAGGAATAACGAGTTGAAATATCACAATCATACAGCGAAATAAATAATAAAGTACTTCAAGCATAATATAGTCAGTTACATGACCTTATAGTCACTTTGATACAATAGTTTTATCGGTGCAGGCAATGCAATGAACACTTCAGCGAGTCACAAATCATTTGCATAAAACCACCCAAGTAGCACAAATTTATTGCAACACATGCCAATGCCCACGCTATTGCACAAGTAGAACCACACAGTAGCTATTACCTCAATTCCATTTCATGGCATGGTGCTACCCGCATTCCATTTCAAAATGCATTATTTCATAATTGTTTAATCAACATTTGTTTGCAATTTGAAGGACATTCAACGCATATTAAGTTTACTAATCACGGCCTAGCCCCCGTGTTGGCATCATATTAGCATCCAACTTATTAAACATCTTAGGGTGGACAAAGATTTCAGGGCATATAAACATTATAATCAAAGTGGCATAAACAAGTTTGGCTTTTAACTACCATTTCCCAATTTAACCAATAGTATTTGTACTTAACATAGCATGCGATATGGAAATCAAAATATACTTTGAAAACTAGGCGCAAAATGGTCAAAGCATGACTTGCCTTCAAACAACAGTTGGTTCTCGTCCGAAGTTCTGCGATGGGTCTTGAATTCTCCTCGATTTAATTAAGAACTCAGAGTCTAATCGGAACAATGCGCATAACAATAAATACACTAAAACAGACAGCAATATCATCACCAAAAATAAAATAAAATCACCATTAAATAGCTTACATTTTACAAATTTTGGGCACGGAATCACCAAATCCGAAGTTAAAATGCAAAAGTTATAGCATTTTCAAGTTTGCTGAAATTCAAATAAATATATAACCGATTTCTATTTATTTTCCCTGAAAATCCGGATTATTTTCCCTCGGCGACACGGTCGGCAGGGACTTCCACGTCGGTACGGACACCGACATGCGGGTTCGATGACGTCATGTCGATGTCAAGACGAACGAAGCAGACACCCATCGAGCAGTGGGCGGTGAAACGCTTCGCCCCACACGTCAGCGACTGACACGCCGCGAGGAAGCATCAAGCCACGCCTACGCGATTTTCCGGACCGTTGGATTTGAATCCGACGGCGGAAAGACTACCCGAGCGATATACTGTTAACGAGCCTACGTGGCCTCACCTCGGGCGTTGGATGACGATCTGGCGGCTGTGGTTGCTCGCGAGGAGTCGAAGAGGAAGCGGCGGCGCTGGTCGCCGGACTTGGGGAAGAAGGAGGCGCGGGCGATTCCGGGCCTCTCCGGCGTGAAGAAGTAACCACACGGATGCGCCTTGGCTCGGTGAACTCCGTGAGGTCTCGGCGGCGGAGGTGGTGAGCAACGGCGGAGGTGGCGAACGGCAGCGAGGCGATTTAAAGCGAGGCGGAGGAGAGTGGCTACTGGCGAGCTCTAGCGAGGTCTATAGAGGTGGTGAGGCGAGAGATGGGGCGAAGTGGCGGAAGGAGTCTTGAGCACGGAGGTGTACTTCACTTGCTCGAGACATGCCTCGGCGCAATAAAATCCGACATGATCTTGGCACCAGGCGGACGGTGGTGCCTGATCGCGCCTGATCTGATGTGTCAGTCACGTCGGCCGTCCGATCTTCATCCGAGCGGCGGAGCGTCTGGCGATTAGGGTTTCCTCATGCGAGCACGATGTTGGGCGGCCCAACATTGTAGCTAGTGAATTTCTCGACTTTTCCAATAAAAATAATTCTGAAATTCAAAGCATTTATTTGGGGCACTAAAATACTAAAAATTCTAGAAAAATTCTAGAAAATATTTCAGAGCATTTTGAGCCTAAATAAAATATTTTCATTTATTTTTGATAAATACTTTTTCTGGTATTAATTAACCAAGAGAAGAATAATTCAATTTAATTTTATTTAAATTCAATAAATCCATAAAAATTCAATTAACTCCAAAAATTCAGATAAAATCAATTAAATGCAAATAAACTTTAATTAATTCACAAAAATCCAAATAACTCCAAAAATTAAAATCGGGCCAAACTTCGGGACGTTACAAACCTACCCATAATGAATCTAGTCCCGAGATTGAGAAGCTTAACTAGAGAATAGGTTTGGGAATTCCTTTTCAGATCTTCCTCTCGTTCCCGGTGGCTTCACTTTACGTGTGGTTGCTCCTTGAACTCTGCAGAAATGGGTTGTCTTGTTTCTTGTTTTCAGATCCATTATATCCGAAATTTTTATGAAATTTTGTTCCTTGTAAGTCAAGTCTTCACGTAGTTCAACTTCTTCGGTGATGTTTGTTCTTGAGCACTTTCGGAGACACTTCTTAAGTTGCGATACATGAAAGACATTGTGTGCGCTTTGCTAATGGTGTGGTAACTCCGGTTGATAGCGACCTCGCCTTCTGACTCCACGATTTTGAGCGGTCCTACATATCTTGGTGCAAGTTTTCCTTTTGTGAAACCTCTGGACTCCTTAGAGGCGTAACTCACGAGATACACATAATCTTACGGTTCAAAGCTCAAATCTCTGCGGCGGTTATCTGCGTAGCTTTTACGCCTTATTTGCGATTTTCATCCTTTCTTTGATCGGTGCTATTTGCTCTTGACTTCTTGGAGTATATCTGGTCGAAGACACGACGCTCACCAATCTCATTCTAATTTAACGGCGTCTGCAAGGTCGACCATCTAGCGCCGAAGGTGACATCGAAGACTAGCGATAGTTGTTGTTGTAACTAAACTCCATATCTGACAAACATTTATCCCAAGTTGATGTATAGGCTAACGCACAAGCTCTCAACATATCTTCTAATATCTGGTTGACTCTTTACATACGTCCATCTGTTTTGCGGGTGGTAAGGCATCTGTACTGAAGTTCAAACAGGTGCCCATTGCTGTATGCAATTTATCCCAAAATCTTGAGGTAAATTGGGTACCTCTGTCCGATACTATCTTCTTTGGCACTCCATGTAAGCAAACGATCCTTGCCATGTATCGCTCTGCTAGCTTATCTCCCAAATAGGTTGTCTTTACCGGTATGAAGTGCGCGACTTTTGTCAATCGGTCCACGATGACCCATATGGAGTCGTAACCTCCTTGCGTCCTTGGCAGTCCGGTAATGAAATCCATTCCGATTTCTTCCCATTTCCACTCCGGTATTTTTAATGGTTGCAGCAGTCCTGCTGGTCTCTGATGCATAGCTTTGACTCGCTGGCATACATCACATAGTGCTACGTGTTCAGCAACCTCTGTCTTCATATTCGGCCACCAGAACCTTTCTTTTAAATCTTGATACATTTTTGCACTTCCTGGGTGAATCGAATACTTGGAGTCATGAGCTTCCTCCAGTATCAACTGTTTTATCTCCTTTTTGTTAGGTACGCAAATACGCTCCTTCATCCATAACGTGCCGTGCTCGTCTAGCTTAAAGTCTTTTGCTTGCCCTTCCTCCATCTTGGCTTTGATTCGCTTGATTTTCTCATCATTCTTCTGACCCTCTCTAATCTGGTATTCCAAGATAGGCTTTACTTCTAAAGCGACTCTGAATCCTTCGAACAACTTCTAATCTTAATTTCTGGAGATCCTTGCACAATGCTCTCTGGCTTTCTCCTTCTATCATATTCAGATTATGACCTTTCCGACTCAGGGCATCAACCACTACATTGGCCTTGCCGGGATGATAATGGATACCCATGTTGTAATCCTTGATCAGCTTTAACCATCTCCTTTGTCTCATGTTCAGATCAGATTGGGTGAAAATGTATTTAAGGCTCTTATAGTCCGTATACACCTCACATCTATTGCCGATAAGATAGTGACGCCATATCTTCAGGGCATGCACTACAACTGCTAATTCTAGATCGTGCGTTGGGTAATTCCCTTCATGTGGCCTTAATTGCCTTGATGCATAGGCTACTACCTTTCCATTTTGCATCAATACGCATCCAAGCCCTTGGCGTGATGCATCACAGTAGATATCAAAACTCTGATGCACATCTGGTTGCACTAACACTAGTGCTGATGTCAGTCTTTTCTTCATTTCTTGGAAACTCTTCTCACAATCCGGTGTCCAAACAAACTTCTTTTCCTTCTTTAACAATTGTGTAATTGGCCTAGCAATTGTTGAAAATCCTTCTATAAATCGGCGGTAATAACCAGCCATTCCAAGAAAACTCCGAACCTGCGTAACCGTCTTGGGCGATTCCCAATGTAGTACTGTCTCAACCTTTCTTGGGTCCACTGCAATTCCCTCCGCGGTCATTACATGCCCTAGGAAATCTACCTTACTCTTCCAGAAATCGCACTTCTTGAATTTAGCATACAAGCTATTGCTCTCTTAGTTTCTCCAGCACTAATATCAAATGTTGTGCATGTTCTTCATCCGTCCTTGAATAAACCAGAATATCATCTATGAATACAACCACAAATTTATCTAAGTATTCCATAAATACTTTATTCATTAGATTCATAAAGTATCTTTGGCGCATTTGTCAATCAAATGACATAACGATGAACTCATAGTGTCCATATCTTGAAGAAAATGCAGGTCTTGGGTATGTCCTCTGTTTTGATTTTCAAGCTGGTGGTATCGACCTAAAGTCGATCTTGGAAAATACTCCTGCTCCTCTTAGTTGATCGAAAAGATCATCTATCAGGAATGTAACGGTATTTGTTCTTTATCGTCATAGTTAAGTGCGATAATCTACACATCTGAAACTCCATCCTTCTTCTTTACAAATAGAACCGGTGCTCCCCAAGGTGTGAGCTCGGCTTTGATGAATCCTTTTTCCAATAATTCCTCGTCTGCTTCTTCATCTCAACAGTTCTTGGTGGACATCCGATATGGTCTCTTTGCTATTAGTGCGGTTCCGAGCACTAAGTCAGTCTGAACTCTATGTCTCTGCAGCGGCATTCTGGTAATTCTTGGGAAAAACATCGATATTCATCGACCCTTTGGTACATCTCTTATATCGGCGGTCTCCAAATTGTTTACCAACATCGACTCTCTCGAAGCGCCCTTGCTTGAAATTCCACTTTTCTACCTTGAGCTCTCAATAGACACAACTCTTCGCACTTGATCTATCTGACCTTATGCTTAGTCAACCAATCCATTCCCGGGATAACATCCGGGGTTTGGGTATCTAATATAATAAGGTTAGCTAGGAACTCTACTCCTCTTATTAGTAACTTAACTCCGAACATCCGACCTTAGAGCGGAGTTACAGTCTAGAGATTGAACTAGAAGTGTACTTTTAAGGTTAACTATATCCAAATCATTTGTCACGGCAAAATCTCGAAAGCGAGCGAATCGAAGCTCTGAATCAAATATCTCGTGGCTGCCTTGAGTTGACTAGGAACTTACCGAGCACGACGTCCGTAGCATTCTGGACTTCGTCTGCGGAGATATGGTTGATTCTGCCTTGCGTGAATGCCTGCGGTGTAGCTCCAGCTTGAGCAGGTCCTCGGCTTTGTCCTTGGACAGGGGTTTTGGCAGGGGTGTTTCCTAAATTGAAGCGCACTGGCGTCACACCTCCTTTCTTTGGGCACGTGTTAGCAAAATGCCCGGTCTCATTGCAATTGTAGCAGCGTCTTCCTGACATCTGCTAATTTCCTCCGCTCTGGTTAACAACCTTGACTGGGGTCTGAGGAGTTTGTCCAGCTGGTCTTGGCATTAGTGGCGGTGTCCTAACACTGTTTCCTGGCTGAAATCTGGTGAACTGCTGGGGTATCATTCTTGTTTTCTGCTGACCATGGCGTCCTCCTTGCTGAGCCATGCGGCGTTTGCGATTGTCGTCAAGTTCTTTGCGCTTGTATTCCAATATGAGCGCCTTGTTTACTAACTCTTGAAAATCCGGGAAGGTGTGGGTGATCAGTCCCACCTGCAAACCAGTGTTAAGTCCCTTCATGAAATGGGATTATGCGGCCTTGTCGTTACTCGTCTTCGGGCGTGGCGTGCTAAATTGAGTGAATTTATTGAGTAATCGGCCTTTATCGGCCCCTTGCTTCAGCGCCGAATTCCTCCTTTTCATCTCCATAATACCTTAGGCACATGATATTGTGAAAGGCTATGGTGAATTCATCCCAAGTAATCTCCTGCGGGTTCTCTGCGGCCAGCGATAATTCTCCCACCATTAATTGCGGTTCCTTCCGGTGGTGAGAGGCGTAAAGCACCTCTCGTTTCCTTCACATTCGCGTTATATGCGGTTTCCTTTCGATGGTTCTTAGCCAATCATCGCCTCCAAGGGGCTAAGCGTTGCGAGAAAAAGGTGGGCGGTCGAGTCCTCATGAATTCGGACAATCTCGAGTAGGGCGTGGCCCATTGTTCACAGCTTGGTTGTTGGCGGCGCTTGTGTGTTGATTTGTTGTACGGTTGCCATCATAAATGCATTGCTTCGCGTCGAGCTGCAAGAAAAGCTCCCAGATTCTGCATGTCCACTGGTGGTGCTGCTTGTGGTGGTGGTGTACTGTTCTGACTACATCCTGGACGTGATCCATTGCCTCCTGCTCCGTTGTTGCGACTGTTCACCATCTGTTGATTGCCTCGGTGGTTTAGAGATAAGGGGGAAAAGAATAGGCAAGTATAGAAACTTATACGGGGAAACAGGTGTAACTTAAGAACCATTAATCATTCAAACATAAATAATAATTAGGGTGGTTTATTACATAGTCTAGGGACTATGCAACCACACAGTAGTCACAAACATCACATCAAATAGTTCATTACAACATCGCACATCTAATGTTCGAAATTAAAGACGCGACTCAACACAGGTGAGTCTCAACGCAAAAGCCGACCACTGCAACTCTAAAAAAGCTCACTCCTCGAGCCAACCCGGCTGCGGCTCGCCGATCACGTAAACCGGCGGGTGAGATGGCATCGGGGCAAACTGATCCCCATGTCCTCCCACTGGTGCAGCTGGGGGCACCACCGGCTGCTGGTCCTCTGGCGCTGGCGCTGGCTCCTTCGGCTCCTCCTCGTTGTCGTCGTCGAGCTCCATGATAGCGTCCGGCTCCCCGTGGCCGTAGAGAGCCTCCTCCAGCTCGGCAATCCTCTGAACGGTGTGCTCTCTGGTCTCCCGTAAGGCAACCTCGGTCTCCTCCAGAACGCGGTACACAGCCTGAAGCTCCGAAGTCATGGCATCCATAACCTCCTCTGTCTGCGTGGCGAATCGCCCAGTGCACGGCAATGGCGTCGTCCTCTAGCTCCAAGCGCGCTGAGAGGTCCTCTCGCGTCTTGAGTGCCTGCGAGCGGTGTCCCCAGCTCGTAGCCGTAGTCCTGCTAACACGTCATAAGCGCCACCGGGCACACTCTTGTATGCCCGCCGTGGCAGCTCGCTTCACCGTGAGGTGGAAGCGGACGACTAGCTGTAGCGTGCTCCAGCGTACAAAGTGAGGTGGTCTCCCAACCACGACTGATCCCGTTGACCGTCAAGGTGCGGGATCGGTAGAGAGGACGGTCGAAGCCTCCCAACACCTGGTGCATCCTCCAGAGCTCTGCAGCGTAGCCTCCGTGACGCTCGCCAAAAGAGTGAACCATCCGCATCTGCCAAAGCAACGCGTCAGAACAACAATTTTAAAAGAACACGAAAGTAATAGCAAATACAACAGAGGTATGAAGTAAGGAAGAAGGGATAAGTCAAGATTTCGTTGAATATTCTTGTCAAATTTTTAGTCTTTAGAAATTAGCTTTTATCCTTTCTAAGACGGCCAGTCTAACTAGGGTTAAGTCCTACAGTCACTATGGCTCTGATACCATCCCTGTCGTGCCCCGAATTTTACGGATTCGGACACTCTATGTATTACAGACTAGTCGAGGATCACGCTAGTACACACAGGAATAACGAGGTTGAAGTACCACAATCATACAGTGAAATAAATAATAAAGTACTTCAAGCATAATATAACGAGTTACATGACCTTATGGTCACCTTACAATAGTTAAGCCGCATGGCGATAAATATCAAGTAGCACAAGTTTATCAGCGGAAGCAAAAGTAAAGCAATGAACCCTTCATAACCACAGGCTACTGAGTGCGGCTCAACCCCTTAGTCCACTTGGCCTTCGATGAACTCCTCCTCCCAAGCTGGCACAACTTCTTCTTCTGAGGTTTTTGTCGATGCAAGGGTGAGTATACAACATACCCAACAAGTCATGCACAATGCAGGTCTATTACTACATGCATGGCTTATCCAAAGGAAGGCTTAATTGGTTATTTTGCTCAAAGCAGCATTCCCTTAAATAGGTAATCCTATTAGATTAAAAGCAGTAAAACCAATATTATTAATAATTAATTTCTCAATTCTTTTCCAAGGGTTTGGCACACAGCTCTAATTTCATTCATCAGTTTTTGGCACACAGCCACCCATTCCTCATCTTTTATTTTGAAAATCTTACCCTTGATTTGTAATCAAGAGCAATGTCGAAGATCATGACACGGCTATTGAATAGATTCACACACACACTCTGCAGAGGCTGTACACTTTACCCACAGGATACAGTCGCTCACCACACAGGTGATTGATTGCAACAAAGTCTTTCAGAGACTAACACTTAACCAGTGAACCTCACCAATATTGCCTTTCTAACACTTCCCTCACACAGAGCCAAAGCTTAGAATAGGCACATACCGTTAGATGGGTACCAAGCTGTAGCGCAGCAGTACGCTCCCCGACAGTTACACCTTTGTATGCTTGTCACCCCGAGGTATCAAAGGAAAGATATTAGAAACCTACTGAACTAGGTCCGTCCCATTCCGGACAAGTGGTTGTACATGGAACTCAGTTCAAAGGCTCGCAAGGTTAAGTCCTTAATTGTCCCGGGCAAGACATCCATTTTATGTGTCTCGGCACACAGCCTTCACAATCTTTCACACATCCCGTTGCCACACAGGCCCACCTGGCACGAAGCCTTCTTGCCACTTGCCCCGGTCCAAATCATTTCCCACCCCAGTTTGCATTATTGCAACACATGCCAATGCCCACGTCATTGCACAAGTAGAACCACACAGGTAGCTACCCTCAATTCCATTTCATGGCATCATCGCATTATTTCAAAATCGTTCCATAGTGTTTAATCAACATTTGTTTGAAATTTGAAGGACATTCAGCATATAAGCGAGGCTAGCGACTAATCACGGTCTAGCCTCCCGTGTTGGCATCATATTAGCATCCAACATATTAAACATCTTAGGGTGGACAAAATTTTCAGGGCATATAAACATTATAATCAAGGTGGCATAAACAAGTTTGGCTTTTAACTACCATTTCCCAATTTAACCAATAGTATTTGTACTTAACATAGCATGCGATATGGAAATCAAAATATACTTTGAAAACTAGGCGCAAAATGGTCAAAGCATGACTTGCCTTCAAACAACAGTTGGTTCTGGTCCGATGTCTGCGACGGGTCTTCGAATTCTCCCTCGGCGAATTCCGGCAACTCGGAGTCTAATCGGAACAATGCGCACACAATAAATACACTAAAATAGACAGCAATATCATCACCAAAAATAAAATAAAAATCACCATTAAATAGCTTACATTTTTACAAATTTTTGGGCACTGGAATCACCCAAATCCGAGTTAAAATGCAAAAGTTATAGCATTTTCAAGTTTGCTGAAATTCAAATAAATATATAACCGATTTCTCTATTTATTTTCCTACTAAAAATCCGGATTATTTTCCCTCGGCGACACGTGTCGGCACCAGGGACTTCCACGTCGGTACGGACACTGACATGCGGGCGGATAGCGTCATCTTGACGTCAAGACGACCGACAGTACACCAGCGAGCGAGTGGGCGGTGAAACGATGCTTTCGGCCCCACGTCGGCGATCGACCGGGCGAGGAAGCATCAAGCCACGCCTACGCGATTTTCCGGACCGTTGGATTTGAATCCGACGGCGGAAAGACTACCCGGCGATCATCGTTGCGAGCCTCGTGGCCTCACCTCGGGCGTTGGATGACGATCTGGCGGCTGTGGTTGCTCGCGAGGAGTCGAAGAGGAAGCGGCGGCGCTGGTCGCCGGACTTGGGGAAGAAGAAGGAGGCGCGGGCGATTCCGGGCCTCTCCGGCAAGAAGAAGTTACCACACGGATGCGCCTTGGCTCGGTGAACTCCGTGAGGGTCTCGGCGACGGCGGAGGGTGGCGAACGACGGCGAGACGCGACGAAAATCGAGGCGGAGGAGAGTGGCTACTACGGCGAGCTCTAGCGATGTCTATAGAGGGTGGCTGAGAGCGAGAGATGGGGCGAAGTGAGCGGAAGGGAGTGCTGAGCACGGAGGTGTACTTCACTTGCTCGGACATGCCTCGAGGCGCGCACAAAATCCCTGACATGATCTTCGGCACCCAACGGCGGACGGTACACAATCGCGCACAGTCCCGATGTGTCTGGTCACGTCAGCCGTCCGATCTTCATCCGACGGCGCGGAGCGATGCGGCGATTAGGGTTTCCTCCGCGCGAGCACAGTGTTGGGCCGGCCCAACACTGTAGCTAGTGAATTTCTCAGCTTTTTCCAATAAAAATAATTACAGAAATTCAAAGCATTTATTTGGGGCACTAAAAATACCCAAAAAATTCTAGAAAATATTTCAGAGCATTTTGAGCCTAAATAAAATATTTTCATTTATTTTTGATAAATACTTTTTCTGGTATTAATTAACCAAGAGAAGAATAATTCAATTTAATTTTATTTAAATTCAATAAATCCTCAAAAATCCATAAAAATTCAATTAACTCCAAAAATTCAGATAAAATCAATTAAATGCAAATAAACTTTAATTAATTCACAAAAATCCAAATAACTCCAAAAATTAAAATCGGGCCAAATTTGGGGCGTAAAGACTTCAACTTTGTTTATCTGTGTGTACTAGCGTGATCTGGACTAGTATGAGAATACCAGAGTGTCCGAATTAAATAAATTCGGGGCACGACAGAGTTGATATCGAGCCATCTTGTTGTAGGCCTTAACCCTAGTTAGACCGGCCGTCTTAGAGAGTACAAATTAATTTCTAAAGAATAAAATTTGGGCAAGAATAATCAAAGAGATCTTGACTTATCCTTCTTCCTTACTTCATACCTTTCTTTGTATTGTGCTTTTACTTTTGTTATCTTTCAAAATTTTAGTAATCTTGACACGTTGCTTTGGCGGATGCGGATGGTCCACTCCTTTGGCGGCGTCACGGTGGCTCTGTTGCGAGCTCGGAGGATGCTTGGTGTTGGGAGGCTTCGGCGCCCTCTCTACCGATCACGCTTTGGGCGGTCAATGGGATCAATCGTGGATGGGAGGCGACTCTCACTTTTATGACGGAGCACGCGCGTGCGATCGTCGCTTCACCTCGCGGTGAAGCGAGCAGCTCTGGCGGGCATCTGAGTGTGCGGGTAGTGCTTCAGCCGGGTTAGCGAGGACTACGGCCGGTGTGGGATACCGCTTTCGTGTGCACCAAGACGCGGAGGACCTCTCAGCGCTTGGAGCTAGAGGGCGACGCCGCCGTCGTGCACCTAGGCCGTTTCTTTGCGGCGGCACAGAGGAGGTCATGGGCGCTTCGACCGAGCTGCAGTCAGTGTACTGCGGCGTCTGGAGACCGAGGTGGCTCTCGAGAGACACGGATGCACGTGATCTGAAGAACGCCGAGTGGAGGAGGCTCTCTCACGGTCATGGGGGCCGGGACGCCGTCATGGAGCTCGACAACGAGGGCGAGGAGGAGCCGAGGAGCAGAGCGGAGGCCGCGCGGAGGGGCAAGCCGGTGGTGCCCCGGCTCCACCGGTGGGAGGTATGGGGATCGGTTTGCCCGATGCAGCTCACCGCCGGTTTACGTGATCGGCGAGCCGTGCGGGTTGCTCGAGTGAGCTGTTTTGAGTTGCCGTGATCGGCTTTGCGTTGAGACTCACTGTGTTGAGTCGCGTCTTTAATTGCAAACTTAGCTATGCGATGTGATATAATGAACAAATTGATGTGATGTTGTGATCTTTGTGTGGTTGCATAGTCTTTAGACTATGTAATAAACCATACCTAATTATTATTTATGCTTGAATGTTTGTTGTTTTTTAAGTTACACTGTTTCCCCATAAGTTCTTCTACGTATCTATTCTTTTCCCCTTATCTCTAAACCACGAAGCAATCGCAGATGGTGAACACTGCAACAACGAGAGCAGAAGCGATGGTTCGCGCCCAGAGGTAGCAGAGCAAGACACCACCACCGCAGCACGGACCGCCGGTTGATATCACGAGAATCTAAGAGCATTTCTCGCAGATGCAGACCCGATTAATGCAGACTATGATGGCAAGCGTGCAACAAATCAACACTCAAAGTTGCCGCAAACAATCAAGCTATGAACAATGGGCCGCCCATATTCAAGATGTCCGAGTTTATGAGGACGCGCCCACGACATTCTCGAGCAATGCCGATCCATCGAGGCGCATTTAATCGTTGAGAACCATCGAAGGAAATTGCATATAGCGATGTGAAGGAAGCGAGAGAGTCTTTATGCCTCTCACCACCTAGAGAACAAATGCAGAATGGTTAGAAAACTCTCGCAAGATCGCAGAGAACCCGCAGAGATTACAGGATGAATTCACCTTAGCCTTTCGTCAATACCATGTCTTTGGAGGGTATCATGGAGTTGAAAAAGGAGGAATTGAGCGCTTAAGCAAGGAGGCGGTCGGTGGTGATTATTTGAATAAGTTCACGCAATTAGCACGCTACGCTCGGAAGGCGTGGCGACAGACAAGGCAAGGCAGTGTCGCTTTATGAAGGGGCTCAACACTGGCCTACAGGTGGGATTGATCACCCATACCTTTCCGGATTTTCAAGAGTTAGTAAACAAAGCGCTCATATTGGAAGACAAGCGCAAGGAATTGGGCGACAATCGCATAAGCGCCCGATGGCTCGGCAAGGAGGGCGCCATGGTCATCGAAAACAAGAATGATACCCCAGCGAGTTCACAGATTTCATCGAGGGCGATGTCGAGACACCGCCGCCAATGCCAAGACCGGTAGGACAAACCCCTCGGACCCGATCAGATTGCCAATCGAGCAGAGGAATCAACAGATGGCGGGAAAAGCGCTACAAGCTATGCGAGATGGACATTTCGCCAACATGTGCCCAAAGAAAGGAGGAGTGACCTCGGTGCGCTTCAACCTAGGAATCGCCACTAAAACTCACCTTTCGGGGAGGAAGCGAGGACACGCCCATCTTTGGAGCCTCGCCGCCCGGCATTCACGCGAGGAAGGATTAATCATATCTCCATGAGCGAAGTCCATAATGCTACGGACGTCGTGCTCGGTAAGTTCCTTGTCAACTCAGTGCCAGCTACAGTACTATTTGACTCAAGAGCTTCACATTCGTTCGTTTCTCGAGATTTTGCCATGAAAAATGACCTGGATGTGGTTAATCTTAAAAGTACACTTTTAGTCCAATCCCCTGGATTAGAACTCCGTTCTAAGGTCGGATGTTCTGGAGTTAAGCTACTAATAAAAGGAGTAGAGTTCCTAGCGAACCTTATTATCTTAGATACCCAAACCCCGGATGTTATCTTGGGAATGAATTGGTTGACTAAGCATAAGGCTATATTAGACTGCGGACGAAGAGTAGTGTCTATCGAGAGCCCTGATGAGAGGAAAGTGGAATTTCAAAATCGAGGCGATTCGAGAAGGGCGATGTTAGTAAACAATTTGGAGATATCGATTATAAGAGATGTACCGATGGTCAATGAGTACTCGAGATGTTTTTCGAGGAATTACGGGAATGCCCTTTGGATAGGGACATAGAGTTAAGTAATTGACCTAGTGCAGAACAAACACGGTAGCAAAGAGACCATATCGGATGTCCACCGAAGAGTTGGTAGAAATGAAAAAGCAGATTGAGGAGTTATTGGAGAAAGGATTTATCAGACCAAGCTCATCACCCTAGGGAGCATCGGTTCTATTTGTTAAGAAAAAGGATGGGAGCTTTCGGATGTGTGTAGATTATCGTGCACTTTACGAAGTGACAATAAAGAATAAATACTGTTACCACGGATAGATGATCTCTTGATCAACTAAGAGGAGCTGGAGTATTCTCAAAGATCGACCTTAGGTGGTTATCACCGATTGAAAATCAAGGCAGAGGACATACCCAAGGCGCATTTTCTTGAGATATGGACACTATGAGTTCCTTTGTTATGTCATTTGGATTGACAAATCGCTTTGCTTACTTTATGAATAATGAATAAGGTATTCATGGAATACTTAGATAAATTTGTGGTCGTATTCATAGATGATATTCGGTTTATTCAGGGCGGATGAAGAGCACGTAACATTTGAGATTAGTCTTTGGAGAAACTTAGAAACAACAGTTGTATCACGAAGTTGATAAGTGCGATTTGGAAGAGTAAGGTAGATTTCTAGGGCATGTAATGACCGCGAGGGAATGCGATGAACCTAAGCAAGGTTAAGACAGTCTTTGCATTAGGAATCGCCAAAGAGCGATTCTGTGAGTTCGGAGTTTTCTTGGAATGGCGAGTTATTACCGCCGATTTATAGAAGGGTTTTCGACAATTGCTAGGCCAATTACACAATTGCTAAAGAAGGAAAAGAAGTTTGTTTGGACAGGAATGTGAGAAGAGTTTTCAAGAATTGAAAAAGCAGGTGACATCGGCCCGTATTGGTTCAACGGATGTACACGAGTTTCGATATCATTGCGATGCATCACGCCAAGGTCTTGGATGCGTGTTAATGCAGAATGGAAAGGTAGTAGCCTATGCATCAAGGCAATTAAGGCCACATGAAGGGAATTACCCAACGCACGATCTAGAATTAGCAGCTGTAGTGCATGCCTTGAAGATATGGTGTCACTATCTTATCGGCAATAGATGTGAGGTGTATACGTACCATAAGAGCCTTAAATACATTTTCACCCAATCCGACCTAAACATGAGACAAAGGAGATGGTTGGAGCTGATCAAGGATTACAACATGGGAATCCATTATCATCCCGGCAAGGCCAACGTAGTGGCCGATGCCCTGAGTCGGAAAAGTCATAATCTGAATATGATAGAAGGAGAAAGCCAGGAAGAATTGTGCAAGGACCTTCAGAGATTGAAATTGGAAGTTGTTCCGGAAGGATTTGTAGCCACTTTAGAGGTAAAGCCTGATCTAGAAGACCAGATTAGAGAAGGCCAGAAGGACGATGAGAAGATCAAGCGAATCAAGGCTAAGATGGAGGAAGGACAAGCAAAGGAATTTAAGCTGGATGAACAAGGCACCTTGTGGATGAAGGGCGTGTTGTGTACCAAACAAAAAGGAGTTAAGCGATTATCTTGGAGGAAGCTCACGACTCTAAGTATTCAATTCACCCAGAAGTGCAAAAATGTATCAAGATTTAAAAGAAAGGTTACGGTGGCGAATATGAAGAGAGGGGTTGCTGAACACGTAGCCTTATGTGATGTGTGTCAGCGAGTCAAAGCTATGCACCAGAGACCGGCAGGATTGCTGCAACCATTGAAAATACCAGAGTGGAAATGGGAAGAAATTAGAATGGATTTTATCACCGGATTGCCAAGGACGCAAGGAGGTTATGACTCCGTATGGGTCATAGTAGATCGCTTAACCAAGGTTGCGCATTTCATACCGGTAAAGACAACCTATTCAGGAGATAAGTTAGCAGAGTTATACATGGCAAGGATCGTTTGCTTGCATGGAGTGCCAAAGAAAATAGTATCGGACAGAGGTACCCAATTTACTTCAAGATTTTGGGAAAAATTGCATACAACACTGGGCACCCGCTTGAATTTCAGTACAGCTTACCACCTGCAAACAGATGGACAGACAGAAAGAGTCAACCAGGTATTAGAAGATATGTTGAGAGCTTGTGCGTTGGCATATACATCAACTTGGGATAAATGTTTGCCGTATGCGGAGTTTAGTTACAACAACAGCTATCAGGCTAGTCTTCAGATGTCACCTTTCGAAGCATTGTATGGTCGACCTTGTAGGACGCCGTTAAATTGGAATGAGACTGGTGAGCGTTGTGTCTTTGGACCAGACATACTCCAAAAAGCCGAAGAGCAGATAGCATTAATAAGGGAAAGGTTAAAAATCGCGCAGTCAAGGTAGAAGAGTTATGCGGACAATCACCGCAGAGATTTGAGCTTTGAACCTGAAGATTATGTGTATCTCCGAGTTACGCCTCTTAAAGGAGTCCAGAGGTTTCACAAAAAGGGAAAACTTGCACTGAGATATGTCGGACCGTTTATGATCATAAGCCGTAAGGGCGAAGTCGCGTATCAACTGGAGTTACCATGATCATTAGCAGGGTACGATGTCTTTCATGTATCGCAACTCAAGAGGTGTCTCCGAGTACCTGAAGAGCAAACATCACTAGAAGAAGTCGAACTACAGGAAGATTTGACTTATAAAGAACAGTCGATAAAAATTTTGGATACAATGGATCGGAAAACAAGAAACAAGACAACCCGTTTCTGCAGAGTTCAGTGGAGCAATCACACAGAAAGCGAAGCCACATGGGAACGAGAGGAAGATCTGAAAAAGGAGTTCCCAAACCTATTCTATAGTTAAGCTTCGAATCTCGGGGACGAGATTCTGTTAAGGGGGGTAGGTTTGTAACGTCCCGAAATTTGCCCGATTTTAATTTTTGGAGTTTCTGAATTTTTTGTGAATTAATTAAATTTATTTGCATTTAATTGAATTTATCTGAATTTTTGGATTTAATTTATTTTTTGTCGATTTTTGGGAATTTATTGGATTTAAATAAAATTAAATTAGATTATCCTTCTCTTGATTAATTAATATCAGAAAAAGTATTTATCAAAAATAAATGAAAATATTTTATTTAGGCTCAAAATGCTCTGAAATATTTTCTGGAATTTTTCCGAATTTTTTGAGTATTTTAGTGCCCTAAATAAATACTTTGAATTTCTGAAAATATTTTTAATGGAAAAACCGGAAAATCCGTAGCTACTGATGTCGGCCGAGCCCAACACTGTGCTCGCATGCGAACGAAACCCTAGCCGCATCGCTCCGCGCCGTCGGATGGAGATCGGACGGTAGCGTGACAAAACGATCTCGGGGATTGTCTTGGCGCGCCGCCACCGCCGGCCATCTTGTTGGCGCGAAAGATTGTGTCAGGATTTGCGCGTGCCTCGAGGCATGTCCGAGCGGGTGAAGTATACCTCCGTGCTCAGCACTCCATTCCGCTCACTTTGCCTCATCTCTCTCGCTCAGCCATCCTCCGTAGCGTGCGTTAGAGCTCGCCGTAGTAGCCACTCTCCTCCGCCTCGGTTTTCTTCGTGTCTCGCCGCCGTCTACCGCTCTCCGCCGTCGCCAAGACCCTCTCCCAATTCCTCGTGTCAAGGCGCATCCGCTGGGTTACTTCTTCCGACCGGAGAGGCTCGGAAACGCCGTCGACCGTGTCGTCTTCTCCAAGTCCGGTGACCAGTGCCACCGCTTCTTCTTCGTCGCCTCGCGAGCAACCACAACCGTCGGATCTCCATCCAACGCTTGAGGTGAGGCCACGTAGGCTTGTGAATAGTGTATCGCTCGGGTAGTCTTTGCGCCGTCAGATTCGAATCCAACGGTCAGGAAAATCGTGCGTGCGTGGCTTGATGCTTCCTCGCCATTGTCATTTCTTGGTTGGTCCAAGCAGCATTCACCGCCCACTTGTGCGTGGGTGGACGCCGGTCGTCTTGGCGTCAACATGGCGTCATCCAGGCCCGCATGTCGATGTCCGTACCGGCGTGGAAGTCCTGGTGCTGACACGTGTCACCGAGTGGGAATTAATCGGATTTTCGGTAGGAAAATAAATAGAGTAATTCGGTTATATATTTATTTGAATTTCAGCAAACTTGAAAATGCTATAACTTTCGCATTTTAACTTCGGATTTGGGTGATTCGGTGCCCAAAATTTGTAAAAATGTATACTATTTAATGATGATTTTTATTTTATTTTGAGTGATGATATTGCTGTCTATTTTAGTGTATTTATTGTGTGCACGTTGTTTCGATTAGACTCGAGTTGCGGAATTCGCGAGGAGAATTCAAGACCCGTCATGAGACCGGACCAGAACCAACCATTGTTTGAAGGCAAGTCATGCTTTGACCATGTTGCCATTAGATTTTCAAATATATTTTGATTCAATTATTGCATGCTATGTTAAGTAAAAATGATGTTGCTTATGAGGGAATGGTAGCTAAAATACCTATCTTGTTATGCCACCTTGTTAATACTCATTGTATGCCACGGAATCCTTGTTAACCTAAGAAGTTAAATGAAGTTGGATGCTATTACAAGCCAACACGGAGGCTAGACCGTGATTAGTCGCTAGCTTTGCTTATATCGTTGAATGTCTTTCAAATTACAAACAAATGTTGACTAAACAATTATGGAACACATTTTGAAATAATGCGATGATGTCATGAGATGGAATTGAGGCGGCGACTGTGTGGTTCTACTCGTGCAATAGCGTGGGCATTGGCATGTGTTGCATAAATGCAAACCACAGGTGGGTAATGATTTGGACCGGGGCAAGGGGCAAGAAGGCTTCGTGCGAGTGGGCTGTGTGGCAATGGGAGGTATTGTGATGGTTAAGGGTGTGTCGAGATGTATAAAATGGATGTCTTACCCGGGACGATTAAGGACTTCACCTTGCGAGCCTTTGATCGAGTTTCTCGTACAACCACTTGTCAGGAATGGGGCGGACCTAGTTGAGTAGGTCTCTAATATCTTTCCTTTGATACCTCGGGGTGTGATTACACCACAATGTAGCAAGTAAGGGGGCGCACTGTCTTTGCGACTTGGTACCCATCTAGCAGTATTCATCATTCTAAACTTTGGCTCTGTGTGAGGAAGTGTTAGAAAGGCAATCTTGGAGAGGTTCATGGCTAAGTGTTAGTCTCTGAAAGACTTTGTTGCAATCAATCACTGTGTGGTGGCGACTATATCTGTGGGTAAAGTGTCTGACCTCTGCAGTTGTGTGTGTAAATCTATTGAATAGCAGCGTCATGATCTTGGACAATGCTCGGTGATTCTGAGTCAAGGGTTAGATTTTAAAAATAAAAGATGTGGATTGGGTGGTACGTGTGCCAAAAGGCGATGAATAAAACAAGGGTGTGTGCCAAACTCGGAAAAAGAATTGAGAAATTAATCATTAATAATATTGGTTTCTTGCTTTTAATCTAATAGGATTACTGTTTAAAAGGAATGCTACTTTAAGCAAAATAACCAATTAAGCCTTTCCTTTGGACTAAGCCATGCATGTAGTAATAGAACTGCATTGTGCATGACTTGTTGAGTGTGTTGTATACTCACCCTTGCATCAACAAAAACCTCAGAAGAAGAAGGCATGCGGCTTGGGAGAAGGAGTTTATCGAAGGCCAAGAGGACTAAGGGGTTGAGCACTCGGTGCTTTGTGGTTATGAAGGGTTCATTGTTTTACTTTTGCTTCATTGATAAACTTGTGCTACTTTAATATTAATCGCCCTGCGCGACGAATTGATGTAAGGCGACCATAAGGTCACGTAACTCGTTATTATTTATGCTTGAAGTACTTTATTATTAATTCCGCTGTATATGATTGTGGTACTTCAACCTGTTTATCTGTGTGTACTAAGCGTGATCTGGACTAGTCTGAGAATACCTGAGTGTTGAATTAAATAAATTCGGGGCACGACATAGAATTGATAGGAAAAGTACATCTGGCTCATGTTACTTCTTGGGTAATTCTCTTATTCCATGGTCATCTAAAAAACAATCTTTTGTTGCACAATCACCTGCTGAATTTGAATATGTGGCTGCTGCTAGTTGTTGTTCTCAAATTCTTTGAATAGTAGCTACACTTAAAGATTATGGGGTTAATTTGGATAGTGTTCCTCTTCTGGGTGATAACACTAGTGCAATATGCATTGCTAAGAACCATGTGCAACATTCTAGAACAAAACACATTGATATCAAATTTCACTTTCTTAGAGATCATGTAGAAAAGGGAAATATTGTGCTTCATCATGTGGATACTGAACATCAATTGACAGACATTTTCACTAAACCTTTGTCTTCTTCTCGTTTTGCTTTTATTCGGGGAGAACTTGGGTTGGTTCATCCGATGGGTTATTTTTTAGGGGGAGTTTTTGAAGTTTTTGTAATATTTTGTAACATGCTTTTTATTTTGTGTGTTTCTTAAATGAAAAACAAAAAAAATAAAAACAATGAAAAAGTACTGAGCATTGTATTTCATACACATATGTCATTTGAAGCCATGTTTATGTTTCAAGATCTTTGCAACTTCATGTTCATGCATATATGGTGTAGTTTATGACATGACTATTTAAATGTAATGACAACTTGAATTAAATCCTGTCATGGTTGAACTTTCTTAGCTATATTGATCCTGCTCAAAAAGTGCTAAATATGAAAGTTAAGTGCTAAAGCTCAAAGGGTGATTGTTGATAAATGCAAGATCAAGGTTGTGTACTATCGCACTTCTTCTTTACGAGAATGCTTATCATTGCACTTTGATATGAACTTGGAAGAGGTTGTGTATGACCGAAACCATGAAACCTTAAGCTTATGTCAGCTTGGCATGGTTAAAAAGTAACCATGAAACCTTAAGCTTGTGACTACTTGGCATGGTTGAAAAGTAAGGCTGATGGTGCATGTAATTCTTTGCAATTGTTATTGTTGCAATCAATTAATGAATAAGTTTTTTAAGCACAAATAAAGTACACAAAAAATTCAATGTTTTCAGGTTTTAAGATTGTTGAGAAAGGGAGATCATGCCATGCAAAAAAAATCGTTAATAGTACTTGATTTCTAGTTATGCTTACTCTACATTGTTTATGTATAGATTTGAGGGTGCAAGTGCTTTTGATAGCATGACTTGGTGATGAATTTGTTACATTTGTGCATGACGTATAATGCTCAGTACATAAAAAAGACAAATTTAAAATAAACAAAAAGATTTTGTTCTCTTTTTCGTATTCTTGATGAATCCATTGTCAAAGGGGGAGAATTTTGGACACATTTTGCACATTCACACACATTTTTCTTCTTTTTAGGAAGAGATTTTTCACTTTGCTTTTTATTTTAAAATAAAATTTCTTAAAATTTTTTTTGTGAGGTGAACGCCAATCTTCAGTTCTAAGTGGTGTTGTCAATGATTTCATCAAGGGGGAGATTGTGAAATCATGTGCTAAAAAATTGGCTAAATGATGAAATTGGCATTGCAAAGTGGTTATGATCATAGCATGTGTTGTGCATGCGCATGTGCTATTCCAGTTGATTACTTGATATGCTGTGTTAGCATGATAATGATTTTGCTTGATGCAATGCGCTCGTGTGAGTGGTTGCATGGATTGACTTTGATAATGATTTTGCTTGATGCAATGCGCTTGTGTGAGTGGTTGCATGGATTGACTTTGAGTCAAGTCGTGGACTTATGCTCTGTGGGGACCCAGATTACCAAATCCGACCCCTCTGTGTTTCAACCGTGCTAGTCCAGGAACAGCTAGCACACACAATCATACAGAGATGATAACACAGACATATCATAAAGAAATTAACAGTAATAAGCAAAAGAGAGTAAACATCATCATCACATTATTACAAGTATCGAGCCTTACGGCTTAAGTGTGAAAGTAGCAGCGGAAAATGTAGCAACGAAAAGAGCCAGTCAATGTGCCCACAGGCAACCGACTAGGTACGCTCCCTAGTAGTCCGGGTAGTCCTCCTCCTCAAAGTCTTCACCGCAGATGTCGAACGGAGGATTGCATGCTCTGAACTCCTCATCTGCTTTATGGAATAAGCAGCCCCACAATAAAAAGCGAGGGTGAGTATGCAACATACTCAGCAAGTCTTGGAAACTTAATGCAATTAACTAAATGCAAGGCTTGAACAAAAGAAGCATATAGGGTTCATTTGCATAAAGCGAAATTGAAATTTAAATACAAGTAATAATTTCATAAAGCAGTATTTCACAAAATGTAAATAGCATAATTAATTAAATTTGAAGTATAACAATTTTCCAGGTTCCAACTACCTGGTTGGCTCCAACCGCCAAACTAAAATCCGGGAGCTCTAGCCGCTTGCGGATTCCCAACCACATTTTCATTTTAAACCAAATCATCATTTTTCCATTTAAAACCAAAAATCAGAAAATCTACTATGTGAAAGCGTTCCACGCTTGCCCTTGTTCGTGGGCACGGCTACTCAAGTAGTTTTGACTCTGCAGAGTTGGTACACTTTACCCCCAAGACATGATCAACCCCTTTCGCCAAGCTATTGACACACTTCCTTTGGTGTGCGGCGAGAGATCATGACAAGGCCTTTACAATGCATAATACCGCTCTGACTCCGCTCGCTAAGGTTTCACATTGTTAGGGCTACCGCCCAAGATCTGAAGCCCCTCTTGCGCCTTGCAAGTACCCTCGACAAACCGCATGACCCAATGGCGAAGTCAAATAACGATACATGCAAATTACTTAGCTTTGGTCATACCCATAATAGACATGTGGTTGTCTTGTATAGCATGGCCCAAGGTAACACAATAGGTCCTTAATTGACTAGGCGGAACAATCACATTCAAAATTTTGTGCATCCGCACCCACCATTCAACCATCCGCCCGGTCTAAATTATTTTTCACTTTTATTCTTCAAATTAATACCGGCAACACCAATTGCCATATTTTCACAATTCAATTTGAGTCAAATATGAAAGCATTTCCATAATGGTAAGGTACCGACGTGATTAAGCATGGCTAAGCATTTTCTACCATCCCATAATACAAAATGATTATTATTAACAGTACTTAATTTTCCTAGGGTGTCAATGGTTGTCAAAATGAACATCAATGTGGGTATAACAATTTGGCATTTATCTAAGCATTTAAAATGATATTAAAGTCTGATGCATAAATAATAAGCATGCAATAATTTAAAAACAAAATAGCATTTCATAAACTTGGGTTCAATATGGTCAAGGAAGACTTGCCTTCAACCTCTCCCGCTGCTGCTACCTCTGACGGATGCTCCTCTCGCTCAACCGCTGCGTCGTCTACACGCGAAACACGCAAAACGAGACAAAAATAAATAAAATCCAAAAATTCAA
The DNA here is from genome assembly GCA_036346375.1 of Guadua angustifolia. NCBI lineage: Eukaryota > Viridiplantae > Streptophyta > Magnoliopsida > Poales > Poaceae > Guadua > Guadua angustifolia. Next base: position 3,016,362 of record CM070519.1, on the reverse strand, counting down.
AATAAATACACCAACAGATAGATCTTGATTTTAGATGAATTTAGAAATTTGAATCGTTCGAATCGGAGTTCGAACGGAGGAGAACGGGCCTTCCGAAGTTCTACGGAAAGAAAATCAGAAAATAAACTAAAGTTGACACGTGTCGATTGGCTATTGGCTGAGTTCGGAAATTCGGAATAACCGAAATGAATAAGATAAATAACGCTGACGTGTGGGGCCCTCGTGTCGGTGACACAGTTCTCGGCTCGGTGGCGATGACGTGGCTGTGAGGTGGCGCACACCTGGGCGCTAAGGCATGCATGGCAGTGACGTGGCGTGTACGTGGTAGACATGTGTGCGGTGGTGGTGACATGGCGACGATGTGGTGCGGACGCTTGGCGTATGCGATGAACATGTTGGTTGGTCTTGTGGCGTGACACGCATGCTACGGCGGTGAAGTGGCCAACTCGTGGCGTGACGTGGTGAGGAGGTGGCGTCTACACAGCGAACATCGGGCACTAACGTGGCGAATGACTCGGCAGTTTGGGCTCAGAGGCTTACCGAAGAGATCGTGCGAAGATCTGGCCGTGTAGAGAAGATCCGACGGTGAGAGTCCGGGAAGAAAAGACGGCGAGGCGTTGGCAAAAACTGCGGAGATGAGGAAGACAACCTAGGAATCGGCGGATCTGGCTGGATTAACCAACACAAAGTGCGGAAAAGGAAGAGGACGTACGAGGAACATGAGGGTGCAAGCGATGTCACAGGAGACTCACCGGGAAGGCGATATCTGGCGGAGAAGTCCACGAAAGCACGGTTGCGAACTCCGCGAGTGTTTGCGGCTCAACGGTGGCGACTCGAAGGTGAGGCGTGAGGGAGAAGGGGCGGCGTGGAGCGGCGAACACGCACGGAAGTCGGGTGAGTTTTATAGCCTAGAACGGGAAAAGCAGAAGCGAGGTTGGTCGGTAATTTGAGTTACCTGGTGGCGGATTCGAGCGACGTGGCTCCTTCACGTCCTTTGGATCGGGATCGAACGGCGACGGCAAAACGGTATTAGGGTTAGGGTTTCGGGTTACTGTGTGGCGGCGCTGATCTCGACCGTTGAATCGGTGATCGACGGTGGTGATGCGAGATAGGGTTAGGGTTTCGGGGAGTTGGGCCGAGCGGGTGTTTTGGGCCGGCGAAAGAGTGAACAAGATCGGGCCGAACGCGCATGAACAGGAAAATCGGCCCGCACGGAAGAAAAGAATTAGAAATTGATTTCCGAATTAAATAAAATACCAGAAAATCCAAATAGCTTCAATAAATCCAAATAAATAGCAAATAAACTCAGAAAAATCCCCAAAAATATAGAAAAATCAAATGAAGCACAAGGAACTCAATAAAAATAAGAAATAATTAATTTGAAGTATAGATTAATCCAATTAAATCCTTTTGTCTTTTGAAAATTCCAGTTAAGCTGAATTGAATTCAAATAAATTTTGGTTGGGTTTGGATGTTGAAATTCGAACTCCAGATGTTGAAAAATGGAATGTTACATGCTCAAATTTGTTTCTTGTTTATTCATGTGCAGGTGTTGCTCGAGGGTGAACGTGGTCGATGACGGGACCGAAACTAGGTTCATGGAGGAAGTGAGGTTCGGGACTTGGTTCAGGGAGGAATCGAGGTCTTGGTGGTCGAGGATGTCATGCGGGACATTCGGGCTAGAGAACATGCACATGCAGGCTGGTTAGTCACATAATTACAGCATGTGGACGGTACATGCGTGCAAGAGTGGTTTTTGGCCATGTTGGGTGTCGGGCCCCGAATCTGCAAATCTGGACCCTCTATGTATTCTGCACTAGTCTAGGATCGCGCTAGTGCACACAGGCTAAACAGGGTTAAAGTACCACATACACACACAGCGGATTAATAATAAAGTACTTCAACATGTATATAAACGAGTTATGCGACCTTATGGTCTCTTTACAATAGTTTGCCACACAGGGCTTACATAAATCAGAGTAACAAATGTTCAACAGCGGAATATAAAACTTCGTGATAGTCCATCTCTTGCCACAGGCACCGTGATGAGGCTTGTTCCCTAGTTCTCTGGCTCTCCAGTAAACTCTTCTTCCCACGCAGGTGTAGACTCCTCCTCTGGTAAATTGTTGTCCGCAAGGGTGAGTACACACCGTACTCAACAAGTCATGCACAGAATGCAGTTCTATTACTACATGCATGGCTTGTTACAAAGGAATGGCTCAATTGGTTATTTTGCTTTGCATCAATATTTTAATTTACCATTTATTTAGATATAAAGCAGCAAAACCGTAATAATATAATAAGTTTCTCAATTGTTTTCCACATAATTTTTGGACACACAGTCCATAATCAACTTTCATCATCAACTCTGGCACACAGCCTTCCACCCCATTTTATTTTCAAAACTCTATCCCTTGACTGTAATCCCCGAGCATTGCCCAGTTCCGTGGACTCGGCTATTCGAATAGTTTTTACACTCTGCAGAGGTTGTACACTTTACCCACAAGATACAATCGCTCACCACACAGGTGATTGACCGTAACAAAGCTTTTCAGAGACTTCAAGCTCAACCTAGGAACCTCTCCGGGTTGCCTTCACTATCACTTCCCTCACTCAGAGCCGAAGTATGGGACAGACGAACACCGTTGGATAGGGTACCAAGCCATAGCACAGGCACGCTCCCCCGTACAATTACCCCCGTGTAATTGCCACCCCGAGGTATCAAAGGTGAGATATCGGAATCCTGCTAAACTAGGTCTTTCCATTTAGACATGTGGTTGTACGAGTGACTCAGGTCAAAGGTTTGCAAGGTGAAGTCCTTAACTGACCAAGGCAAGACATCCTTCTCTCAAAATTGGCACACAGCCCTCACCACACTCAACCATCCCAAATGCCACGAAGGCCCACCTGGCACAAAGCCACTTGCCACTTGCCCCAGTCTAAATCATTTCCCACCCCAAGTTGTTTTACGGTACAACACATGCCAGTAAATCAACCATCGTGTAGAACCACACAGGTCTCCATATTTCAACATCAATACCAATAACATTCCACCATTTACCAAAATACATTCACTATTCCTTTAGTCAATGTTGCTTTTGTATTTAAAAAGATTGTTCACGATATAAGCAAGGCTAATTAAGCACTAATCACGGTCTAGCCTTCCGTGTTGGCATATCATTACATCCAACAATTATTATCAACTTAGGGCAACAATGAATCATGGCATACAGATATTAGTGACAAGGTGGCAATAACAAGTAGGTTGAATAACTATTTCACCCAAATTAATTAAATCCATTTTTAATTAAATTAGCATGCATAATTTGAATTAAAATACATTTTCAAAACTTAGGGGCAAAATGGTCAAAGCATGACTTGCCTTCAAACAGTGGCTGGTCCTGATCTGGAGCTAGGTCTTGTGCTGGAAATACTCCCTCGTAGCTTTCCGGCAAATTAACGTCTACTCAAATCATATATACACACAATGAATACAATTTCCAGAGATCAAACTCAACTCTAAAAATTCCATAAAATTTACCAATAAATAGATCTTGATTTTACAAATTTTTAGAAATTGGAATCACTCAAATCGGAGTTAAAACGCAAAAGTTATAGTCATTTGAAGTTTTAAAATCAATTAAAAAGAATAAACCGAATTTCTTTATTTATTTTTACACGGGAAATTCGGAATTATGACGTTAGCATGACGTCAGCACTGAATTAGATTTCCACCGAATTATTTTTTTAAAGGAAAATCGAATTATTGCGTTAGCATGACGTCAGCATCTACTGTGCTATATCTGACATGTGGGTCCCACTGATGACGTCAGCTGCTGACGTCAGCATGACACGTGGCACGATCTGGTCGTGACACGCAGCGACGAATTATCAACCGAAGGCTTGATCTAATCTCGTCCGTCCGATTTAAAATGGACGGCCACGATTGACACGACTGTAAGTTCAAGAGCCTTTGGTTTTGATGATTGATGTTAATTAATGTTTAATCTATATTTAATGACAAACCTAATCTTTATGAGACTAACATATTTTATTGAGCATATATTTAGCAGTCTCATATTTGGATGAAAAATGGAAAACCCAAGGTATGTATGCATATTCTTTCTAGTATTAATTGCATACTTTGGATTCAAGTTAAAATATAAATGTCCCCATTATATTAACCACAAAATGTGCATCATGTTTCCCAATCCATATATTACATGGATGCACATACTTAGGGGGAGTTTGTAGTTTAACTTGAAAATCTCTTTGTGTTGATCTAATTCTTATTTGACACATATAAGGATCAAGACAAAGGAAGTAAATCCTTGAGTATATATTTGAATTGCCTAGTCATAGTATACTCATGGTAATATAGGATATACTCCAATGTGATCAAATCGAATATGTGCATATTATATCCAAGTCAATTATATCTATGCACATATACATGTGGGGCTTATTCTATAGTTGATGACTTAGAGTAATGATCAATTCCATATAGCCTACACATAATGGATCATTACTTTTCATCAACATGAGTATATGAAAACTTGTGTAGTTAATATATACTCATATCAATTTAAATGATAATTTAAATTGAGTTTATTTGTCCTATTAATCACTAAAGAATATTTCATCATGTGTTGATGGTGTTCCGTGATTAATTAAGGACAAATGAATAGTTCTTAAGTATAATGAAGCATGTGTTGCGTTATTGTACTTAAGACACATAAATCATTCAAATTGATTTAGGTTGTGCTCAATTGATCTAAAGGCATCCATTATGTGTTGATGGAGTGCAAGAGATAATTGAGACAACCATGCATCTTGGACTAACAAGTTTCATGAGTTATGTTTGAGTTAGGTTAAGTCCAAGGATGATTGAAATCGGGAAGAAGAAGTCATCATGTGTTGATGAGCTTCAAGAGAAGATCGAAGTGAAAAGAAGGGTACTTGATCGGTAGCGTATGATCATAAAGACCCCAAAGGGATTGCTTGCGTCTTGGCGACAAAAGTATAACTAGATAGGCTAAGGACTTTGTAGTCTTTGAGTCTAGTTTTTATCGCCCGTACTATTAAGAGGGTTGTCTCCTAGTTTGAGTTTCATCATGTGTTGGTGATCTCAATCCGCGTTCACTCGAGCTCAAATCATTTGGATTTGGTTTTTGCATAAGGGTTAACCATTTGGCATGTGTTGCGAATGGGTTAAGCTTATGCTTGGTTGTTGTTGGTTTATGCTCGATTTGCATATGTTGCAAGAGGAAGAGCATATGCATTTAGTTTTCGCATAATGCTTTGATTTGCATGTGTTGCAAATAGGATAAGCAATATGCGTTGGCTTTTGCGTGAAGTTCACTTTTGCATGTGTTGCAAATGTTGAAGCCTCATGTTTTGTTTTCATTTACAAAACAATCTTTCTTAATCTATGTGGTTTTGCGTGGAGCTAAGTTTTGCATGTGTTGCAAAAAGTGAGAGCTCATGCATTGTGTTTTAGCTTATGACTTGATCATGTGTTGATCATCACAAAGGCTAAGTAAAGTTTATGGTTTGTATTTGCAAAATGTGTTTTTGCATAATGTTGTTTTGTTATTTGCAAATGTGGTTTGCAAATAAGCTAGAGGTTATGGGTTTCAATCCTAGAGCATGTGTTGGCATTTGCAAATGTGTTTTGCAAAGTGTCGGGATCATGTGTTGATCCTTGCATGGCTAGAGGATTGATCTTATAGCTTTTCGGGTTATTTGCAAATGTGTTTTGCAAAAGTTATTTTGATCATGAGTTGATCATCATGGCTCAATATTTGATGTTAGTAACTCTTTCTAGCTTGTAGTCATGCCCTTGATCAAGTCTATGTGAGGGATTTCGAAAAATCACATTTTAGACTTGAATGACTACATTAGAGTTTGGTTTTGGTGATATTTAAAAATATTTATGGTTGCTTAAATCTTGAAAATGGGTGGAGATTGTAGCCCTCATGATAAGCTTCGCATAGAATCAAAAATCACCTAAATCGGAGGTAGGAATAAAAAGTTATGAGTGTTTTTGTGGCTGGTCGAGTGGTGTGACCGGGCCACCTCCGGTGTGACCAGATTTCCGGTGCGACCGGGCTCCCTCCGGTGCGACCGGACCTTCTCCGGTGTGATTTTTCCAGAAGGTTGTTTTCGTGTTTTTGAGGGCGGTGCGACCGGACGGAGTCCGGTGCGACCGGGCCTCTTCCGGTGTGACTGGCCGTGCAACGGTCTGATTTCCAACCGTTGCCCTGTGAGGGGCGGTCGGATCGGACTAGGGCCGGTCGGACCGGCTTCTCTGCCCGAAAAGTGGATTTTTGCCCCCAACGGCTAGTATTCTTTGGTGGGGTATAAATAGACCCCTTGGGGGGCTTGGGGCAAGGGTTGCTGGCTTGGTTGAGGGTTTGGGTGAGTTGTTGCGTGTGTTGCACACTCCCATTTGAGTTTTGAGCTAAAGAGTGAGCACTAATTGCATGTGTTGCAATTAGGAGTGGTTTGAGAGCCTCTTGTGCATGTGTTGCACTTGAGGGAGGCCTAGGTGCATGTGTTGCACTAGGTGATCACCGGGAGCGCATGTGTTGTGCTCGGTGAAGTTCAAGCAAGGCGGCTTGTTACTCTTGGAGGTTGCCGACTCCTAGGCAGCGTGGGCGTCGTCTTGTGGAGCTCTCAAGGTTGTGAGAAGCCCGTGAAGTTTGTGAAGGTTCGGGTTGAGCCTCACTGAAAGCGTGAAAACCACGACTAGTGGAAGCAGGCGGGTGCTCGAGCGGGAGCCAGTCCAAGGGTTTGGGCTTGCCTCAACGTGGACTAGGGGAGACTGGCAAGTCTCCGAACACCACGGAAAAACATCGTTTGCCTCTTGTCTCTTTTACTTTCAAGTATTTACATTTATTGTGTATTGTTCAATTGCTTGATTGTAATTAGAATTCCTTAGTATTAGTTGTTTGTTCAACATAGCAATTCTAGTATAGAGACTCTGTCGGCGTATTCCGCCTGACAGGCCTGGAGTCTACAGACCGGGTTTGGTTCGGAAGGACGGCGTCTTCGCGGCTGGCTAACCCTAGAGGGTGAAAACCCTAGAGACCCCCACGCGAAGGATTCCGGCGTCTATGAACTAGGGATGACACAAAGATTTTACCTGAGTTCGTGCCCCTTTGCCTTGGGTAATAGCCTTACTTCCTGCTAGATTGTTTGTAGAGTGTTTTTGAACTAGTGCAGTATAGAGCCTTTGGGTTACAAGTTCTTGCCTAGGCTCTACTGCGGAACTCTTGCTTGCTCGACTCGTCGTTCCCCTTTCCCATGCACCAGAAGGCCCTTATATAGGCGGGCTATGAGGAGTAGGTAAAAGGGGGTCATCATCTTGATCCTTATGCATTTATTACTCCTTCTGTCTTTGTCCCGTTCCTCCAGCCTCATTAAATGCCGACGCATGGCTTCGCCCGGTCCGCTCGGGATGTGACCCCTTTTTGACGGGTTGGTGAGAGGCATCAGAGGAATGGGCTTGTAGCAGAAATCCTCGTAGTTGATAGATCTGACACCGCAGGCCTGCCACCCAGAACGGTACGATAGGGGAAGGGGCTTCGAGGCGAAGCCACCTTGCACCACCTTTTTGTCTTGCGGCGGGGCGAGCAGGGTGCCCTCGCCCACCTGCTCGCCGGGCGCCACGCGGATTGACCGCGGGTGAGCAGGGCGTGTTCGCCCACCTTTCGTCGGCGCCATGGGGATCGACAATGGGCGGCAGGCGTGCTTCGCCCACCGCGCCGGGCGCCACGCGATCGACCGCCGGGTGCGGCGTGTTCGCCACTGCCGCCGGGCGCCACGGGGACCGCCGGGCGGCAGGCGTTGGCGCCGCCGGCGCGCCACGGCGCCATTGGCGAAAGCAGCGTGCTTCCGCCACCCGCGCCGGGCGCCACGCGATCGACCGCCGAGGCGAGTAGGGCGTGTTCGCCCACCTGCTCGCCGGGCGCCACGTGGACTAACAATGGCGAAGCCGGGCGTGTTCGCCCACCTGCTCGCCGGGCGCCACGTTGACTGCCTTGTTGACTGCTTTTGTGCAGCGTAGAGGGTACCCGGTCAAATCTGTTGTAGCCGCCGAGATTTCGCACGCCCGAGCGCGTGCAAAGCTTTAGAACCTTCATTAAATGTTTAGTGTGCTCTTGGGCGGGGCCACCAGTCATGAGGATACGACCGCCTCGGTCCTCCCCCGCGTATCTGCAGATTTTTCTCAGGACCCGAGGCGACGCACGGTCTTGTCCCATCGCAAACCGTCGGTGCAGGGGTGCATATATAGGTTCATCTGTATCAAGCGGTTTACGCCTTCTCTTTTCTTGCGCACCCCAACTTTCGCTTCTTCAACTTCTTCGCACAAAAAGCCTTTGCCTTCTTCATCTCCATGGCGCCTCCCATCCCTGCCTCCACCGCGGACGCCGCCACGGTGAATAGGATGGCCATCATAGCGCCGGAGGGCACCTTCCGCTTCTGGGCGGGGACCGCCACACCGCGGTGCCTTTCCGATGAGATCCTCATCCACACTTGGGCCATGATGGCGGGCCTGGTCGCGCCATTTTCTGAATTCTTCCTCACCGTCCTCCATTTCTACGGGATCCACCACCTTCACCTCACCCCCAACTCCATTGTCTTCCTTTCCATCTTCGCACACCTCTGTGAAAGGTTCATGGGGGTGATGCCGAATCTTCCACTCTTTCGCCACTTCTTCCTCTGTCGCGCCTCCCACGACAACGAGATAGTGCGGAGCTGCTATTTCGCCGCCGACGGATGGCCTCCTTCACATCGCCTTCGGCCTAGGTCCAGCCGAAGTCCTAAGCGCAGAATAATGGTGTACATCAAAGATGACAATGGAATCGACACCTTGGAGGTGCTGCTTTGAGGCGCGGAGGCCTCCGAGGCTCGGAACTTCGCCGGTCGAGGAGACGGCGGAGCTCGCGACGATGGCGACCGCATCCACCGCTGCGGAAGCCGGATTGATTGAAATTTGTGCCGGGACCGTGGCGGAGGATCAGCCCTCTTCGCCGACGCGTCCGCCTCGCATGGCAATATCTGGCGATAGCGACATGACGCGCGCGTGGCGGGGCGTAAGTCTTTGTTTCTCTTTGGCTTTTTTCGCCCATGCTTCTTTTTTGTGGCTTCCTACCAACCAGCGACAATTTTTGTCCATTGCGGTAGCGGAAACTTGGAGGAGCCGGTCCAGGCGATGGCTCGCCCGTCTTGTCTGGCCGGTTCCGCCGCACACCCTTTTCCGGCGGCTCTCCCGCCGCCGATTGAGCACGCGGAGCGCCTACGGGTCGTGAGGCTGCTCCCGCCGATGGACTCCACAGGGTCCACCGTGGTGCCGACCCGTCTGGCCGGTGATTAGGGACCGCGCCCGCCAAATGATCAGACCACGGAAAAGCGATCATCGCCGGACGCCAGGTCCGGATTCAGAGGGCAGCGTCATGGACAAACCTTCGCCGCCACGAGCCCTGCCGTGGTGGCACCTTCGCAGGGGGTGGCAACACAGGCCGCCTCGATCTCGATTCGCCGCCAGGCCTCTGCGGCGCCGCTTTGCGTCTTCTTCTTGGCGCGCCGCCTATACTGGCGCCAGCTCCGACACCTTCGCCGACACTTCCTCCTCTGGCGCCGGCCCCAATGGCCGCGGCGCCGACGCCTTCGGCCACGGGAGCCCAGGCCACTGCCCAACAAGGTGGTTTTACACTCCCGATGGCTGGTCTCAGCTTGAGGGTACCGCCAAAGGTGGCCTCGGGGACGCGCAAGGGTGCTAACGTCTAACGCCACCGACGGCGGGCACCTCCGCCCTGGTTCCTCCGCCTGCTGCCGCAGAGAGGGTCGAAGCGGACGATCCTGGCGCCAGCGCTCCCGGACGCCTCGCCCCTCGCGTTGCCATTGCCCCCACCGAACGCCACGTCGAGCTCTTCACCAGGCTCAGGGATATGCATGCCTCGCTGGGCACCGCCCTCAGCGCAGCCCTTGAGCCTGGTCCGAGACAGCCAATGATTGGCGTCGGTGAAGAAGCGAGCTAACATGAGGCGGAGTGAGGCGAGGCGGAAGGAGGCGACACCGACGCAGAGAGAACCGACGGCTGCTGTAACACCCAATTTTTGCTTTTATTGCATTTAAATGGTATTTTGAATTTTTGGGAATTTTCGAATTTATTTGGATTTATTTGGATTTATTTGGAATTGTTTGAATTTATTTTGAATTAAGCCATTTATCAAATTAATTAAATAATGGAAGAGTTAAAATAAAGTTTTGCTGAAAATATTTTATTTGAGTCACAAATGTCTTAAAATATTTTTGGGAATTTTTCGAAATTTTCTAGTATTTCTAAAGCCCCAAATGAATTATTTGAATTTCGGGAATTATTTTTAATCGAAAAAGGATTAAAAATCTGGATGAATAGTGTTGGGCGAAATCTTTTGCGGCCCGTTTGAAAAACCCTAAGCGCCGTGGCGTTCGATCTTCATCAAGCGGCTCACGATGCGCCACGTCACCCAACCCTATTTCATGGGACTCATGCGCCACGGACTCCTCGCGAATTTATAGCAACACGGACGCTAAGAGCCCCTATTTAATGCGCCGCCACCCTCCGTGTTCCTCGGTTTGCGCCGACCCACCAGACGCCAGACGCCACGAGACGCGCCGCCTCGCCGCACGACCTCGCCGAAGTCCCGAAGCCGTCCGCCGCACTTCTTCGCGTCGGTTCGTCGCCGCCGGTGATTCTCCGCCGTCGCCCGCGCCACCATCGGACTCATCTCGTCGCGCCGCACCGGGAGCGTTACCGCACGTCGCCGGAGGACCACGGAAACGCCGCGCCGCACGTCGTCGTCTTCGTCTCCGGTCAAGCCAGCGCCGCCGCACCATCGCCGTCGCCCCGAGCTTCGTCGACCGTCCGATCTCCAATCGACGATTCAGATCCGCCCGTCGCCCCAAAACAAGAAAGCCCATCTTCTAATCTCCACCGTTAGATGCAAATCCGAGGGCCACCGTCGTGCCGCAGACCGATCCTTTGTGCGGACGCTGACAAGGCGGACCCACATGTCAGTCTCACCGCACGTTCCTTTGCATGAGTCGCCGATAGCACGGGCCCGCATGTCGGCCGCACGCACCGGTGACGTCGGTGGCGATCACGGTGGGTCCCACTGTCGATGAGTCAATGATGGCGTCATGCCGACGTCGGACGAGAGCCGATCGGGCGGCGTCGGCAAGGCCACGTGTCACTCTCTGGTGACGACCGTGTCACGAGATGGCATAATAATTAATTTTCGAAAAAGAAAATATTTATTTAATTCGGTATATTGATTTTAAATATATTTTGAAACTTCAAACGCTTATAACTTTTGCGTTTTAACTCCGATTTGAGTGATTCCAATTTCTATAAATTTGTAAAATCAAGCTCTTTCTGTTTATGAATTTTATTTGAATTTTAGGCTTGAGTTGCTCTCTGTTTTATTTATTTATTGCTATTTATTTGCGTTCTGCGTGAGGCGTTGAAGTGCTGAAGGTTTCGAGGAGAAGTTCGACCGAGGAGCAAGTTAGGGAACCGAACCAACACTTTTTGAAGGCAAGTTGTGTTTGATCATGTTGAACCTATTAGAGCAAATTACTTTGATTTAAACTATTGCATGCTAATTTGATAGAAATGACTTTGAATAAGTTTTTGGGATTAGTTAAATGCCTAGTTGCTGTATGCCACCTTGTCGTATATAATTGTATGCCATGAATCATTTGTCACCCTAGATTATGGACTAATAGTTGGACATTAATAATTTGCCAACATGGGTTGAGTAGACCAAGTAGTATGCTTAGCCTACCACGTGGACATTTTATGATTTTGGAATACCAAAGTAAATATTGACCTAATGAGATATGGAACATGATTTGTGAATAAGACATGTGTTATTGAGTTGATGATGGCACGTGGTGCAATGGTAAAGAAGCAAAATTGGGAAAATGATTTAGGCGAGGCATGTGGCAAGATTGTTTACGGTGGGCCAAGAGTGGCAATCGGGCTGGTCGCATTTGGTTTTATTGGTTTTGGATAATTGAGATCACACTTGGTTAGTCTTGCCTCGGTCAACTAAGGACTTAACCTTGCGAGCATTTGAAGTGAGTCTCTCATCTGACCACAAGCTCCGTAATGGGACGGGCTTAGCTGAGTAAACCGGGAAATCTATTCTTTGGTCTTGTCGTGGTGGTGTGAGGCCCGAGAAGCGGAATGAGAACTCACATGGCGCAAGAGGGGCCACAGGTGTGGTAACCAGTCCCTCGGTGTTGAAACCTTAGCGGCAATCTTGGGTTTAGATGGAACTTTGGAAAGGCCGTTCATTGGTTATTTGCCTTGGTGGTATTTGACTGTATCTTGTGGGTAAAGTGTATAACCTCTGCAGAGTGTACAACCTATTGAATAGCCGTGCTCACTCAGTATTGAGCATCGCTCGGTGATTCTGATCAAGGGTTAGATTTTCATGAAAATGAATTGTTTATGGAAAATGCTTGGGGTTGGTAATGAGGAAGCGGACATAGGATGGAAATATGGTGTGATTAAAATGTTTGTGAAAGCTACTATTCTTATTCTTGTTTTCTTTGCTTTGCAAATTACTCTTTATTATTCTTAAATCTTTGTCTTGCTCATGAACCATAGCCTATCCTTTGTACTAAGCCATGCATGTAGAATATTAGAATTGCATTACATGCATGACTTCTTTGAGTGCTCAAAGTACTCACCCCACAACAACACAACCAGTTGAAGAAGAAGCAACCCTGCTCGGGAGGAGGAGTATCGAGGAGAGCGACAAACTAGGAGCGAGCCCGATCGATTACTGTGGCAAATTGGTTGGCGCCACGTGTTTATTTTATTTCATTGCATTTGAATATTTTAATAATCCTTAAGCCTGCGAATCGTATCTTTGTAACTTGACCATAAGGTCAATCAACTAGTTTGAGTATTTAATTAAAGTACTTATTATTTAGTTGGATATATCCGTGATATGTACCGATGTTGGCTGTGTGCACTAAGCGTGATCTGGACTAGTCTTTGAAACACGAGGGTCGGATTTGCAAGCCGGGTCCCGACAGAGGTGGTATCGAGCCATCTTGGCTATAGGGCCAGCCCTTAGTTAGAATGGTGCGTAGTGAGGATAAAACTATTTTCTAAAAGCTAAAATGTGCCAAGATGATAATGCAATCTCGACTTACCCTTCTCTTCTTTCCTACCCTTGCTGAATTCAACACATATTCGCTTTGATTAAAATATCTGAGTTTCACGTGAGTGTCCTTTGGCGAGATGAGGATGATCCACTCTTTTGGTGGCGCCTTTGGAGATGCGCTTGGCGGAGCTTTGGCGTATGATCATTCTTTGGGAGGATATGATGAGCCGATCTCACGGGGACTCACAGAGATCGGGCGGGATGGATATTGCACAGGATGTCACTATCACGGTCTCGCTTAGGATAGTCTTGGGCGTCGTCCCATCCGCATCATAGCCGGAGGTTGTCATTTGACGCTGGGATTCGTGGAGACATCGTAATGCAGCGATGAAGCGGTGCTCGTACCTACCCGGGGAGTTGGATGGCGCGATGTTTACGTCACCATCCGCAGAGATACTCGCTTCTGGCAAGAGCCCATCGAGGAGGAGGATGCCACGATCACCCACGGCGGATATGTTATCGCTCAAGAGGATGCTATCGGCGAGGCGGTTTAGGAGCTGCGAAGTCTCGTGGCGAGTTCTCGCGGTGAGGCTCATCTGCTGCAGACTTGTGAGTACTTGGCCCCTCTATCCAGAGGATTGGGAGCTGGAAACGGCGCTTCTCACGGACGAGCCGGAGCGATCTTGGAGCTACGACCCGCACCGGAGGAGCCACGGCGAGAACGCGGCGAGCGAGCAGTGGAAGTGAAGCGAGCTGTGGAGGTCAAGCGGAGCAGTGGAGGTGGAGCAGTCAGGAGGCGCATCCGGCGGAGGATCGTTGGGATAGGTTTGTACCCGCACCAAGACACCGCGGTGTATCCACCGAGGAGTTCGGTGGGCAATGGCTCGAGTGGCGTTAGGATTAGCGATTGAGACTCTGCGTTGAGTCGCGTCTTGGAATAAGAGTCACCCTTAGGCGTTTGACTCGGAGTGTTAATTCGATTTGCTTCTTTCATGCTTGTGAGTGATTGGTATGTGTTGCAAGGCCCTTAGGCATTGTGAGCAACCATACCCAAATATTAATAAAGTAATAAAGTTGGATTTTGTGTTAAACTGTAGGATCAGATGGCGACAATCAGAGGGGGGGTGAATGATTGAGCGGAAGATAAAATCAAATTTTTAGTGATTCACAAAACCCCCTAAATTAATTATGAAATATTGCTCTCGGTTTCAACACAAACAGATTAACAGACGTTCACTAAAATTGTAATTACCAAAGATCCAACCGTCGGATTGACGTGAAATTTTAAATGTATAAACTAGATTCAAATCCGAAACTAACGCAATAAGAATCAGGTCGATCGGATCTACAGATCAAAAGTTATAAATCCTGCAAGCTTGCTGTGACAGAATATGACGAAAATCAAGCAAACCCTAATTTCGTGATTAATCACAATCTACAAAAGATTAACCAACAAAACTTTAAGGAATAATAAATTAATGCCCTAAGAAGGTTTCAGATGGATCAAATCAAAATTAAACTTATTGAATCAAGAGATACAATGATTCAATCTACTAAAAGAGAATGAAGCAATCAAAACGGAATCACCTTAGCAAAACCTCACCGTGAACGAAGAATCGCGATAATTATTGTTGCATCGACATCAGAGCAAATCGTAGATCCTCAGAAGCTGCGCGAGAATCACTTTAGCGCCGATTTTTTTTTCGCTTCGCTCGGGTGTCGTCGCCGCACTTCGGTCATCAATTGATGCACAAAACCGCAAAGCCACCAACGAAGGAAAGCCCAGAAAACTTCTATTCGCTCATGCAAGAAAAAGATCACGCCACTTCTAGTCGCCACCAGATATGCATGCATGCAGACACAAGAAAAAGCATACGGCAGGAAGTCTCGCGCAAGGACTCAAACAAGAAAACAAAGCCGCCACCAAAAAGCGAACATAAAACCTTGTCCACCGCCAACCGCAATGCATGTACCGCCAGAATAAAACGGCGAAGGCCCCACCACCATAAAAAGCTTTTTTATTTCTTTTATCTAATAGTACTCCAACACCAAAGAGTACAAACCCTAATTTCTTGCTCTAAAATAAACAGAGGACACCTCCCTCTATTTATATAGAGCAACCACAAAGAGATTAAATACAACTCCACTTCCAACATGGAAAGAGTTCGTATCTATCTCAACTTGGCCCAACATGGCCAAAAACAAACACAGAGATTGAATACAACTCCACTTCCAACATGGAAAGAGTTCATATTTATCTCTACTTGGCCCACATGGCCAAAAACATCTCTTTGCACGCATGAGCAGCCCACTTGTCACAAGACACGTGACTAACCAGCCTTCACGTGCATGTTCTCTAGCCCGAACGTCCCGCATGACATCCTCGACCACCAAGACCTCGATTCCTCCCTGAACCTAGTCCCGAACCTCAGTTCCTCCATGAACCTAGTTCCGGTCACGTCATCGACCACGTTCGCCCTCGAGCAACACCTGCACATGAATAAACAAACAACGCATCCGAGCACAAGTCCACGACTTGACTCAAGGTCAATCCATGCAACCACTCACATTAGTGCATTGCATCAAACAAAATCATTAATCAATCATAATTATGCTCAATGGTCCGGTGCTACTACCCCTAGGCCGGTAGCACTAGGAAAAGCAACCAACACTCAAATTGCTTCAATTTGAAGATCCAATTCAAATCAAACTCAATTTCAAATCACTCCAATATCAAATCTTGTCAATTACTCATCACACACAAGGATAGACCTCCACATGGTCTTTCAATCTCCCCCTTGATGAGTATATTGACAAACATATGAAAAGGCATAAGTATTGAGTTTGAATAAAGAGAAGAAAGCAATTTGAATGCAAGGCCAAATTTGATCAAAGAAATAGAAATGAAGAACATGACCAAATTGGCAACTTATGATCTATGAACGATAGCAAAGATTTAACAAAGATCATAAGAAAGAAGTATGAAGTGCAAAATGATGCCTTTTCTACGATTTCTCCCCCTTTTGGCAATATAGACATCAAGGTGACATTTTCTTTTCTCCCCCCTTTTTTTTGTTGTTTTTATGCAAGTAATGCAACCTAAGGGAGCTTTGAAGATTATCCATGTGATCAACAAGACAAGTTATGACACCAAGCTAAGTTATGGCAAAAAATAGACTAAGTTAAGGCATGTCCAAGTGCAAATAATCATTTTGCTAGCAAGATTTAATTAAAACCATGTCATTTTTAGCATGATTGAACATGAGCAACACTTGTCATTAGTTTCAAAACTAGAAGCAAAGCCATTCAAAGGATCAAATGGAAAACCTAGAGTTCAACCTACTCAACACTTTGGGGAATCTAGAAGTGCACACAAGGTCCTTCTAGCCTTTTTTTTTTCATTGTATGCAAATTTTTTGAATCTTTGAAAGACATAGCGGGTGCAAATGTTTGACATTATTTGCATTCTTTACCCACATATGTTTTTTTAAAGCAATTGACTCAAGCCATAATCGATCATCTCAAGAGGGACTCTTAAGAGAATGATCTTGGTCATACACAACACATTCCAAGTTCATTTCAAGTGCAATGAGAAGCCGTCTTGTGAATGTGAGGTGTTGAGTCTAATACGCACAAAAAGAGTCAATTTTGCTTCACTTTCATTTTAGCATTTTCATGTTAAGCTAGTGAAGGACTCAAGTATGGATCAAACAAGATTCACCCAAGTTGCTATAGGGACTCTAAAGAATTTCATAATTTCACAAATCATGGCAAATACACCTAGAGAAGAAGCTTAGCAAGTAAACGCAACATGTTTTATCAAGTTTTTCTTTTAACGCTCATTTGTCAATTTTTGTAAGCTTAGCAAGATAAATGAACTTGGACATATCTAAGCAAGTAATTTTCTTCATAATATAGCATGGTGTATAAAATGAAACATGGATCATGTGCATAATAGACAAAGCTCATAAAATGAAAAATCAAGTCTATATGCAATGCATGAGACAGATTTTAAACTCCCCTCAACATGTGATTTCATTTAAGCACAAATCTGGTTCAAATTGAGTTATTAGCAAGATTAAGCTCAAGAAAGATCGAAAAGAACTCAATTAAAGCCAGAAACACAGAATGGAGGGAACAAGTCAAGAAACTGCGAACTTGGTGGCTATAGAGTATAGAAAAGATGGTAGAGAACACTATGGCCCAGACTCGCTCTCATCTTCCCCATGACTAACATAGTAAAACTGCCTCTAGATCCCAAACTAAGGAGTGCACACAGATCCTGTCTACCCAGGGGGCCCAACACCTGCTAGACTTATAAGACTGTGAGGGAACTCAACCTAGAGAGAAGAGAGAACAGCTAATTAAGCATGATAGCAACCTAAAGCACAAGATGAGAGGTCCATGCAAAGCATGCCAGAAGTCTAAGTGATGTGAACTCATAACTCTAAGGAATAAAACCCATAAGCACCCAGAGCAAAACAAAAGGAAAAACTGAAATAAAATATAATACATAATATACAGATCAGCTCCCCCTCACAGAAGGCCGTAAGGGCACACAACTCCAAGCTCACTCCTCAAGGCAACAAACCTAGAGCTATCCAAAGGCTTGGTAAAGATATCGGCCAACTGGTGGTCACTCTCCACAAACTGAAGCACGATGTCTCCTTTCTCCACATGGTCTCTAAGGAAGTGATATCTAATATCAATGTGACCAAGTCTCCTATGCCGAAGGAGAGATCACGGACTCGTATAATCAAACACCAAGAGAGTCTCCAAGAAAGAAAAATCAGCACTAAAGACCCTCCCAAATCTAGAAATCCCAAAACTAACTCTCCGATGAATCGAGGATTCTACAAGCATTGCTTTTAAAGCTTACCTCGAAAGAGTCATCGATAAGCCGAGAAACGGAAAGCAAATTATATTGCACTTACTCACTAAGGCAACGCCCTTAAGAATAAAATTTTCATTAATGCAAACGGTACTTTAGCAATGACTCTACTCAAGAAGCATCCCCAAAAGTGATCAACTCATCACCGGGGCTCGGACTAGGAAGAGAACCAACGAGAGTCTCCGGTCATATGGCGAGAACAACCGAGTCAACAATCCAAACATCTCCTTTCCCCATCCGATTTAACCCGATCAAGTCAAAGAGAGAGAAAAGACTCTTGATCGATAAAGTGAGGACTTGGGAACCCAATATCAATCACACGACGCCTCAAAGTACCAGCCACAGAGGAAGAAGATCGACTCTAGTGTCTCTCGACGCCGACTCTCACAAGATCGGAAGAATCAACTCTAGTAGAAGATGTAGGAGCTGCCACCGGTTTGGCCCGCCGTGGTGCAAGGGCCGACCATCCCAACGAGTGCCCAAATCTCCTACCCGAAAACACCTCACGCCACGATATCTACCTCGATGGAAAAACGAGGAATATCAAGAGGACGGTGGAAAGATCGACCACGAGCAACTCCAGACTAAAACTCGATCAACAAAGATGAAAACCGAGTCCCGGACGCCGCCTAAAAACAGTGACTCTTCGACTGTCTAGTAGTTAGCAGGCGCTTTAGAACACTCAGAGTCCGGGATGACCCCGAATACCTCTAAGGGCAGCAACACGCCACGCCGGTGATCTTGGCGATCTAAAATGTAAATCTACTAGGTGACCATCCTTCTTACTGAAGGTGCATGAAAATTTCGCCTTGCTAGAGGCGAATGACAGAGAAGCACCCTTCGCCGTAAGTCCCATGGACAACCCCAAAGAGACCTAAACACAGTGGTACTCACCCCGAGCTACCACTATCTCTCCACTCTTGGAGGCACGCATAATCGAAGGCGGATGCGCCGTCACGTGCTCCAAGTAATCAAATCCTAGACCTTGATTGAATCTGCTAATTTTGGGTGATCTAGAATGAGATTGAGTTTCTTCTTGCCTCCAACAAATTTCTCAAGAGTGCTCATAAGATACCGACACTCTCGAAAAAGTGAGGCGATGAAGAGCAAGTGAAGGAAGAAGAAGAACTAGAAAAGAAGGAGAGATACCAAAGACGCCTATTTTTCTCCCTTAGCATGGCTACCTCAAGCTTAAGGGACTCACAAGAAGCACACGATGCTTCTCTAATCCTATGGACTTGTTCTTCTAATTTCTTCCTAAACTCAGCGTGGACCTTATCCACGCCATCATTAACCCCAACACACAAACAAGCAACCATTTTGTGATTTAACTAGTAAATCCTTAGCAAGTTGATCACACTTGACATTCAAAGCATCATTGTTAAGTTTTAGTTGCTTATGCCCTCACATGAGCCGACTGGGTCCTTAGAAGCATGCAATTCAAGTTCATCATTTCTAGCGTAAATCTTCCTAAGGTGACAACCCATGGCATCAATTTCAGCAAGTAGCTTAGGGCAATTTTCACAAGATGCGCTTGTGTGAGTATGAAGAAAACTAGCATCAATAGGAATAGGATCAATAGAACATGTGCTAGCATCCTTCGACCTAAGAGCCTCAAGATCGAAACCACACTATCATGCAGGTTCTTAGGTTCTCCAACTCCACAAGCAAAGCATCACAGAGAGTACAACTATCGAGTCTCGGGAGGAACATGATTTAAGTGAAGCTAACTCCCGAGACAAGGTATCTACTTCCTTCTCTAACTCCAGAACCCTAGCTCTAGCTCTAGCATGAAATTTTCCTAATTTGCAAAAAGCTTCATTGAGTTGGTCATAGGAAGGTACCTCGTCGAGTCAGTCAGAGAGCTCTGAGTCGCCGATGTCGTTGGTGTTTGCCATGAAGCACATGCCGAGAAGTCGCCGCCGCCTTTCTTCTCTTGCGGATCATCCTCATTGCCGCTCCATGTCTCCATGTGTCGGAGAGGCCGATGTCGCCGAGGGCGGCGAGGACGCGTGGAAGAGCTTCTTGTTCTTCGAGAAGTTGCAGTATTTCTTCTCGTCGCTTAGCTCGCGAACCGGAGGTTTCTTGTTGCGGTTCTTGTCGGTGTAGTCGTTTTGCCGAACCGCCGAGTCGTTCTTGCCCTTCTCCGATTTAGGACAACCCGCTCGAATGTGGTTGGGGCCGCCACATTCAAGCAGTGATCCCACCACCTCTTCTCTCTCTCACCCTCTTGTAAATATGAGAAAACTTATGAGCTAAAAGAGCAAGCTCATTTTCTCGAAACTTGTCCGATTGGTCATCGCTAGCCGCAAAGTGCGAGAGAGGAAAAACCAAAGAAGAATCAAGAGAAGATCCAATGGGATCGGTGACCAAAGCCATCGACCGTGATTTCGTCTTCCGAGAGACGACATCGATCTCATGAGTCTTGAGTCGAGAATAAAGCCCGCCAAGAGTCAAGTCGACAAGTCAAGAGTATCCTTGATGGTGGTCACTTTCATTTCCCAAACACGAAGATCGAGCGCGGTCAAGAAGTGCCGAGCATTATCCGAGTCGAGGTATGTGCAACCAATCGCCGGAGATCGCTCAAAATTTTAGTAAATCGACCAAAACACTCATCAAGACTCTCACCGCGTGTTGTTCAAACTTGTTGTACTCACGCTTGTGTTGATCCTCTCACGGTCTTGATTTGGGTAGTGCCCTCATGGTATGCATCGAGAGTCACCCAAATCTCGTGAGCGGATCGCAGTGAGAGATCCGATCATACTCATCGCGCCGAGTCCTCAGATGAGAATGTTCTCGCCTTAGCATTTGCCTCAACGTCACCATATTGCCGTACCGTGACGTTCTCATCGGCAGAACCTCATATGGGAGCTTCACCTTCGCCATATCAGAAGCCTGGCAAGTGATGTATGACTCCATCCGGATTTCCAAAAGGAAAATCAACACCACAAAAATTGGAGGCTTGGTGGAATACTTGTTCTGTCGCCATGGCTCTCGAGACCGTCAAGATCTATGGAAGAGCAAAACCGCTCGATACCACTTGTAGGATCAGATGGCGACAATCGGGGGGGTGAATGATTGAGCGGAAGATAAAATCAAATTTTAGTGATTCACAAAACCCCTAAATTAATTATGAAATATTGCTCTCGGTTTCAACACAAACAGATTAACAGACGTTCACTAAAATTGTAATTACTAAAGATCCAACCGTCGGATTGACGTGAAATTTTAAATGTATAAACTAGATTCAAATCTGAAACTAACGCAATAAGAATCAGGTCGATCGGATCTACGGATCAAAAGTTATAAATCCTGCAAGCTTGCTGTGACAGAATATGACGAAAATCAAGCAAACCCTAATTTCGTGATTAATCACAATCTACAAAAGATTAACCAACAAAACTTTAAGGAATAATAAATTAATGCCCTAAGAAGGTTTCAGATGGATCAAATCAAAATTAAACTTATTGAATCAAGAGATACAATGATTCAATCTACTAAAAGAGAATGAAGCAATCAAAACGGAATCACCTTAGCAAAACCTCACCTGTGAACAGTAACCGCGATAATTACTGTTGCATCGATACTGTAGCAAATCGTAGATCCTCAGTAGCTGCGCGAGAATCACTTTAGCGCCGATTTTTTTTCGCCGCTCAAGGTGTCGCCGCCGCACTTCGTCATCAATTGATGCACAAAACCGCAAAGCCACCAACGAAGGAAAGCCCCAGAAAACTTCTATTCGCCATGCAAGAAAAAAGATCACGCCACTTCTAGTCGCCACCAGATATGCATGCATGCAGACACAAGAAAAAGCATACGGCAGAAGTCTCGCGCAAGGACTCAAACAAGAAAACAGCCGCCACCAAAAAGCCAACAGAAACCTTGTCCATTGGCCAACCGCAATGCATGTACCGCAGAATAAAAACGGCGAAGGCCTCACCACCATAAAAAGCTTTTTTTATTTCTTTTATCTAATAGTACTCTAACACCAAAGAGTACAAACCCTAATTTCTTGCTCTAAAATAAACAGAGGACACCTCCCTCTATTTATATAGAGCAACCACAAAGAGATTAAATACAACTCCACTTCCAACATGGAAAGAGTTCGTATCTATCTCAACTTGGCCCAACATGGCCAAAAACAAACACAGAGATTGAATACAACTCCACTTCCAACATGGAAAGAGTTCATATTTATCTCTACTTGGCCCACATGGCCAAAAACATCTCTTTGCACGCATGAGCAGCCCACTTGTCACAGAGACACGTGACTAACCCAACCTTCACGCAGCATGTTCTTCTAGCCCGAACGTCCCGCATGACATCCTCGACCACCAAGACCTCGATTCCTCCTCGAACCTAGTCCCGAACCTCGCCTCCATGAACCTAGTTCCGTCACGCCATCGACCACGCTCGCCTCGAGCAACACCGCACATGAATAAACAAACAACGATCCGAGCACAAGTCCACGACTTGACTCAAGGTCAATCCATGCAACCACTCACATTAGTGCATTGCATCAAACAAAATCATTAATCAATCATAATTATGCTCAATGGTCCGGTGCTACTACCCCTAGGCCGGTAGCACTAGGAAAAGCAACCAACACTCAAATTGCTTCAATTTGAAGATCCAATTCAAATCAAACTCAATTTCAAATCACTCCAATATCAAATCTTGTCAATTACTCATCACACACAAGGATAGACCTCCACATGGTCTTTCATAAACCTTTGACCCTGTATAAGTACTCTATTACTCGTCTATTCTTATTTCCCTCTCGTCTCTAAACCATGGAGCAATCGGCAGATGGTGAACACTCATGGAAACCAAGGAGGAAATGGGAGCAGTTCTCGCTCAGCTGGAAACATCGATGATGAAGGACTAGGAACTCAACCAGCACCACCAGTTGACATGCAGAACTTTGGAGCCTTTATTGCGCACGCAGACCAGCCATGCATGCCATGATCAGCAGATCAGAAGTCATCGCCCAAGCTGCCGCCGCCGCCCAAGTTAACCAAGTCAACCCAGTGCAGAGGCCACACTCGAGGCTGTCAGAATTCATGAGGACACGACCGCCTACATTTTCTGGGAATGCCAATCCATTGGAGGCAGATGATTGGCTAAGGACGATAGAGAGAAAGTTGCACATTACCCAAAGGTGAAGGAAATGAGAGGGTACTCTATGCTTCTCATCGCCTTGAAGGAACTGCGCTGAATGGTGGGAAAATTACTCTGCGCTGCTCATGAGCACCCGCAGACATCACCGAGGAGTTCACAATCGCTGGCAGTACCATGTGCCGAAGGCATCATGGAGCTGAAAAAGGAGGAGTTTAGGCATCAAGCAGGCAATCAATCGATGTCGAGTATCTCAATAAGTTCACGCGGTGGCACGCTACGCTTTTGAGGATGTAGCAACGGATAAGGCCAGGCAGTCTCGATTCATGAAGGGACTGAATTCAGGACTGCAGGTGGGACTCATAACCCACACTTTTCCTGACTTTCAGGAGCTAGTGAACAAGGCGCTGATATTGGAGGACAAGCGCAAGGAGCTGGAGGACAACCGGAAGCACAGGATGGCACAGCAGGGAGCACGCTAGGGAGCACAGCGTTTGAGGGTTGCACCAAACCAGTTCTTCAGATTTCAGCCAAGGAATGTGATGACGACGCCGCCACCAGTACCAAGACCTGCCGGACAAAATTTCCAGACACCAACACCAGTTGGGAACGCAGCTGCAGGAAGCCAGCAGTCAGCTGTGAGGCGTTGTTACGTCTGTAACGAGCCGGGGCACTTCGCCAATTATTGTCCTAAGAAGGGAGGAGGAGTGACACCAGTTCGCTTCAATCTTGGGACTACTCCAACGAAGACACCTGCGCCAGGAGCAAGCCGTGGAGCTACACAACTGAGCTGCCCCACGATCGTGGTAAGAGGCGAGTCAATCATGTCGCCGATGATGTCAGGAGTAACACATCGGACGTCGTCTTGGGTAAGTTACTTGTCAACTCAAGACTGCAACAGCTTTTATTTGATTACGAGCTTCGATTCGTTGTATCTCGGATTTTTGCTGTGAACAATGGGTTGAAAATGGTGAACCTTAGGCATGTATTGCTAGTACAATCCCCGGGATCAGAACTCCGATCTGATGTAGGATGTTCTGGGGTAAAGTTGCTTATAGATGGAACGGAGTTCCTAGCAAACTTAGTGGTGTTGGATACCCAGACCTTAGATGTTATTTTGGGAATGGATTGGTTGTCTAAGCACAAGGTTGTGTTAGACTGTGGACGAAGAGTCATATCAGTCGAGAGTCCTTGTGGGAGAAAAGTAGAGTTTCAAGCCACTGCCGTTCGGGATGGACAGTTGATGGTCAATAGTGTGAAGGCCGTCAGGATAGAAGACGTATCGCTTGTCGAGAATACCGGATGTATTTCAGAGGATTTACCCGATGCCACCAGACAGGGACATAGAGTTTGTAATCGAGTTAGTACCGGGAACAGCCCCGATAGCTAAGAGACCCTATCGGATGTCAACCGATGAGCTGGTCGAAATGAAGAAGCAGATTGAGGAGTTATTAGATAAGGGATTTATTAGACCTAGTTCGTCGCCATGGGGAGCACCGGTTCTATTTGTCAAGAAGAAGGATGGAAGTTATCGGATGTGTGTGGATTATCGAGCACTAAACGAGGTCACTATAAAGAATAAGTACCCACTACCCAGGATCGATGACCTATTCGATCAGTTGAGAGGAGCCGGAGTTTTCTCCAAAATTGACCTACGATTAGGATATCACCAGCTGAAGATTAGGTTGGAGGATGTGCCGAAGACCGCATTTTCGTCAAGATATGGACACTACGAGTTCACAGTTATGTCTTTTGGTTTGACAAATGCACTCGTGATATTTCATGAACATGATGAACAAGGTTTTCATGGAATACCTGGATAAGTTCGTTGTTGTGTTCATAGATGACATTCTAGTTTACTCCAAGACCAGGGAAGAGCATGCAGAGCATCTGAAGCTAGTTCTGGAGAAGTTAAGGGAACAGCAACTTTTCGCCAAGTTTAGCAAGTGCGATTTCTGGAAGAACAAGGTGGAATTCCTTGGACATGTGGTGACCACTGAAGGAGTCGCAGTTGACCCAAGTAAGGTGGAAGCAGTGCTGCATTGGGAGCCACCCAAGACGGTGACTCAAATCCGTAGTTTCCTTGGAATGGCTGGTTATTACCGCCGATTTATTGAAGGATTCTCTACGATTGCGAGACCCCTTACGCAATTGTTGAAAAAGGAAAAGAAGTTTGCGTGGACGCCGGAATGTGAGCGGAGTTTTCAGGAGTTGAAGAAACGTTTGACAACGGCACCAGTGTTAGTTCTACCGGATTTAAGCCAGAGCTTTGATATATATTGTGATGCATCGCGCCAAGGGCTAGGATGCGACACGCAAAAATGTAAAGGTCGCCGTGATATCGCCAAGGCGCTTGAGGCCGCATGAGGAGAACTATCCAACACATGACTTGGAGTTAGCAGCTGTGGTACACGCCTTGAAGTTATGGCGGCACTATCTGATTGGAAACATATGTGAGGTGTACACCGACCATAAGAGTCTTAAATATATATTCACTCAATCGGATCTGAACATGAGGCAGAGGAGGTGGTTGGAATTAATTAAGGATTATAATCTGGGAATCCATTATCACCCCGGAAAAGCCAACGTGGTGGCCGATGCTTTGAGCCGAAAAAGTCATTCGGTGAACATGTTGGTGGGAGAAAATCAGGTTGAGTTATGCAAGGAATTTCAGAAGCTAAAACTGGAGATTGTACCTAAAGGATTTATAGCCACTCTAGAAGTGAAGCCTACCCTGGAAGATCATATTCGTGAAGGACAAAAGGACGATGTCAAGATTCAGAGGATTAAGTCTAAAATGGAGGAAGGCAAGGCGAAGGACTTCAAGCTGGATGAGCAGGGTACATTATGGATCA
Source organism: Guadua angustifolia (assembly GCA_036346375.1). Taxonomy (NCBI): domain Eukaryota; kingdom Viridiplantae; phylum Streptophyta; class Magnoliopsida; order Poales; family Poaceae; genus Guadua; species Guadua angustifolia. Next base: position 2,990,326 of record CM070519.1, on the reverse strand, counting down.
AGAATCGATTTGCGCATCGCATAAGAAGGAATCAAAAATTGATTCTCGAGGAAGCTCATGACTCAAGTACTCCATTCATCCGGAAGCGCTAAGATGTACCAAGACCAAGGAAAGATTTTGGTGGCCAAGCATGAAGCGTGAAGTTGCAGAGCATGTTGCGCAGCGACATATGCCAAAGAGTCAAAGCAATGCATCAAAGGCCGTAGGGTTGCTCTGACCCATCAAGATACCCGAGTGGAAATGGGAGGAAATCGGAATGGACTTCATTATCGGTTTACCGAGGACCCAAACAGGTATGACTCCATATGGGTTATAGTGGACCGCTTGACAAAGGTTGCCCACTTCATACCGTGAAAACTACCTACTCAGGGGCCGCTTAGCGTAATTGTATATGTCAAGAATTGTATGTCCGCATGGAGTTCAAGAAAATTGTATCGATGAGGTACTCGGTTTACCTCAAGATTTTGGGATAAGTTGCATGAGGCCCTAGGAACCCGTCTGAACTTCAAGATCGCATATCACCCATGCATGATGGGCAAACGGAAAGAGTTAACCAGACATCGAAGACATGTTGAGGGCATGTGCATTGCCTTATACAACCGTGGGATAAGTGTTTGCCATATGCCGAAGTTTAGCTATAATAACAGCCTACCGAGCAAGTCTGCGCAGATGTCACCATTTGAAGCGCTTATATGGAAGACCCTATCGAACGCCGTTGAATCGAATGAGACCGAGAACGCCATATGTTTGGGCCGGATATTCTCCGAGAAGTCAAGAGCAGATAGCCAGTGATCGTGAAAGGTTGAAAATAGCACAATCAAGACAGTAAGAGTTACGCAGATAATCGCCGCAGGATTTAAGCTTTGAGCCTCAAGATTTTGTGTATCTCGAGTTACACCACTCGGAGGAGTTAAGAGGTTCCACACTAAAGGGAAGTTAGCACCAAGATATGTTGGTCCGCTCAGATCCTAAGTCGAGAGGCGAAGTAGCGATCACCGGAGTTACCATGATCTTTAGCAGAGTGCATGATGTGTTCCATGTGTCACAATTAAAGAAATGCCTCCGGTGCCGAAGAGCAAATGCCGTTAGAGTCTGGCCGAGTTGCAGGAGGATTTGACTTATAAAGAGTACCCGGTGAAGATCTTGGATACTAGGGATCGAAAAACGAGAAATAAATCGACCGTTTCGCAGAGTTCAAGGAGTAACCATTCCGAGAGCGAAGCAACTCGGGAGCGTGAAGAAGACTCAAGCAGAATTTCAACCTATTCCTTAGTCAACCTCAATCTCGTGGTCGAGATTCCGTTAAGGGGGAGGTTTGTAACACCCAATTTTTGCTTTTATTGCATTTAAATGGTATTTTGAATTTTTGGGAATTTCTGGAATTTATTTGGATTTATTTGGAATTGTTTGAATTTATTTTGAATTAAGCCATTTATCAAATTAATTAAATAATGGAAGAGTTAAAATAAAGTTTTGCTGAAAATATTTTATTTGAGTCACAAATGTCTTAAAATATTTTTGGGAATTTTTCCAGAATTTTTCTAGTATTTCTAAAGCCCCAAATGAATTATTTGAATTTCGGGAATTATTTTTAATCGAAAAAGGATTAAAAATCCGGATGAATAGTGTTGGGCCGAAAATCGGCCCTGCTTGAAAACCCTAGCGCCGCGGGCGCTCGATCTTCATCCGACGGCTCACGATGCGCCACGCCACCTAACCCTATTCTCACGGACTCGCCCCGCCACGGACTCCTCCCGAATTCGCAGAAGCAAGACGGACGCTAAGAGCCCCTATTTAATGCGCCGCCACCCTCCGTGTTCCTCGGTTTGCGCCAAGACCACCAGACGCCAGACGCCACCGAGACGCCGCCGCCGACGACTCGCTGAAGTCCGGCCGCCCGCCGACTTTCGCGTCGGTTTGCCGCCGCCGGTGATTCTCCGCCGCCGCCGCGCCACCATCGGACTCATCTCGTCGCGCCAAGACCGAGCGTTATCAAGACGCCGCCGAGGACCACGGAACGCCCGCGCGACGTCGCCGTCTTCGCTCTCCGGTCAAGCTGCCGCCGCACCATCGCTGCCGCCTCGAAGCCGCCGATCGTCCGATCTCCAATCGACGATTCAGATCCCGCCACGCCGCCCCAAAACAAGAAAGCCCATCTTCTAATCTCCACCGTTAGATGCAACCGAGGGCCACCGCCGTGTTACACGCCGACCGATCATCGTGGCACGGACGCCGACAAGGCGGACCCACATGTCGGCCTCACCGCACGCTCATCAGGCGCATGAGTCGCCGACAAAGACGGGCCCGCATGTCACCGCAACCGCACCGGTGACGCCAGTCGACGCCACGGTGGGTCCCACTGCCGCTGAGTCAATGATGACGCTTGCCGACGCCAAGACGGAGCCGGCCGTACGACGTCAAGAAGGCCACGTGTCACTCTCTGGTGACGACACGTGTCACGATGACGTAATAATTAATTTTCCAAAAAGAAAATATTTATTTAATTCGGTATATTGATTTTAAATATATTTTGAAACTTCAAACGCTTATAACTTTTATGCTTTTAACTCCGATTTGAGTGATTCCAATTTCTATAAATTTGTAAAATCAAGCTCTTTCTGTTTATGAATTTTATTTGAATTTTAGGCTTGAGTTGCTCTCTGTTTTATTTATTTATTGCTATTTATTTGCGCTACGCTGAGACGCGTTGAAGTGCTGAAGGTTTCGAGGAGAAGTTCTCGACCCAGAGCAAGTTCAGAACCGTAACCAGACTTTTGAAGGCAAGTTGTGTTTGATCATGTTGAACCTATTAGAGCAAATTACTTTGATTTAAACTATTGCATGCTAATTTGATAGAAATGACTTTGAATAAGTTTTGGGATTAGTTAAATGCCTAGTTGCTCAGATGCCACCTTGTCGATATAATTGTATGCCATGAATCATTTGTCACCCTAGATTATGGACTAATAGTTGACATTAATAATTTGCCAACATGGGTTGAGTAGACCAAGTAGTATGCTTAGCCCCGCCACGTGGACATTTTATGATTTTGGAATACCAAAGTAAATATTGACCTAATGAGATATGGAACATGATTTGTGAATAAGACATGTGTTATTGAGTTGATGATGGCACGTGGTGCAATGGTAAAGAACCGGTGGGAAAATGATTTAGACCGAGGCATGTGGCAAGATTGTTTCGTGGGCCAAGAGTGGCAATCAAGGCGGTCGATTTGGTTTTATTGGTTTTGGATAATTGAGATCACACTTGGTTAGTCTTGCCTCGGCCAACTAAGGACTTAACCTTGCGAGCATTTGAACTGAAGTCTCTCATATGACCACAAGCTCCGTGAATGGGACGGGCTTAGCTGAGTAAACCGGGAAATCTATTCTTTGGTACTGTCGTGGTGGTGTGAGGCCCGAGAAGCGGAATGAGAACTCACATGGCGCAAGAGGGGGCCCTGGTGTGGTAACCATCCCTCCAAAGGTTGAAACCTTAGCGGCAAGATCGGGTTTAGATGGAACTTTGGAAAGGCTTCACACGGTTATTTGCCTTGGTGGTATTTGACCGTATCTTGTGGGTAAAGTGTATAACCTCGCAGAGTGTACAACCTATTCAATAGCCGTGTTTCACGGTATTGAGCATCGCTCGGTGATTACTGGCCAAGGGTTAGATTTTCATGAAAATGAATTGTTTATGGAAAATGCTTGGGGTTGGTAATGAGGAACTGGACATAGGATGGAAATATGATTGTGATTAAAATGTTTGTGAAAGCTACTATTCTTATTATCGCTTTTGTTGCTTTGCAAATTACTACCGTTATTCTTAAATGTCAGATCGCTTCATGAACCATAGCCTATCCTTTGTACTAAGCCATGCATGTAGAATATTAGAATTGCATTCAGGCATGACTTGTCGAGTGCTCAAAGTACTCACCCCACAACAACACAACTTCAGCTTGAAGAAGAAGCAACCCCGCTCAGAGGAGGAGTATCGAGGAGACGACAAACTAGGAGCGAGCCCATCGATTGTTCGTGGCAAATTGGTTGGCGCCACGTGTTTATTTTATTTCCATTGATTTGAATATTTTAATAATCCTTCGCTCATGCGAGGCGATTTTGTAACTTGACCATAAGGTCAATCAACTAGTTTGAGTATTTAATTAAAGTACTTATTATTTCGCTGGATATGTCCGTGATATGTACCGATGTTGAACTGTGTGCACTAGCGTGATCCTCGACTAGTGCTGAAACACGAGGGTCCGGATTTGCAAGCCGGGTCCCGACAGAGGTGGTATCGAGCCATACCGACCGTAGGATCGCCCTTAGTTAGAATGGTCGAGTGAGGATAAAACTATTTTCTAAAAGCTAAAATGTGCCAAGATGATAATGCAATCTCGACTTACCCTTCTCTTCTTTCCTACCCCTTGCTGAATTCAACACATATTCGCTTTGATTAAAATATCTGAGTTTCACGTGAGTGTCCTTTGGCAGATGAGGATGATCCACTCTTTTGGTGAGCGATCGAGGGTACGCCATGAGCTTTGGCGATGATGCATTGGCCGAGGATATGACAGCCGATCTACCGGGGACTATCATGAGATCGGGCAGATCGATATTGCCTCGATGTCACTATCACGGTTCACGCTTAGGATAGTGCGAGGGCGAAGTCGTCCCATCCGCATCATAGCCGGAGGTTGTCATTTGACGCCGATTCAGGAGACATCGTGTCTCGGGCGATGAGGCGATTGCTCGCACCTACCCCTGTGGAGTTGGATGGCACAAGTTTCGCCACCATCCGCGCAGAGATACTCGCTACAACCGAGAGCCCATCGAGGAGGAGGATGCCACGATCACCCACCTGGCCAGATATGTTATCGCTCAAGAGGATGCTATCGACGAGACGGTTCAGGAGCTGCAGAAGTCTCGTGACGAGTTCTCGCAGGTGAGGGCTCATCTGCTGCAGACTTGTGAGTACTTGGCCCACTCTATCCAGAGGATTGGGGAGCTGGAGACAGCGCTATACGGACCAGAGCCGGAGCCAGTACTGGAGCTACACGACCCAGACCCGGAGGAGCCACAGCAGAGCCGCAGCGAGCCGTGGAAGTGAGCCGTGAGCAAGTGGAAGTGAAGCCGAGCTGTGGAGGTCAAGCCGAGCCAGTGGAGGTGGAGCAGGCAGGAGGCGATCCAATGGAGGATCGCTGGGATAGGTTTGTACCAAGACCAAAGACACCCGCGGTGTATCCACCAGGAGTTCGGTGGGGATGGCTCGAGGAGTGAGCGTTAGGATTAGCAGCTGAGACTCTGCTGAGTCGCGTCTTGGAATAAGAGTCACCCTTAGAGGCGCTTGACTCTGAGTGTTAGTTCGATTTGCTTTTTCATGCTTAGAGTGATTGGTATGTGTTGCAAGGCCCTTAGGCATTGTGAGCAACCATACCCAAATATTAATAAAGTAATAAAGTTAGATTTTGTGTTAAACCTTTGACCTCAGATAAGTACTCTATTACTCGTCTATTCTTATTTCCTCTCGCCTCTAAACCATGGAGCAATCGGCAGATGGTGAACACTCATGGAAACCAAGGAGGAAATGGGAGCGGTTCTCGCCACCGAAACATCGATGATGAAGGACTAGGAACTCAACCAAAGACCACCAGCTGACATGCGTAACTTTGGAGCCTTTATTGCGCATGCACTCCAAGCATGCATGCCATGATGCGCAGATGCAAGAAGTCATCGCCCAAGCCGCCGCCGCCCAAGTTAACTAAGTCAACCCAAAGGCAGAGGCCACACTCGAGGTCGCTGAATTCATGAGGACACGACCGCCTACATTTTTCGGGAATGCCAATCCATTGGAGGCGATGATTGGCTAAGGACGATAGAGAGAAAGTTGCACATTACCCAAAGGTGAAGGAAATGAGAGGGTACTTATGCTTCTCATCGCCTTGAAGGAACCGCAATGAATGGTGGGAAAATTATCTGCTTGCCGCTCATGAGCACCCGCAGACATCACCGAGGAGTTCACAATCGCTGGCAGCATACCATGTGCCCGAAGGCATCATGGAGCTGAAAAAGGAGGAGTTTAGGCATCAAGCAGGCAATCAATCGGTGTCGAGTATCTCAATAAGTTCACGCACCGCACGCCACGCTTTTGAGGATGTAGCAACGGATAAGGCCAGCGGCCTCGATTCATGAAGGACTGAATTCAGATCGCAGTGGGACTCATAACCCACACTTTTCCCGACTTTCAGAGCTAGTGAACAAGGCGCCGATATTGGAGGACAAGCGCAAGGAGCCGGAGGACAACCGAAGCGCAGGATGGCACAAACAGGAGCACGCCAGGAGCAGCTGCTTGAGGGTTGCACCAAACCAGTTCTTCAGATTTCAGCCAAGGAATGTGATGACGACGCCGCCACCAGCACCAAGACCTGCCGGACAAAATTTCCAGACACCAACACGGCTTGGGAACGCATGTGCAGAAGCCAAGAATCACCGCTGAGGCGTTGTTACGCTCAGAACGAGCCGGCACTTCGCCAATTATTGTCCTAAGAAGGAGGAGGAGGACACCCGCCGCTTCAATCTTGGGACTACTCCAACGAAGACACTGCGCCAGAGCAAGCCGTGGAGCTACATAACTGAGCTGCCCCACGATCGTGGTAAGAGGCGAGTCAATCATGTCACCGCCGATGCAAAGGTGTAACACATCGGACGTCAGATCGGGTAAGTTACTTGTCAACTCAAGACTGCTGCAGCTTTTATTTGATTCTCGAGCTTCGATTCGCTTGTATCTCGGATTTTTGCTGTGAACAATGGGTTGAAAATGGTGAACCTTAGGCATGTATTGCTAGTACAATCCCCGGGATCAGAACTCCGATCTGATGTAGGATGTTCTGGGGTAAAGTTGCTTATAGATGGAACGGAGTTCCTAGCAAACTTAGTGGTGTTGGATACCCAGACCTTAGATGTTATTTTGGGAATGGATTGGTTGTCTAAGCACAAGGTTGTGTTAGACTGTGGACGAAGAGTCATATCAGTCGAGAGTCCTTGTGGGAGAAAAGTAGAGTTTCAAGCCAACGCCGCTCGGGATGGACAGCTTGATGGTCAATAGTGTGAAGGCGTCAAGATAGAAGACGTATCAGTTGTCGAGAATACCCGGATGTATTTCCAGAGGATTTACCTGGGATGCCACCAGACAGGGACATAGAGTTTGTAATCGAGTTAGTACCGGGAACAGCCCCGATAGCTAAGAGACCCTATCGGATGTCAACCGATGAGCTGGTCGAAATGAAGAAGCAGATTGAGGAGTTATTAGATAAGGGATTTATTAGACCTAGTTCGTCGCCATGGGGAGCACCGGTTCTATTTGTCAAGAAGAAGGATGGAAGTTATCGGATGTGTGTGGATTATCGAGCACTAAACGAGGTCACTATAAAGAATAAGTACCCACTACCCAGGATCGATGACCTATTCGATCAGTTGAGAGGAGCCGGAGTTTTCTCCAAAATTGACCTACGATTAGGATATCACCAGCTGAAGATTAGGTTGGAGGATGTGCCAAGACCGTGATTTTCGCCAAGATATGGACACTACGAGTTCACGCTATGTCTTTTGGTTTGACAAATGCACTGCATATTTCATGAACATGATGAACAAGGTTTTCATGGAATACCGGATAAGTTCGTTGTTGTGTTCATAGATGACATTCTAGTTTACTCCAAGACCTGTGGAAGAGCATGCAGAGCATCCGGCTAGTTCTCGAGAAGTTAAGGAACAAAGAACTTTTCGCCAAGTTTAGCAAGTGCGATTTTCGAAGAACAAGGTGGAATTCTTGGACATGTGGTGACCATCAAGGAGTCGCAGCTTGACCCAAGTAAGGTGGAAGCAAGAGTTGCATTGGGAGCCACCCAAGACGGTGACTCAAACCGTAGTTTCTTGGAATGGCTGGTTATTACCGCCGATTTATTGAAGGATTCTCACGATTGCGAGACCCTTACGCAATTGTTGAAAAAGGAAAAGAAGTTTGCGGACGCCGGAATGTGAGCGGAGTTTTCAGAGTTGAAGAAACGCTTGACAACGGCACCAAGTGTTAGTTCTACCGGATTTAAGCCGAGCTTTGATATATATTGTGATGCATCGCGCCAAGGGCTAGGATGCGTTAATGCAAAATGTAAAGGTCGCCGATATGCGCCAAGGCGCTTGAGGCCGCATGAGGAGAACTATCCAACACATGACTTGGAGTTAGCAAATGTGGTACACGCTTTGAAGTTATGGCGCACTATCTCGATTGGAAACAGATGTGAGGTGTACACCCACCATAAGAGTCTTAAATATATATTCACTCAATCGGATCTAAACATGAGGCAGAGGAGGTGGTTGGAATTAATTAAGGATTATAATCTGGGAATCCATTATCACCCCGGAAAAGCCAACGTGGTGGCCGATGCTTTGAGCCGAAAAAGTCATTCGGTGAACATGTTGGTGGGAGAAAATCAGGTTGAGTTATGCAAGGAATTTCAGAAGCTAAAACTGGAGATTGTACCTAAAGGATTTATAGCCACTCTAGAAGTGAAGCCTACCCTGGAAGATCATATTCGTGAAGGACAAAAGGACGATGTCAAGATTCAGAGGATTAAGTCTAAAATGGAGGAAGGCAAGGCGAAGGACTTCAAGCTGGATGAGCAGGGTACATTATGGATCAAGAATCGTATTTGCGTACCGCATAAGAAGGAACTGAAACAGCTGATTCTGGAGGAAGCTCATGACTCCAAGTACTCCATTCATCCGGGAAGCGCTAAGATGTACCAAGACCTGAAGGAAAGATTTTGGTGGCCAAGCATGAAGCGTGAAGTTGCAGAGCATGTTGCGCAGCGACATATGCCAAAGAGTCAAAGCAATGCATCAAAGGCGGCAGGGTTGCTACTGACCATCGAAGATACCGAGTGGAAATGGGAGGAAATCGAATGGACTTCATTATCGGTTTACCGAGGACCCAGACAGGGTATGACTCCATATGGGTTATAGTGGACCGTTTGACAAAGGTTGCCCACTTCATACCGGTGAAAACTACCTACTCAGGGGACCGCTTAGCAGAATTGTATATGTCAAGAATTGTATGTCTGCATGGAGTTCAAGAAAATTGTATCGACAGAGGTACTCGGCTTACCTCAAGATTTTGGGATAAGTTGCATGAGGCCCTAGGAACCCGTCTCAACTTCAAGATCGCATATCACCCATGCATGATGGGCAAACGGAAAGAGTTAACCAGACATCGAAGACATGTTGAGGGCATGTGCATTGCCTTATACAACTTCGTGGGATAAGTGTTTGCCATATGCCGAAGTTTAGCTATAATAACAGCCTACTGTGCAAGTCTGCAGATGTCACCATTTGAAGCGCTTATATGGAAGACCCTATCGAACGCCGTTGAACTCGAATGAGACCGAGAACGCCATATGTTTGGGCCGGATATTCTCGAGAAGTCAAGAGCGATAGCCGTGATCGTGAAAGGTTGAAAATAGCACAATCAAGACAGTAAGAGTTACGCAGATAATCGCCGCAGGATTTAAGCTTTGAGCTCAAGATTTTGTGTATCTCGAGTTACACCACTCAGAGGAGTTAAGAGGTTCCACACTAAAGGGAAGTTAGCACCAAGATATGTTGGTCCGCTCAGATCCTAAGTCGAGAGGCGGCGAGTAGCGATCACCGGAGTTACCGCATCTTTAGCAGAGTGCATGATGTGTTCCATGTGTCACAATTAAAGAAATGCCTCCGGTGCCGAAGAGCAAATGCCGTTAGAGTCTGGCCGAGTGCAGGAGGATTTGACTTATAAAGAGTACCCGTGAAGATCTTGGATACTAGGATCGAAAAACGAGAAATAAATCGACCTGCTTGCAGAGTTCAAGGAGTAACCATTCCGAGAGCGAAGCAACTGGGAGCGTGAAGAAGACCTGAAGCAGGAATTCCCCAACCTATTCCTTAGTCAGCCCTGAATCTCGGGGTCGAGATTCCGTTAAGGGGGGGAGGTTTGTAACACCCCAATTTTTGCTTTTATTGCATTTAAATGGTATTTTGAATTTTTGGGAATTTCTGGAATTTATTTGGATTTATTTGGAATTGTTTGAATTTATTTTGAATTAAGCCATTTATCAAATTAATTAAATAATGGAAGAGTTAAAATAAAGTTTTGCTGAAAATATTTTATTTGAGTCACAAATGTCTTAAAATATTTTTGGGAATTTTTCCAGAATTTTTCTAGTATTTCTAAAGCCCCAAATGAATTATTTGAATTTCGGGAATTATTTTTAATCGAAAAGGATTAAAATCCGGATGAATAGTGTTGGGCCGAGTATCGCGGCGCCTGCTTCGAAAACCCTAGCGCCGCGGGCTGCTCGATCTTCATCCGACGGCTCACGGCGCGCCACGCCACCCAACCCTATTCCCACGGACTACGCCGCCACGGACTCCTCCATGAATTTCAGAATTCAAGACGGACGCTAAGAGCCCCTATTTAATGCGCCGCCACCCCCCCGTGTTCCTCGGTTTGCGCCAGACCCACCAGACGCCAGACGCCACCCGAGACGCCGCCGCCTCGCCGACGACTCGCCGAAGTCCCGGCCGTCCGCCAGACTTTTTGCGTCGGTTGCCGCCACGGTGATTCTCCGCCGCCGCCGCGCCACCATCGGACTCATCTCGTCGCGCAAGACCGAGCGTTATCAAGACGTCGCCGAGGACCACGGAACGCCGCGCACGACGCCGTCGTTTTCGCTCTCCGGTCAAGCAGCCGCCACAGACCATCGCTGCCGCCTTCGAAGCCGCCGACCGTCCGATCTCCAATCGACGATTCAGATCCCGCCACGCCGCCCAAAACAAGAAAGCCCATCTTCTAATCTCCACCGTTAGATGCAACCGAGGGCCACCGCCGTGTTACCAAGACCGATCATCGGCACGGACGCCGACAAGGCGGACCCACATGTCGATCTCACCGCGACGCTCATCAGGCGCATGAGTCGCCGACAAAGACGGGCCCGCATGTCACCAAGACGGACCCGTGACGCCAGCCGACGTCACGGTGGGTCCCACTGCCGCTGAGTCAATGATGACGCCGCCGACGGGAGCCGGTCATAGCTTGTTGGCGACGCCAAGAAGGCCACGTGTCACTCTCTGGTGACGACACGTGTCACGATGACGAATAATTAATTTTCCGAAAAAGAAAATATTTATTTAATTCGGTATATTGATTTTAAATATATTTTGAAACTTCAAACGCTTATAACTTTTATGCTTTTAACTCCGATTTGAGTGATTCCAATTTCTATAAATTTGTAAAATCAAGCTCTTTCTGTTTATGAATTTTATTTGAATTTTAGGCTTGAGTTGCTCTCTGTTTTATTTATTTATTGCTATTTATTTGCGTTACGCGTGAGACGTTGAAGTGCTGAAGGTTTCGAGGAGAAGTTTCGACCAGAGCAAGTTCAGAACCGTAACCAGACTTTTTGAAGGCAAGTTGTGTTTGATCATGTTGAACCTATTAGAGCAAATTACTTTGATTTAAACTATTGCATGCTAATTTGATAGAAATGACTTTGAATAAGTTTTTGGGATTAGTTAAATGCCTAGTTGTCAGATGCCACCTTGTCGATATAATTGTATGCCATGAATCATTTGTCACCCTAGATTATGGACTAATAGTTGACATTAATAATTTGCCAACATGGGTTGAGTAGACCAAGTAGTATGCTTAGCCCCGCCACGTGACATTTTATGATTTTGGAATACCAAAGTAAATATTGACCTAATGAGATATGGAACATGATTTGTGAATAAGACATGTGTTATTGAGTTGATGATGGCACGTGGTGCAATGGTAAAGAACCGGGTGGGAAAATGATTTAGACCGAGGCATGTGGCAAGATTGTTTCGTGGGCCAAGAGTGGCAATCGGGCGGTCGATTTGGTTTTATTGGTTTTGGATAATTGAGATCACACTTGGTTAGTCTTGCCTCGGCCAACTAAGGACTTAACCTTGCGAGCATTTGAATCGAAGTCTCTCATACTGCCCACAAGCTCCGTGAATGGGACGGGCTTAATGAGTAAACCGGGAAATCTATTCTTTGGTACTCGCTCGTGGTGGTGTGAGGCCTGAGAAGCGGAATGAGAACTCACATGGCGCAAGAGGGGGCCCTGGTGTGGTAACCACCCTCCAAAGGTTGAAACCTTAGCGGCAAGATCGGGTTTAGATGGAACTTTGGAAAGGCTTCACATTGTTATTTGCCTTGGTGGTATTTGATCAGTATCTTGTGGGTAAAGTGTATAACCTCTCGCAGAGTGTACAACCTATTCAATAGCCGTGTTTCACAGTATTGAGCATCGCTCGGTGATTACTGGCCAAGGGTTAGATTTTCATGAAAATGAATTGTTTATGGAAAATGCTTGGGGTTGGTAATGAGGAACTGGACATAGGATGGAAATATGATTTGTGATTAAAATGTTTGTGAAAGCTACTATTCTTATTATCGCTTTTGTCGCTTTGCAAATTACTATCGTTATTCTTAAATGTCAGATCGCTTCATGAACCATAGCCTATCCTTTGTACTAAGCCATGCATGTAGAATATTAGAATTGCATTTCAGGCATGACTTGTCGAGTGCTCAAAGTACTCACCCCACAACAACACAACTTCAGCTTGAAGAAGAAGCAACCCCGTCAGAGGAGGAGTATCGAGGAGACGACAAACTAGGAGCGAGCCCGGCCGATTGTTCGTGGCAAATTGGTTGGCGCCACGTGTTTATTTTATTTCGCCGATTTGAATATTTTAATAATCCTTCGCTCATGAGGCGATTTTGTAACTTGACCATAAGGTCAATCAACTAGTTTGAGTATTTAATTAAAGTACTTATTATTTCGCTGGATATGTCTCGTGATATGTACCGATGTTGAAACTGTGTGCACTAGCGTGATCCTCGACTAGTCTTTCAAACACGAGGGTCCGGATTTGCAAGCCCGGTCCCGACACCAACGCCATCTTGACGCATCTTCGCACACCTCTAGCAGAGAGGGCCGAAGAACGGGCGGAGAGGGCCGAGGCGGCGCTGAAGACCAGGGAGCTCGAGTCCTTCCGCCTGCGGCGCAATCTATCCGTTATGCTCAAGAAGGCCTTCAACAGCACGAAGAGGTGCTCGAGCCCTTGGGGTGGCATCAACACACCGCCGAGGACTCGCCGCAGATTGCCCACGCGACCAACCAGGCCGCGGAAGCACTCCGGGGGCTGAAGCCCTAGCCGCCCGCTCCGCCAGAGAAGGACGAGAGGTCGCGATCATGACCGCGACCTACACGCTGGCTTGCCGCCAGCCACGACGCCGCCTTCGATCCTATGGCGGTGGTGACGGCCGGCATCGAGGGAGACACACAACACAAAGCGGAGGTGCGGTGCGCCGCAACCGCCGAACACGCGTGGCGGGATGCCGAAGTGGAGCAGCCGGTCATGGATGTCTCCACCCCGCTGGCCGTGGAAGGCGCATTTAGGGCGATTTACATCGACGTCGACGACGAAGAGTGACGGGCTGGGCAGCCTCTTTGTTCTTTTTGTTTTGGTTCCTTTTGTCGATCTACCTGTATGCATGAACACTTAGGCAGCATTTAGTAGAACAGATATTTCCGCATTAATGCTTTATGTATGCTTGTTCGTTTTGTATGATCGAGTTCACTAGATTAAACCGTTAGGCGGCCAGCCTTTTAATTTGGCCGAATGCCCGAGAGCGCTGGGTTAGGGCAAGATTCACGAAGTTCCGCCAATGCGACGCTGTTGTTCGCAAACATAAGTATGGATCACACAAGTCATACGAGACTTAGGCAAAACGACCTTAAGTCCGACAGAGACGCAAGACGAGCTTGGTCTTAGCGCCCTCGTTTTGCGCGGGATTGTCAATTGGTTCAAACTTTCCTGGAACTTGGACCCTGATGATTGCCTGAAAACGTGCCGTAGCGTAGCGTGGCGGGGCAGCAAGTTCCCGGAAGTGTTTTTAGACCAGCGGTACTCGACGGTGACAACCAGCGGTGCTTTAGGGAGCCAACCCGAGGCGTACGAGCCGTGTTTGAGTACCGCACCTGACTTGCACCTCGGTTGCTTGGTCGCACCAAACGTTAATGATTTAGCATACTTCCATTTATCATGAGGGGCCGTTGATTTTTAACACTTGTGACAAACACGCGTAACTTGACCCATCTTAGCGCATGCACATAAGGAAATGGTCAAAAATGCGGCATGGAGCACTTATCTTGCTTTATATACCATCGGGCGATCAGCCCCCGAGCGTCTGGGCGACCACGAAGAGGCTTGGGGCGGCGACCAGCCCCCGAGCGTCTGGGCCACCACGAAGAGGCTTGGGGACTTCATGCAATAAATCGGCGCCTCTAAGTCTTGGTCTGTGCGCGTACATAGCTACCAACAGAATGAGTAGGCTTTGCGCAGTGCATATGCAAGATAAAACCAAACGATATAGGTCCCCGCATGGAGTAAGCCCCGGTCCGCCTTTGTGATTCCTAAGTCCTTGCGATTTTTTTTTTGGAGATCGAACCACGGTACTGTGTGTCAAGGCAGCGGGTTTCTAGGAGGGGTACTAGACTAACGATGCTCGCGGTGACAACCAGCGGTGCTTCAAGGAGCCAACCCGAGGCGCAAGCGAGCCGCTTGAGCACCAAGATCTAGCCCGCCTCGCTACCCGCCCTTGTTTCGGACACAAAGCGCCAAAGCGACTCTATAGATCACCAAGGAATTAGCAAACACACGGAACCCGCGACATTCATGCAAAAAACTTGCCGCTAAGGGCACAGAAAGGGACACCAATGGTAAAGTAAAAGCCTTCTAGGCAACAACTTTACTAACCGCCAGAAGCCGCCGACCAGCCAAGGGAGAGACTTACCTCATGGCTGACCAGGGCGAGCTGCGGGGTACTTACAACTCCTTCAAGGATAGAACTTCCGCAATAACTCAATGTTATAGGAATTCATCAGTTCATTGCCGTCCTCAGTGGCCAACCGGACCGCCCTGGGCCGAGATATTGAAACCACCTTAAAGGGGCCCTCCCACCGGGAGACAGCAGTAACCCAAGATGCGTCTCAATTCTCACGAAGACCAGTGTCGCCCATCGCTGTTCTCTCAGAGACCCGGGGTGGCATGGTATCGCCTGAGACTTTGCTGGTAGTGGGCGGCGCGGAGAGCAGCGCGATCCCGTACCTCTTCCAAAAGGTTGACGTCTTCCCGTCGGAGATCTTCTTGGTCTTCTTCATTGAACGCCGAGACGCGCGGAGAACCGAGCGACAGCTCGGAGGGGAGAACAGCCTCCACCCCGTATACCAGGAAGAAGGGTGTCTCGCCCGTGGCCCGGCTAGGTGTGGTACGGAGCGACCACAGCACCGCCGGGATCTCCTCAGTCCACCGCGCGCCCCGCTTGTGAAGCCGATCAAACGCCCTTGTCTTGAGGCCCTTCAGCACCAGCGCGTTGGCATGTTCTGCTTGCCCATTGCTCATGGGATGGGCCACCGAAGCGAAACATACCTTGGTGCCTATTTCATCGCAGAAGTCCAGGAAAGCCGCGCTGGTGAATTGAGTCCCGTTGTCGGTGATGATGCGGTTGGCGACTCCAAAGCGCGAAGATCCCGCAAGATGAACTTGACGGCGGCAATGCCGTGATGGCGCAAGACCGCCCGGCTTCAACCCACTTTGTGAACTTGTCGATGGCGCATTTAAGAGGTGGGTGAAACCCCCATGGCCCGCGGGAATGGGCTCAGATATCAATTTCTGCATCGCAAACGCCAGAAAGCGGATGGTTTGCGAGCTCGGCTGGTCGGTGGATTTGCTCGGCGAAGAATTGACAAGCCAGATGTCCTCACCACCGCAAGCATCCCGGAGGGCGAGAGGCCAATAAAATCCTTGGCGAACGCTTACCGACGAGGCGCTCGCCGCACATATGGCTCCCTTTGACACCTCCGCGGATATCGAGAGCAGGTTGCTCCTCTTCCCGAAAGTGATGCACTTCAAGAGAACTCCGCTTCGCTCTCGCGATATAGGTCCCCACCTACCGAGTATAGCACTTGGCCCGACGTGCAATCTTCTCAACCGAGGCATCATCGTCGGGATCACTTGCCACGCAGAAGGCTAGGATAGGATCCATCCACCGATCTTCCTCGTTGTTGCATGGCGACCACTCGGTGCTCGCTGGGTACTCCGCCGGGCCAAGCTTTCCCCGCCGCAAGACGACGCTGCCTTCCCTCCCGGACTGGGGCCGAGGCGGCACGCCGCCCCCTAACTAGGGGCTATGGCAGCGACGCCGCTTTCCCGCCGAGCCGAGGGCGAACGGCCTTGCCGCTGCCCCCGCTCGAATCGGGGTCGCGACAATGACACCATCGCCCCCACTCGAATCGGGGTCGCAATGGACGGTCGCGATAGCCTTTCTTCAAGACTCGACCGAACAGAAGCCCTTGAGGACGCAAGCCGCGAAAAGCCCGTCCGCAAGGTGATTGTCGTGTCGAGGGACATGGATATACCCCAAACCTTCAAAGTGACGCCCATCTTTCGGACTTACGCCAAGCACGCCGCCATGGTGGGGTTGAGCACCGAACTCCTTCCGCTTGATTGATGACCAGCAGGAGTCTCCTTGACTTGAGGCGCCAATGCCCAACGCCGGCAATGCGCAACTCGCCAAAGCAGCCCTCGACTCACCTATGTTGTTTGTGGCCTTGAAATCGAGGGCTACCACATATTGAGGATGTGGCGGCCGGAGAGACCAGACAACTCGGCTCGCGCCTCCAACTCAAGGAGCCATCAAGAATAAGGTCCAGGAGAGGGCGGGAGCTTTTTCACCAGAGTGGCGGAGTCCACTTGGCGCATTTAACTCCGCCATTTTCGACTTTTGATGGCTAAAGGGTACGAATTTGAGGTTGAATTTCTAGCTCCACCGACCATTTAGCAATTCGCCCTCGCTTCTGCCAGGAGAATTTCTGCAGAGGGTAGGCCGTGACCACGGTAATTTCCTCGCCTTTGAAATAATGCCGCAGCTTCTGGACGCCACCAGATTGCGCGATAAAGATCTTCTCGAGCTTGGGTAACGGTCTCGCTTGCAAAGACCTTGTCGATGTAGTACACGACCTCTGGACGCTTTCCTCTCCGCATTAGCATCAAGGCCACCACCTCGGGGTGGCAGCTATGTACAGAGCAGGGCTCACCCAGTACGGAGAGACCAAAGACCGGGAGAGGAGAGGTACCGCTTAAAATCTTCAAACGTCTTCTGGGCTTCTTCAGTCCACTCGAAGTGGTTCATCTTCTTCAACAGCTTGAACAGAGGCAAGCTTTTTTCTCCCAACCGGGCAATGAACCGCCCCAGGGAGGCCAGGCGACCGGCAAGGCATTGAACTTGCTTGAGCCATGCTGGCGGCTTCATGTGTTCGATGGCCGATATCTTGTCAGGATTAGCTTCAATGCCCTGGCTGGACACCAGGAAGCCCAACAACTTGCCGGAGGGCACACCGAACACGCATTTTTCCGAGTTGAGCTTCGCGCTTCTTAGAAGGTTGGCGAAAGGTTTCCTCCGTGTCTCGAATCGTTCTTCGCTTTTTGATCTTCACGACTAAATCATCAACGAACCTCAAGATTTCGCCCTATCTCGGGGCGGAAGGTAATGTGCATGGCACGCTGGTAAGTGGAACCAAAGATTCTTTAAACCAAATGCCATTCTTACATAACAAGAAACACCGTAGGGGTTACAAAAGTGGTCTTCTTCATCTTCAAGTGCCATGCTAACTGGTGGTACCGAGTACGATCCAAGAAGCACAAGAACAAGATCCCGCCGTGGAGTCAACAAAGTGAGGTCGACTCGCCATAGGGGTATGGATCCTTCGGCAGCCTTGTTGATGTCGGTGAAGTCGACACACACGCGCCATTTCCCGCTGGACTTCTTGACAAGCACAGTGGTTGGCAAGCCACTCAGATGAGAGACTTTCTAACAATCCCCTGCCGCCAGCCTTTTCTACCTCCTCTCGAATGGCATCTTGGCACTTACCGCCCCGACCTTCACGGACCGACGCGCCTCGGAGCGTTGTTAATCGGTGCTCGATCACCTCCTCGGGACCCCAATATGTCGGACGGTTGCTTGGCTAACACGCCGGAGTTGGATCGAGGAAGGTGACGAGCTGTTTTCCTATTTGGCGCCGAGGTTGGCGCCAATGTTTGATCTTCGGGGCTCGCCTCACTCAGTATGACCACCTTAACCTCATCGGGCGAGCCAGTGAGGCGCTGGTCCGGCCCGAGGGGCCTCGAGGAAGTGGCATCGGGTGCCCGACGCAGTGGCACCGGACATGTCCAACAGATACTTGTGGCAACAAGAAGGCCTCGGCCTTATCCACCGGATCGCAAGGGGCCGCTGCCCCGCAGATCTTCACCACCATGTAAGCATAGTGGGTTGCCACCATGAACTTGGCCAACGCCGGTCGGTCAAGCAAGGCATTGTAGGGGAGGTCGAAGTCGGCGACCTCAAAATCCACCATCTCGGTGCGGTAGTTGTCTTCATCCCCGAAGGCGACGGGGAGGCACACCTGACCTATGGGCATTAAGCCACACTCCGGTGCCACCCCAAAGATGGGCAGAGCCGGGTGCAGATCCGCCATGATCTCGAGCGCCAGAATGCCGAAGAGGACAGAGGTTGATGGAGCTCCTCCGTCCTCCAAAGACGCGCTTCTAGCCAAGACGTTCAATGGTGGGCGACACCACGATCGAGAGATGCCCTGTGCCGTTGACGCCTCAGGTGGTCGGCCGGCCGAAAGTGAGCGTCTGCTCCGACCACTTTAGCATCCGACCCGCCCCTGAGCCTGACGCCGTGGCGCACACCTCCCTCTTCAACCGCTTGTAAGCGGCGTTGGAGGAAATGGTGGAAGAACCACCATAAATGTAGGTTACAGGTGATCCGCTTTCTTTGGAAGGAAGGCCAGGCGCAGATCTTCATCTTGATCGTCGTCGGGGCGGCGCTCCTTAAGCCGCTTCTCCACCATTTTGTCCACGACCCGACAGTTGTCTAGGTCATCGGTATTGGTTCGATGTATTGGGCAGTAGGGCTCGCCCTCCTTTTGGTCGCGACGGTCGTTCCCACGACCGCGGCGGTCATCGCGCCGATCGCGGGCGATCGTTACGGCCACGATGGTCGCACGCCGCCACGGCGATCATCGCACGGCCGCGGCGGTTATGCTTCCGGCACGGGTCCTTCGTTCGTCGCTCGGGCCGCCAAGGCCTGCCTCGTCTCTTCTCGCCAAGGCTCAGCGCTTTCAGCTCAGACGGCCGAACCCTTCGAGGTCCTTATTGCTTGCCCTCCTCGCCACCTTGGGGCTAAAGGCCGCCCTCGCTCATGCTGCCGCGACACTTATGTGCGAGGGAGAAAAGCTCGGAGGTGGAGCTGATGCTATGGGTGGCCATCTTCTTCTTCATCTTGCGGTCGCGTACGCCCCTTCTGAAGGCGATGACGACCGATTGCTCGGAGATGTGGGGGATTGTATTACAAGAAGGGCAAAACCGCCGAATGAAGTCGTGAAGCGACTCCCCCTTCTCTTGCTCTAGAGCGTGGAGGTCGCCCTCCACGGGTCAGCAGAGGAGCCTCGAAGTTGGCGATTTAAGAGGTCGCACAACTTCCCCACGAGTGCACCGATCCTGGGAGATTTAATAACTGGAGTGCGAGAGCCCGCCAAGGTGTTGGGAGGTAGTTGGCCATGACCTTTTCAGATCCGCCACCGCCCGCACCATCGTCAGATAGATTTGGAGGAACTCCTCCTGTTGGTGGTGCCGCCATATTTTTCTATGGTCACGGGCGGAACTCGTCTGTGCCACGCCATGTGGCGCACTGGCACGGAGAAGGCCTGCACCGACGCCAGAGGGAGCTCACCACCATCGGGACCCGATCCGGGACCGCCCGAACGCTGGCTTGGCTCTTTATAGAGTCTGAGGAGTGAACCTCCTCCTTGGTCCGAGAGTGAGAGCCACGGGAACTCCCACCGCCATATGCTACTCGCTACCGCGCAAGCCTCCGGTCTAGGTGGGCGGCAAAGCATCGCAGAGGTCATCACTGCCACGGCGACTCTCATCCAAATGAGAGCGGAGGTCCCCACGGTCCCTCAGGAACCGGGACCAAGACTACGCTGCGTTCTTCTTCGACCCCTACCGCCGCCGAGCCTTTTCGTTAGGGCGGCTAGACGCCCGAGGCGCTCGCATGCGCTTTAGGCGACAAGGTACCAATCACTACAGAATCAAGATATTTTCGCCGCCAAAAGCCGATTTAAAATACGGAAAAGCCGACGAAAATAGCTATTTTCGCTTGCTGGATATTTTCGCTTTTTGCCCGACGAAAAAAAAGCTTATTTAAAATAAAGTGAATTTCGCTTCAAGAATCGATTTAAAATAAATTTATTTTCGACGCTTACGTGGGTCGATAAAATTACTAGTCGATGCACCAACCACGCCGGTCGACGTGGCATATGTATTGTTTGCTGTAATTTAAACTAACTTATTTTCGCTTGCTTTTTATTATTTTCACTACTTAACCGCAAAAAAAATGCAACAATTTCGTTTAAGAAAATTGTTATTTTCGTTTACCAGATGTTATTTTCGTCGGCCAATTTTTATTTTCGTTATTAATAGTTATTTTCGCCGCCAAGCCGATTTAAAATAATATTTTAATTTCAAAAAAATTTAAAAACATATAAAATCCCGTAAAATTCACCAAAAAATCCTAGAAAATAACAGAAGATTCATCTATATTTTCAGCAATGGCATATTGGCAATGTTTGGTTTGATGCCAAATATTTAAATGAGCATGACTTAATTTCATTAGGGATCTCATAACGAACCAATAAAATGATAGTTGACAAACACGAAAATATCACCATATTTTCACAACCCTATAGTAACAGAAAAATACAAAGAGCAACAATTCTATTGCATCAATATTGAAACAAGATTCTTTCTCAGACTCCATATTTCCTTCTAACTTACAACCACATAATGAAAACTCACTTCAAATTGCCTTACAACTGCACCAAGGTTGAACCATTGATCCCAACCGATATTGTAGTCATAGCCTCAATAAACAGCAATGGGTGACAAGAAACAAAGCAACTGGAGAAAACTAGGCTGGTCTGATCCTTAGATTTTCTATCACGAATCAGGAGAAATCAAACAAGTAACAAGCAATTGGAGCAAACTGGAACAAGTTCACCTCGCTTTTCCATTTCCATTTCAGCTCTTGTAAATCCTGTAAATTGGTTGTGATTAAAGAAAATTGTATATGAGAGAAACATCGAAACCGACCAAAAGGAATTCTTTTTATAACTACCTACCTCAATAAATGTTTCCCTGGGCTTGTTAACGGAGCCTCTAATGTTCTCTTGGTTACCACTACCTCATGCATTCCAGCTAAACACTCACCACCTGTAAGCCATTCCAGCTGTACAGAAAAACTAATTAGTGAAGAGGTGCACTTCTTGTGTGTGTGTTTCACTGACACAACCAAGTCAGTTGAGCAGGGAGCTCATCCTTCTCACGATCCTGCTCAATTCAATACCAAATACATGAATACAGAGATATGAATTCTGTCCAGGGTCATCTATTTTAGTATTCTCCAAAAGTGATCATTACCAATTCACCGATTAAAACAACATTCTCGCCACGGATGACATAAAGACCTAGAGGAACATCGCAGTACAGTTCTCCAACAATTACTCGTTCACAAGCACCTTGAAGAACAATGCTTGCTGTGTATATAACAACGTCAAGAAAAACAAGATTTGTGATGTGACAGACATTATAAGTGTAAACAACATTAGGAATAATGACTTAACTAGCTTCAGTCGAGATTATAAATGATAAGCTTAATATAGTGACACAAAACAACACACGACTAACACAACAACTTCACAGCGACACATTCTACTAATAAATATTCTAGTTCATGAAAGTGCATGACATATTAATGCTTGCAAGAGTAAGAGAAGCAACATCACAAGAGAAACACAAACGAAACAGAGCACTAAATTCAGTAACATTGACACATTAAAACACATCATGCTATAAAGAATGCCATACCAAAGCTTCCACGTTACAGTAAATGCCAACTCGCATAGAGATCCTTAACACTAATTGATACAACTTAATTAGACTACGTTCTAGCCAACCCAACAACTAAATCTCCCATTAAATACAATGAACGGTCGCAAACAATAGTACTCTAGCTTGTCAGTAACAAAGTCTGTAACAGTTAGGAATTAGGGTGGTGTTTGGTTCAAACTAAGGTGGTGTAATGGTAATGGAATCAAATCCCAGGGTTATCCATTCCATGGTAAGGGAAAACACCATTTGTTTGGTTCATTGATGTAACGTTTTCCATTTCCTTAATCTTGTTTGGCTAGGGACAAGTAACCATTTCCTTAATCTTGTTAGCACTCTATTCTGTCACGGTACATAAAATACATATATGCACAACCATACAACAGGATTGAGACGACATACATAGTTCATGGTGCTACAGCTACCAACTGTTCCAACTCTAACCATGTGGGCGTAACTACGGCGATGTTGTTTCTCTTGTTCCATTTAACTCTTGCTGTAGTTCCTAGCAGCATTCAGCTGCTCCAACAGGTCCTGTATGGTGGAAGAAGCCTCCTGCAACAAGGGGGAGGCCAAAGTGGCAGATTCAGGGGGGAAGTCATGCTGTGCTACCATTTGCAACCAGGAGAGGAGTGGACCAGTAGTAATTAATAAAGGCAACTGTGCTTACGAAGTTCCTACTAACCTCTAGCTTCTTTCTTAAATTCTCCTCCTCTTGGTCTCGACATTTTCTTTCATTTGAAAAGACTTCTATCAGTGCTTCTTGCTCCTTATTTGCAGTTCCAAGTTGCCTCTGAACGTTTTCCACCTGCAAAACAAAAGAAACACCTTAGGTTACAAGGAATGAAAGCTGACTCTCCAGCCTTCAATCCTATAAAGTAATAGCCTCGTACCCACACCGACGTAAACACAATATGACTTCAAAAACTTCCTACGACTTGTAGTAGGTAAAGTCAGTAATTGTGTGAAAAGATCGTAAAGGGAAAAACGAAATGAAACTAAACCATGTTGGAAATTCACAACTGTGATCCAATCTTATGGTTTTAAGCTTGTTATTGACTGCAACAAATCGCAATAATGTTCAGTCCATCTCTTTTGTGGCACCTTCAAGACTTCTATAAGTTATTATACCAATCTGTTGAGAAAAAATATTACCTTCAACTCAAGGTAACCAGTGATGAACATAAGAAATGAAAACAAGCAAAGGGTATAGTACTAAGAGCCCAATCAGCAAATCTTAATACTGCTTAATCTCTCAATCAGAGACTTGTTCTTGTCCCACTCGATCTGCAATTCCCTTGATAATGATTCCTCCACCTTCAAGATACTATCACAGAACAAAAAACAAAAATTAAGAAGATAAATCGTGTTATATGTCCTGATTCTGATTTCACAAAAACCGTGAAACACCAATATTGACCCATGCTTCCAATATTGAAAATGCTCCCTACTAAATCAAACATAGACAACCAAACAGTGCTAACAAATGGAAGGTCATAGATGTCCTGAGTAATCCGCACAAGGCAAGAAAAAAGACCTAAACCTGCTAGATTTTTAAATGCCTATGTTTATTTTGTTTTCAGCGTACAGCATACAACAAGGTACAGCTCCTCATACAACAAGGAAGCTCATTCGACGGGTTGTATGTCAGAATTTAATTTCCAAGGTGACAACACTACGTTTTTATACAGAAGGAAAAACATTGAAACATTGCTCATACATATAACCAATATTGGTATCACAAATGTAGGTTTCTTTTTTTTTAAGCTAGATACATCAAGAAGAGCCAACAATTTTCCTGCCAGGAAGCTGACAGTGCACTCAACCTTTACCTTCACCTCTGCACCTGATCATTCATACACATTTGTGATAATATACTTCTTTTGAGATGACAAGCAGGTTATAGAGGATGAAGATCTGACCTCTGGAGGTGGGGGTCAGCTTACTGGTTCTCCTTGGAAAGGTGGATTTACCTTAGCAAATGAAAGTATCTCAGACCAAATCCTTTCACATGGGAGAAAACCCCACATCTGCAATGTCCAATTTTTGGCAAAACCTTTAACCATCTCTGGACTAGAAATTTTGGCAAGATTGCGTCTGGGTACTTCACTACCCGGCCGAAATTTGGCTGGCGAGCTGCGAGCATATCGTCAATGCATGCCTTGTCAGGCCACGCAAACGGACAAGCAAGATGAAGGGGGACAAGGAGGAGGAAGGCTTACACAGGTGCCGAACTCGAAGGAGCCGCACACGGCCACCGCCGTGGACAGCAGGACCATCCGCAGGGACCCTCCATCTCCGTGACCGCTTCCGCACGACGCCGTCTCCTGGATCTTGGACTCCGCCGCCGCCTCCTCATCTTCCTCCTTGTGATGCCGGAGGAGCGGCGCAGTCACCTCGCCGCCGCCTGCGCCCACCACCCCGCTCTCCACATCATCGGCGGCCCTCACTATCCCCATCCTAAGAGCTAACCAAGGACCGACACAACAAAACAAGAAGAGCAATAGCCAAGATTGGCACGGGAAGGGAGGTTGGAGTGTTATTCGGGTCGGGGTGCTGCGCTGGAGCGAGGATGGGGGCGAGCGCCGGCGGACGCAGGGCGGGGGCCGGCGGAGGCGGGGGCGAGCGCCGGCGGACGCAGGGCGGGGACCGGCGGAGGCGGGGGCGAGCGCCGACGGGCGACGGTGGCGGCGACGGGCGTCGCGCGAGTCGGCGGCGGCGGCGGCTGGCGCGCGGGAGATAATTGCTGCGAGCGAGGGCTTTTTGGCTGGCCGCGCGGGGTTTTAGGGTTCCGATTATTTCGACGGCCAAGCCGACGAATGTAAGTATTACTTTCGACGGCTATTTTTCGGCCGACGAAATTATTTCGATATTTTCGACGGCTGTTTCGGGCCGACGAAATTATTCCGATATTTTCGACGGCTTAGCTTGGCCGACGAATTTACAAACTTATTTTCGATTTACAAACTTATTTTAGGCCGATTTTAAAATAGTGTTGGCCGACCTAAACAACCACGCTTTCCTCAGTGAATGGTACCGACCGCCGGGAGCCCTACCCGGTTGGGTCAGATCCACGAGACCGGCGATGTTCGCAGCCCACGGAGTGGCCGGGAGTCTCCGCGAACTCCACCGGAGGGTGGTCCGTAGGGCACGAGCGTGCAAGTTCGGGCGGAGGGCCGCCCATGGCTACCAGCGACGACGGGCTGCTCCACCGCCTCAAAGGAGCAATGGCGCCACCGCAGGGCGGGTGAGATTTGTCCTCGGCCGCGACCGCCGGAAGCGCTTTGGCGCCGCGCTCGTCCCGCCACATCCCGGTCTTGAGAATCCGCCATCTTCGATGCACGGCCTACTTCCAAATCACTTAACGCCAAGTCCGTCGGGAGTTAGCCGAAAACCAACCACTAGCCCCTACCGGCGCGCCGCTTGCCAGATTCGCTCGATAGGCCTGAGTCTCACAGCCGGGTTTGGTTGGGAAGGAGGGTCTTCGCACCGGGCTAACCCTAGAGGGTGAAAACCCTAGAGACCCCCACGCGAAGGATTCCGGCGTCTATGAACTAGGGATGACACAATGATTTTACACAGGTTCAGGCCCCCTTTGCCTTGGGTAATAGCCTTACTTCCTGCTAGATTGTTTGTAGAGTGTTTTTGAACTAGTGCAGTACAGAGCCTTTGGGTTACAAGTTCTTGCCTAGGCTCTACTGCGGAACTCTTGCTTGCTCGACTCGTCGTCCCCCTTTCCCATGCACCAGAAGGCCCTTATATAGGCTGGGCTAACAAGAGTATGTAAAAGGGGGGGTCATCATGCTGATCCTTATGCATTTATTACTCCTTCTGTCTTTGTCCCTGCTCCTCCAAATTTCATTAAATGCCGACGATGGCTTCGCCCCGCCCGCCCGGATGTGACCCCTTGACGGGTTGGTGAGAGGCGCCGAGGAATGGGCTTGTAGCGTAAATCCTCGTAGTTGATAGATCGACACCGCAGCCCGCCGCCGTAATCAGTGACGATAGGGAAGGAGACTTGAGGCGGCCACCTCGCACCACCTTTTTGTCTTGCGGCGGGCGAGCAGGTGCCTCGCCACACCGCCGGGCGCCACGGGGATCGACCACGCGAGCAGGCATGCTCGCCACCTGCTCGCCGGGCGCCACGCGACATGGACTAACCGCCGGGCGAGCAGGGCGTGTTCGCCCACCTGCTCGCCGGGCGCCACGTTGACTGCCTTGTTGACTGCTTTTGTGCGGCGTAGAGGGTACCCCAGCGCAGAGTACGCTGACAGACTCAATTTAGTTAGTGCACTAGTGAGCCTAGTTGATTTAGGCTTTAATTGTCAAAACCTATTTATCGCTTCCGCATATATCTTTGATTAGGTTTTGACTTAGGGGTGTATTAGAGCGAATTGAATTAGTGAGCGATTAATTTTGTAAAACGCCTATTCACCTCCCCTCTAAGTGCATCCTCGATCCTACAAGTGGTATCAGAGCCACGGTCACTCTCATTTTAGGCTTAACCGCTTAGAGAGTAAAAGGGATGGCGACTAGAGGTTTAGTGCACTCATACGATCCACTCATGCAAAATGAATCAAATTATGCTTCATGGAAATTATTTATGATTAATCATTTTAAATCCATGAGCCCACAAATATGGTGGATCGTAGATGTCGGCTTTTCTTCTCCACTAAATGATATTGCTCCAACTAAAGGAGAGAAGAACTGCCTACATCTCGACGCTCAAGCAACTAACGTTTTATTTAGTGTTGTGAGCGTAGAAATATTTAATCTCATTTGCAACCTCTCAAGCGTTCATGAAATGTGGATTAAGCTTCAAGAATTATTTGAATCATCCACAACAATTGAGAATTGCATTGAGGAGGAAATGTCGGTTGATGATTCTTCAACCTTTACATCAAGTGATGAACCGACATCTCCATCAACCTCAATCTCCGCCTCAAGCGACGATGAAGATTCACTTCCATCACGAATCTGTTGCTTCATGGCTAAAGGTAAAAATGAGGTATGTGATGATGAAGAGCCCTCATATGATGATTTAATGGATATGTTAGAGGAGCTCAATAGTTATCTTGGGAAGGAGAAAATAAAATATAAAATTTTGAAGCTTGAACATGAATCACTTCAAAATGATTATAATGTGCTCAAAGAAAATCATGAATCCCTACTTCTCAAGGAACTCATTAAGCCAAGAGTGGATATAGGAATCCAATGTGATTTAATTGATGATTTGCCATGCTCAAATGTTAATTCTTGCATTTCATCTAAAGTCAATATGTCCACTTCTTGTGAAGATTTAATTGATATACCTTGTTGCTCTAATGAAATTGTTTCAAGTTCCTCTTTGTGTTTAGAGACTAATCTTGTAGAGGAGAATAAAGAGCTCAAGAAACAAGTCACTCAATTGAGAAGTGACTTAGAAAAGTGCTACAAAGGAAAGGCCACCCTTGACGATATCCTAAGCAAGCAACGAGTCTTGCAAGATAAGAGAGGGATCGGCTACATCTGTGAGGAGCCGCCCAGACCGTCCTCGGGTTATTTGAATGTCCGGTCACCCTTATCGGATTTAGAGGTTAGCAATGGATCACCGATGGTGCTCATAGTGCTAACACCCAAGCCCAATTAGGACAACAACGATTCCATTCGAATAACTCGACAACAATCCCGGTATTCCCCCGGTATACAACCCGAAACTCGCCCAGGATCGCCTCGCATACCGGTTTCCATTGCCATATCAAACCAATTCGCATAAAGGGGGCAACGAACCCAAAACTTTACTACCAGACACGCAACGCGGAAGCACAACAAACAACACCAACTCAAGCACAAAGACAAACCAGACAACCACACAACTAAAACAACACATCTAGCATACTAGAAGCATATAAAACATGACTAGACAGCAAGATAAAAGTTCAAAATTTTGGCATGACGCCACTAGAAGTACGGACATCCACTCAGCAGGCAT
Organism: Guadua angustifolia; assembly: GCA_036346375.1. Classification (NCBI taxonomy): domain Eukaryota; kingdom Viridiplantae; phylum Streptophyta; class Magnoliopsida; order Poales; family Poaceae; genus Guadua; species Guadua angustifolia. Next base: position 2,962,225 of record CM070519.1, on the reverse strand, counting down.
AAGAAACACATAATTAACCAAGTATAGCACAACAACAACAAACATGACATAAGGATTAGCATGGGTAGAAGTAACAACTAGACATGAGTTGAGCATGATAATACAACAAGGTTCAACAATGAAATAGCCAAGTATTTAAACAAGCCATAACATAATTTTAAAGACTAACTATACAACAAAATGGACACACAACCACCACATTAAACCAAAAGTAAGACATCTCCGAAGTGTCCCGCCTCGAACACTTCCCAGGCGTTGTAACGCGGGCTTAGCCTCATTCGTGTCCCGCCCAACCACCGAGAAGCAAAGCGGCAGAACTCACACCGTCGGGTCCTCACCTAAAACCACAAAGCGTAGCATGAGTACGTAAGGTACTCAGAAGACTTACCCGTGGTCCATATATGACCGACTCGAAAGGATATGCATTTGGATGTAGCAAGGAATAAGCTTAAGGTAAAAGTGCATAAAAGCTTAACTTTGTTGCATAATCACATTCAACTACTCAATTTACAAGTTTTATAGCATTTATGGACAGCACCTACTACTAGAGTGAAATCTGAATTTAAGCATTAAAGAGAGTAAATAATAACATGAAACAAGCATCAACATCAAATATACCAACTAGTTTCAAGTTTAAGTTGTTACTACGTTGAAGTGTCGGATGATACAAGCGTGCTCATATCCGAGAGCTGCAATTCAATCGCTTATTCACCCCCGCAGGGATCATCAATCGCATGACATGTGCCACAAGGAACCTCATGTCAACCCTCCTCCCATCTATATCTACTGCTGAACCATCCTCATGCGCCCGAGCACCTAGCAACCTCCTCGAGCGGCTCAAGCCTCGCTTAGCCCTCGAGAGACCTAGGCCTCGCCTCAACCACGCCCAATCGCATGAGGGCATGACCCATCGAGTAGTATGCCATGAAAGGGTGGCTTACCGCACCATTATATCGGGCATGCGATCAACAAGGATGCTCGATCAACATGGCAAACAATGGATCGGTCCTTAACCAACACAAAGTAGACTACAACATTTGAGTCTCCACACCCAAATGATCCAACCCTCTCGCCCGGTCTCAAGTTTTCCATTTCAAAACATAACCATATCCATTGTAACCCAATAGTGTGAAGTAATAAATCTCAAGTGATGGAGCCGTCCACCACTTGGCCTATACCCGACCTCTAAGCATACTAAGCGTGGACACAATATAATTACCCATATACTGGCTCCAAGGGAGGTGTTCGACAATTATCAATGAGTGTATGTGCAGCAAGTAGGTTCTAACCCTATCCCACATTTCAATTCCTAATGCAAGACGTAACCATCCAATAAGCAGTTTATTCGCAAAAATACAATTATATATAAGGTTCAAAAATGCTTAGGTGCTTGCCTTGAGCTTCGCTGGATTTTCAAGAATGGTTGGCTCTCCCAGAACCCCTCGGTCACCGCGTTAACCATCAAGGGTTCGTTTCTACACGATCACAATGTATGGAAAAGAAAATGAGATGCATGCAATGCATATGAGATGAAATACTAAATGCATCCTCATGACCAATCCAAAAGTGCAAGCATTCATTTCAATTTAAGAACAAAAACTACAATGCTACTCTCTATTTCTATTCTATAGCACAAATCTGAAAATAACAAGCACATTCTTCTAAACACGATAACTTTTATTTGGCTAACCCAAAAATGACTTCTTGGACTCAAAAAGACCACAAGAGGGTGATCTAACATTACCATGCATCATAACATTCAGAATACAAATTTAAAGTTTGCAATTAAACTCTGAACTTTAGTCCCAAAGTCTGAAATTTTCAGCACAAACTGATTTCAGAGCAGCGTTGATATAAATGGCCATAACTTTTGAACCGTTTGATCAAATTGAGAAAACTTATACTCGAAACGACCACAAGACATAGGCCTACAACCTGGATTTAGCCAATCACCCAGATTCTGCTCAGAGAATTCCCAGTTCGGCCAGGAACAGAGAACAGTTTCAGAAATTTCAGTGTTTCAGAACAGCATGCACAAACTTCATCATATAAATTGCTATACTTAATGGAATTGAGTAAAGGATGACATTTTTATAATCTACATGAAATTTCCTAAAACTTCACAGGCAAAATTAATTTCTAATTCGGCCTCTAACTAATTTTTATTCACAGCTCAAGTTTCTACCCGAAATCTTCAGCATTTTCAGAGCAGCAAGCACTAAAATTGCCATAACTTTCAGCTGGATTAACGAAATTGAGTGATTCCAGTTGGAGATGAAAGATAATTTCATTACCCACAACTTTCTCTACAGCCAACCTAGCAGGAAATGCTTGAAACTTGCTCAAATCAGCCTGAAACAGTAGCTACGAAATCTGCTCGAAAATTCAGACTTTGCTCCAAACCCTAGATTGGTTAATCCCCATCCAAATCCCAAATCTCTACTCACCTAAGCCCTCAAATCCACCATAGCTACCCCCAAAACCAGAAATAACAAATCAAACCCTAGGGGAGAGGTCTCACCTTAAGAGCTCACATGGGAATCAAGAGAGGAGAGGAGGAGGGCTGCTGCTTGGGGGAGGGAAGGGAGGCACCACTTGGGAGGAGCTGCAGGGAGGAGGAGGTGCCAGGGAGAGTGCTGGAAGGGGAGGCGCCCAGGGAGAGGAGGAGAGCTTGCTTCGGTTGTGGAGACAGCAGGAGGAAGGTGGCTTGGAGAGGAAAAAGAGGGGGTGCGGCTGGAGGAGAGGAATGGTGCTTGGGAAAAAAAACCAGGAGAAAAATGAGTGCTTCGGTTTGGGGGCTGGAGGAGTGGTGATTCAGTTTGCTGCTGCCCCCAATTCTTTTGTGTATGTGCTGATTTGGTTTGGCTGCTCCCAATTGCTTTTGTTTGCTGCTCAAGTGACCCCATTAGTAACAAAAATGAGAATGGCTAAGTCCCCAAAATGTTAAGCTCTTCATTTTTTTGCTAAGTTTAGAAATCCTTCTAAGCGGCAGTTTAGAACCTTGACTGAAGTCAGAAATTGATCTCAAATGCGGCCAAAACTCGGTTGGCACTAAAGTTAGCCGCAGAAGCCGAATTCGAATTTGGGGCCATGACAACATCTCCAAGAAGAAGGATAATAGCAAGACAAGGCACAACGCAAGACACTCGAAGATCATCAAGTGCTTTGCTTGTAACAAGAAGGGACACCTCGCCTCCGAGTGCCCAAACAAAGTGGAGATCAAGCCACAATCATCAACAATGAGGCAAACCGGCAAGGAGCAAGTCAAGACGGTCAAGAGAGGGCCAAATAGCGTGACATGCTTCAATTGTCGGGAAAAGGGACATTTCGGTAAGGATTGTCCCAAAGGTATCACTCCTAAGCCTATTCTTGTTAACGATAATTATTTGCTTAGGAAGAATAAAAATGGCAATGTGTTTGCCAAGTTTGTCGATTCTTCTAAGTCTATGCATAATAGTAACAATCATTTGCTTAGAAGAAATAAATCTAGAAATGTGCTAGCTCAAAATGCTAGATTTCCTAAGGCTATGAAAAATCATGTTGATTATATGCTTAAGAAAAATAACTATAGAAAAATATTTGCTAGAAATGCTAGATCCTCTAAGCGTCCTCAATATAATGATTATTATGCGCTTAGAAAGGATCAAACTAAGAATGGATTTGCTAAGAATGCTAAAACTCCTAAGCCTCCTCAATTCAATGCAAATAAATCGCTTAGGAGTAACAACAATCGCAAATTCATTGCTAGTCATGTTAGTTCACCTAAGACTATTAATGTTAGGGCCATTTGGGTTCCTAAATCTATTGTGACTAACATTGTTGGACCCAACAAGAATTGGGTACCAAAAACCGCCTAAAAGATTTTTAGGCAATATGAGATGGATTGGACGCTTGGCTTCTTCGAGAATATGAAGACTTCATCAATTACAAGTTGGAACCAAGCATGAAGATAATCAAGTCCATCATGAGCCAATGCCATCTCGGGTAACAAGTATTTAAATTGATTCTTATATCCTATAGCCTTGTGTAGGTTATATTGTAATATTCATGAAAATCAATTTAGATTACTTGTTAAATGCTTGCTCATGCTTATTAGTTGTATTGATTGAAATCTTGAGCAAGTTTGGGGTGGTGGCACATTAAGGGGGAGTGCTAAATCATAATCATGTATATCACATCCCTATGTGTGCCCAAATTAATTATGTGCAAATATTAAGTTTTCAAAATTGAGCCGTTTAGCCAAAAGTGAAAAATCTTAATAACTATTACTAATCTTGTGAAAAACTAGTTGAAAAATGTATATAAATGCTTTCAAAAGGTTTTTCAATGGTTTTAGCTTTACAAAAACTAATTTCAAAAGAAAATATGTTTTTAGCCCAAAAACTAGTTAATAGTATCTTGTTTTGGCTTTAAATTTATAATCTTCATAGAATAAATTGTAAAATAATTTTGGATATAGCTCCAAAACGAAAATCATAGAGTTGGTCATTCTTAACAATTCTCATATTCAAAAGATTTCCAAAAGACCAATCTATCAATAGTTATTTGATTTTGAAACTCACCTAAAAACTATAATTGACTTATATTGGTCACATTCTAGCACTTTGTGAGTTTCACCTCTTGGACCGGATTATTGGACATATCTTGGTTCCAAATGGTATTTCAAACTTGTCGGTGTTTCGTAAACCAGCAAGTAAATTTATAAGTCTAGGGGCCGCGCGTTCCCGTTCCCTGAATGGTTAGACCAGAAGGAGGGGTCCAAGAGTTATACTGGTTCGGGCTAAAAATCCCTACTCCAGTTCGTGAGGCGATCGTATATTGCTTCTGATGTGGGGGGTCGCCCCGTATTACAAGTGAGGATCAAGGTCTGGCCCCGATCGCCTTGTGGGTGAAAACGAGCGAGGGTGTGAGGGACTCGTGGTCGTGAGGGCACTGGAGCTCCTATGTGTTGCTATTGATCGGTCCGTCCGTTCTAGAGGGTCCTGCTTCCCCTTATATAGCCTGAAGAAGCAGGTTACATGGGAGTCCCGAAAAAAGAAGGATGGGGTGCCTTACGTCGGGGGGTCTATCCTTCAGCCTCGGCGTCTGGTCCTCGGATTGATGCTCGACGGTGGTTATGCGTTCTGCACGGGTTGGTGGACACGTAGAGTAGCGGGGGCTCCGCTTCACCGGGAAACGGCGTACCTGCCTCCTGCCAACTAGTCGCATGCTGACGTCGGGTCGCCTGGCTCCGGAGATCGCCTCGGGGGAATGCGCGTCCGCCCACTGTTCATGACCGGGCGATGAGCTCGGCGCTCATCCTCGGCCACCTGCCGCCTTGGGAAGGGCTTCGTGTGGTCATGCTGAGGGGTTGTACCAGCGGGGTAGGTGACTAGGTCAGGGACCGGTTCCCGATAACCTGACGTCTATTCCTGGCAGAGGTGGCGTGAGCTTGATCGGGGCTCACGAGCGATCCGACCGGCGGGTCGGACTGTCTTCAGCCGCTTTAGTCGCGGCTTGGTCGGGGACCGCATTTTGAGCGGACCTCCATTGAAGTTCGGTTTCGAGGCGGCCCATTTGTTTTTCTGGGCCGCTGGGGATACCCATGTCCCGGGTACTCGTCAATAGCCCCCGAGCCCCCGGGCGGGTCGGAGAGCCGGCTGGGGGTTTTACTTCGGTGGGATCCGACCAGACGCGCGGTACTGGCGTGGTCGGGTTATGTATTTCAAATAGGGCGATCGGCCGTCCCGGCTGTTGATGCCCAACCAACTGGGCTGGCCGGTCCTGTCCGGGTGCGCACGAGCGCATCCGGTGGATGGAGCCCCCGAGTGGGTCGAAGACCCTGTTGGGGGGTTATCGTTTGCACAGAGGCGGCCTCGACCAACGAGTGTGCGCGAGCGCATCCGTCGGATGGAAATCATGTATTTCGAATAGGTCGACCGGCTATCCCGGCTGTCGATGCCCGACTGATCCGGTTGCCGTCCTCGTCCGGGTGCCTGGGTGCACGCGAGCGCATCCGGTGGATGGAGCCCTCGAGCCCCCGAGCGGGTCGGAGACCCGGTTGGGGGGTTATCGTTGCACAAAGGTGGCCTCGACCGACGGGTGCGCTCGAGTGCGGCCGGTGGGTGGAGTCCCCGAGTGAGTTGGAGTCGCCTGCCGCTTTGATTGGCCTTGGCAAGCGCCCCACGCTAAGTTCGGTGTCGTGGCCGACCGCTTGCTTAGCCGGTTTCATGCCGAGTCGGTCGGGTGGCGCCCGCCATGGTTTTGTCGCGAGGCCTCTGGGAGGGGGCGACGCTGCCGTGTCCACATGTGCGCCCCGTCCGCAGGTGTGGGTCCTGGAGGGGGTGAGCTAACGCGCGTTTACCACACGTTGGTTTGAACGCCATGCTCGTGCGAGCTAATTGCGGGTTATCCGAGTGGGTCCTTGTGACCTCCCAAGGGAGGTCATTCCGAGCGAGCGTTATCCCGACGCAGGCGCTCAACCCTACTGGGGGCGACCCATGAGAACCTTTCTTTACTCGATCCCGTATCGGACCCTAGGTCGTTTGCCAACCTAGGGCGCAGCAGGCTGCCTCCCATCGATGGGTTCCACGGGAGTGTGTGAAGTATGGTCTTGGACACGACTCAGGGCGATTGGGCCGTCTGCCGTCCCAACTGGAGGCCCACTGGGGGCTCGCCCTATCCTCGTCCCTTGATCGATTTTTCGTCGGGGCGACGTCTGAGTCCACTTGGTGGGTTGGGCCTTCGGGACCTACGACGTTTCGACTGGGCCCTGGGCGTGAGTTGTTTAAGCCTTCCTCGTGACCCTTTGAACCGTATCGGCCCGGTGGGCCCTCTAGTCGAAGCGGTTCGCCCGGCCCGAAGCGAGCCGAGGGTCAGCCAGGGCCTACCCGACGCAATGTCCTTTCGCTCAAGGCACCTGTCAGTTTGAACGAAGTTGTGGGTCGTCTGGCGTACCGCTGGACCGTCGTGGCGGTCGAGGAGCGAGCGCAAGGCTGTTCGCCGAGGCGTCGCTTGTTCAGCCGACGCTTTGTCGGCCGGCTTCTGTTTGGGCCCTTTATAGGTTCGGCGGGGGAGTCGGTAGGACGGATTCTGACCCCATTCCCTTTGCTTCGCCTGCGAAAAAACCAGAGAGAGGAAAAAAGAGGAGAAGGTTTAGGGAAGGCGTTCTTAACCTCCGCCCTTTTCGCTTGTCGATTCCGTCGAAGATGTCCTGGCCGGAGTGCTCTACCCTCCCCGCCCACGTTCTTGGCCTAGAGAAGAAGCGGTTCCTTCCCCCGCGGGACGTCTCACAATGGAGGGTATCGACGGGAGCCGCGGTTCCGGAACCAAGTGGCGGTGAAGCCGTCGTGCTTGCGTCCTTCTTCGAGCGCGGGTTCGGGCTCCCACTTCACTCGTTCGTCCGTGGGCTTCTTCACCATTACAAAGTGGAGGTGCATCACCTGAACCCCAACGGCGTGCTTCACATAGCGGTCTTCATTACGCTATGTGAGGCATTCCTGGGGATCGAGCCTCACTGGGCCCTTTGGAAGTATTTCTTCCAGATGCGGTCGTGGAAAAGCAAGCAGTCAGATGGTGCATTGCTGGCGCCGGTTGGCGGCGCCGTCCTCCAACTGCGTTCCCACCGTTCGGCGGAATACATTGAGGTGAAGCTGTCTACCTCGAATCGGGGGTGGCACTCTGAGTGGTTTTATGCCCGAAACTTGGGAGACAGAGCCCCCATCTTCACTGGTCGGCATCCCGAGGCGGTGCCGGAATGGAATTGGGGTCCCGATGATAGGGAGAAGAGGAAATTGGAGGTGATCCTCGAGCGGATCATGGCTCAGAGGAGGCGAGGCTTGACCGGAGAGGCTGTCGTTCGCGCGTTCATGGCGAGACGCATGTAGCCTCTCATGGATAGGCCGCACCCCATGTTCGCGTACGAGGGAGCGTCGGATCCTATGAGGTTGGACCGTCCCGACCTCCCTGAAGCAGAGGTCGAAGCTCGGGTGGCCGCCGTTTTGATTCGGAGAGCCATCGTGGCGGCGGGCGGCGCCGAGCCCCTTTTCGCGGAGAATCCCTGACTTGGTAATCTCAAGCGCTCTCTCCTTCTTCGTCCTTCCTCCCCTTTCCTTTTACCCTCTGTACTTTGATCTCAATGGTGCCTTAGTACTTTCCTGTGGCCTCGACTGGGTATCTCTCAGCGTGGTCATGGGAGAAAAGGCGATGAGGGCCGCTTCATGAGAGGATCACACAGAGGAGTCCACCCGCAAAGAACGGAGGGAGGGCAGGAGGATGGAAAAGAGGCGAGAACGCGGGGTGAGGCGCACGCGCGGCGAGGAGGTTTCCGACTCGACCATCCTCTCCGCGGCCGGTGCGGGGTCGTCCTCCAACAACGGCAGCGTCCCCGTCGATCCGTACGGCTCGTGGGGTTTCAGGCCGCCATCAGATGACGGCTCGGACGAAAATGCCGATAAGCGACGCTGCCGTCGCAAGGCCCCGAGTGACAAAGACTTCGATCAAGCACCCCGAGGAACGGAGGGGTGACTCGTCTGCGCTAGAGAGGCCGGCGAAGAGGGCGCGTCTATACGGCACCCGTTCAACGCGGTTAGTATTTTTGCCCCCGGGCCGCGCCGTGCTAGCTTTACCTGAGCTATTTCTGACCGGTTGCCATGCTCAGGACCTTTACAGGGGAAAGCTTAGTGGCGGCGACGGATTTGGCGGTGGCCCCGCCCGAAACGATGCCGCCCCTGCCATCGGTGCAGAGCGAACGGCAGAAATGGCATCGCTAGCCGTGCCTGTGGCCGTCGACGCGCCGGACATGGCTCCCGAGGCTTCGCCGGGGCCGTCGGCTAACCCGGCAGGCCGGGAACCCCCGACGACCGTTAGTGATCCGGCGCGGCGGTTGGGGGTCGGCGAAGGCGGGGAGGAGCTTCTGCCGCCGATCGCAGAAGGGTCGCCGACCGCGGCGGTTTTGGCGCTTGGAGCGATGCCGCCGCCGCCGCCCCTGGGCTCTCCGGAGGGGGTGGCCCAAATGTTAACGGTTGCGGATGAGCCGTCGGTGGTGGTAGCAGCCGACCCACCATCGGCGCGCTGCGCAAGTGACCACCGGGAATCCTCGCCGCTTCCTCGCCCACGCTGGTTCGCCAGCGACGACCCGTCCGGCGGGCCGTCGTATGTTTTGGATGATGAGGCTGAGGTCGGGGAGTGGGAGCTCCTGCGGGACGGCTCTCGGCGGATCAGGGATGAGGTGGACTAGATCAGGGCGGACCTGAATCACCTCCTTGAATCCTCCGGAAGGGCGCTAGACGCCGTCACTGGGGGAGTTGATCCGATCAGCGCGGTGAGCCGTACTCAGGGACTTCCCATCTCTATATTTCTGACAGATTTTTCCGTGAGCGGACGGGATGTTGGTTTTGCAGCGCCGGCGGGAGCGGTCGGGGGACAAGTCCAGCTTTTCGGTGCACCTGACGCCGAGGAAGGGCCACGAAGAGGGTCGCGACCACTGGACTCGAATCGCGCGAGGTTTCGGGAGGCCGCGACGCTTGAATCTGGCCGGAGGCGAGGAGGCCCGCTGGATTGAGATCGATCGCCCAGGAGCTGCATCAGGAACGTCTGACGAACCAGTCCTTGAGGGCGAGGGTGTCCGAGCTTGAATCCTCCCTAGCAGAGGCCGGCAGCGCCAGGGACGCCGCTCGGAAAGAGGCGACTGTGGCGAAAAAACTTAATGGGGAGACCCGGGCTAGGCTCGAGGCTATGACGAGCTCTGCAGCTGGTGAGAAATCAACATTTTGGTTAATTTTTCGAACGCTTTCCGATACTGCTTCGATCTTCAGAGTTGCAGAAGAGTCTTAGCGACGTTGCAGAGGCACAGAGATTGGCGGTGGAGGAGCACGATGTGGCAACCGCTGCGAAGGAGGCGGCCTAGACGGCGCTGCGGGTGGCGGAGGGCGGCCGGTCCGAGCAGGCCGTCAAGCTGGCAGCCCTAGGGAAGGTTGGCCAGACTGTCTGCGAGCGAGTGCTCGGAGCCGTGCGGAGCACAAGTTCGCTTGCGACCGAGTTAGCTCGTGTGCCGGGGCACGTTGAGAGCTCGGTGAGCAAAAGTGCCGCACTCGGGGCCTCCTCTGCGCTTGTCCGCACCATATCCTTCTACAATGGTCTCAACCTGGAGAACATCAGTAGCGGGATCGCCGGGAATCGGACCGATGAGGAAGTTGAACGCTTCGCGCTCCAAGCTGAACCGCATGCTCAGGCGATCGCCGATTTAAATATCGCCGATTTCGTCCTCCACGGGGAGTATGAATGAAGTCAGACACTTTTTTAACGATGTAATAACTTTGGTGTGTAGTGAACTGGGGTTTGTTTTTATCCCATCCGTAGGTCTGGCCTGGCCTTTCGCACTTCCTTGTGCCGACCATAGTCCCAGAAACCGCGGGGGTTGTTCGGACGTGGGACGGGAACGAAACTGTGGGAGCGAAAACATCTGCTCACACTTTGGACGGGTACGGGGTGCTCTTGATCGACTGTGGATCGTCCCCCATGGGCGCTTCCTTCTTCCGCGAGGCGTCATTTGGCGACCATAGCCGCTGGGGCGTGGGTCATGGTGCCTGGGTTGAAAGGGTTACCGCTACCACTGAGGGGGGTCTGACAGTAGATCGGGTCACTAATCCGTGCGAATGTGTGAGTGATGTTATCCCCCGAGCCCCCGAGCGGTGCGTGGTGACCACTTGGTGGTCGCCACACAGCGCTTAGACTCGGAAGAAGGACACACTGGCGGGGAAAGAAGGGCCTCAGGGAGGGCGTTGCTTAACTGTCCGAGGAGGTTGCGGGCATTGGCCCTTTTGCTTGCACCCTTTGCTGGGGTTTTCAGACGATGGGCCTCTTTCCTTTGTCTTTATTCGCCGTGGCGCCCAGAGCTCGAATCAAGAGTTGCGCTGCGCCTCGATTGGGAGCGGTGCCCTCGCGCCAGGTCTCATCGCATTTAATGCGGAGTGGAGGGGCGAGGGCATGTCTCGTCCGCCTGGGTGTGGAGCACGCGCTGCGTCGCGCCCGTCGCAAGCCGTCGCCTGGTCGCTCCGCCCAGGCCCTATAAATAGGGTGGCAAGGGTGCGAAAGCGATCACGTTTAGCCAGTTTGTTCCTGCCGCTTCGTTTGTTCGCTTCTCGTCTGCCATTCTTTGAACAGCAGGAATGGCGAGTGGTGGCGATGATCGGAGGGCCGGGAAGCGGGAGGCGGCGGCGAACCACGGGGTTCGGACCCCAAGAGGTCTCGCGCCGGTGCCAGATCTTCAGCCGCAGCGACGAGGATCAGAATCACCCTGCCCCCATCGGTCTTCCGTATCAGGAACCCTCAGCCAGGGTGTGTTCCCCTTGATTGGCGTCGAGGCTGCTCTCGCTTCGTTTTTTGCTGATGTGGATTTGCTTCTTTTCTTTGTTAGTGCTTCTGGCTCGAGCTCGGTTCCACCGCCTGTGACGCGCGAGATGGTGGTTGCCGTTGCACCTGCCGCCCCAAGCGGTCCTCCTGCGACGTCCAGGCCGCCGCGACCACCGCCCGAGAGGCGGATGCGTTCTGGCAGCGGGCGCGAGTCCAGGTTGTTGAGAAGGAGCTCGCGAAGGCGCTCGAGGAGGCGCAGGCGTAGCGCGCTCGGGCCATAGTCGCCGAAGAGAGGCTGGTGAAGGCTCGCGAGGAGGCGGCGATGTGGCGATCTCGCCGAGAACGTCGCCGCTGAAGTCGACGTCTTCAGACGCAGGCGCTGCACACGCGTAATACCCTCCTGTGTATGCTCCGCCCTGCGTTTGAGAGCATGCGCAGGAGCTTGAAGTGGCTCGGGGTAAAAGACGAGTTCTCGAGCGCATCTACACGACGCAGCACGCCGGGTTTACCTGCGGCCGAGGCCCTAGAGGACTTGCCCCGGGCTTTGCGCGATCGTGCCGCCCATGAGGGGCAGGGGATCGCTGTTGACGTTGCGGAGTACGTGTTGGCTCGCTTGTGCTACCGTGACGCCGCCGATGCGTACGCCATCGCCGGATTGAAGGTGACCCCACGAGATGCGCGGCGAAAGTGCACGCGGCGGCGACGAGACAAAGGGCGGATTAGGCGTGGTCATCAGAATCATGATGTACTCCGACGACGCAACAGCCTCGACGACGATGATGATTTCATCGGGTGATCCTCCGGGCGCCGATGTAGGACCCCTTGTTTTTGTATGATGAAGTGTTTTGCGCAACTGGAATGTATTGTTCGTATTTTCGTTTCTGTGATGTGCAACCGTTTGGATGACCATAGTCCTTGGAGGCCGCTGGGACCTTTCGAACGTAGGTCGGGGCATTGGCGGGTGGACAAAAACGCCAAGCAACTGTGGGCACGAGGACGTAAGCTTGTTTGTGCTCACGAAAAAGCGGAGTGTTCCCGACCAGCTAAGGTTTAGGCCGCGCGGGTATCCCTTTTCTTCCGCAAAGTACTATTTCGCGACCGTAGCCGCTGGGGCATAGGCCATAGTGTCTGGGTCGAAAGGGTTAGCACCGGGAAAAACCAATGGCCAGCCGAGCCACCGACCTTCGTTAGCATGCGGCGTGTTCGCGCGCATTCGTGCGGGAGAAGAGCGTTGCCGGCTAACTATCGACCGTTCCACATGGGCACGCCTTCCTTCCGCGAGGTGCCACTTAGCAGCCATAGCCGCTGGGGCGTGGGCCGTAGTGCCTGGGTTGAAGGGGTCACCGCTTTGGGAAAGAACGATGGTCAGTCGGGTCGCCGTTCCCACTGAGTGCGTATGAACAAGTAGCCCCCGTGTGGTGCGTGGGGAACAGACTATGGCAATCGTGGAATCCCGGAATTTGAAGGAAACGCGAGCGGTGCAAGTGGTAAGGTTACCTTTGACCTTTTGGGCTAGAGTGCGCTGGATCGACGCAACACTGGGCTTCGATCACTCTCCGCTAGATGCGCTGGTACCTTGGGGCCGATGCACCGTTAAGCGCAGATGGCTCGCCCAGAGTAGAGCGCCGCCTGATCGTCTCCGTCGCGTGGTGTCCTTCGCCGTCTCTGTCCCATCACAGCTCAGCGTGAAGTGGGTTTTTAATGCGCCATCATACCCCTTCGTCGAGCCGTGGGACGGACGTGACGCTCTGATGCAGCGGACGAGGCGACGCCCGCTTGGGGCGCGTTGTCCCGCGCCTATATAAATAGGGCTAAAAGAGGGCGACAGAACGCTCACGTTTCATCTCAGTGCTTTCTCCCCTTCGCCTTCTCCCCCTTCGATCTCCTCGTCTTCCAGAAGGGCTTAATTAGACGAGATGGCGAGCGGCCACGATGATGGTGAAATGGCCAACGGGTGGCCGATGGAGGAAAGTTCGAGGGGTTCGGACCCCAAGAGACCTCGCGTAGACGCAGGGTCCTCCGCGGCCGCGGCGAGGGGCGAGCTCGTGCTGCCCTCGCCGACTTTCCTCATCTGGAACCCGCCACCGGCGTAAGCTTCCGCGGCTTCATTGTGGCACGACCTTGTCTCTTCGTATCTCACGGCGATGTTTTGCATTCTCTTGCAGCTCTACTTGGCGATCGGTCATGCGCCCTACCGCCTCCTCGCACAGAATAGAAACGGCAGGCATCACCGAAATCGTCGATGGTGGTAGTGCCCGCACATCTCCGGCCGTTTCGGAGGTGGAGGCACAGCGGGCTCGCGCCGTGGCTGCCGAGGAGGCCGTGGCGGGCCGGCGGGCGTGTGCCCGGGCTGCTAAAGCAGAAGTCGCTCCGATGCGCGAGGAGCACAGGGCCCTTCTTTCCATGCTCCGTCCTGTGTACGAGAGCATGGGCAGAAGCCTGAGGCCCCTGGGGATGCGGTTGGACGAGCCGCTGGAGTGTAACTCGGAGCAATACGCCTACTGCCTTGTCCGAATGGCGGAGTCTCTGGCGTACTTGCCCATCGCCCTGCGTGAGCGCTCTGCTCACGAGGGACGGAGGGTCGCCTAGCTGGTGTCGGAGTACGTGTTGTTCGCTTGTGTTACCATGACGCCTCCTTCGACAGCGGCAATGGCCGCTGCCGGATCGAAGGTGATTCGCCCGGTAGCGGGCAGTGGTGCGGGCCGCAGCGGAGACGGTAGCGAGGTGGCTGTCCCTGGAGGTCTCGGATGACGATGGTGAGGGTGAGGAGAACTTCGGCTTCGGCGGCTTCTTCTTCGGTCGGGACCCTTCGGTCTCGACGCCTCGCAGCCCTTGTTTCAGACCTTGCTGGGCGAGCGAGGCTTCTCGGGCACCGGGGTGCTGTCTTCTAGCGGCATCGCGTGGTGCCCTGATTATCCAGGACGGCGGTCCAATCTTGGCTCTGGAGTGTTAGATACATCGTAGTGGCAGATGTCCTCCTTATTCAAGACGATGGACTCCTCCTGTAATACCTCTTTTGCATAGCAAAGGGTTTTGGTTTGCGGATTTCTTTCGGGAATATAATGCCTATCTGGTAGACCTTGCTTCACCCAGCGCTTCGATCTCCATATTCCCTCCCCTTGTATTGCCGGAATCGATCGGTCGTAGGTCGGGGAGCTAATGTTTCCTTTCTGTATCATGTATCTGTGTTCTTCCTGGGAATGTAACACCTTTTGTGGAAGATCTTGTTTCACTCAACGTTTTGGCCTTCACATTTCTCCTCAGATAGCAGAGCCGCTGGTACGTAGGTCAGGGGGTCAAGTGAAAACCTCACGGGTAGAATCGCCTGAGTTTTTCGATGTTCCAGGCGTTCGAAAGGACATCGCCGTTGGTATCTTTGAGTCGGTAGGTGCCGGACCGGATAACTTCCACGATGGTGAAAGGGCCCTCCCACGGGGGTGAGAGCTTGTGCTTATCTTTGTTGGACTGGACCTGGCGCAGGACCAAGTCGCCAACGTTGAACGCCCGACCGCGGACATGTCGACTCTGATATCACCGCAGCGCTTGTCTTTGGCCGATCGCAGATGGCGACGCCGCTACCATCGAGCTGGTCGACGACGTCTTGTCGCGAGTCGAGCCCGTGCCTCGTCAAGTTTTGCGCCTCTTGGGGCGCCAGATTCCGTGCGGTTGGTAGGACGGCCTCGCGCACCAACACCGTGAAGAATGGTGTGAACCCGGTCGACCGTGCTGGCGTGGTTCGCAGGTTCCAAAGAACGGAGGGTAGCTCGGCCGCCCACCGTCCCGCGAATTTCTTCAATCGGTTGAAGATTCGTGGTTTGAGCCCTCGAGGATCATACCGAATTCGCCCTTCGGCCGGCGGTGGTGCGGATGGGCCTACCGCTTCATCGACGCGATATTGAAGTCGTCGCAGAACTCGAGGAACTCCTTCCCTGTAAACTGCGTGCCGTTGTCGGTGATGATGGAGTTCGGGACTCCAAATCGGTAGACGATGCCGCGGAAGAAGTCGGCCGCCTGCATCGACGTGATGGTGGCCACCGGTTTCGCCTCTATCCATTTGGTGAACCTGTCCACCGCGACGAAAAGATGGGTGAAGCCCCCGGGCGCCTTTTTGAAGGGCCCGAGCAGGTCGAGTCCCCAGACCGCGAACGGCCATGTGATGGGAATCGTCTGGAGCGCTTGCGCGGGCAGATGTGTTTGCCGGGCAAAGAATTGGCACCCTTCGCAGGTGCGAATGATTTGCTCGGCGTCGGCCATGGCGGTCGGCCAGAAGAAACCTTGCCGAAAGGCTTTTCCCACGAGAGACCGTGGCGCGGCGTGATGACCGCACACCCCACCGTGGATGTCGAGCAACAACTCCTTCCCTTGGTCGGCCGGAATGCACTTCTGGAGGACCCCAGAGGGGCACCTCTTGTAAAGGTCTTCGCCGACCAGGACGAATGACTTCGCCCGCCGGGCGAGGCGCCGGGCCTCGGTTGGGTCGGCGGGAAGTGACCCGTTCGTCAAGCGCCCAACGAAGGGCTTCCTCCAGTCGGAGTCCGCCATCAGTATATCCTGACCTGACTCAGACGGGGCCGCGCCCGGTCATTCGACGGTCGGTGCGACCGAGCCGGGCGGGTTAACCGCCGGTTCGACCATCAGGTCTGGTCGGACGGATGGCTGATGGAGGTCGTGGACGAAGATCCCGGATGGAACCGGTCCTTTGCTGGAGGCGCGGTTGGCAAGGTAATCAGCCTCACCGTTGTAGCGTTGATAGCTATGGTGGAGCTCGAACCCCTTAAACCTCTCCTCAAGCCTGCGTACTTCGCGGCAGTATGCCGCCATGCGGGGGTCCCGAGGCTCCGTGGCCTTCATGACCTTGTCGACCACCAGCTTGGAGTCGCCGTGTACGTAAAGCCGTCGCGCGCCAAAGTCAGCTGCGATTCGGAGACCGTTGATGAGGGCTTCGTACTCTGCGACGTTGTTGGTAGCGTCGAAGAATAGCCGGATGGCGTACTGGAGCTTGTTGCCGAGCGGTGAAACGATGACGATTCCGGCACCTACTTCGTTCTTCGTATAGGACCCGTTGAAATACATCGTCCAGTACTTAGGGTCCTCAAGCACTGGTGGCGACTGGGCTTCGGTCCACTCCGCGACAAAGTCCGCGAGGGCCTGCGACTTGATCGCCGTTTTGGGGATGAACAAAATGTCGTGGCCGTTGAGCTCGAGTGCCCACTTGGATATTCTTCCGGAGGCGTCGCGGTTGCGGATGATTTCGCCTAGCGGCGAGGAAGTTACCACGGAGACGGAATGCTGGCTGAAGTAATGGATTAGCTTCCTCTTCGCGATGAGCACCGCGTAGAGCAACTTCTGCACTTGCGGGTACCGGGCTTTGGATTCGGAGAGCACCTCGCTGACGAAGTAGACCGGTCGCTGTACCTTGAGTGCGCGGCCCTCTTCAGCCCGTTCCACGACTAGTGTCGCGCTTACGACCTGGGTTGTAGCGGCAATATAGAGGAACAATGGTTCGCCTAACGCCAGGGCAGCTAGAACTGGGG
This sequence comes from Guadua angustifolia, assembly GCA_036346375.1. NCBI lineage: Eukaryota > Viridiplantae > Streptophyta > Magnoliopsida > Poales > Poaceae > Guadua > Guadua angustifolia. The sequence continues at coordinate 2,945,360 of CM070519.1, read as the reverse complement.
GTGAGGTTAAGAAAGTCTTTAGCCGATCGAGGGCTTCCTGAGCTTCCTGCGTCCAGCTGAACTGGTCGGCCTTCTTGAGCAGCTTGTAGAGCGGCATTCCGCGCTCGCCGAGCCGCGACACGAAACGGCTTAAGGCGGCGAGGCATCCGGTCAGCTTCTGGACGCCCTTTAAGTCGGCGATCGGGCCCATCCTCATGATCGCGGAGATCTTGACTGGGTTGGCCTCGATGCCTCGCTCGGAGATGATGAAGCCGAGCAGCTTCCCCTTGGGAACCCCGAAAACGCACTTCTCGGGGTTGAGTTTTATGCGGAACCGTCGGAGGTTCGCAAAAGTTTCTTCGAGGTCGGCGATGAGGTCGCCGGTCTTTCCAGTCTTGACGACGATGTCGTCGACGTACACCTCGATGTTACGGCCAATTTGGTCGTTAAAATAGGTATACATACATCGCTGGTATGTCGCACCCTCGTTTTTTAGACCAAAAGGCATCGTTACGTAACAAAATGAGCCGAACGGAGTGATAAAAGAAGTCGCGAGCTGGTCGGACTCTTTCATGGCGATCTGGTGGTAGCCTGAGTAGGCATCCAAAAAGACAGTGATTCGCACCCCGCGGTGGAGTCGACGACTTGGTCGATTCGAGGTAAGGGGGAAGGGTCCTTGGGACATGCCTTGTTCAGGCTCGTGTAATCAACGCACATCCTCCATTGCCCGGATTTCTTTTTTACAAGGACAGGGTTCGCAAGCCACTCGGGGTTGCGCACCTCCTTTATAAACCCTGCCTCCAAAAGCTTGGCTACCTCCTCCCCTATGAGCCTGCGCTTCTCTTCGTCAAAGCGGTGGAGGCGTTGGGCGACCGGCCTTGCGCCAGGTCGAATATTCAAGGTATGCTCAGCGATCTCCCTCGGGATGCCCGGCATGTCGGAGGTCTTCCATGCAAAGACATCTCGATTCGCGCGCAAGAAGTCGGTGAGCGCGCCTTCCTATTTAGCGGGGAGGGTGGCTCCTACCCGCACGGTCTTGGCCGGGTCTTCAGGATCGATGGTGATCCCCTTCGTGTCCTCAGCAGACTCAAAGGATCCAGGCCCCAATTTGCTAGGGCCAGGGACGGACCCGGAGGTTTCCCTTCGGTAGCTATCGAGCTCGGCGGACGCGATGACCGCCGAAGCTAATTCGCAACTGCTCCGCTCGCAGTTGAAGGCAAGCTGGAAAGACAAGGCCACGGTGATCACACCACGTGGCCCCGGGATCTTCAGCTTTAGGTATGTATAGTTGGGGACGGCCAAGTACTTGGCGTAACAAGGCCTTCCCATGATGGCGTGGTAGGAGCCCACAAACTCCACAACCTCAAAGGTGAGGTTTTCAGTGCGGAAGTTTTCGGGCCCCCCAAAGGTGACGGGCAGGTCAACCTACCCGAGCGAGTAGGCCTGTTGGCCTGGGATGACGCCATGGAAGGGCGCCTTGCTCGGCCGCAGGGTCGAGCGAGGGACCCCCAAGGCATCGAGCGTCTCAACATACATGATGTTGAGACCGCTGCCGCCGTCCATGAGCACCTTGGTGAGGCGCTTTGGCCCCACGATGGGGTCGACGACAAGCGGATACCTTCCTGGTTGCGGGATGTGGTCGGGGTGGTCCTTCCGATCAAAGGTGATCGGGGATTCCGACCATCGGAGGTACTTCGGCACGGCGGGGGTCGCCACGTGTACCTCGCGAAGGCAAGCTTTTGCCGCCGCTTATCGGCGTAGCTCGCTGGGCCTCCGAAGATCATAAGGCATCCGTCGGGCTCCGGGAACCCGTCATCTGCCTTCTCCTTCCCGGCCTCCGGTGCCGGGTCGTGCTTCTTTCCCTTACCCCGCGGTTGCGTGGGGTTTCCGGAAAGGAAACGCTTCAGGACCTCGCAGTCCCGGTACTTGTGTTTGACTGGATATCCATGATTCGGACATGGGCTCTCCATCAATTTTTCGAAGTGGTCGGGCACCTGTCGCGCCTACTGCTTGGCGGGGTGGTCGGTGGCCACGACCATGTGGTCCTCGCGAGCCTACTTCACCTTCCGCTTCCGCTTGTCGGAGCGGTCGGAGGGGGCGGCAGGTTCGGCGCTGGACTCTCGTTTGGCCTTCCCCTTATCGAAGATGGCCCCCACAGCCTCCTCGCCGGAGGCGTGGCTGGTGGCGATGTCGAGTAGTTCCTTGGTGGTTCTGGGCTTAATGCAACCCAGCTTATGCACCAAGGCCTTGCAGGTGGTGCCGTAAATGAAAGCCCCAACGACGTCGGCGTCGCTGATGTCGGGGAGTTCATTGCACTACTAGGAGAAACGCCGGATATAATCCCAGAATGTCTCTCCCGACTGCTGTTTGCAGCTTTTCAAGTCTCAGGAGTTCCCAGGGCGCTTATACGTCCCCTGGAAGTTTCCGACGAAGACGCTCTTCAGATCGGCCCAGTCCCTGATGGTTCCCGCGGGCAATTACTCGAGCCAAGCTCGAGCCGAGTCCACCAAGTAAATAGGGAGGTACTGAATGATAAAAAGATCGTCAGTAGCCCCGCCGGCCCGACAGGCGAGCCGGTAATCTTCCAGCCAGACACCGGGGTTTGTCGTCCCCGTGTATTTGGCTATGTTGACGGGTGCCCGGAACCGGGTGGGGAAATCCACATTACGGATCTCCCGGGAGAACGCCTGCGGTCCCGGGCCATCCGGACTTGGGCTGCGATTGCGGCGTCTGCCGCTGTCGGCGACCTACGACCGGGCCGCCTCACTCACCGTCCTCTTTTGCGTGTCGAGGGTGTCGCGGTAGTCGTGGTTGCGGCCGAGGCGCTGGCTCGCCGGAGTGTGCGAATCCTGAGGTCGCTCCGGGTGCGGCGCGGTCTTTGCCGGGCTCTGGCGAGCCAGGCTCCGGAGGTTTGAATGGGGCCCCGAGTGGTGAGAGCGGAGGCGATGCACGGCTTTGTAGGGCAAGACGCCTACCAGCCTCCGGAGGTCTTTGTTAGGTGGCCCTAGCCTCGGGCTCGTTTGGTTCGAGGATGCCGCGGAGCAGCATAGCGGCCATGCAAAGTTCTCGCTCAAGGGGAAGTAGGGGCGGGTCCGCCCTTCACCCGCTTGTTGGTGTACTGGCGTCTTGTAGCGACGGCGCCAGGCGCTAATGCTAGGCCGCGAGTCGGCTCGGCCTGTGCTTTGTCGAGCCTGTCCGTTTGAGCCTCCAGCTCCTGAGGCTGCTGGTGAGGCTCGGCGTGGCGGGCTTGGGGAAGCCCTTCTTGTTCATGCCGGTGGCTCGCCTCCAGCGCTTCGGTGCGCTGGAGGTGGACCTCTTGGCTTGGGAAAGTCGCGGCCGGTTGGTCATCCACGCCGGCCATATTGCACTTGCGAGAGTACGGTCCCCCCGAAGCGTGCTCTGTGTCAGAGCTAGAGTCGTGGTCGGAGGAGCTGTCCAGTATATCGTGGACGGAGGCCGACGTGTAGCCAGCCACTGCCACAAGGCGGAAGTCTACGGGGGGCGACGGCGCCGCTCGTATGGGCCCGCACGTGTTTCGCCAGAGGCGGCACCGCGCCTGGCGGGTTCCGGCGCCGAGGCCTGCGTGGGGGCCTCGAGCCGAAGATTGCCGAGGGCGTGAGTGACGGGGCCCAGGCGCCTAGCGGGGGCCTGGTCCCGGGCAGTGGCGGGAGCAAGTACAAGCTCCCCTGCCGCGGTGGCGACAAAGTCGAAGGAACCGAAATGGATCCAGCTCCCCGGCACGAGCGCGTTGTCACTAGCGGAAGGGGCCATCAGGGAGACGTATGGGAATCCGGAGATGCTGGCGACGCGCGAGGCCCCTACTTGGCGCGCCAACTATCGGTGTTTCGTAAACCGGCAAGTAAATTTATAAGTCTAGGGGCCGCGCATTCCCGTTCCCTGAATGGTTAGACCAGAAGGAGGGGTCCAAGAGTTATCTTGGTTCGACTAAAATCCCTACTCCGGTTAAGTGAGGCGATCGATAATGCTTCGATGTGGGGGTCGCCCAGACACAAGTGAGGATCAAGGTCTGGCCCCGATCGCCTTGTGGGTGAAAACGAGCGAGGGTGTAAGGGACTCGTGGTCGTGAGGGCACTGGAGCTCCTATGTGTTGCTATTGATCAGTCCGTCCGTTCTAGAGGGTCCTGCTTCCCCTTATATAGCCTGAAGAAGCAGGTTACATGGGAGTCCCGAAAAAAGAAGGATGTGCTGCCTTACATCGGGGGGTCTATCCTTCAGCCTCGGCGTCTGGTCCTCGGATTGGACACCTGACGGGTGGTTGCGTGCCCTGTACCGGGTTGGTGGACACGTAGAGTAGCAGGGGCTCCGCTCCACCGGGAAACGGCGTACCTGCCTCCTGCCTACTAGTCGTATGCTGACGTCGGGTCGCCTGGCTCCGGAGATCGCCTCGGGGGAATGCGCGTCTGCCCACTGTTCATGACCGGGCGATGAGCTCGGCGCTCATCCTCGGCCACCTGCCACCTTGGGAAGGGCTTCGTGTGGTCATGCTGAGGGGTTGTACCAGCGGGGTAGGTGACTAGGTCAGGGACCGGTTCCCGATAACCTGACGTCTGTTCCTGGCGGAGGTGGCGTGAGCTTGATCGAGGCTCACGGGCGATCCGACCGGCGGGTCGGACTGTCTTCAGCCGCTTTAGTCGCGGCTTGGTCAGGGACCGGGTACTTTCGAGCGGGACCTCCAGCTGAAGCCCGGGTTTCGAGGCGGCCCATTTGTTTTTCTGGGCCGCTGGGGATACCCATGTCCCGGGTACTCGTCAAAACTCATACATACAAATTCCAACCAAACATCTTCTCATTTGATTCATTTGATACTTTTTGAAATGATTTGAAAATCATATGCATGCATATCCTCCATACGAGCCTCTTTGGTCAAAAGTCAAAATTATTGTTTAAAAGGCCCATATTTGTGAAAATCTTTATAAAAGTTCTTAAATATGTATTTCAAATGTTTTGCAAAGCTTTCGGAGTAAAAATTCCTATGTTAGAAACAAAATAGCAAATTTGGCCTCAAATGGATCTTATATGATCTTGTTTTTGAATTAAATGAAACATTTTTATAAATTAAAATCTATTGAGTTTTCAAAAAAATGGTCAATACAAAACTCGTAGAGTTGGTCATTTTAAGCATTTCTCTAGTTTAAAGTTTTTCCAAACGACCAACCGTTCAAAAGTTATAGCCATTTGAATTTAGCCAAAATCATCCATTTGACCCAAAATGACCTATTCTTGCATTTTACGAGTTTTGCAATTTGAGTTGGATTTCTTTGTGTATCTTGGCTTGAAATAGTATTTCTAACTCATACAAAGTCATAAAAGTTCAAATCTCTAAAAATTTCAATTCGGATTGCGTTTTGAGCATTCGATGCAAATTGTACCTCTCTTTATGCCTACAACGCGCAATCTGCCATATCTTTTGAAAGAAATATCCTATTAAGGAAATTCTTTTTAAGAAACATTCTAAATAGTCCAAAGTTTATTTCTGGAAATTTTCAAACCATTTTGACTTTATTTGAAAAAGTTTTGACTTTTCTTCTCTTTGAGTAAAAATCATGCCTACAAAGCAAAGTTTGGCATATCTTTTGATTGGAGACTCCTTTTTGGAAAATTCTTTTTGGAAAAGTTTTTTAGGAGTCTAAAGTATGTTTCTGCACAATTTCAAATAATTTCAACATAATTTGCAAAAGTTATGGCTTTTTCTCTCTTTTATCAAATGCTGAAAATTCAGAGTTTTGCATGATTTTAAGCTGATTTGTGATTTTTGTATCTCCAAATCAGAGCATAATTTGAGAGAATCATCTTTGTAAGAATTCATTCTCAATAGTTGGTCTATAATACAAAATTTTATCATATTTTTTAGACCTCATTTGAGCAGTTTTTCAGCCCTCTTTTGAAGCCTAAATGAATTGTCAAAATCTGAAAACCTGAAATTTCAGTTTGTGTAACCCTTGTGGATTTCATATGTTCAAAGTGGTTTTAAGTTGAAAGAACCTCTCAAAATAAAACTTGAGTATGTTTAAATGTATTAGCTCCATGATTTACTTTAGAATCCTTTTGGAGCTTGTTTAATCAAGTTTTGCATATTTGGAAAATGCTCTCTTTTTGGCTATGTCATGGTATAAAGTTGATCTTAAATTGATATATAGTGTTGGTTTCTGAGAAAATGAGCTTGATTTGAAACAAATATCAATATTTTCCTCAAAATTGGTATCCCCATACAAAATGATCTTTACTCGTGGTATCATTAAGTTTATTACTCATACTTTCAAGCGATATCTTTTGGTTGTTCTTTCACGTGGTATCGTTGAATTCATTTATTTCTTACAAGTGATGCCATTATTGCCTCCTTGTAGCATTGATCTGATACCAAAAATTCTTGATTAAGAATTTCCTCTCAAGTCAAAATTGTAAGTTCAATCTCCTAAGAATTCTCTGTGTGAGATTCTTTATGCATTGAAATACATAAAGAGGAAAATTCCTAAGTTGAGCATTGCTTTTCAAGAAAAAATTAAAAATGCTCATTTATATTGAGTTTTCAATCAAAGCCATTGAGATATACTTTAAAGTGATATCTAATTTCTCAAGTGGTATTTATTATTTTGGTTTCCTCGTTTAACCCTATTAGGCAAATTATTGGATTCTTCAAGAGAATCATATTAAAAATTTGCAAAGCCTAATAAAATGAGGAGTGAGTTATTTGAATGTGTTTCAAATAACCCGTGTGATACCTTTCCTTCGTTGCTTTTTATGCATATCTTTACAAGTGGTATCCAAAAACCCAAATATGGTCTCTTTTCAAGTTTTCCTTCTTTTAGGCCATATTTCAAATAAAACAAGTTTTCATTTGGCATAAGCTTTTATTTCTTGAATGACCTTCTTTTTATTTTTATTTTGGCCTAACTTCTTTCAATTCCTTGCCAAGGTCATAAGTGTTCATCTCAAATTCTTATATGACCATCTTTAAGAAGGGTGGTTCAATGCCAAAAAGGGGAGAATGCTTAATTCAAAAAAGGGAAAATGTTTTCAAGATATTTTCTAAGTAGGTTTTCCCATTTTTTGGTGTTTAATGCCAAAAGGGGGAGAATGTTTGACTAATTCCTGCTTGCATTATTTGGATGTTCATACCAAAAGGGGGAGTATGCTCAATGTAAGTAATTGATAATAAATGATATTACAAGTGATTTAGAGCATACAAGTTTTTAGATAATTAATTTCAAGTGAGTCAAAGCATTGTTTTCATCCAAATAAAGTTATAATAGAGTGAATTAGTGGGTTTGTCATCAATCACCAAAAAGGGGGAGATTGTAAGTTCAAGAGCCTTTGGTTTTGGTGATTGATGTTAATTAATGTTTAATCTATATTTAATGACAAACCTAATCTTTATGAGACTAACATGTTTTATTGAGCATATATTTAGCAGTCTCATATTTGGATGAAAAATGGAAAACCCAAGGTATGTATGCATATTCTTTCTAGTATTAATTGCATACTTTGGATTCAAGTTAAAATATGAATGTCCACATTATATTAACCACAAAATGTGCATCATGTTTCCCAATCCATATATTACATGGATGCACATACTTAGGGGGAGTTTGTAGTTTAACTTGAAAGTCTCTTTGTATTGATCTAATTCTTATTTGACACATATAAGGATCAAGACAAAGGAACTAAATCCTTGAGTATATATTTGAATTGCCTAGTCATAGTATACTCATGGTAATATAGGATATACTCCAATGTGATCAAATCGAATATGTGCATATTATATCCAAGTCAATTATATCTATGCACATATACATGTGGGGCTTATTCTATAGTTGATGACTTAGAGTAATGATCAATTCCATATAGCCTACACATAATGGATCATTACTTTTCATCAACATGAGTATATGAAAACTTGTGTAGTTCATATATACTCATATCAATTTAAATGATAATTTAAATTGAGTTTATTTGTCCTATTAATCACTAAAGAACATTTCATCATGTGTTGATGGTGTTCCGTGATTAATTAAGGACAAATGAATAGTTCTTAAGTATAATGAAGTATGTGTTGCGTTATTGTACTTAAGACACACTTAAATCATTCAAATTGATTTAGGTTGTGCTCAATTGATCTAAAGGCATCCATTATGTGTTGATGGAGTGCAAGAGATAATTGAGACAACCATGCATCTTGGACTAACAAGTTTCATGAGTTATGTTTGAGTTAGGTTAAGTCCAAGGATGATTGAAATCGGGAAGAAGTCATCATGTGTTGATGAGCTTCAAGAGAAGATCCCGAAGTGAAAAGAAGGGTAACGATCCCAGGCGTGTATGATCATAAAGACCCCAAAGGGGATTGCTTGCGTGCGGCGGCAAAGGTATAACTAGATAGGCTAAGGACTTTGTAGTCTTTGAGTCTAGTTTTTATCGTCGTACTATTAAGAGGGGTTGTCTCCTAGTTTGAGTTCCATCATGTGTTGGTGATCTCAATCCGCGTTTACTCGAGCTCAAATCATTTGGATTTGGTTTTTGCATAAGGGTTAACCATTTGGCATGTGTTGCGAATGGGTTAAGCTTATGCTTGGTTGTTGTTGGTTTATGCTCTGATTTGCATATGTTGCAAAGAGGAAGAGCATATGCATTTGGTTTTCGCATAATGCTTTGATTTGCATGTGTTGCAAATAGGATAAGCAATATGCGTTGGCTTTTGCATGAAGTTCACTTTTGCATGTGTTGCAAATGTTGAAGCCTCATGTTTTGTTTTCATTTACAAAACAATCTTTCTTAATCTATGTGGTTTTGTATGGAGCTAAGTTTTGCATGTGTTGCAAAAAGTGAGAGCTCATGCATTGTGTTTTAGCTTGTGACTTGATCATATGTTGATCATCACAAAGGCTAAGTAAAGTTTATGGTTTGTATTTGCAAAATGTGTTTTTGCATAATGTTATTTTGTTATTTGCAAATAAGCTAGAGGTTATGGGTTTCAATCCTAGAGCATGTGTTGGCATTTGCAAATGTGTTTTGCAAAGTGTCGGGATCATGTGTTGATCCTTGCATGGCTAGAGGATTGATCTTATAGCTTTTCGGGTTATTTGCAAATGTGTTTTGCAAAAGTTATTTTGATCATGAGTTGATCATCATGGCTCAATATTTGATGTTAGTAACTCTTTCTAGCTTGTAGTCATGCCCTTGATCAAGTCTATGTGAGGAATTTCGAAAAATCACACTTTAGACTTGAATGACTACATTAGAGTTTGGTTTTGGTGATATTTAAAAATATCTATGGTTCCTTAAATCTTGAAAATGTATGGAGATTGTAGCCCTCATGATAAGCTTCGCATAGAATCAAAAATCACCTAAATCGGAGTTCGGAGTAAAAAAGTTATGAGTGTTTTTGTGGCTGGTCGAGTGGTGTGACCGGCCACCTCCGTGTGACCGGATTTCGGTCTGACAAGGCTCCCCTCGTCATGACCGGACCTTCTCCGGTGCGATTTTTCTAGATGGTTGTTTTCGTGTTTTTGAGGGCGGTGCGACCGGACGGAGTCCGGTGCGACCGGGCCTCTTCCGGTGTGACCGGCCGTGCAACGGTCTGATTTCCGACCGTTGCCCTGTGAGGGGCGGTCAGACCGGACTGGGGCTGGTCGGACCGGCTTCTCTGCCCAAAAAGTGGGTTTTTGCCCCCAACGGCTAGTTTTCTTTGGTGAGGTATAAATAGACCCCTTGGGGGGCTTGGGGCAAGGGTTGCTAGCTTGGTTGAGGGTTTGGGTGAGTTGTTGCATGTGTTGCATACTCCCATTTGAGTTTTGAGCTAAAGAGTGAGCACTAATTGCATGTGTTGCAATTAGGAGTGGTTTGAGAGCCTCTTGTGCATGTGTTGCACTTGAGGGAGGCCTAGGTGCATGTGTTGCACTAGGTGATCACCGGGAGCGCATGTGTTGTGCTCGGTGAAGTTCAAGCAAGGAGCGGCTTGTTACTCTTGGAGGTTGCCGACTCCTAGACGGCGTAGGCGTCGTGCGCGGGAGCTCTCAAGGTTGTGAGAAGCCCGGCGAAGTTTGTGAAGGTTCGGGTTGAGCCTACGCGAAAGCGTGAAAAACCACGACTAGTGGAAACGAGGCGGGTGCTCGAGTGGGAGCCGGTCCAAGGGTTTGGGCTTGCCTCAACGTGGACTAGGGGAGACCGGCAAGTCTCCGAACACCACGGAAAAACATCGTTTGCCTCTTGTCTCTTTTACTTTCAAGTATTTATATTTATTGTGTATTGTTCAATTGCTTGATTGTAATTAGAATTGCTTAGTATTAGTTGTTTGTTCAACATAGCAATTCTAGTATAGAAACTCAATTTAGTTAGTGCACTAGTGAGCCTAGTTGATTTAGGCTTTAATTGTCAAAACCTATTTATCGCTTCCGCATATATCTTTGATTAGGTTTTGACTTAGGGGTGTATTAGAGTGAATTGAATTAGTGAGCGATTAATTTTGTAAAACGCCTATTCACCCCCCCTCTAGGCGCATCCTCGATCCTACAACGACGGTTTGGTTCTGATTACTCCGGAGTCGACACGTGGCATCATCTCGGCGCTTGGATCTAAATCGAACGGCTGACAAAAAACCAAGCAACGTCAGCCAAGACAGCGCGCTGACTCCTCAATTCCCGTGCGACACGCGTCGGCATGGAACTGGTCTGGCACGCGCCGCAATCTAGACCACAGATTCAAAACCGACGGTCCGGATTAGATCTAATTCGCGCATCACCGTCGACTACGAGGCTACTCCGGTGCGCGACACGCGGCGGCACAGCTACCATAGGATCTAGATCTAACGGTCAACATGAATCAACACATTTCTACACTATGCAATCCAAACCGTTAATTAGATCTAACGGCTAAGAAATGATAACGGAGTTTACTGTTACCGTGACTACGTGGCGGAATCCGGAGCGCTAGATCTAAATCCAACGGCTACGGTCTAGCGCAGCTTGGGCACACGTGGGCAGTCCTGGCTTCGGGCACGTGGCGGCATCTAAACCTCACATCTACGGATCCACGGCCTAGACTGATTCAATCCTACACTCTCAACACAAATCCAACGACTACGGTTAACGATACTACATGGCAAGATATAGACTACACGATCAAAATCTAACGGCCAAAGTTAGAAGATGGGACTCACTGTTGAGACAAGACGTGGCAAGATCGGGGTTGTTCGGTGGTGATCGGACGGCTGATGAAGTTCGGCTGGCGGTGATGTCGCGGCGGCGCGGTTCTTGCGGGGGAGGAAAAAGATGGTGGCGGCTTCGGCGATGCAGGGCTTCTCCGACGACACGAAGTGACTCCACAGATGCGGCTCGACACGAGGAACTCGGCGACGACCTCCAATGCGGCGGAGAGTTATCGGGGAAGGCGCAAACACGGCGAAAGTGCTTCGGTACTACGGCGAGGTCGTGAGGGAACTACGGCGAGTCTCGGGAGGCGTGAAGTGGGGCAAAAGAAGCGCAAGGCAAAGGAGAGTCCGGCGAGATGATCATCGGGCTTTATAGCCTCGGCATACGTGCTTAAACGGCGAATCAATGCGCCGGTTACTCGCCGGCAACGACGGCGGTAGTGGAAACGCTCGGGGCGACGTGGACGCATCCGGGACGTCCACGCGGCGTCGATCGGACGGCCCGGTGCGGCGAAGCAGAACGGCGATTCTCAACCGTCCGATGTGGAAGCGGCACGGCGATTCTCAGCCGTCCGATGTGGATCAGACGGTTGACGAGCGGCGACGTTAGGGTTCCGCGCGGCATGTGCTGGGTGAAGCGCATAGTAATGGGCTTGGCCCATTACTGTTCATCGGTAAATAATTCTGGTAATTCAATTAAATCTTTTGAGGCTTTTAAAATATCAGAAAAATTCTAGAAAAATTCCAGAAAATATTTTGGAACATTTTGGACTCAAATAAAATATTTCCATTTATATTTTGCAAAAACTTAATCATTATTTAATTAATTTCCAAAGAAGAGTTAAATTCCAGAAATTCTAATTAAATCCAAATAAATTCCAAAAATTCTCAAAAATTCAAAATAACCAAATTTTGGGATGTTACATTGGGCCAGGTTGAGATGTATACGAACTCTTTCCATGTTGGAAGTGGAGTTGTATTCAATCTCTTTATGTTTGCTCAGTATAAATAGGGGGAGGTGTCCCTTGTTTATTTTGAACCAGGTATTAGGGTTTGTACTCTTTTGTTTGGAGTATTGTTAGACAAAGAGAAATAAAAATCTTTCTTACGATCATTGCTTTTTGTCCGGCGGCTGGAACGTCTCATAAAAAGGAAGTTCGAGCAGCTTTGTGTCTTGCAGCAAGAAAGTTCAGGGCCTGATCGTTGCATGCATCCAGGAGATTTTCTTGATTGGTGTTTGATTATCTGTTGGTGGATCTTCACGGCTAGAAAATTCTAGTGCATGCATGTGTTGGTGATGAAGAAGGCAACTAGAAGAATTTGAAGAGCTCTCAGCACCTTGAGTTGTTTTTGGTCTGGTGTAGATTGGAGCATCGACTGAAGTTTTGTCCGTCGCAGTAATCATGAAGTTCATCACGGAGTTCGGTCTCTTGCAAAGATATCATCTTGCAAAGGTAATATCTTGAGATCCATAGGTCTGATCGAGTTGATTCTTTTTGAGTTAGCTTCATAATTGAATCTAGTTTCTACAATTAAAATTTCAGATCAATCCAATGGTCGGATCTTTAGAAATTACTATTTTTATGAACTAGTCACCAGACTACTCGCCGATTGCGGATACTGGTCACCCGACTGCTCTCTAACTGCGAAAGTGGTCGCCCGACTGCTTTCCAGCTATGAAAGTGGTCGCCTGACTGCGTGAACTGGTCTCCCGATCGCTCTCCATCGCGTGAACTGGTCTCTCGACTGCTCACGATCGCGTCAATCGGTCTCCAATCAATTTGAGTTTAAATTGGGGTGTGTTAAAAAAAATCATCAAAAATTAGATATTAGCTTCTGCGCAATCATTCACCCCCTCTGATTGCTACGTTAGTGTATTTCGATCCTACAGAAAGTTATTAGTGTTTTAGTTTTTATGTATATGGAAAATAATTTCTTTTATGAACTTAATTTAAACTAAATCAACACATTAAATCTTTTTGAAGATATGAGATTATTATGGTTCCAGTTATTTGTAGAAATTTATTTTTATTATTTTTAGAGCTTATTTACAATAGTTACCCATGTTTGAAATTTACATATATTGAAAACTAAACTTTTTATGAATTTCGTACAAACTAAAGTAAAATCTATTTTTTGTATAAATAACCTACTCATGCTCTCAGAAATTTTATAAAATTTATTTCATTATTTTTGGGGTTAAGGTTTTCATATTTCAAATAGTGTCCATATTAGGTGTATTTGAATTTTAAAATCAAAAAATTTGCATAGGGATCCTAAATTAAATGTTTTTGTGTATTCTGAAAGCTTAAGATTTTAGATGAATTTATAAATTGATTTGGCTAAAATTGAGGCTCATTTGTAAGAGTTATAAGGATTTGAATAGGCTTCGTATTGGAATTTCTAAAAAAAGAGAAATTGACTGTTAACTTGATGGCTACTAATCAGGGATTCTATAAGACTGAAATTTTGGATCTTTTAGGCCATGCATGACATACTCCTATATTTAGGACATTAGTTTAGTCGTAAAACTTTATGCATGACACTTATGCATAAGGGTAAAGTTTGCTTAACTCATGGTCTTGATACTTGCATTAGAGGTTGTTTAAACTAGTCAGGTTGGTCTTCTAATCTTGAATTGCGAATTTTAACCAGAATTTGCTAATCTTTACTATATAAAGTGAGAGTTTCTTCCCATGTCACTTCATCAAAATTACCCATCTTTGCCACTGCTCTTTAATTACCCACATTTGCCACTGTTAGTGCTCTTAATTACCCACCTTTGCCATTACTCTTTAATTACCCACATTTGCCACTGTTAGTGCTCTTTGCAAATAAACTTTTTGTCGCAAATTGAGTTTTCATTGCAATGCATGGGCACATGACTAGTCAACTTAACTTATGACCTTGACATTTGAATTCTAGGAGTAATTAATATTGAGTTGCATGCACCAACCAGTTCACCCAAAAGCTTAACATGTTCACCCAAAAGCTTAAGTTGATGAGGAAATGTGGGCAATTCACTTATACTTCAACACTCCCCCTCATGTAGAGGCTCCCTCAGGCCTAGGACGTGGAATAGAAGTAGGCTGTAATTATTTTTTTTAATTGCGCCAACCGGGTCTTGAACTTGAGACCTCTTGGCTCTGATACCATATTGAGTTGCATTCACCAGCCAGTTAGGGCTGTGCACAATATCACCGAACCGAACAAATCGAACCGAAAAAACCGAACCGAACCGGTCAAATCGGTTTGACCGGTTTTCGATTTTCGGTACGGTTTTTAGAAAACTATGGTTTCGGTGATACGGTTTTGTCGATAAAAAACCGAAGAAAAACCGAAACCGAACTGCGCCTGGCTAAAAAGTAAAAATCCCCCCTATCCAGGCGCCATTCCTCTTCCTCCACGCTCCACGGTTTCTTCCCCCAAAAATTGCAACCCTAGCTCGTCGAGGCGGCTTCGGTGCTTCCTCCGTTCGGCGCGGCCGGCCAAGGCCGGTGCTTCCTGTTCGTGGCCGCCTCCCGCTCCCACCTGCCATCTCCCGGCTCCCGCCTCCTGCTCTTTTCTTCTTGCCACTGGTAGGGGTCCAGACCTGGAGAAGCTGCAGCGGCTGGTGGAGAGGGAGGGCCGGCCGGTCACTGAGCCCGACGGCCAAGGATGCTACGCGCTCCAGTGGGCCGCCCTCAACAACCCAGATCGCTGGCCAAGCAAGACATCCTCGAGGTTCCTCCCGCCCGAACGATCTTCGTAATTTGCTTTATATAGTCGTTGTTTCCTAGTGTGGGGAGATTTGGGTAGGTAATCCAGGCCTCTAGTGTGCAAAAGTGCTACTTTGGTAGGGGTCGGTAAGTTGATATGCTTCATGGATCTGGCAGGTTCAGGAGAAAATAGGTGGATTTTGGTTTTGTGGGGCATATGTCTTGAATCATCGATTTTGGCATATTTCAACCAAAATAGAAACTGATTCGTAGTTGGTATTTCAAGAAAATACTGGTAGAGACACGCTTGTTAGTCCTTACAATACCGGCTTAATCGGTGGTTGCTTCTTTGCCATGAGAGTGTGTTTATCATGTTACATTCAATCTGTTATTGCCATATAGAAACTCTATTGCAGCTGTGTAATTATTCCAAACTAAATCACTAGCTTATCTTCTTTTTATTTTTTATTCCTGGCTTCTTATTCTTGCCAAGTTCATTCTTCATGTATGCTATAACACTTTTATGGAACGGAGGGACCTTCATTCTACTTTAGGAATGTTTTCAACAACTTCAATTTTTCCTTCATCTGGCTCTGGCTATTCTTGGGGTTGCATCATTTGCAATTGCAGGGTAGAAATACGATCCTGATCTGTTTGTAGTTGTCACTTGTCACTCCTGTCTACATCTGGTTGGCTTTCATGTATTTGCATACACACAACACAAAGAAGAAGGGTAAGCATTGAAGTGTAAATACTGGTATTGGTGCATTGGTGCATGCATTTATATGATAGTTGTATTGGTGCATACATTTATATGATAGTCAGCACTCAGCACTCATTGAGCAGATGGTTCTCAATTCTCACTTCTCACGCCACTCAGCAGATGTTTAGATCTTTTCCAACAAATAGCTATTCGGGAAACCGGGAGGTTAACTACATCTTTAAAAATTCGCGTCAAGTTTGGTAAATATGGTATTTACCGACACCGTACCGATATACATTAGGATTTACCGAAACCGAACCGTATTTACAACAAATACCGTATTTACCAAACTAGCAATACCGTATAAACCGAATATACCGTATAAACCGAACTGAATAAACCGATAAAACCGAATGAACAGTCCTTTGTAAGAGTTATAAGGATTTGAATAGGCTTCGTATTGGAATTTCTAAAAAAAAGAGAAATTGACTGTTAACTTGATGGCTACTGATCAGGGATTCTATAAGACTAAAATTTTGGATCTTTTAGGCCATGCATGACATACTCCTATATTTAGGACATTAGTTTAGTTGTAAAACTTTATGCATGACACTTATGCATAAGGGTAAAGTTTGCTTAACTCATGGTCTTGATACTTGCATTAGAGGTTGTTTAAACTAGTCAGGTTGGTCTTCTGATCTTGAATTGGGAATTTTAACCAGAACTTGCTAATCTTTACTATATAAAGTGAGAGTTTCTTCCCATATCACTTCATCAAAATTACCCATCTTTGCCACTGCTCTTTAATTACCCACATTTGCCACTCACTACACCATGACACCAAATTAGCGTCAGACATCAGTCGGCAATAATACATAATTACCGACCAACTATCTGTCGCTAAAACTTGGTGACGGACTAACTATCGGCAATAATACTTTTAGGGTCAGATGGTGCATTGGAAATTATTTTGATATGTAGGGACAAACTATCTGTCGGCAATGATAAATTTTTTCACAAGATATCATCGGCAAAAGTCTATCTGTCGGCAAAACTCATGTACAAATGGCGACAATAAAAATAGGCACGCGGATTATATTTTCTTATTTATTTATCGATAATTATTTTATATATATTATTTTAATGTATATTATTATTATTATTATTTTCTTTTCTTTCTTTTTTTTTTCACCGCCGGAAGTCTGCTCAAATTAAATCGATCGACCGATGGCCAACAGTCTCGACCCAACCATCCCCTTAACCTAACTCTCTGGGTCTCTCTCTCTCTTCACTTGGCTCCCATTCCCCATTTCCGATCGCCACCTCGCATCCTCCGCTCTCTCTCACACTCATCTCTCTCCCGAAAGTGCCGCCATCGCTCTCCTCCTTGTCTTGCCGCTTCTTCCTGGCCTTCCTCGACACAGCGCCCTCTGTCGCCTCCCTTGGTTCTTGGCGCTTGATCTTCACGCCTCGCCCTGGCCTCGGCTCTGAGCACCGCTGCGCGCTCTCCACCGAGCCGCCACCGTCTTCGAAGGCCGCCAGATCCACCACCCATAAAATTCCGTCCGACGTCAGAGGTAAAAATCGGTTTTACCATCTAACCATCTGTCGGTAAAGATTTCGAACGGTTAATCCATCAGCAATACTTTAATTACTGATAGACTATGTGTAGATAAAAATACATAATTTTAAAGACAATATATCTATCCATAATAATCTATTTTTCATCGGTAAATCTGTCGGCGAAACTTTTTCAGCAAGGCGGCAAAATATCATCGGTAGCGTCTGAACAATTTCACGGATCGGCCTCGACACCTAACCCTAGCCCCACTCACCCCACCAACACCTCCACCCCAATCCACCGCCACTCCTCCTCCTGGCGCCTCCTCCTCCCCCCCAACCGAAGGCCGCGCTCCCAGCTCCTCCTCACCGGCCGGCCGCGCCACGCCTCTTCCCTTGGCTCGGCGTCGTCCCAAAGAAGTCTCCTAGCCAGCGCCGCCTCTCCCAGCCGTCGGTGCTCCTCCCTGCCCAGTGCAGCTTCCTCCCGATCTCCCCAAGCCGAGCGCCGCCCTCATCGTCCCTATGGCGTGGCGCCTTCTTCCCTGGCCTTGTTGCCTGCTTCCTCCCTCACGACGAGTTCCTCTCTGCTTCCCCACGGCGCCCTCCTCTTCATCCTCTCCTTGTGGTAAGTGGAGGTGAGCCTCCTAGTTTCGGATGAGTTTTGTGGTCTAGGGATGTGTTTTCCCGCTATTGAGGGACCTAGGGTTTGGGTTCTTTGAATTTGTGGAGATGATTGAGAAAGTTAGGCTTTGATCTGTCATACCGATGCAAGCCAAATTTGATCAGTGCCTATTTTACTCTATTGTTCTGTTGATCAGATAAAACGAAAGTGCAAATTAAATCAGGGAGGAGGGAGGACCAATCCGCCCGCGCATTGCCGCGCTCGCCACCCTCGGATCCATGGCGGCTCGAGGCCGGTAGGGTTTCGCGTGACCCGCATCTGGAGGCAGCATGGCGCTCTTCCACAAATTCTTCTACCGCAAGCCACGGTGGTTTTATGGGATATGCAGGTAAGTCATACTCATATTATCTGTGCGGGATAGAGCTACTTATAATGCATATTAAACCGTGAAAATGAAGCATGTAGGTCTTCAAGGAGTGCATGAAATATCTAAGACAAGTCCTTCGACATTTTTCTCTCGCACTTGGTGCATAATTTGATCTCTCTTGATAATTTCACTGGCTTTATAATTAACAATTTCCAATCTATTGAGCATCACTCGATGGAAGAGACTTATTCAATCGTGTGGTTGTTTATTCATATTTTCAACTACTTTACCAGTGCCAGTACTTGCTTCCTTGCATGGTAATATTCACAGACTCCCAGTTATTCTAAAAATGAATATCGCACACTAACATCATTGTTTGATTTCAGTACATTGAGCTGGTCATCCAATATTTATTTCTATCAATATTTTCTGTTACCTTCTTTTTACAAGGAAAGGCGTAACATGCTGCTGATTGCTTTCCCATTAGTTAGTAAGAATGGGGATTTAAATAGAACACTTGTACTAGCTTAAATATTTGGCATCAAACCAAACATTGCCAATATGCCATGCCAATAATTGGTTACTTTCTGGGGCTGTGAACCAAACACCATTTTTGTTGCTATGCCAATTATTGGATACAATCCAAACAGCCTCAATTTGCCAAATATTTGGTCATGCCATGAGTTGGTCATGACCAAATATTTGGCATGGCTTTTTATGGCTACAAACCAAACAGCCCCCAAGAGTCTGAAATATCTCGCCATCTTTGGTTTCAGACTTCTGTGGCCAAGTTTCATACCTCCAAACTTCTCATCGAAATTTTCATTTTCAACATTGAGAGCTTGAGACAAGTTTGCACTTCCATGAACATGATGGACTCTTGGTTGGGTGACAATTTCATACGCCTAGCTTCATGTATCATTATCTGTATGACCTTTAGTGTTCCTTTGTCATTGCGTTAATACTTAATAGTGTTCACTATTTCCTTATTCATGTACGCTTAGTTATTCGGTCTATCTAGCTGGTGTTTGTTCTATGTTGAAAGGTGGATGAGTTAGAAAAGACAATCTCGGTTGCATCAAGGGATCCAGCATATTATGAACTTGATGAAGTTAAGCTTTCTAGACGATGGAACTGGATTGGTTCTGCTCATAATCAGGTATTTCTTGATGTTCCATCTCTCATTTCAAACTTTTTTTAGAATGTCTATTGTTTACTAATTCTTTACAAATTCTACTTATACCAGAGAATCCCCTAGATTTTTTTTCTTCTACCTATGTCATAGGATTATAAATGAGGAATATCTTGACCATGCATGAGTGACACAATTACAGTTGAACATGATACCTTGTTGTATGGAAAAGAAAAGACAAATGGGAATAATGCTTATGTTAGTATGTTTTGAATTTTACTGATTGCTTATTTATTCGGGTTCCTATTTGTGCATAAATATATCCAAAGTTGGTCTTTGTCGGGAAAGGTGTTGAAAAGGGAGGACAAATTCAGCAATTGCAACACACCAGAACATAATAGGTGCAAGTAGAACTAATCACTATTCTTCCCGGGACAATGATGACTTTATTGCTTTAGAATCAGCCATGTTCATTGTACGGTTTAGAAGATAGTTGACCCTAGCTTTGAAGATCCTGTAGGGTTCTCTTTTGTAAATGATAGATGGTTAACTGTACGAATCATAACATTTTTGGACAAATTTGTATATTACTCTATTTGAATGAATTTGAACTGTGTTGAATGGATGTATTACTTGATGGAAAAAATTTGTGTGTTCTAGTTGAATGAAGTTGAATCATGTTGAACGAATGCATTAATTCAATCATTTTCTACTGTAATGTGGTGTACATATGAATTAATTATTAGTTAGATCTATAATATTCTATAACCCTCGACTATCTCGTCGGCAAAAGTCTTACCCTCGGACTATCATCAAAGAAAAGTCTTCCTTAGACTATCTGTCGGCAAAAAAAGTCATGCATCGGAAAAAGTATATCTGTCGGCAAAAGTCTTATAACAATGTCAAATCATCTGTCGGTAAAAATATATCTGTCGGCAAATGTTTTTGCCGACAGGACTTCTACCGATAGTTATTTTCTGTCGGCATAACTTTTGCCGACAAAAAATAAGTCGCAATATGTGGTTTTTGCCGACAGATACACTGTTGATGAAAATGTGTCATGGTGTAGTGACTGTTAGTGCTCTTAATTACCCACCTTTGCCATTACTCTTTAATTACCCACCTTTGCCACTGTTAGTGCTCTTTGCAAATAAACTTTTTGTCGCAAATTGAGTTTTCGTTGCAACGCATGGGCACATGACTAGTCAACTTAACTTATGACCTTGACATTTGAATTCTAGGAGTAATTAATATTGAGTTGCATGCACCAGCCAGTTCACCCAAAAGCTTAACATGTTCACCCAAAAGCTTAATCTGATAAGGAAATATGGGCAATTCACTTATACTTCAACACTCCCCCTCATGTATAGGCTCCCTCAAGTCTAGGACGTGGAATAGAAGTAGGCTATAATTATTTTTTTTAATTGCGCCAATCGGGTCTTGAATTTGAGACTTCTTGGCTCTGATACCATATTGAGTTGCATGCACCAGTCAGTTCACCCAAAAACTTAAGATGATGAGAAAAGGTGGGCAATTCACTTATACTTCAACAATCAAGATAGTTAATTTTGTTTAGCTACCTTTAGTTAATTTTGTTTAGCTACCTTCTGACTAGAAATGCTAATTAAACCAATAGGTTATGAACTTACCCTTTTACCCCTTGGGCCCTGGACGAAACAACTGCTTAAGCCAGACTCGAGTTGGCCCCACCTGCCATAGGGTCAAGGAGGCTTAAATGAAATCAAAAGGAAACACTACTGGCTCTTGGGTCACAAGCTAGAGAAGGAAAACAGAGCACAGGGCAGTTCTATGGCGGTGCTTTGGGCGAGCGAAGCCGGCGATGGGGCAAGCGCGAGGAGACGAAGGTGAGGACCAAAATTGGTCGCCAGCATCTCAAGGAGTCTGTACGCGGTGGTGGCCGGAGGTGGGAGCTCGTCGGAGAGGGGCGGCGACGCCAGGGCACCAAGGCGGCGGCTGGTCGACAAAGGGGAGCACCAATTGAACTGGGTAACACGACTAGGGGTAGTTGGAGATGCTCCCTGCGAGTTTAATTGAAAAAAATGGTGTCTTGAATGCAAAGTTAGCCCGGTCTTGGCTGCGATGGGGAATTTCGACCTTCGGTGGTACTTGTGGCGGCTCGTGTGGAATTTGGGGAAGAGGGAGGAACTAGGGGGGGTGCAGGAAGGCAAGGAGGAGCTCGGCTGACCTTAAGTAGGCAAGGGATAGGATAGCGTTCATGAAATTGATCATGCCCAGGGGTGCGAACTCTGCTCGGTCTTGTGGGCGACACTGAAGTTTTGGCTGCCAGGGCATGACCGAGGTATGGAGGATGCAGGCCATGGCAGAGCATGGTCGTGGCAGGGTGACTGTTGGGCGTCGAGCTTGGCAGTATCCGGCGCTGGGCTAGGTCGGTGCGGCTTGCGCACGGGATGAGCTTCATTTGACCGAGTGAAGCAGAGGGAGGAAGGCAATGCTATCTAAACTTGATGTGTTAAGAGTTTATGTCAGGTTTAGGAAAGTTTCAAAGTCAATTTCAGAGTTCAGGCGTGTAAAAAAAGGTTGTGCTGCCGGAAACGTAGTAGTGCTGTGCCCGGTTTGGTTTCTGAATTAGCTGAGTTTGGTTCGGTTTTGTAGTACAGATAGCTATTTCAAGCTTGTAATCTCTAGTCCATATAAGCAAATGAGAAACCAGTAAAGCTACGTGGTTGAGGTTGCAGCACAAATCTCGTTTTCATATTTGTCATATTTGTGAGCAAGAGGTTCAGAAGTTCCAACAAGCAGTGCTGGCTGGAGTAAAAAAGGGGCTGGGGATTTCAGCTGAGTTCAGCAACAGCGAGCCAGGGGCAGCAAGGACACTACCTGGTGGGCCAAGGGCGGCAATGGCACAAGCCTGTGATCCTCTGGCGAGTGGGCCAGAAAGGATGGGTCCTGAATGGGAGAGAGAGCAAATGGAAGGGACTGGAGTTTTCTATACTGGATAGGATAGGGTTCATACATTTAGTTTAGTAGCTATTCCTAGCCAAAAGTTTTTGTAACTTTTTATGCATGATCTGGAGACAATCTTTATCCTACTCAAGAAATATCAGGTCATGATTTGACTCGTGTGGTTTTACAAAATTCAGACAAGTATACTGTGTTAGTTTTTTTTTACTTTTATTTTTATGGAGTTTAATATTAAGTGAAATTATTTTTAAAATTTTTCTATATGATTCTAGGAACATATGGAGGTTATACTAAAATTTTCAGAGCATTATAATATCTATTTATTTTTGTAAAATTCTAACATGGTTCTGAGAGCTTATTTAACTTCTCTGTTTTTGATTTTATAAATGCACCAGATAAGTTTATATTTTTCTGTAGGGTCATTTCACTCTGTATATGAGGTCATAAACTTTTCAGAAAGAGATAAGGTTCTTAAAAATTTAATTAAATCTGATAAGGTTACTGTTTATAGTGTACATACACTGTTTTTGATTTAATTGAGGCCATAGATGTGTTCAAATTGCTTTGAGAATTTTATGGCTTACTTTGGAGGCGGCTCATGATTTATGTAGATTTTATGATAATTTTTATGTAGTTTTGGTATCTAAAAATGTTTATCAATAGTTTTGATAATTGTTCACTCTAGCATTAATCATATTAAATTATTTTAAATTCAAAAAAGTCCTGATTAAGCTTTAATTACCAAATAAAACAATAAATTTTTTTAGAAGGCTACACATTTCACGCGAGAGAGAGAGAGGGGTACACATTACGATAATGCATGTATAAATGAGACACACGTATTAATTTGTCATGCTGAAAATCTGGATTCAACGAATTGAAGCCGCGATAGCAACTTCCACTAGCACTCCAATTATAACACCGTCACCGGCCGTTCATGTAAGATCGATTTCGATCTTTTTGTGATTCATGTGCTTAGTTATGGTCTGTTTGTTTGAGTTATTTTTTTAGCTTAAAAACTAAAAAATACAAAGCCTAAATAAATAGATGATATTTTAATTGATCTTTTTCAAAAACCATAAGTCTCTATATAGTTAAATGCCAAAAGCTACTAGAGAGATTATTTATTTATTGTGAGTTGGTTTTAAACTAGTGCCATTGAAGTTAGAATAAAATTCGCACCTCTACCACATAGAAAAAAATTGACCATTTCAAAAGATGATTTTAATCTATAAGCTACAAAAATCTAAGTCTGAAAAAACATGGGCTATATTGGACTATTTGCATGGGATATTTAGCTGTGTATGCCTCTGTCGTTTTAGAATTGAAGCAAGCAAACATGAGGGCATTGATTTTTGATAGAAAGCATGTAACTAATGATCTTTTTTGTTTTTGCATAGAATAACTGAGTACTTCCCGACAATAAAGAGGGACATAAAAGAAACGAAGAAGAAAAAGCATCGAGAGTAAGTTCTTCGAAAGAAAAACGAGAGAAATTCAGGATGGCTCCAAAGAGTAGCATGATAAAAACAAACGACACGGTAAAAGCAAAATTGGTTCCATGGTGTAGTGGTTAGCACTCCAGACTTTGAATCTGGCGACCTGGGTTCGAATCCCGGTGGGACCTTTTTTTTGTTGATCATCTTATGTTTACGTTCGTTCAGTTATGTTTAGTCATAATGTTTCACGCCACGAATCTGTAGTACTGCAAAGTTGCATGAAATTATTTTATCCCCTTCCATCTTGTAGATCTCACTTGCAAAATCTATTTATAATTTCTACTGCATCATTGAAAAAAGTTACTTGAGGAGAGTGGTTGCGCGTCCTCCTTGTACCATAAAAAAATTACTTAGGATGGCCATGTAGGTGGAAATTAATATCTACTCTAGTGTTATGTTTTTTTTAACATCATTTTAGTTTGAGCACCAAATTAATATGGAAAATTCTGCAAAGCAACTAACAAACATATATTAAATTTCAATTGCAGGTTCCAACTGTGTCAGGAGAACGGAGATTGGAAAAAATAGAAACCCCTAGCATACTATAAGTTAAAAGGAAAATGGACAAAAGAAATTGTCAAATATCACTGTTCATAGCACATTTGTCTTTCGCATTTAAAACATGAATTTTTAAAGGGTGATACTCCATAGACCATGCTCTCAATTTTTTAGGGCGATTTTCTCACATTGAGTTGGTACTCAAACTTTGAAACAGATAACAGCTTTCATTGTATATGCGTCTATACAATGAGGAAGCCATCCTTTCTTAAAATGTATCAGCATGATAATCAGAACTGAGTTCTTAGTCAACAAATCATTGCCCAAAAAAATGAATATCGTATGTAAAGGTTTGAAGACTACGCAATTTACTAACACCATTTTAACTATGGTTTCCAGATAACTGGTCAAGACATCACACAAGTTAGCAAGTAGAAATGTACATTTGGGGGTATCTGATCTGATAAACAAAATTAAGATGCACTCAACTTCATGGCACTGTCACCAGTGCCTATCTGAGATAGACTTGGGTCTAGTTATTTTAACTTTTGATTTCTTAAAAGTTGATTCTGAATTATGGTTGTAGAGAAACTGATCTCTAAAAGCTAAAATTCAAAAGCACATATAAAGTGAATTGTAAATTCTAGTGTATATAGATAAACTGAATTGTGAGAATTGGATTCTAGAATTAGAATGTTTATTTTTTATTCTACTTTTAGAAACAGAATCTAAAATAAAAGCTAAAACAAACATGCACTTAGGCTAGCCTACTGCATACACAACAAAGCACGGTCGTCACCGTTTTGCCACTCACACGGCACTCTCTTCTCCTTCTCCGGCGACCATGAGCGGCGGCGGCGACCAGAGTGGGCCGGACTCCCGTGTGGAGACCATCGCCTGCCTCGCTCAGTGGCGCATCGACACCTTCGGCCGATGTTCCTACCGCCGCTCTTACCCGTCAAGCTCGCTTCCGGAACTGATTCGTCCCCCCTCACTCCAAGGTCCCACCTTTTCGTCCCCTATGCCCCAATTCCACCAAATCCGACGCACATTCGGTACAATTTTAGTTGCGATTGGTGGAGTTTTGATGCCAATTGGTTGGAAAGTGGCTCAATTTGATGTCATTTTGTGAGTCTGGACTCCAGTTGATGTGCTGAAAAAACAGGTATCTGTCGGTGTAGAAGAGCAGGTCGATTTACGTGTGGCTGTTCCCGGAACCCGGCCGGCTGTCCAAGGAGCAGCCGCCGCTCGCCTGGTTCGTGCTCCGCGTCTCCTGGGCCGGTCCGCTGCGCTGCTCATCTCGCCTGGTATGATTCTTGGCCGGACTGTTCTACACATTCCCAATCTGTAAGGGTTGGATCTTTGGTGCATTTGCAGTTCTTGTATTAGTAGTTTTTGTGTGGTTGCATAAGAAGAAAGAAAAATCACCAATCTTTGGGCTATAGTTATACAGTGAGTGCCTGTTCATGCCCATGCTTGAACACTTGATCTGATCATTTTTATGCCATCTGTAAATTGGATGTGATTTTCTTTCTTTGGCTCATTTCTTATAACAAAGTGATGACTAGAGACAATTTGTTAAAAAGAGGTATGAATAGAGGGGTTAGTTGTAGCCTGTGTGATGAGAATGGAACTGTTGTGCATGTTTTCTTTGAGTGTGTGATAGCTACAAATGTGTGGAGTTTAATTGGTGAGTTCTTTGCTTTGAACATTGGGTTCGATTATGAATCAGTGGCTCATTTCTGGATTAGCAATAAGAAAAATGCCGCTTTGAATACTATTTGTACTGCTGCCCTTTGGAGTTTATGGAATAATAGAAATGACATGATTTTCCATTGTCAGTGCTGGATAGATGTAAAAACAATCTGGAGAAGAATGCTTATACTTTTGAAGGACTCGAAGCCGTTGTACAAGGAGGAGATGATCCTCAAGCTGGAGCAATTTTACAGGTTTTTGGAGACCAGGCTTCGAGCGCCACTGCCTTTGGTCCCTAGGAGGTTGCATTCAAAGGAAATCGGACTGAGAATGAAGTGCAGGAGGGAGGAAATGTTCCAGACCTAAAAATGCGCGAAGGCTATATTAGCAATTTGGTTGATGGCAGGATGTAATGTTGGTTTGGTTTTAGCAATCTGGTAGTTTGGTAATGATGTCATAGGCTTTTGTGTTCATTGGGCAATCTGTTTGCTGGTTAGATCTTTGGTGTTCAATCTGTTGCTAGTTATGTCTCTTATGGTCATTATGTTGCTAGTCATGAATGTTTAGAGTTACATATCTTCGGTTTTTTTATTGAAATTAGGGCATCAGGTTTTGATGTCCTTTTAATCTAAAAAAATTGGATGTGATTTTTTTTAATGAAAACTTTTCCTGTACCTGGTATGTAGAGTAGCATTTGGTTATGACTAGTCACAAATGAGTCAAGAGAGAACCTACTCGGGGTCATCACATTCCTCTAGGCAAGAAGTAGATGGAACAATAAGCTTAAAAAGAAAATTTCGGATCCTTAGCCCTTGGATCACGGTATCTTGCATGACAGTGTCATTTGGATCTAAAGAATCATGTGATCTAGGAGAAGCTCAATCTAGGCCCACAATGATGATGCTCTTGAGAAAGTTAGCTTGAACTTGGCCTTTCTAAGATCGTGTCTCTGTTTAGTAAAACGTTTGCTCCATTTTATTTTAGTGTTTTAGTTTGGGGGAGAACATTCTAAGCCCAACACAGCTGCTTCATCGCAGCTGCTTCAAGAAGAATAAGTAATGTGCCCTGTAATTGTAAAGGAATAGTGAGTAACTGGAATCGTGAGCAACCGGAAAATATGGTGATAATATTGGGACGTGGGTCGCATGCTTACAATAAAAATCTATATAAATAAAAACAACTGATGATATTTAAGCCATCTCCTTCGTTTTAAGGGTAAGAAAATCCCACAATAATCTTAAAAAAGAAAAATTTTTATAAATTCTCATATAGGGAGTACAATTGTATACATGGTTATTAAAACGTCGTTAAACGTCGTATAGCGTCGAACGCGATGCGAGTAGAAACGTCCGGCGTTTTGTCGACAATGGCGTAAAACGTCTTGGAACGTCCATAGAACGTCGTGGAAACGTCGAGAATGTCCGATTTGGGCGAAACGGGCGTTCCAAGATGTTTTGCGAGGTGAAATCAGTGAGGGTGGGGTTATCTGGAGAAGAAGCGCCGAATCGGGACTCAAATTTGGGGCGGAGAGGATTTGGAGAGGGAGGAGACAAGAGGGGCGGAGCTAACCCTAAAGTCCGCCGTCCGCCGCTGAGGGAGCTTCGCCCGCGCCGTCCGCCGCCGTCTTCTCCACCGCAGGCTGCCTTCTCCGCCACCGTCCGCGCCGCCTTCTCCACCGCAGGCTGTCGGCGCCGCTGTCTCCTCCCTACTCCCACACTGGCTTCCCTGTCTGCAGGCGCCGCTATCTCCTCCCCACTCTTCGCCTGCTTCTCTGGTTCCCCTCTCCCTCTCCCTTGGCTTCCCTGCAGTGTCGTGGCTCGTGGTGCGTGCTCTCTTGCTCTGGCTTACATTGAATATAGAGTGAACAAGAATACAAGATGACAAGTGGAAGTGGCAGTGATAGTGGACCTCTTCCTCCTCCCGCAACATATAATCCATTGGAAGATCCCAATTGAAAGCCAAAGTCTGATGATCCGGGATGGAAGTATGCGTATTATGCAGAGCCTAACAAGCGAGAGCTGATCCAATGCCATCTTTGTCAGAGGAAGATAAAAGGAGGAATCAAGAGGGTGAAACAACATCTCGCGGGTGGGTATGGAGATGTGACAAAGTGTCCCAAGACTACCTCAAGGATCGTGAAAGAGATGCAAGAGGCTTTAGAGAAGGGCAAGAGGGGCAGACCGTTGTTTCTAGATGATGAACAAGATGATTGTATGGCGCAGAGGCATCCAAAGAAGGAGTGGAAGCCTCTCATAACATTGTGAGTGTCCATCCAAGTTCGGGGATGACCTCCAAAAATGAAGTCGTGACATTTCAGTTCAGGTGCGGGACCACCAAAAACCTATTACCGCTATGCTTCGACGAACGCCAAGAGCGGTTGTAGAGCAAAGACATGCAAAGGGGCCTCATCAAACTACTATAGAAGCTACCATGAGGACCAATGAAGAAAGAGAAGCTGTCTGTATGGAGATAGCCAAGTTTTTCTATGAGTGTGGTGTGCCATTTAATGCTGCAAACTCAAGACAATTTGAGATAGCGGTAGAGGCCATTGCACAGTATGGTTCCGGTTTCAAGCCTCCTACTTTCTATGAGCTACGGGAGCCATTGCTTCAGAAGGTAGTCTAGGAGACAGATGGCGAGAAGAAGCATGAAGAGGCATGGAAGCAATATGGTTGCTCTCTCATGTCAGATGGATGGACTGATAGGAGGGGTCGTCAGTTGATCAACTTCTTGGTTAATAGTCCTGAAGGGACTTTCTTCTTAGAGTCAATCGATGCATCTAGTGAATCACATGATGCCATGATGCTTGCTAACTTGTTAGAGAAAAGGATTGAGATGATTGGCAAAGACAAAGTTGTTCAAGTTGTCACTAACAATGGTGCTAACTACAAGGCAGCTGGTAGGCTTCTAATGGATAGGATTCCTACATTGTTTTGGACCCCTTGCGCTGCACACTGCTTGGACCTTATATTGGAAGACATAGGGAAGCTGAAGGATTTCAAGAAGCCAATTTCACGTGCTCGACAAATTACTACCTTTATTTATAGGCATGAGAGGATTCTTAGTGAAATGAGGGAGAAAACAGGTGGGATGGATATTGTGAGGCCCACAACAACTAGGTTTGCCACTGCGTTCCTTACATTGCGGAGTTTGCACAAGCACAAAGAAGCATTGAAGCTCCTAGTGACAGGTCATGTCTTCACTATGAGCAAGTTGTCCAAGACCGAGGCAGGAAGAAAAGTGTATGACATTGTCATTTCGGGAGAGTTCTGGAATTCAGTTGAGGATTGTATAAGAGCTTCGCTACCACTCCTTATTGTGCTGAGGTTGGTTGATGGTGATGAAAAGCCGGCTATGCCAGAGGTTGCATCGGCCATGAACATAGCAAAGGAAAAGATCACCTCATCGTTCTGCACTCAAAACAAGAAACCTTTGCTTAATCGCCTCATGAAGATTATTGATGGACGTTGGACGAGGCAAATGGACACCCCACTATATGGAGCGGCTCTCTAATTGAACCCCGGAAAATTCTATAACATCAAAAAGGGTGATGATGAAGGACGTGTGGGAGAGCTAAGGGCTTGCTTCAATGACGTGCTTGTAAAAATGGTAGAAGAAGAGGCTCTTCGAGATAAGATTGATAGCCAAGCTGTTCTATATGAGAATCAAAGAGATGTATTTTCAAACCAAATGGCAATAAAACACGCACAAACAAGAAATCCAAGTAAGTAATATAAATTTTCAGCATTTTAAATATAATTTCAGCAAGTAAACTTTACTTTTCAGCATGTAAAGTTAATTTATTTGTTCTTTTAGTTGATTGGTGGCTTGCATAGGTGGTCGAACCGTTGAACTTCACAAGTTTGCAAGAAGAATAGTTAGTCTTTGCGCTTCATCATCCGGTTGTGAGCGCAATTGGAGTGCATTTGAATTTGTGAGTGAATTTAACCATCTAATTATTTAAATTGTAACTCCTTCATTTTGGTTCTAATTAATTGCTTTTGTTCCCACTTGTAGATTCATACCAAGAAAAGGAACCGGTTGGAGCACCAAAAAATTAAATGACTTAGTCTATGTCTCATACAATAGAAAGATGGCTAGTAGGTTCCAAAAAATACGTGAGGAGGGTAGAAACTTTGATCCTTTGGTTTTAGAAGACTTTGATTGGGACAATGAATGGGTAAATCCATCTCCATCGGCTAATCCAACTCAAAGTGGGTGTATAAGGGGTGAAGGTGACTTGACATGGGACCAAGTTGACGAAGCTATTGGTGCATCAAGCAATCTTTGAAGCCGCAATCTTCCTAGGAGAGCTCATTTTGAGCATCACTACGCACGTCGTGTGAGAAGAGTTGAGGAAGATAACATAGAGGAGGCATCACATTCGGACTCAAGCAATAGAGGTGAAGAAGATGAGCTCATACTTGATGATCTTGATGTGGATGACGATGACAACTCAAGCAACCATGGAGATGGTGATGAGCAAGATGTCAATGCCACCATCAGTTTGGATGATTTGAATGATGGCTATTGAGAGATGAGAGTTAGACTTGGAGTCTTGGACCAATGCTATTATGTGCATTTATGCTTTGTGTGGACTTATTTAGTTATTTTGTGGACCATCGCTTATTTTTATTGTATGAACTTATGCTATTGTGTGGATATAAACTCATGTCGTAATGTATCTTGTCTTTAACTTTAGTTTTCACTTCATTGATGTGCAATTTTCTTGTAGTTTGTGGATTGGAAAGAGAGAAGAGGATCATCAAAAGGGTATGTGATACAAAACATATTTATTTATTTAATTGAATTATAATTTCTTGTTATAGTAATTCATATGTTGCAATGTGCAAGGGAAATGGGTATATGGGAGAAGAATGCACGGCATATGGCCTCAAACTATGTGGAAGAAGACCACAAAATCAAGGTACATATGTGATATATCTTTGCCCCATATTCGTTTTGCAATAGTGTCTAAAACTACGTTTCAACACTCGTTTAAACGTTTAAAAGTTAAAAAGGGGGTGGGTCGTTTTGTTCTCGTTTTACGTTTTAATAACCATGATTGTATATAAAAATAATTGTATCGTAATATCTAGCCACGCAGATGCGCTGCTAAATCTGCTAGTTAAATGAACATAAGATCATATTCGTTGAGTAAAATTTGATTGTTCATAGCTTGAAACTCTGGAGCATTAAGAGCCTGATGACTTTCAATGTGCATGTCTGTCATTCATTTCTTATTTTATTCCCTATTCACATTGCTGCTGTAATGGCTACATTGACCTTTGCTGATAGTATTCACAGGCTCAGCATGTTGGTTTAGATCATCAGGATCTCTCTACCGCGCCAAAGCTTCACCCTGGACAGAGCAAAGAACCTCAAGTAACTTCAGCCCTTCGACTACCCAGAGCAAAGTTTACAGCGCCTCTTGTAACTCTGTTGCCGAAACTATTCAGACAACAAGATTACTTCGCATAGTCTGAAGACAGGGCATGTAGTATTTTTCAGTTCAATTGTCTTGCCTCTTCTGGGCCTTTTATTCTCTTTATATAGTATCAGATATTACAGCTAGACTCGGATTACAATAACCGAAAACGACTCTAATCAACTTCCAGACATAACTCGGAGACTGTTCCGTGTCCGACACAAGCGCTAATTGCATTAACTCAACACAATGCTATACTCGGACTATTCTTAACTAACCAAAGCAGGATTACAACTAATACTCTCCCCCTTAATCCTGACTTTACTCATTGATGCTCCTGACTCCCAGTAGCTCTCTCATCTCTTCGAACTTGATTCTTCCGAGTGATTTAGTAAGTGCGTCAGCACATTGCTCATCTGTGCTGACAAAATCGACAGCAATTATGCCGTTGTCAATGCATTCTCTTATGAAGTGGTATTTAGTATCTATATGTTTGCTTCTTCTATGGAACATAGGGTTCTTCATTAGTGCAATTGCTGACTTATTATCCACTCGCAACGTTATTTGTTTTGGTGTCTTTGGTCATGAAGATTCTGCGAGCACGCTTCTTATAAAGCCGCTTTGGCATGCGCGTATTTATTGCTGCCATAAATTCCGCTTCGCATGAGGATAATGCGACAGTTTTCTATTTCTGCGAGCTCCATGCTATTGGTCCTCCGGCGAGGTAGAACACCATCCCGGTCGTGCTTCTTCTGTCATCTCGGTCACTTGCAAGATTGTTGTCGCTATATCCGATTATCTCTGTGTGCCCACCACCTCTGAACGTAATGCCAAAGTTAACAGTGCCCTTGACATACCTCAAAATGTGTTTAACCGCCTGGAGATGACTTTGCTTGGGTGATTGCATATATCTGCTTACCATTCCTACCGAGTATGCCAGATCCGGTTGAGTATGCATTAGGTACCTCAGGCAAGCTATTAAGCGCCGATACTCTGTTGGATCTACTGGTGTTCCTTCTTCATCCTTTCCCAACTGGAGCTTCTGTTCCATTGGAACTTTTGATGAATTGCGTCCTTCATTCTCGCTTGTTCGAACACGCTTTGCATATGAGGTGCCTTGAGGTGATTCCTCCACACCCCTGTTTTACTTCTATGCCCAGATAGTATGTAAGAAGTCCCAAGTCACTCATTTCAAATTCTCTTCTCATCTGTTCTTTAAATTTTCCAATCTCTTCATTACTTTCTCCTGTGACTATCAAGTCGTCGACATATACTCCAACAATTAGCAGTCCTCCTGTCTCTCTTTTGTAGACTGCTTGTTCTTGAGGGCACTTCTGAAACCCAATTTCTCTTAAGGTCTTGTCAAGCTTTATATTCCAGGCTCTAGGTGCTTGTCGTAAGCCATAAAGAGCCTTTGATAATTTGTATACCATCTTCTCTTTATTCTTGCATACGAATCCTTTCGGCTGAGTGACATATACCTCTTCCTGAAGTTCACCATTTAGGAATGCAGTTTTTACATCGAGGTGATGTACTTCCCATCTCTTCTGTGCTGCTAGAGCTAGGATAAGCCTTACCGTTTCCATTCTTGCAACTGGAGCGAAGACTTCTTCAAAATCTACCCCCTTTTGTTGCACATATCCTTTGGCCACAAGTCTTGCTTTGTGCTTCACAATTGTACCGGATGCATCCTTCTTTAGCTTGTATATCCACTTGAGGCCAATCGGTCTTACACCATTGGGGCAGTCTACCAACTTCCACGTTTTATTTTTCTGTATTGATTCCATCTCCTGTTGCATTGCAGCTTCCCACGCCTTCTCTCCTACTGCTTCTCTGAAAGAAGTTGGTTCTTCCAAAGCAGTCAGGTGCAGGTACTCATAAGTCTGCAGCCCCTCGGTCTCTTCATATATATCTGTCAAAGATCTCATTTTCAAAGGTGGAGTTTCTGGTGAGGACTCACCGTTCATCCCTGCTGGGTGCCCCTCTGAGCTTGTCGGCGCAGGTGTGCTCTCCATACCTGAAGATGACTGGGAGGGGGACCCGATCGATTCTGATTTGTCTTCATCACTTGTTTCTTCTCCTGGGCTTTGTTGTGGTAGAATCTTAGACGAAATTTCTTCGCTTGATTCTGCCACAGTAAAGACTGGTATGACAATGCTTCCTCTTGTCAGCCACTCCCAATTGCATTTGCTTTTTTCATCAAAGACAACGTCTCGGCTCACACAAATCTTCCTTGTTTCCGGATCGAGCAAGCGGTAGGCTTTGCTGCCTTCTTCTATCCCGAGGTGAATCATTTGTTTGCTCCGATCATCCAGCTTTCGAATGTGTGTTGCCGGGACTTTTGCATACGCTTTACATCCAAATACTCACATCTGCTCAAGATTTGGCTTCCTGCCTTTCCAGAGCTCATAAGGAGTAGCTCCTTTTACTGCTTTTAATAAATTACACGGTTTAGGATATATCTTGCTTGTCGTCTCGCTTACGCCTGACTCTCTGGAACACCCATAGTCTTCAATAAGCTCCTTGCGACATTTAGCACAGACCTATTTCTCCTCTCCACCACTCCATTCTGCTGTGGTGTGTAGGGAGCAGTTAGATGCCGCTGCACACCTTGTTCTTCACAGAAGTTTATAAACTGATGTGAATTGAATTCTCCACCTCAGTCTGTCTTGAGTATCTTCATTTTGCAGTTACTCTCATTTTCAGTTGTAGCTTTTGTGAGATCATGTGATGAAAAATTGGTTGAATGGTGAAATTGGCATTGTAAAGTGACTTTGATTATAGCATGTGTGGTGCTTGTGCATGTGCTATGTTGAGATAATTATTATCTTTGGTGATAGCATGATGGATTACCTTGATGCAATGCACTCGTGTGAGTGGTTGCATGAATTGACTTTGAGTCAAGTCATGGACTTGTCTTTGGTGCACGGTTTACGTGTTTATTCATGTGCGGTGTTGCTCGAGGGTGAGCGTGGTCGACGACGGGACCGGAACTAGGTTCATGGAGGCGAGGTTGGGACTAGGTTCGAGGAGGAATCGAGGTCTTGGTGGTCAAGGATGTCATGCGGGGACGTTCGGGCTAGAGAACATGCACATGGAGGCTAGTTAGTCACGTAATTACAGCAGGTGGGCTGTACATACGTGCAAGAGTTGTTTTTGGCCACGTTGGACCAAGTTGAGATGTATACAGACTCTTTCCATATTGGAAGTGGAGTTGTATTCTATCTCGTTAGGATTGCTCTATATAAATAAGGGGAGGTGTCCCCTGTTTATTCTTGAGCAAGATTTTAGGGTTTGTACTCTTGTGTTGGAGTACTTTAGACAATGAAATAAAAAACAATCTTCCAGAGAGCTACTTCTTGCAGCCGTGATTTGCTCTTGGCCGACATAGTTGATCGATCGCTTGAAGTTTTGTTCATCACAATGATCACGAAGTTCATCACGGAGTTCGGTTCTTTGCAAAGGTATCATCTTGCGAAGGTAATATCTTTTGATCCGTAGATCCGATCGGATTGATTCTTATTGGGTTTGATTCGCAATTGAATCTAGTTTCTACAGTTAAAATTTCATATCAATCCAATGGTTAGATCTTTGGTAATTTGTGGTCGCCCAGATTGCTAGCCTGGTCGCCCAGCTGTTAGATCGCTAATTATTTTAGTCATCTTGCGAAAGTCATAACTTTAGATCCGTAGATCCGATCGACTTGATTTATTTTTGTTCACTTTGGAATTGAGTCTAGTTTATACAGTTAAAATTTCACATCAATCCAACGGTTAGATCTTCTGTAATTTGTGGTCGCCAGATTGATGTCTGCTTTCCTTGATCGCTCGCGTGGTCGCCCGGATTTGGTCATCTTCCGAAGGACATAACATTAGATCCGTAGATCCGATTGACCTTATTCTTTTTGTGTTAGCTGCAGAATTAAGTCTAGTTTTTACAGTTAAAATTTCACATCAATCCAACGGTTGGATCTTCAGGAATTTCTATTTTAGTGGACATATATTGGTCTGCTCGCCCAGACTGTGCGCGTGGTCGCCCAATTGTTGACGTGGTCGCCCAACCTGCTCGCCCAAGTGCTAAACTGGTCGCCCAAGTGTTCTACTGCTCGCCCAAGTGTCCTACTGGTCGCCCAAGCGCTCAAACTGGTCGCCCAATTGTTCTCTTGCCGCCAAGTGTCCTCTTGGTCGCCAGTGCTCAAACCGATCGCCCAAGTGTTCTCTTGCTTGCCCAAGTGTCCTCTTGGTCGCCAGTGCCCAAACTAGTTGCCCAAGTGTTCTCTTGCTTGCCCAAGTGTCCTCTTGGTCGCCAGTGCCCAAACTGGTCGCCCAAGTGCTCTACTGGTCGCCCAGACTTCTAAACTGGTCTCCCAACTTCGTGAACCAGTCTTCAAGCAATTTGAGTTTAAATTGGGGTGTTTCAAAAAGTTTAAGAATAAGATTTTAGCTTCCGCGCAATCATTCACCCCCCTCTGATTGACGCCATCCGATCCTACAAGTGGTATCAGAGCAAGGTTGAGATATGGCATCAGATAAGTATGTTAATCGTCCTCCTATGCTTAATGATTCAAATTTTTCTTACTGGAAAAGTCGCATGCAATCCTATATTGAAGCTCAAGGTAATGATGTTTGGCGCAAAGTCTCTACTGCATATGATGTTCCTGATATAGTCACTAATAATAATAAAGCAGACGTTGATTTAAATGCTAAAGCTAAAAACTTGATTTTTCAAGGAATCTCTGAAAAAGAATTTGATCGTGTTTCTCATTTACGTTCTGCACATTCAGTTTGGAAGACATTATGTGACTATCATGAAGGTTCAACTAAGATTAAGAAAGTGCTTAAAAATATTTACCAAAAGACTTTTCGATTTTATTATGAGATCGGTGAATCAATTGATGATCTTTACTCTCGATTTGAGAAAATTTTGTGCAATTTGCGTGGTGTTGGAGTTAACAATTGAGAGAGGAGAATGCTAGTAAGATTTTGAGATCTCGACTCTGAATGGCGCATGGTTATTACCGCAATCAATCAAACTGTTGATTTGGATCGTTGACCATCGATGATCTGTATTCTAGGTTGAAAACTTATGAGATGGATTCTTTATCACCTAGAGTGATAAAACCTCTACACATGCACTTGTTGCTAACCCAAAGACGTCTTACGGATTACCATCTTCATCTCCTTGTCTACATTAGCTTCTTTTTCAGATGAACAGTTTGAGATGCTTCCTGAAGAAAATCTTGTGCTCATTTCTTCACGCGCTGTCAAAGCACTTAACAATGTGAGGATGAGAAGGCGTGGAGGTACTATTTCAGGGTCTTTCAACTGCTTTGAGTGTGGTCTTCCCGGGCATATCAAAGTAAATTGTCCCAAGTTGAAAAAGAAGGAAGAAAGGGAACCAGCACAACGCAGCTCAAGACATACTACTCCTAGGCGTTCCAATTTTCGAAAAGTCGCTAAGAAAGTCTTAGCTGTCTTGGAGGAGTGTGATCTTAGTGATGTGGACTTTGAGAGTGACAATGAGCCACGGGACAAGAAGGAGATCTTGATGATGACTTCACCGGCATGTGCTTCATGGCTAAAAGGGATAGTGACAGTGATTCTGATTTTGATGAGGTAGGACCTTCTTATGATGAACTTGAGTATGCCATGGTTAAATTAGCTTCTGAACTTAAAAAATCTAAGAAAACTCTTAAAGAAAAAGATCTAGAAATTGATAGTTCTAATTCTGAAATTGCAAGGTTTAGATCTTTGATTCCTGATGATGATGCCTGTAAGTCATGTGACTTAATTCACAATGAGTTTGTTTCACTTAGGAAAGAACATGCTTCTCTGTTAAAACAAGATAGGGAAAATGAGAAACAAATGAAAAATGCTAGCTGTTCAACCATTGATCTGCATGATTCAGTTTCTTGTTCAAAATGCTCCATACTGGAATTGAAGTTGCATGATGCAAATGCTAGAGTTTCTCAAATGACAGATGCCTTGCTCACTCATGAAGTTCTTTCCTGCTCAAATTGTCGAAAACAGAAAGGAATAGTGGACATTCCCTGTAACAATTGTTTAACTCTGTCTAGAAAGGTTGATTACTTGGAAAAATCGTTAGAACGTTTCACTAAAGGAAAGAAGAACCTAAACATGATTTTGGATCAATAAAAAATCATCACTCATAACAAAGGTTTAGGTTTTGATTCTTATGCTCATCATAAAACACATGTTCCCACTGTTGTCAAAGTTCTTGAAAGTGGAAAGTTTGAAATTGCAAATGAGCCTAAGAAAATTGTCTTTAAATCTGCTGGAATTTTATCTTCTACTGTGATGAATGCAAATGTTACTTCTACTTCTAAAGTTAAGCATTCTGTTAAGTACATTTGCACTCATTGTGGTAGAGATGGACATCTAGTAGATTTTTGCTTTAGGCTAGCCAAACAACAAAAGCAAGAAAAAGCTAAGGCTAGGTCTAATTTTAGACAGGCACGCTTTACTCCTCATTATGTGCCTAAGGTGATGCGAACACCTTTTGTTGCAAGAAACACGAGAAAGAGCAAAACTGAGTTTGTATACAAGTATACTCGTGCTGTGCCTACTCGTCGTGTGTCTCAGTGTTGGATTCCTAAATGTCTTCTATCTAACCCCAGTACTGAGACATCGACATTCTCTTTTGTGTAGACTGTGGAAGAGAGGAAGGAGAACATATGGTTCATAGATTCTGGATGTTCAAGACATATGACTGGTGATTCAAAATGGTTCTCCTCCCTCACACAAAGTTTCGTGATGAGGTCATCACTTTTGGCGACAATTCAAAGGGAAGAATTCTTGGAAGAGGAATTGTGCGAGTCAATGAAAACTTCATTCTCAAGGATGTAGCTTTGGTAAGCAAGCTCAAATATAATTTGCTCTCAGTTTCTCAGTTGCTTGATGAAGATCTTGAGGTAAGATTTCAGAAAAACTCTTGTCGTATATTAGATGTTTCTGAAAATCTAGTATGCAACATCACTCGCATTGGTCGCTTGTTTAAAGGTGATTTTTCATGTCCAACATCTGAAATGACATGTCTTGTATCTCATGTTTCAAAAGATTTAACTTTTGGCATCGTAGACTTGGTCATATTGGTTTTGATCACCTTTCACGCATTAGTAAATCAAATTTGCTCAGAGGTTTGCCTGAATTAAAGTATGACAAATCAAGTAATTTGACTTGCTCTCCTGTCAACATGGAAAAATGACTACACCTAAACATTTTCCTATCTTCTTTGTTATGACTAATGCTCCAGTCGACTTCTACACATGGATCTTGTGGGACCGGCAAGAGTAAAATCTGCAGGAGGTAAGTGGTATGTTCTTGTGATTGTAGATGATTACTCTATGTACTCTTGGGTATATTTCATGACTACCAAAAATGAAGCTTTTGAATTGTTTCAAGAGTTTGCATTAAGGTTGCTCAAGGAATTGCTGAAGTACTTAAAGTAATTAGGAGTGATAATGGAGGAGAATTCAAGAACAATCTTTTTGCTTCTTTACATTACGAACATGGAATTGAGCATCAATTTTCTTACCTTTCGAGTTCCTCAACAAAATGGTGTTGTTGAGTGGAAAAATCGCACACTAGTTGAGATGGCTAGGACAATGCTTGATGAATATTCTACTCCTAGGAAGTTTTGGGCTGAAGCTATTTCTACTGCTTGCTACATTTCAAATAGAGTATTTTTGAGAGCAAAGCTTCATAGAACTTCTTATGAACTTCGGTTTGGACGTACTCCTAGCATCTCCCATATGCTTGTTTTTGGTTGCAAATGTTTCATTCTCAAACATGGAAATCTTGATAAGTTTGAATCTAGATGCTTTGATGGATTGTTTCTTGGTTATGCTCTCCATACTAGTGGTTACCGTGTGCTGAATTTAGAAACTAACAAAATTGTTGAGACTTGTGAAGTCACTTTTGATGAGGCTAGTCCTGGTACTAGACCCGAATTTTCAGAAACACAAGTTACTTGCAACTCTGAAAGTATCTTCTTGGAAGAAAGTGATGATGAAGATGAAGATGAAAGTGGTAATCAAGTTGGCAACTCGGCTCAGCCAATTCAGCCACAGGAAGAAAATCAGCAAGTATCTTCGGAAATTCTTCCAGCAAACACACATGTTACTGGACCTCAGACATCTTCAGAAATTTCAGTACCATTGCATATTCAACGAAGACATCCTCCTGAACAGATGATTGGTGAGTTAAATGTATGTGTGCTTTGAAACAGGTACAATACTAATGCCACATATGCTCATACTGCTTTTGTTGCATCTTTTGAACCCCAAGATGTAAGTCACGCGTTATCTGATGAGTCTTGGATTAATGCCATGCATAAGGAACTTGAGATTTTTGAGCGCAATAAGGTTTGGGTTTTAGTTCCACCTCCTTTAGGTTAGAATATCATTGGAACTAAATGGGTTTTTAAGAATAAACAAAGTCAAGATGGGGTTGTTG
Organism: Guadua angustifolia; assembly: GCA_036346375.1. Lineage (NCBI taxonomy): Eukaryota > Viridiplantae > Streptophyta > Magnoliopsida > Poales > Poaceae > Guadua > Guadua angustifolia. The sequence goes on along the minus strand of CM070519.1, from coordinate 2,905,601 downwards.
TTAGAAACAAAGCTAGATTGGTTGCTCAAGGTTTTACTCAAATTGAAGGACTTAATTTTGATGAAACTTTTGCACATATTGCTAGACTTGAAGCCATTAGAATTTTGTTGGCCTTTCTTGCATCTAAAGGTTTTAGATTGTATCAAATGGACGTCAAAAGTGCTTTTCTAAATGGTTTTATTTCTGAAGAAGTTTATGTCAAACAACCTCCTGGATTTGAAAATCCAAATACCTGCACCATGTTTTTAAGTTGTCCAAAGCTTTATATGGTTTAAAACAAACTCCTCGGGCTTGGTATGATAGACTTAAATCATATTTATTGGAAAATGATTTTTGAAATGGGTAAAGTTGATAAAACCTTGTTTTCTCTCAAGCATGGCAATGATCATTACTTGTTGATTTATGTGGATGATATCATTTTTGGTGGTACTTCTCATGCTCTTGTTGCCAAGTTTTGAGACACTATGAGCGTGGAATTTGAGATGAGCATGATGGGTGAGCTCACATACTTTACGGGTTTACAAGTCAAGCAAACAAGGTAAGGTATCTTTATTCACCAAGCGAAGTACACAAAAGATCTCCTTGACGTTTTGAGATGGAAACATGCAAACCAATTTCCACACCTATTGGCACAACAACTACTTTGGATCCGGATGAAGAAGGAGAACGGTTAATCAAAAGGAGTATCGAAGCATGATTGGATCGCTTCTTTATCTCACCGCTTCAAGGCGGATATACACTTTGCGGTGTGTTTGTGTGCTCGTTTTCAAGCTTCCCCCGTGCTTCTCATCGATAAGCGGTAAACGAATTCTTCGCTATTTACAATCCACTTTAGAGTTAAACATGGTACTCCTCATCATCATGTTTATCACTTAGAGCCTACTCTGATGCTGATTTTGCGGGTTGTAGAATTAACAGGAAAAGTACCTCTAGAACATGTCATTTTATTGGTACATCTTTAGTAGCTTGGTCATCTAGAAAACAAGTTTACATTGCTCTCTCAAGCTGCTGAATCTGAATATGTTCTTCTTTGCCGCATGTTGTGCTCAAGTGCTTTGGATGATATCAACTTTAAAGGATTTTAGATTAAACTTAGATAGTGTTCCCCTTTTCTGTGATAACACTAGTGCTATTAATATTGCTAAAAATCTAGTGCAACATTCTCGAACCAAGCATATTGACATTCGCTATCATTTCCTTGAGATCATGTGGAAAAGGGAGATGTTGTGTTGCATTTTGTTGATTCTGAATTGCAAATTGCTGATATTTTCACAAAACCACTTGATGCTTCTCGATTTGCCTTATTGAGAGGAGAGCTGGGCGTTGTGCATTCCATGAGCTTGTTTTGAGGGGGAGTTTTATGCTAAGTCTGTTACTTAATGAGCTTACTTTATCATATTTCTTTATATATTATATAATTGAGCTTATATATGATAATCTAAATTGCCTTACTTAAACTAAAAGTGACATTGCGGAATTTCTTGGTTTGACTGTCTATAACTAATACCTTGTGATATCTTGCTTCTATAGGCTTGATAATGAACCGTCTTAACAAATTTGGGCTATGAAGCATGTGTATTTTCAGCTTTATTCTTTCATAGACCATTTAATCACTTTGCATGTTTACAATAAAATAAAAGGGAATAAAAAAAGGGGCTCAAATCTGCAAGAAGCTTGTCAAAATTATCAAAATGTGCAAAAGTTTCAAGATGTATGCTTCAAGCATGCCATTCCCTAAAAGATAAGATGTATGCTACAAGTATGTCATTCCTTAAAAGATAAGATGTATGTTTCAAGCATGCCATTCATTGAAAATAAAAGAAGTATGCTTCAAGCATGCCACATGCAATTTACTGTTATCAAGATTAATTTGGTCTACTAGACTGGAGTTGAAACTACTTGCTTGCCCTGAGTTGTTAGTTGCTTCATTTTTTGGCCTAGTGTTTTCTGTCAAGATTTTGCTTAGCACTTGGCTATAGTTGATTAAATTGAGGATGAGATGCATGTCACTCCCTAACTTGTTAAATAATATTAAGTTCATGTATTATGCTTATTATGTGATCTATAAGGTTATATGATCAAGGATGGTTCTTGTCTTGGCACTCATTTGTTTTTCCTTGCTGAAATCATTGTTAAAGGGGGAGAAGTTCACACACAATTTGGTTTCCTTTTAGGTGGAGATTTTTCACTTTGCTTTTTGATCACTTTGCTTTCTATTTTAAAATGAAATTTCTTAAAATCTTTTCTTGTGAGGTTAATGCCAATGTTCAGGTCCAAATGGTGTTGCCAATGTTTTCATTAAGGGGGAGATTGTGAGATCATGTGATGAAGAATTGGTTGAATGGTGAAATTGGCATTGTAAAGTGACTTTGATTATAGCATGTGTGGTGCTTGTGCATGTGCTATGTTGAGTTAATTATTATGCTGGTGATAGCATGATGGATTCTGCTTGATGCAATGCACTCGCGTGAGTGGTTGCATAAATTGACTTTGAGTCAAGTCGTGGACTTGTGTTGGTGCACGGTTTCTGTGTTTATTCATGTGCAGGTGTTGCTCGAGGGTGAACGTGGTCGATGACGGGACCGGAACTAGGTTCATGGAGGAGGCGAGGTTGGGACTAGGTTCGAGGAGGAATCGAGGTCTTGGTGGTCAAGGATGTCATGCGGGACGTTCGGGCTAGAGAACATGCACATGGAGGCTGGTTAGTCACGTAATTACAGCAGGTGGGCGGTACATACATGCAAGAGTTATTTTTGGCCACGTTGGGCCAAGTTGAGATGTATACAGACTCTTTCCATGTTGGAAGTGGAGTTGTATTCTATCTTGTTAGGATTGCTCTGTATAAATAAGGGGAGGTGTCCCCTGTTTATTCTTGAGCAAGATTTTAGGGTTTGTACTCTTGTGTTGGAATACTTTAGACAATGAAATAAAAAACAATCTTCTAGAGAGCTACTTCTTGCAGTCGTGATTTGCTCTTGGCTTCGACATAGTTGATCGATCGCTTGAAGTTTTGTTCATCACAGCAGTCACGAAGTTCATCACGGAGTTTGGTTCTTTGCAAAGGTATCATCTTGCGAAGGTAATATCTTTTGATCCGTAGATCCGATCAGATTGATTCTTATTGGGTTTGATTTGTAATTGAATCTAGTTTCTACAATTAAAATTTCATATCAATCCAATGGTTAGATCTTCAGTAATTTGTGGTCGCCCAGATTGCTAGCCTGGTCGCCCAGCTGTTAGATCGCTAATTATTTTAGTCATCTTGCGAAAGTCATAACTTTAGATCCGTAAATCCGATCGACCTGATTCTTTTTTTGTTCACTTCGGACTTGAGTCTAGTTTATACAGTTAAAATTTCATATCAATCCAAAGGTTAGATCTTCTGTAATTTGTGGTCGCCCAGATTGATGTCCTGCTCGCCCGACTGCTCGCGTGGTCGCCCGGATTTGGTCATCTTTCGAAGGATATAACTTTAGATCCGTAGATTCGATTGACCTGATTCTTTTAGTGTTAGCTGTGGAAGTAAGTCTAGTTTCTACAGTTAAAATTTCACATCAATCCAACGGTTGGATCTTCAGGAATTTCTATTTTGGTGGACATATATTGGTCTGCTCGCCCAGACTGTGCGCGTGTTCGCCTAACTGTTCACGTGGTCGCCCAACCTGCTCGCCCAAGTGTCCTACTAGTCGCCAAGGTGCTCAAACTGGTCACCCAAGTGTTCTACTGCTTGCCCAGGTGCTCAAACTGGTCGCCCAAGTGTTCTACTGCTCGCCCAAGTGTCCTAATGGTCACCCAGGTGCTCAAACTGGTCGCCCAAGTGTTCTACTGCTCGCCCAAGTGTCCTACTGGTCGCCCAGGTGCCCAAACTGGTTGCCCAAGTGTTCTACTACTCGCCCAAGTGTCCAACTGGTCGCCCAGGTGCCCAAACTGGTCGCCCAAGTGCTCTACTGGTCGCCCAGACTTCTAAACTGGTCTCCCAACTTCATGAACCGTTCTTCAAGCAATTTGAGTTTGACTTGGGGTGTTTCAAAAAGTTTAAGAATAAGATTTTAGCTTCCGCGCAATCATTCACCCCCCCTCTGATTAATGCCATCCGATCCTACAGCTTTGAATCTTTTGAAGACATCAAATGCTTGATCTTTAGTCTTGAGGAAATACACCCACATGTAACGGCTGTGGTCATCCACCGAGAGAAAGAAATATTGATTCCCTGCTGAGGTTGAAGGTGTTATTGGCCCACACAAATCAGCATGGATCAGCTCCAGCAGTTCTTCTCCTCTGTATTGTGCTTGTGAGGGAAATGGCATTCTGCTCTGCTTTGCAAGGACGCAACTTTCACACAATTGGATCATATGCTGAATCATTGGTACTCCTCGCACCAATCCTTTGTTCACCATGTCTTTCATGGCATGAAAGTTCAAATGACCCAACCGGGCATGCCATAGCCACGCAGGTTGGTCAATGCTTGCCATGAGGCACACTGGCTCAGTAGTATGAAGCTTTATCTTGTACAGTTGGTTATTGGTTCTACTAACCTTCATGAGTAATTTTCCCTCTGGATCATACACTTTGCGTAATGCTCCATCGAGCACCACTTTGCTCCCAGCTTCGGTGATTTGTTCAAGACTTAGAATATTGCTCCTCAGGCTAGGTATGTAGTAGACTTCTGTGATTAACCGGTGTTCCCCATTTTTGCACTTCAGCAGTATCGACCCTTTTCCTTGTATTTGGACTGTTGAACCATCACCAAACCGGACATGTCCAACAATCTTCTCATCAAGTTCAGAAAAATGGGATTTCTGTCCCGTCATATGGTTACTTGCGCCATTGTCCAAGTACCAAACATCTCCATCTTCATTTTGATCTTTGATGAGTGTGTCCGGGACCAATTTATCCTCATTGAGCAAAATTATACCTTCGCACATTGTCAATAGCAATTCTAGGTTATCTTCTTGCGCCTTTGTCAGATTGACCTCCTCTTCTTTTCGCTTTGGGCATCTACATTCTGATGCAAAGTGACCATATTTGTCACAATTAAAACATTTTATGTGTCTCTTGTCTCGGATAGGCCTGTACTGTCCTCCGGATTCATGGCGACCTCCTTGGTACCCTCTGGAGTCATGGCGATCTCCTTGGTACCCTCGGCCACCCCGGCTTCTCCCATGACCTCTGCCACGCCAGTTTCCACGTGCTCCCCCTTCATGCTTATATGCAGATTCTTTGCCATTCGGAGGAGCATACCTGTAGTTGTTGTTCTTTTGTGCTGAATTTTCGGTTTGAGTCAGCAACAATCGGCCGTCGGTTTTCTCTGAACTCCCGCCTGTTCTGCTCTGGATTCTTTCTTCATATGCTTTTAAGCGTCCAATAGCTTCTTCAAAAGGCATCTGATCCAGGTCAGAAAATTGCTCAATTGAAGCAACCAGTGGGAGAAACTTATCTGGTATAGAGTCCAATAGCTTTTTGACAAGTGCTACATCTTCAAGAGTGGCGCCTAAGCTGTTATACTTGGCTGCCATGCAGCTCAACTTTCCTGCAAACTCATCCACGGATTCACCCTCTTTCATTCGCAAAGATTCAAATTCTGATTTCAGAGTTTGAAGTCTTGCCTTTGACTTCGATGCGCTCCGGGAATCTTGTTCTTAGTGCATCCCATACATCCTTCGCCGTTTTCTTCTTGGCAACCTGGAGCAATACATCCTCTGGTATGCACTGGAACAAGAATGCTTTTGCTCTTTTATCGCTCTTCTCTTCCACGGCCACGCCGGCTTCAGGCTCTACCGCATCCCAGATTCCCTGGGCGTCCATCAATGCTTCAACCTTGATCGCCCAGATTGTGTATGACGAAGCTGTCAGCATTGGAAAGGCAATCAGCACTCCACCGGCCTCTTTTCCCTGCTGCGTCACCATAGCCATGAGTCTGAATTTCGTGGAAGAGAAGGCTTACCAAAGCTCTGATACCAAGTGTTGGTTTAGATCATCAGGATCTCTCTACCGCGCCAAAGCTTCACCCTGGACAGAGCAAAGAACCTCAAGTAACTTCAGCCCTTCGACTGCCCAGAGCAAAGTTTACAGCGCCTCTTGTAACTCTGTTGCCGAAACTATTCAGACAACAAGATTACTTCGCATAATCTGAAGACAGGGGATGTAGTATTTTTCAGCTCAATTGTCTTGCCTCTTCTGGGCCTTTTATTCTCTTTATATAGTATCATATATTACAGCTAGACTCGGATTACAATAACCGAAAACGACTCTAATCAACTTCCAGACAGAACTCGGAGACTGTTCCATGTCCGACACAAGCGCTAATTGCATTAACTCAACACAATGCTATACTCGGACTATTCTTAACTAATCAAAGCAGGATTACAACTAATACAGCAAACTTAATTATTTTTATCGCTTCCGACGGTGCTCGAGCAGCTTCTCCGAAGCAGCGATGATTGTCTAGCAAGTTGATGTGATGTCCCATGGACTTTTTACGATTGTTGTTTCCGGACCTGAGGATAGCCACTAATAATGCAAGTATCCTCTTTCTCTCTCTCTTTTTTTTTCTGCTATCAGTTGCGAAAGAATTCGCTTCTTTTTTTTGGAAGATACATTAGACGTCCTACTGTTAAAACATCTGCCTAGTTCTAATAATGTTCTGATGTGATCTAATATGCTCACAGGCTACTGACTCATCTTCATATATTGGGTCCAACTGAAGGCACGGTGCAGAACATTGCCTGTGAGAGCACTCTTGGATGCCTTTCCCGCATGCTCAGTCTATTCATGCTGATGTCAACATAAACACGACCGATGGTGTCCTCAAGGCGCATAAGGCCGTCCTTGCCGCATGTTCTCCTGTCTTTGAAAGTACTAGGTAGAAAAACGCGCTACGCTGCGCCGGTTGAATTTCGATAGCATGCGCTCGGGAAAATAATATTTTTTTATTTTCGTAAAACCACAAACCGGTCAAAAATAGTCCAGAGGAAAAAGGGAAAAAATTATCAGAGATGACAACCTTCTTTTGTCGAGCCTAATACTCTACGTGTTCACTGAGTAAAAATACATGTTCGCAAAATCATCAACCGGTGAAAAATAGCCTAGAGGAAAAAAGGCGAAAAATCTTCGATGAATCTGTGTTTTTTTGTGACCAAAACATGTTTTCTGGGTTTTTTGGGTGACGAAAAAAAATTTTCCGAGTTTTTTTTGTTGCGTTTGTTAAAAAAAAGGGTCGTTAAGATCGTCGGCGAATCCGGGCGCTATAAATCTTGAGACGAATCTACATTTTTTAAAAAAGACCATGATTATGACCGTTGGCAAATCCATAAGTTGCTATAAATCTTCGATGAATCCATGTTTTTTTGGTGACGAAAACATTGTTTTCGTTTTTTTGGTGCTGAAAGCCTTTTTTCCGGTTTTTTTTGTTGCGTTTGTTAAAAAAAAAGGGTCGTTAGGACCCTCCGTGAATCCGCGGACGAAAGCATTGTTTAGTTTTTGGGTCTTTGAAAATATTTTTAGGGTTTTTTGTTGCGTTTGTTAAAAAATGGGTCGTTAGGATCCACCGGCGAATCCATGGTCGCTATAATCTCATGACGAATCTACATTTTTTTAAAAAAACCCGCGGTTATGACCCGTTGGCAAATCCATAAGTTGCTATAAACCTTCGATGAATCTGTGTTTTTTTTGTGACGAAAACACTTTTTCCGGTTTTTTTGGGTGACGAAAACATTTTTTCCGGGTTTTTCTGGTGGCGAAAACATTTTTTCCGAGAAAAACGGAGAAAGGACTTGAACGTAAGAAGCAGGGACCTGTTTGTTATTTTTTTGGACCTGTTCGCTATCCTGAAAAATTAGAAAAGGGTTTGTTCGCGATTTGAATTTAACGGGAGGTTTTTCCGCAAAATACCGTTCCAGGGACCCAAACGCGAAGAAAAAAAAGTATTTTTATCTCACAAAAAAATCACGAAGGACCTATCCGTAATTTCGAAGAAACGGAAGGACTTTTTCGCAAAATGACACGGCGACACGTGGCCACCCTCTCCTTGCGGCAAAGCCAGGCGCTATAAGGCTTTTTATTGATATATATATATATATATATATATATATATATATATATATATATATATATATATATATATGTTCCTTCGCGATGTCGAGGAAAAGGAATCGTCTACAATCAACATCAACGACATGCATGTGTCTAGAATCTTGCTTGGTTCTTCCTGGCTTCACCTACGGGACAATAGAGCAAGACCAATTCTGGAAGCACCGCCTCACTGTTTGCTGCAGCGAACAAGTACAGCATCGCCGACATCGAGGTCCTCGAGAGACTTCACGTCACACTGTCTGGAAGCCGATTTGAGCTTCAGGCCTCCGTGGCCAGGCATCAGTACACCATTATGCTTCACTGCTTCATAAGCTTTCCCTCGTAGCTATGCTCCAGTTTCAAGTTTGGACCAATCACTCAAAGCTTGTTTAGATGTAATGTACTATAGAGAGAAGCTGGTTGTGTAAATAGTGTGCAAATTCCATCAGTCGGATGAATTTCAGTAGCAGTTGTCCAGCATGAAGTCCTGAATGCTGATGTTCTTGATCGCAGGGCACCTTTGTCAGGACCGAATATATAAATTTAGACTATCTGTATAGACTGCATTAGTCCAGTATCACAAATAGTATGCACAGTAGTAACATAGAGAAATATCAACTCTATACACAATAGAATATAAATAAACGATTAATTTTGATAAATAAATAGATAATATGATGGCTTATGGTTGAGCTTACGTTTATTATGCATCGCAGGGCTTACTCACCAAATAAAGAAACTGCAGCTGAACAAAAACTTCAGCAGAAAACCTATCGACTTGCCACAGATAATTGACTAGGGTTCAAATCTTAATAACTTGTCTTCTCATGTTACTCCTCTAGATCTGGTGTTGATTCTCTTCTCTACCTGATTGGTTATTTTAAGGGTGAACACTAAAGTACTCAACAAGTTAAAATGACTAATATGGTTACTTTTTGCGTAAAGTAGACTTTTGTAATTGAATACAATAATAGATTGAAAACAACTAAAAAATAACGGTAATAATTAGTTATCCAGATATTTCTCAAGTAAAACTATCACACAACCTATACCATTTACTTTTCATGGCACACAGCCTATTTCCTAAATTTTATTTTATAAAATATAACCCTTGTGTGAAATTTCCAAGTATTGTTCATAACTAGAGACACATCTATTTGAATAGTTTTATACTATGTAAAGGTTATACACTTTTACTACAAGATATGATCAATCTCATAATGTTGGTCATTATATGCTTCCTTTGACGTGTAACTAAGAAAATCACAACAAAATCTTTAGAAAACTCTATCCAAACATCGATCATCTTGATTGGCCTAATCTCACTATTTCATTCTCACACAGAGCATAAAATAGAAGGGACTTATTTTTGGACTAGAGACAATAACTGTTCAAGATGTAGAGCCACTATAACACACATCTTTTCCATCCACGCACATAGCTTGGTTTACCTTCTGATGTATCATATATGAAGACTCAATATCCTTCTGAGTTAGGTCTGTTCCATTTTAGACAAGGTTTCAATTAATGTTCAGATTGAGGCTAGCGATGTGGGCTTAAGTTCGAATAAGTCTGGTGTCTGTGTGATGTCGGAGCAGCTGATGGAGGAGGGAGCCTTACAGGGGAATGTTTTTTCGGTTGGTGCTGAGGTGATGACTGATGCTATTCAGCTTCATGATGCGCTTCAGATTGTGGATAATCAGACCTGTGCTATTTAGGAAAAGTTTGATGTTGATCATGCTGATAATAGGGATATGAAGATAAAAGAATTACCTCGCCGTATGTTGCAATATTTATGTAAGAAGAATAGTATTCCTGCAAATATTTCTAATATGGCAATGGTGGATGCTCTCCAGTTATTGGATAAAGTCAATGGGTGGGGGGAGATGGAGCTGCTTCCTTCAGATGGGATTTATGTGCCACAGGGTAGATCAAGTTCACGGCTTGCTGCTATGGGAGACACAAATATGCTGGTGAAGGCGATGAGTTTGGTGGAGAAAAAGAATTCTGTTCGGTCAGGTAAATGTTCATCTTTTCTCTCCATTTTAGATTCTGAACTTTCTTGTCGCATTGCAAAATTGGGTGTTTCTATGGGTAGTGATAAGAAAGCTATTTCGTCTGCAATTACAGCTATTAAAAATATAGAAATAGATAGATTTAGTGTCTTGAATAAAAATAGGAGTTCTAATGATAAGTCCTCTTCACCTAAAATTTACTTGGATGAGCAGGAAGAGGATATTTTAGACAACCAACTCGATCACATTTCTGATAAATATGATTTGAATGTGGTTGAAGAGGGTTTAGATCATATCTGTTGTGATCTGGTTGCTACACCTCATAGAAGAAAATCCAATTTTAGAAATATTATTAGAGCGGGATTGAGCTCTAAAAAACCAAAAACACCAGCTAAGTTGAGTCTCAAATGAAAGGCGTTTTCTGGAATAGCAGAGGTCTAGGAGACTTGGCTAAACACAGGTACTTAGAAGATATGGTAAAAGAGGAGCAAATTGATTTTATTGCCATTATGGAGACGGGTCGGGATCATTTCTCAGATAGGACTCTGAAAAAATTATGTGGTGGCAAAGAATTTATCTGGCACTGCATGGCACCTCATGGTCGTTCAGGGGGGATGCATCTGGGGGCTAACCTAAGGTGTATGATATTGGAACCATTGATGAAGGGGACTTTTATATTAAGTTCAAGCTTCGTAATAAAATTGATGGGTTTACATAGGTCCTAATAGCAGTTTATGGTCCAGCGCAACAGGAATATAAGGAGATGTTTCTAACAGAAATGGCTCATATCTGTAGTAAAGAGTCGTTACCATATATTATTGGTGGGGATTTTAATATCATGCGTGGTCCTGAAGATAAAAACAAGGACAACTTTGTTAAGAAATGGCCTGATCTTTTTAATATGGTAATTCAATCGCTAGATCTTAGAGAGATACCGATGTCGGGTCGACAATATACTTGGGCGAGTAGTGGCGATAACCCAACTTTTGAGAAGTTAGACAGGATTTTAGTCTGTACTGAATGGGAAAAGAAATTTCCTCTCACGTCGGTGCAGGCAAGAGACAGGAGTCACTCTGATCATACGCCATTACTATTGAATACTAGGGTGATGTTTCATCATAGAAAGCCACCATTGTTCAAATTTGAACGTGGTTGGTTGATTAGGGATGGTTTCTATGACTTGGTTGCTGATAAATGGCAATCTGAGACTAGAGGGGATACTGCTATGGAAAAATGGCAGAGTAAGATATTATCTCTTAGGCAATTTTTACGAGGATGGGCCAAACACATAGCTGGTCACAGCAAAAAAGAGAGGAAAAAATCATTTTGTTAATTGATGATCTCAATAAAAAAAGCAGAACATCGTGTTCTCTCAGATCAAGAATTAAGCTTGAAAAATTATCTTCGCGAGAGACGGGTGAATTTGTTGAGGGAGGAAGAAATTAAATGGTATGAGAGAGTTAAAACCAAAGATCTTTTGGAAGGTGATGATAACACTCAATATTTCCATTTGATTGCTAATGGCAAACACAGAAAACAGCACATCTTCAAACTAGATCATGAAGATGGTGTAATAGTGGGTGATGCTGCATTAAAAGAGCATATCACAAATTATTATAAGGGTTTGTTTGGATCACCAGAAGAAAATAATTTTAGGTTGGTGGAAACTCATAATCATGATTTGCCTCAGGTTTCTAATGAGGAAAATGATATCCTTATTGCACCTTTCACTGAAAAGGAGGTTAGAGAAGCGATTTTCCAAATGGAACACAATAAGTCACCTGGTCCTGATGGATTCCCTGCTGAATTTTATCAGGTCTTCTGGGATATTTTAAAAGGGGATCTCATGGCATTGTTCAATGATTTTTATCATGGGAACTTACCTCTGTTTAGTCTCAACTTTGGAATAATTACACTTCTTCCAAAAATAAAAGAGGCAATCAAAATACAACAATATCGACCTATATGCTTGCTTAATGTAAGTTTTAAAATCTTTACAAAAGTAGCCACTAATAGACTTATGGGTGTGTCTAATAAGGTGGTAAGCTCTTCTCAAACAGTTTTCATGCCAGGTCAAAATATTATGGAAGGAGTAGTGATACTACATGAAACTATTCATGAATTAAAGTCTAAGAAGCTCAATGGAGTAATTTTAAAACTTGACTTTGAAAAGGTCTATGATAAGGTTAAGTGGTCGTTTCTTCAGTAAACGCTTCGCATGAAGGGTTTCGGTCATGAGTGGTACTCATGGGTCGAACATTTTGTTACTAGCGGTAGTGTGGGCATTAAAGTTAATGATGATATTGGTCATTACTTTCAAACTAAAAAAGGGCTCCGACAGGGTGACCCAATGTCCCCTATCCTGTTTAACATAGTGGCTGATATGCTAGCAATTTTGATTAAGCGCGCGAAAGAGGATGGCCAGATCCAGGGTGTTATTCCTCACCTTATTGAGGATGGTTTGTCGATTCTGCAGTATGCCGATGATACTATCATTTTTATGAAACATGATATTGAGCAAGCTAAAAACATGAAGTTATTGCTTTGTGTATTCGAACAATTGTCGGGTCTAAAAATTAATTTTCACAAGAGCGAGATTTTTTGCTTTGGTGATGCTAGACAACAGGCATGTGATTACACTGACTTGTTTGGTTGTGGGATGGGCTCATATCCGTTCAAATACTTAGGTATTCTGATGCACTATCATAAGCTCCGTAATGCGGACTGGGGAGTCATAGAGGATAGATTTCAAAGAAAACTAAGTATGTGGAAGGCTAAGCATCTCTCTTATGGGGGTCGACTTGTGTTATTAAATTCTGTGCTAAGTAGTCTTCCTATGTTTATGATGTTTTTCTTTGAAGTTCCCAAGGGTGTTCTCAAAAAGTTGGATTCACTACTATAGCGAGGCTTATATCAGACGCACGATCATAGACGGTTTTGAAAAACCGTCTGTAATATGGAACATCACAAAAGGTTATGTACTCAAACCGTCAGTGCAGATATCACAGACGGTTTTATATTACAGCCGTCAGTGATGTAAGAAATATCACAGACGGTTTCTAAATGTAACCGTTTGTGATAGCTCTGATACTCATTACGAGCGGTTCAAGTAAAACCGTCAGTGAAATCCTGACGGTTATATAACACAACCGTCTGTAATATCTCTGATAGTCATTACGAGGCGGTTATATTTAGACACCGTTTGTGATATTTCTTGCATCACTGCATACTATAATATAAAACCGTCGTGATAAAACCGCTCGAGCCCGTAAACAGAGCCTCGATCCATCCACTTCATTTATAGGGTTTGGTTTCTATCCCGAGACTGGCATTTGTGGAAGTGAGGCGATTTTTGAAAAAAGGCCATTGATTTGAAGGGTGATATTAGATTCATTTGATTTTGGTGATCTAAGGTTAGTAATGAGTTCTCTAATTGCATGCATCAATTCAATATCTAGGTTGGTTAGGAGAGAATTAATTTAAAGATTGTTTGATTAGATCTAGCTTAATTGTAGCTGGATCCATATGTTGTTTGTGATATTTGGTTAGTAATGTGTTTTAATTGCATTATATTCAACATCTAGCTTGATAAGGAAGGAATTTGATGATTTTTTTAGATCTAGCTTGTAGAACCATGTGTTGGTTGTTTGATCTATAAGGTTAGCTAGTAATGGTTCTATTTGCATAATATTATATTCGATCATGATATAGCTAGCTAGCTTGTTAAGGATAGAATTTAAAGATTGTTTAGATCTAGCTTATAGATCAATTCAAGTCTTTTGGTGATCTAAGGTTAGTAATGGGTTCTAATTTCATTATTATATTGAAGATTAATTTGAATTGTGTTAATTATTTATTTGTGATGTAATTAAGGTATGTAATTGCATAATTAGTTTAAGAATGTGTGCATACGCACTACACAGTGCATAATATTTAACACTAAGTGTTACATGTGTAGCGTAGATGGATCGAAGTGGATGTCTACGCCGAGAACCGTCTGAGTGTTGAGTACCTTAATGGCGTCTCCACTTTCAAAAGAGCTGCAGAGGAGGATATATTTAATAAGGGGTGCAATTCATGTCATGTCAGGTGCATTGATTGCGAAAATCTGAAGATGTTTCAAAACTTCGGCAGATCGAAGCACACTTGATTCGAAGGGGTTTCAAAAGGGCTATACATGTTGGACCGGTCATGGCGAAGAGCATAATATCTGAGAAGCGACAAGTAGTGTTAATATCGTCGACGAAGTCAATGATATGTCGGATGATCATATCGATTGTGCTTCCGATGAGGACAAAGTTGAGGATGACAATTTGGATCGAGATCTTTTTGCGATGCGAAGAAACCTTGATAACGGGGAATATGGAAAGTTCGAGGGCTTGATGGAGGACTCGGAGAAACCTTTGTTCGCAGAGTGCAAGTTGAAATACACAAGGTTATCATCCGTGCTTGAACTACTCAAATTGAAGGCAAGCAACGGTTGGTCCGACAAGAGTTTCACAGCGCTGTTACGTCTATTGGCGGACATACTTCCAGAGGGAAACGAGTTGCCGACAACCACCTACAAAGCCAAGAAGGTTCTTTGTCCCTTGGGAATGGAAGTAGAAAGAATACATGCCTGTCCAAACGATTGTATTCTGTACCACAAAGAGTACACAAACTTGCATATATGTCCGGTGTGCAACGCATCCTGGTACAAGCGTAAGAGTCATTCAAATGATGATGGCGAGAGCATTGAGGTGAAAAAGGACCTCTGCTAAGGTGGCATGGTATCTCACTGTAATTCCCGTTTGAAGCGTTTGTTTGCGAACCCAAAGGAGGCAAAAGCATTGCGTTGGCACTTTGAGGGCGTAAGAATGATGGAATGCTAAGGCACCTGCCGATTCCATCGGTGGAGAAACATCGATAGGAGCTTTCAAGAATTCGGTGCGGATCCGAGAAATATAAGGTTTGGATTGAGTACAGATGGAATGAATCCTTTCGGTAACATGAGCGTAAGCATAGCACTTGGCGTAAATCTCTGTATCTACAACCTTCCTCGTTGGTTGTATATGAAGCGGAAGTACATTTTGTTGTGCATGCTTATCCAAGGATCGAAACAACACAGGAGCGATCTTGATATGTACCTAGCTCCATTGGTGGAAGATCTAAAACACTGTGGGTTACCGGGTACACGTATAGGATGCGTACAAGCGAGAGAACTTTACTTTGCATCGCTTGTTGTTACGCACCATAAATGATTACCCTACCCTTGCTAACTGCTCGGCCGAGTACAAAAGGAACCAAAGATCGCACTCACCGCTTAGATGATACCGAGAGTTTATGGTGAATCACTCCCATAAAACCGTGTACATGCGTCATTTGAGGTTCCTTTGAGGAATCACCCATATCGCAAGATGAAGCAACTTTTCGACGGAAGGAGCGAAAATGGTTCAGCTCCAAGCGTTTGAGCGGGAGAGATGTTCATGACATTGTTAAGAATTTGGATGTTGCGTATGGAAAAGGACGTAAATCAAGTACCCGTGAAAAGAGCATGTGGAAGAAGAGATCAAAATGCAGGACCTACCTTACTGGGAGCACCTAGAAGTTCGCCTTTGCATCGATGTCATGCACGAGGAAGAATGTGCGTGACGGCGTGATTGGTCTCTTACTCAACATTAAGGGTAAAACAAAGGATGGTATCAACGCATGCGGCTTGACTTGGTCGATATGGGCATAAGACACGAGTTAGCACCGAAAAGAGGCGATAAAGGTTGTACATACTTGGAACACCTTGTTATACTCTGTCAAAGGCGAAAGAACTGAACTATGCGATTGCTTGCATGGTGTGAAAGTTTCGTCGGTTACTCCTCAACATGAAGAGACTTGTTTAGTTGGAAGATTTGAAATTAACTTGACATGAAGTCTCATGATTGTCATGTCTTGATGACACAGATGCTCCTTGTCGCAATTAGAAGTATTTTCTTTGGTCAAGGTCAGAGACAATCACTAGGTCGTGTTATTTCTTTAACACAATCGCCGAAGGTCATCAATCGAAGGACTAGATACTCGCAAGTCGAGGTGGTGATGACTCTATGTAATCTTGAGATGTATTTCCCTCCATCATTTTTCGATATCATGGTCCATCTCATTGTTCACCTTGTGACAGAGATAAAGATATGCGGGCCAGTGTTCCTACGTAGCATGTACCCGTTCGAGAGGTACATGGGAATTCTCAAGTCTTACGTATGGAATCGATCTCGTCCGGAGGGTAGCATTGTCGAAGGTTATGCAACAGAAGAGGCCGTCGAGTTCTGCGTCGATTACATGGCCTAGGTCGAACCGATAGGTGTGCCTCGATCTCGCCATGAGGGGAGGCTCCAGGGTATCGGGACCATCGGAAGGAAAGCAATCACGCCTGATTCGGTTGCGTATGCTCGAGCCCATTTCACGGTTTTGCAACACATGGCTGTAGTGTCCGCCTATATCGTCGAGCACAAGCAATGGCTAAGGCAAGAGAATCCAAAGCACGGTAGGAGTATTGGATCACGAGGCAAAGATAACCTTGATTCAACAAATGGTTGAAGGAGCGACCTATCCTTTGGGAGCTCGTCAGATGACACGCTGACATGGTTGGCAAAAGGACCAACTTTTACAGTTGTCACATGGAAAGGATATGACTTAAATGGGTACACATTTTACACGAGAGATCAGGATATGAAGAGCACAAACCGTAAGCAAGCGGTGTCGCATAGATGCATTCAATAATACCCTTTGGGTTGACAAGGAGCTCCTACTATGGGTTCATAGAGGAGATATAGGAGCTCGACTACGTACTTTTAAGATTCCCTATTCAGGTGCCGTTGGGTCCACCTCCAAAGACGTGAAGGTTGACAAGAATGGCATCACTATCAGAGACCTCGAGCGTGTCGGATACCAAGATGAACCATTCGTACTCGCTAACCAAGTTGTTCAAGTCTTCTATGTAACCAACCCGTCCAACAAGAAGCGCCACGTAGTTCTTGAGGAAAAAGGAGAATTGTCGGAGTTGAGAATGTAGTAGATGAGGAAGAGTACAATCAATTTGATGAGTTGCCACCTATCGAAATGACATCTGGTCCCGAAAAATAACATGAGGAAGCAAGCTACACGCGTCGATCATCATGAAGGGCTAATTTTCATACAAAAGAATAAGCATGTGATGGCGTAGTTATGAGAAGGGTGCATTGTCATCATGTTTACTAATTTTCATGTGTAATAATATTACATTAATGCTATTGTAAAGATGATACGACCCATCATGCTTTGTACATATGATTGTGATGATCTTTGTAAGTAGCTTGTGAAGTATCTGAATTATGTATATAGGACTATGATGATCTTTGTAAGTAGCTTGTGAAGCATCTAGATTGATGGAAAAGATGCGAGTATAAGAGCAAGTATTTATTCCTTAATATCAATATGATTCCAAATACATGATTCAAAGATGGCCATTCAGACATAATTGATGAGAAGAAATAAATTATGTAGACTATGGCAAACAAGAATAGAATCATGTCTACTTTGTGTAACATCCCAAAATTTGAAGTTTTGGAATGTTTAAATTCAAAAGTGAACCATTTGCATTTTCTTGAATTAATTACAGCTTAATTTGAATTTTCTAATAATTGTAAGATTTAATTTGATTAATCTATGGATCAAATTAAAGGTTTTCAGTTTTTATTAGGTTCCTTGTGCTTCAAGGAATTTTTCTGTATTTTTGGAGATTTTTCTGAATTTATTCGGTATTTATTTGAATTTATTTGGATTTATTTGAATTTTTGGAATTAAATCAATTCGGAAATTGTTTTTATTTTTGAAAACTCATTCGGGCCGAATCTCTCCCGGCCCATCACTCAGGTTCGTCGGCCCAGGCAGCTGGCCAAGGCATCTATCTGCTCGACCTGCGACACGCGTCCGGCTGGATCCTCCAGTCGCCTCATTGCCGCCGCCCCATGAAACCCTAGCCACGCCGGAGTCCTCGCGCCGGACGCCGTTTTCCTCGGTCTCCACGTTTTGCACGCCTCCCGGGGCTATTTAAGACCCCGAGGACGTCATCCAGGTTCGCCTCTCTGCTGCACTTTGCCCTAGCTCTCGCCAGACGAGCCGCCGCCATCATCTCGCATAAGCTTCGCGAAGTTCACCCACCGTCCCGAAGACTTTCGCCGCCGTTTTCTTCACCTCCGGTCGTCCTCCGCCGTGATCGGTTGCACCATCGAACTCGGCGCGTCGAACTCTCCCAGATCCGCACTCCCTTCCGCCCGATCAGCCGCCCATTCGCCGCGCCGTGGGTCATCTTCCTCGGCTCCGGTAAGTGTCGCCGCCCCTCGCCGTCGAGTTCCTTCACGAGCTCTCCGCCGTCCGATCGCCCTCCGACGTCTCGGATCAAGTCGCGTCATTCCCGCCGCATCTTCATCCCGTGGCCGTCCGATTCGGAGCCAACGTCCTAGATCTTGCCGCATGGCGAAACCACCGTCTTTGCGTCGCATCGCTATGCGGGGCCGCCGCGTGTGTGCCAAGTCGGCGCCCACCTCAGCCCTAGCCGCCGCGTGGCATGCCACGTCGTCGCGGTCTGCCACATCACCCGAATGTCGCCTCGGTGCGCTTGGTTCACCGTGGACCGAGTCTCTGACTCGTGGGTCCCACATGTCAGCCGAAAATTTTATTTTCTTTTCTGATTTTCCGAAAAACCGAAAATCCCAGCCAATCACAAGCCGACACGTGTCACCCTTACCGAAATTTTCTGATTTTCTCTGAATTAAATCTTCCGAAGGCCCGTTCTCCTTCGTCCGAACTCCGATTGAGCCGATTCAAATTTCTAAATTTTTGTAAAATCGAGATCTACATTCCAGAACCATTTATTTTCAATTTTGAGCTTGTTTTCTCCTCTGTTTTGTATTTATTTGGTTTCGTTACTTTATTTTCCGGTAGACGCGAATCCCGAGGGAGTGAACGGAGACTTCGAAGACCAAGAATCAGCACTTGAACAACAAGGCAAGTCGTAGACCTTTGATCATATTGAACCCATGTTTGCAAAAGTACTTTATCTTATACAATTGCATGCTATTTGTGTAACAATGCTAGTTTATGGGAGTAACTATTTACCTGTTTGAGTATGCCCCTTTGATTATTGGAATGCCATGTATCCATTGTTAACCATAGGTTGGGACATTATTAGTTGGACATAATCATAGTACCAGCATTGGGTTATCGTAGCTATGCTTAGCCATGCTTAGTTGTCCGATGGGATTCATATCACCTGTGAGCTAATGTTAATCTTGACTTAATGAGATATTGAATTGTGGCTGTTGACCACTGTTGTAAAACTTGTTGTACCATGGCAGGGGATGCCATTGGTTTTGGGTTGAACAAAATGTTTCCCTCGGGCAATTGATCGTGCAGTAAAGGGGGTGTTGTTTAGCACATTGGGATGTGGCTGTCTTGCCTAAGACAATTTAAGGACTTAATCTTGTGCGCCATTGAACTGGGCCTAACCGTGCAACCACAAGTCCGGTATGGGACGGACCTAGCTGATTAATTTGCAATGTCCAGACTTGAGTATTGCCAGTGGTTGGTGTGGGTTCCGAGATGGACGGGTAGACTCACATGGCTCGGGGCGAAACCTTAGAGGGCAGTACTGGGTTTAGACATGCATTGTAAAAGCTTTGTAGTGATCTCTCTGCCGACACATCAAAGGAAGTGTGTTCTTAGCGCTTGGCATTAAGGGGTGATCATGTCTTGTGGGTAAAGCTGTACAACCTCTGCAGAGTGTAAACTATTGAATAGCCGTGTCGCGGTCATGGACAAGCCAGGGATTTCACACGGGGTATAGAGTATTTTCTTGAAATGTGGAATGGTTGGGATGTGAGCGGGAGTTCATCGTTGTTTGTTGTCTCAAGCTATCTTTGTTGAATTGTGTGGTTGATACTTGTTTCGAATGATGTAGGGTGATGCCTCATCATTCTGTTCATGTTGTCTACCATTAATTTATCAGATTATTTATTATTGTTTTATTCAAACCGCCTTCAATCTATTTATTGTATTTAAATTCAAGTTATTGCTTTTTGCAAATGAACCATATAACTATCCTTTGTCAAGCCGTGCATGAATATATTGCATCATTTCCCTACGGCTTGTTGTGTACGTTTTGTACTCACGGCTTTATGCCCCTGTTGTTCAGTTGCTGAGGAAGGACCAGGCAATGAGTATCAAGAGGAGGAGTACTATGAAGACTTCGTAGACTAGGAGGGCGTTTTCCCCAGACGATTGCCTGTGGCATGTCGAATGGCCCAAGTTATTTTATTTTCGCTGCAATAGTTTATTTGTTTCTTTAGCCAAGAGGCATTGGTGTATGAACCTTGACCATAAGGTCGTTTGCTTTATTCAATGATAATTTGTTTCTTCTTAGTTATTTCGATGTATGGAATGATATGTTATCTATGTTTTCACTGTGTGCACTAAGCGTGATCTGGACTAGTGCGGTATACCTGAGGGTTTGGATTTGCATATCCGGGTCCCGACCGAGATGGTATCAGAGCCATATCGACTGTAGGCCGCTTTCTTAGTTAGCATAGTCTTCAAAATTATTTTCTAAATCAAACCAATAAATTGGTATTTAATAGTTTGTCTCTTCTCATCTTATTCTTAGGTTCTTATTCCTCTCCTTTGCTGAAACATTGCTTTGAAATTTAAATTGATCTTATCCCATTAAACTTCTTGAAAGCCATGGATCTTCGCAAGAACCAAATCAAGGGGCGATGATAAAGCCGTCAAGAGTATATCAGAAGACTACCATATAAGATAGGTTTGTGGTGCTCTATGGTGTTTGAGCATGCCATTCTCTTTTGGTTTACTACGTTTAGTCTGCGTATACTAGGATTTTTGTTGCTATGTGTCGGGTATGTTGTACACTTGCCTCCAAAGACGGTGTTACAAGCTGTACCTTAAGTTGAAAGCTTTATTTGGTTCTTTATTTGTTAGCCTTTTCGCTATGTCTTTGGTTGACCTTTGTTCTTGGGTATTACCTTCTCCCTATAGGACCTTACCACTTTCCTATTGCTTTTCCCTCTTACCTATTAAACCCTTGTCTTTGCATCGCAGATGGTTGACACTGATTCGAGCCTACGCGATTCACGGTGGATGCCAATGCTAATGCAGCGCCGATGCCACCCGCCACCACCTCCTGTAGTGACGAACAGAACTTGGGACATTTCTTGGCAGCTCGGACTCGACTTATGAATACAATGATGCGAGAATATGAACAATATGATGAATCGGCAGAATCGATCATAGATTGCCCTAGCAAACTTGTTGAACCAACAAAATCAAGCTGCTGCTGCTGTTGCTGCCGCACCTCCTCCAGCTCGCCCTCAGTCCAAGCTAGCAGAATTCATGAGGACTCGTCCGCCTACCTTCTCCAACTCCTTAGAACCATTGGATGCAGATGATTGGATTCGCTCCATTGAAAAGAAGCTCGCTATTGCTCAATGCACAGATCATGAGAAGGTTCTTTATGCCGCTCATCAGTTTGAAGGCACCGCCCATTGAATGGTGGGAGAACTACATTGCCGCCCATGATGACCCTCAAACCATCACTTGGGCGAGTTTTCATTGCCGCCATCCCCATATCCCTGATGGAAAGGTAGAGATGAAGAAGAATGAGTTCAGGGAGCTAAAGCAAGAAGGGATGTCAGTGAGTGAATATCTCAATAAGTTCACTCAACTTGATCGCTATGCCCCAGAAGATGTAGCCACAGATGATACTCACCAGAAAAGGTTCAAGCGTGGGCTCAACCCAGGTTTAAAGGTACAAGTCATTGGCAACGACTATGCAGATTTTCAGCATCTGGTGGATAAAGCTATGCTAATCGAGGAGTCTCGTCGTGAGTTGGAAGAATCCCGCAAGAGAAAGATGATGCAACATGGAGCTCATCAGAATCACCCGTAGAGAGCCAGGTCCAATGCTCAACGACACCTTTCGTTTCACTACTCCTCCATCAAGATTCAGACACTGCACGGCAGACTCGCCCGGCTCCTTCAGCAATCCTAACATCAACGCCAACAGCAATCCGCCTCAGAAGACCAGTAATCTAGCTGCAGGAGTCACATGCTTCAATTGCCATGGCGTGGTCACTATGCCAATAATTGCCCCGGAAGCAAAATCGTGACGCCTGCTCGTTTCAACACAGGATCGACACTACCAAGACCCCGCACCAGAACAGGACGTGGAGCCTCCTGACCCCAAATCAAGCTACCAGACTCCACCTTTGTTGGAAGAGGCGCGTGAATCATGTCACCACCGAGGATGCCCAGTGCATCGGACGTCATACTAGGTAAGCTCCTAGTCAACTCAAAGATCTGCCATGGTTTTGTTTGATTACGAGCTACACATTCGCTTGTTTCTGGAATTTTCTTGCAAATCATCACTTAAAGACAAGGCCTTTGAAAACTGTTTTATTAGTGCAATCACAGGTTCGGATTTGAGTACGAACCAAGGCTGCCCGGTTAAGATATTAATCGGAGGGTAGAATTCTAGCCAACCTCATTGTCCTAGACACCAAATCCTAGATATAATCCTAGGAATGGATTGGCTCTCCAAGAACCAAGCGGTTTTGGATTGTGGAAATAGAGATCACATTAACCGGTCGAGATGGAACAAAGCTAAAGTTTCAAGTGCAGTGAGATCAGTCTAAAGGAACAAAAGTTTGTAGTGCCAAAGGAATAAATTTGGAAGATGTGCCAATTGCTAGAGATTTTCCTGATGTGTTTCCAGATGAGTTGCCCGGAATGCCACCGGATAGAGATATAGAGTTTTTGATTGAGCTAGTTCCTGGAACGCCACCCATCTCCAAGAGACCGTATAGGATGCCTGCTAATGAGTTAGCTGAAGTAAAGAAACAGATCAAAGAGTTGCAAGATCAGGGTTTTGTTAGACCAAGTTCTTCGCCATGGGGAGCCCCAGTTCTTCTAGTGGAAAAGAAGGATGGAACTCAGAGGATGTGTGTAGACTATCGTGCTCTAAATGAGGTCACCATTAAGAATAAGTACCCTCTGCCAAGGATTGATGATTTGTTTGACCAGCTTCAAGGAGCAGGAGTATTCTCGAAGGTTGACTTGAGGTCAGGTTACCATCAATTGAAGATTCGTAAAGAGGATATACCCAAAACAGCTTTTGTGACTCGGTATGGACAGTATGAGTATACCGTGATGTCTTTTGGTTTGACCAATGCCCCTGCCTATTTCATGACCCTAATGAATAAAGTATTCATGGAATATTTAGACAAGTTTGTCGTTGTCTTTATTGATGACATTCTGGTCTATTCCAAGAGTGAGGAAGAACATGAGGATCACTTGCGGAAAGTGTTGACAAAGCTAAGAGAACATCAACTCTATGCCATGTTCAGTAAATGTGAGTTCTGGATGAAAGAAGTTGCTTTCCTAGGTCACGTTATATCGGGCGAAGGTGTCGCTGTTGACCCTGGTAAAGTGAGAGGTGTGCTCAATTGGGAGTCGCCGAAGACGGTAACCCAAGTTAGAAGTTTCCTTGGAATGGCGGGATACTATCACCGTTTCATAGAAGGTTTTTCCAGAAAAGCTAGACCGCTCACTCAGCTTTTGAAAATGGAGAAGAAATTTGCTTGGACATCAGAGTGTGAGCGAAGTTTTCAGGAGCTAAAGAAGTGTTTGACAACTGCCCCAGTGCTTGTTTTGCCAGATATTAGAAAGGATTTTGAGATATTTTGTGATGCATCCCGTTAAGGACTCGGTTGTGTGCTAATGCAAGATAAGAAGGTTGTGGCATATGCTTCAAGGTCGGTGAGGCCACATGAAGGCAACTATCCAGACCCATGATTTGGAATTAGCTGCAGTAGTGTATGCTTTAAAGATTTGGCGTCATTACCTCATCCAGAATCGCTGTGAGGTGTACACCGATCATAAGAGCTCAAGTACATTTTTACCCAAGCCGAACTCAATATGAGGCAAAGAAGATGGTTAGAGTTAATCAAGAACTATGACATTGGTATTCATTATCATCTAGGCAAAGCCAATGTCGTAGCTGATGCTTTAAGTAGAAAGAGTTATTGTAATACCCTGATGATTAAAGAAAGCCAGCCAGCTCTCTATGAGGAATTTTGAAGCTTAGTCTGGAAGTGGTTGAGGAAGGTTACTTAGCTACTTTGGAAGTGCGTCCAACGTTGGAAGATCAGATTCGAGAAGCACAAGTTGATGATGCGGATATCAAGGAGATCAAGAGTAATATGAA
The DNA here is from genome assembly GCA_036346375.1 of Guadua angustifolia. NCBI lineage: Eukaryota > Viridiplantae > Streptophyta > Magnoliopsida > Poales > Poaceae > Guadua > Guadua angustifolia. The sequence goes on along the minus strand of CM070519.1, from coordinate 2,881,235 downwards.
GAAAGGAAAAGCCCCAGGTTTCACTGAAGATGAAAAGGGTACCCTTTGGTATGAGAATCGTATCTGTGTACCTGATCAGAAAGAACTCAAGGAACTGTTACTCAAAGAAGCCCATGAGACTTTGTACTCTATTCACCCAGGCAGTAGATGTACCAAGACCTCAAGGAAAGGTATTGGTGGCCTAGTATGAAGCGTGAGATTGCAGAATATGTTGCTCTTTGTGATGTTTGCCAGAAGGTTAAAACAGAGCATCAGAGGCCAGCAGGATTGCTTCAGCCATTGAAGATTCCAGAGTGGAAGTGGGAAGAGATTGGCATGGATTTCATTACCGGACTCCCTAAGACCCAAGCAGGTTATGATTCGATCTGGGTGATAGTGGATCGATTGACTAAGGTAGCTCACTTCATTCCGATTAAGACTACCTACAGGAGATAAATTGGCGAATTATATATGTCAAGGATTGTCGGTCTTCATGGAGTGCCTAAGAAGATAGTCTCCGATAGAGGAACTCGGTTTACCTCTCGCTTTTTGGCGAGTTTGCATGAAGCTATGGGAACTCATCTCGGGTTTAGTATCGCCTATCACCCTCGGATCGATGGACAAACCGGCGCGTGAACGATTCTTGAAGACATGTTAAGAGCACGTGCCTAACCTATGGAGCTAAGTGGGACAAGTGTTTGCCCTATGCAAAGTTTTCATACAACAATAGCTATCAAGCTAGCCTGCAAATGTCTCCTTTTGAAGCCTTATATGGAAGAAAGTGCAGAACCCCTCTTAATTGGAAGGAGACGGAGAAAAGATGTTATTTGGTCTGCCATCTTGCAAGAAGTCAAGAGCAAGTATGCTTAATTCGAGACAAGTTGAGGATAACTCAAAGGCATGTAAGAGTTATGCGATAATCGTCGCCGAGATTTGAGTTTCGAGCCCAATGATTATGTGTATCTCGAGTCACACCTCTTAAAGGAGTTAAGAGATTTCAAGTAAAAGGAAACTTGCCCCTAGATATGTTGGACCGCTCAAAGTCTTGGAACGAAGAGGAGAAGTTGCTTACAAGCTTGAGTTGCCTCGGTCCTTATTTGGAATCCATGATGTGTTCCATGTGTCTCGATTGAAGAAGTGCTGCGAGTGCGAAGAGCAGATGCCGTTGGAAGCTATCGATTTGTAAGAGGATCTCACTTACAAGGAGGCGAGAAGTGAAGATATTGGATGTTGCGAGCGCATCACGAGAAGCGAGATCATCCGTTTTGCAAAGTCCATTGGAGTAATCATTCGTAAGAGGAAGCCACTTGGGAGCGAGAAGAGGATCTCAAGTCCCAGTTTCCCCACCTATTCTCTAGCCAGTCCGAATCTCGGGGTCGAGATTCCATTTAAGGGGGGGAGCTTTGTAACATCCCAAAATTTGAAGTTTTGGAATGTTTAAATTCAAAAGTGAACCATTTGCATTTCTTGAATTAATTACAGCTTAATTTGAATTTTCTAATAATTATAAGATTTAATTTGATTAATCTGTATTTTTGGAGATTTTTCTGAATTTATTCGGTATTTATTTGAATTTATTTGGATTTATCTGAATTTTTGGAATTAAATCAATTCGGAAATTGTTTTTATTTTTGAAAACTCATTCGGGCCGAATCTCTCCTACCATCATCGTGCTTCGTCGGCCACCCGACTCATGGCGCTCTCGCCGACCTGCGACACGCGTCCGGCTGGATCCTCCGCGTCGCCTCATTGCTTGCCGCCCCATGAAACCCTAGCCACGCCGGAGTCCTCGCGCCGCACGCCATTTTCCTCGGTCTCCGCGTTTTGCACGCCTCCCGGGGCTATTTAAGACCCCGAGGACGTCATCCCAATGTTCGCCTCTCTGCTGCGCCCACTTTGCCCTAGCTTCGCCAAGACGAGCCGCCGCCATCATCTCGCACAAGCTCGCCGAAGTTCACCCACCGCCCCGAAGACTTTCGCCGTTTTCTTCACCTCCGGCCGTCCTCGCGCGTGATCGGTTGCACCATCGAACTTCGGCGCGTCGAACTCTCCCAGATCCGCGACTCCCTTCCGCCCGATCCGCCGCCCATTCACCGCGCTGGGTGGTCGTCTTCCTCGGCTCCGGTAAGTGCGCGCCGCCCCTCGCCGTCGAGTTCCTTCACGAGCTCTCCGCCGTCCGATCAACCTCGACGTCTCGGATCAAGCCGCGTCATCCCCGCCGCATCTTCATCCCGTGGCCGTCCGATTCGGAGCCAACGTCCTAGATCTTGCTGCGTGGCCGAACACTGCACCCGTTCTGCGTCATCGCTTGCGTGGCCGCCGCGTGTGTGCCAAGTCGGCGCCCACCTCAGCCCTAGCCGCCGCATGGCATGCCACGTCGTCGCGGTCTGCCACATCACCCGAATGTCGCCTCGGTGCGCTTGGTTCACCGTGGACCGAGTCTCTGACTCGTTGGTCCCACATGTCAGCCGAAAATTTTATTTTCTTTTCTGATTTTCTGAAAAACCGAAAATCCCAGCCAATCACATGCCGACACGTGTCACCCTTACCGAAATTTTCTGATTTTCTCTGAATTAAATCTTCCGAAGGCCCGTTCTCCTTCGTCCGAACTCCGATTGAGCCGATTCAAATTTCTAATTTTTTGTAAAATCAAGATCTACATTCCAGAACCATTTATTTTCAATTTTGAGCTTGTTTTCTCCTCTGTTTTGTATTTATTTGGTTTCGTTGCTTTATTTTCCAGTAGACGCGAATCCCGAGGGAGTGAACGGAGACTTCGAAGACCAAGAATCAGCACTTGAACAACAAGGCAAGTTGTAGACCTTTGATCATATTGAACCCATGTTTGCAAAAGTACTTTGTCTTATACAATTGCATGCTATTTGTGTAACAATGCTAGTTTATGGGAGTAGCTATTTACCTGTTTGAGTATGCCCCTTTGATTATTGGAATGCCATGTATCCATTGTTAACCATAGGTTGGAACATTATTAGTTGGACATAATCATAGTACCAGCATTGGGTTATCGTAGCTATGCTTAGTTGTCCGATGGGATTCATATCACCGTGAGCTAATGTTAATCTAGACTTAATGAGATATTGAATTGTGGTCATTGACCCTGTTGTAAAACTTGTTGTACCATGGCAGGGATGCCATTGGTTTTGGGTTGAACAAAATGTTTCCCTCGGGCAATTGATCGTGCAATAAAGGGGTCTTTGTTTAGCACGTTGGGATGTGGCTGTCTTGCCTAAGACAATTTAAGGACTTAATCTTGTGCGCCATTGAACTGGGCCTAACCGTGCAACCACAAGTCCGGTATGGGATGGACCTAGCTGATTAATTTGCAATGTCCAGACTTGAGTATTGCCAGTGGTTGGTGTGGGTTCCGAGATGGACGGGTAGACTCACATGGCTCGGGGCGAAACCTTAGAGGGTAGTACTGGGTTTAGACATGCATTGTAAAAGCTTTGTAGTGTTCTCTCTGCCGACACATCAAAGGAAGTGTGTTCTTAGCGCTTGGCATTAAGGGGTGATCATGTCTTGTGGGTAAAGCTGTACAACCTCTGCAGAGTGTAAACTATTCGAATAGCCGTGTCCGCGATCATGGACAAGCCCGGGGATTTCACACAGGGTATAGAGTATTTTCTTGAAATGTGGAATGGTTGGGATGTGAACGGGGAGTTCACTGTTGTTTGTTGTCTCAAGCTATACTGTTGAATTGTGTGGTTGATACTTGTTTCGAATGATGTAGGGTGATGCCTCATCATTCTGTTCATGTTGTCTACCATTAATTTATCAGATTATTTATTATTGTTTTATTCAAACCGCCTTCAATCTATTTATTGTATTTAAATTCAAGTTATTGCTTTTTGCAAATGAACCATATAACTATCCTTTGTCAAGCCGTGCATGAATATATTGCATCATTTCCCTACGGCTTGTTGTGTACGTTTTGTACTCACGGCTTTATGCCCCTGTTGTTCAGTTGCTGAGGAAGGACCAGGCAATGAGTATCAAGAGGAGTACTATGAAGACTACGTCGACTAGGAGGGCGTTTTCCCCAGACGATTGCCTGTGGCTTGTCGAATGGCCCAAGTTATTTTATTTCCACTGCAATAGTTTATTTGTTTCTTTAGCCAAGAGGCATTGGTGTATGAACCTTGACTATAAGGTCGTTTGCTTTATTCAATGATAATTTATTTCTTCTTAGTTATTTCGATGTATGGAATGATAAGTCATCTATGTTTCCACTGTGTGCACTAGCGTGATCCTGGACTAGTGCGGTATACGCAGAGGGTTTTGGATTTGCATATCCGGGTCCCGACACTTTGGCAATATGGAAATATTTGTATGTGATTGCTCTCAGATTTTAGGGTTTGAATTGAGGATTAGAATCTCCACTTCAACCGCAGTACAGTCTATATTCTGTTAAAGACAACTTTCCCAGAAGATACAACAAAGTGACATGCATAAGAGATCGAATCAATGCATAAGTGAATGTCGATGAATAAGTATATATCACTGACGGTTCTATAACATAACGATGCGTGATGTTATTTTACCACGCATTTATTCTATTTTATAACCGTCAGTGATATCTTAACATCACGAGCGGTTCTATTATATAACCGCTCGTGATATGTTAACATCATGCATCGTTCTATTATATAGCTATGCTCGTGATATCTTAACATCATAGATCGTTATGTTATAGAACCGCTCTGTGATAGTAACATCACTGCATCGTTATCTTTAGAACCGCTCGTGATATAATCTCCTATATATACCCCCCGCACGTAGACCTCATTCACAGCGCGTCAAACCCTAACCCTCTGTCACATTTTGTCTCCTGCGGCGGCCTCCCCCTCGGCATACGTGCTTCCGCGGCGGCCTCCCCCTCTCGGCGTCCTCCCCGGCATCGACCTCCCCCTCGGTGTCCTCCCCCGCAGCGAAGTGCTCCCCATCGTTCTGCTCTCCGGTGGCCACAGGGTGGACGCTGTGTTCTTGTGTTGCTTCTTCTGCATCTCGGGCTTTGCCTCGTCTGGTGGCTGCGTGTGTAGCCCATGCTTCTGAGCAGCTTCGCGTGTTGCTCTGTTGTAAGTTCTTCGGTACTGCACTTTTTTCTTGATACTTGTTGGCTGTTATTTGGGTTGCTTAATGAACATGACGTTTAATGAAATGATCTAAGCATTGAACTGGTGGACTTGCATGATTGAAATTATTGATCACTATTTCGTCCAATCAGACATTACGGAATAGTTTTGATTCTATCGATTAGGTTTCAATGTCTCGTACATTGTATGGTTCGTTGACATTAATCAATATGTTTGGTTAAGTCTCGCTAATTTCGATTAGAACATCATTACTTAATTTATGAGTCTACCGATCTGAATTTAGTACTTCTTTGGTAGAGACCTCTGGTTTAGCCACGCTTATTTGGTTCAATCAAGATCTTTTGTTGAACTGATCCAAATTGTTGTATCTGTGGGTCAAGGGTTGTGGTTTGGTTTGATCAAGAGATAGTGCTGAATTAATTTGAACCTATTGGTCCTATTGCTATATTGTCGATCTGAATGGACATTCACTTGTAGTTAAACCTAACAAGTTTCTAGTCGTCTTGAATTCAAATTGATATTGTAACAAAGGAACATTTGTTTAATCAATTCTTATGCAAGCTAAGGTGGTAAGAGTTCAAGGCTTAAGTCGTTGAATTAAATAGTCTAGCCCATTTGTGATTGAGGTGAAGATTCTAATCTTCATTCAAACCCAATAGTCTGAGAGCAATCAAATTCTATTACCTCCATATTGCCATAGTAGTCATGATTTATTATATGAATGACATAATGCTGCCTTTATGTGATCTGTTGCCATATGTGTCATTTCGGATGATCATGAATCATGTTGTTTTGCTCATATTATTATATGGAATAATTAATAAAATCTCGCTCTTATACTCGCACTTATTTCTGCTTGTCTGCTGTGTGGATGTCCTAGTTTTAGGGGAGGTGCTGCCGAAATTTTTATTAAGTTCGGCAACCTCCTAGTTCGCTTGTTTTTGTCATGCGGGGCCTTACGTATGGTCGGCGCAAGAAGAATACCAACCTTGATCTTCAGGGGAATTCGGTTTAGAGTCAGTTGGAAGTAATTTATTAGTTTCCTTGTTTGTTCCTCCTCCTCTATGACTCGTCCTAGCCACCTTGCCGCGCGACAGACATCACGGCTTCCTCGTCGCGCCGCAGGTGGGCTAGGGCGCACCCTCCTCCCCCTCACCATTACTCCCTCCGTTCCAGTTCCACAAACTTATTCACTCTAATTTGATTTTATTTGTTCTTCTCTTTTAGTTCGCCTGAAACTATTTTAACTTACAAAGAAGATGTCGTCCTCTAATCCATCGTCTGAAGGAAATGATGTGCCCACAAAAGAAAAATCAACCCACGCTGCAAGAGGACCAAACAAAAGGCCAACAGACCGATATACCATTACGGAGATCGATCCAAAGGATGGGACCCCTACAAAGCCAAAAAAGGCAACGAATGCATTTCGGAGTATGTGCGGGATAGTAGCACGGGAACGGGTTCCGATCACGCTATCTTCCTGGAGGTTGCTGACTATTGAGACTCGCAATGCCTTGCTGACGGAAATTCTTTCATCGTTCGACATTCCAGAAGAATCCGCTCCCCTAGTGCGACGGTATGCACTGCTAGTGGCAGGAAAGACATAGAAGACCTTCAATCACACGCTTTTCATAGACTACATCAAGAAGGATATGGTTCCATACTCTAAGTATGGGTTCATTGATGAGGACACGTGGCGGCGTTTTGTTGAGATGAAGACGATAGACGAATTCGTGCATCAAAGTGAAGCAAACAAGGCCTTGCAGTAAGGAACACTCACCCCACGCACTCGCACCGCTGGCTCGTGGGGAAGAGAGCGCAATGGGACAGGAGGACGAGGAGGGTATCTCGCCATTTGCATCGATCACAGATCAACGTGCTAGAGACTGGCTAAGAGCGAGGTCAGCTGCCACGTCCTCCGCAACCGTCTCCTTTGTAAACCCCGTGGACGAGGAAGTCTGCCAACGCCTGGTAATATATAAATCGAACTACCAATTTTACGTAATTAGTCCATGACTTCATAAGTGAAATAACTTGTCGGGATCTTGCAGGTAGCGTTGAGTACACAATCGGGCGATGGCTCTTTTTTGCCAAACAGGGAGAAGGATGCACTATCCATGGCCTTGGGAAACAAGGAACACCCTGGTCGTAAACGAGGCAAAGGGGTTTTCGTTCCATGGAAAACTGGATTCCCAAACGACTCGGACAAATACCGAAATAAGAAGAGAACTAAAGCCGAGCGCGAGTCAAAGCTTATAAAGAATTTGGAGGAGAAGTTGAGAGGAGAGTTGAGAGAAGAGTTGAAGGAGGCGAGAGAAGAATTTTATGATAGGATAAGAAGCCTCGAGGAAAGGCTCAAGAATCAAGAAAGAAATCTCGCACAAGCCCCGTAAGTATGTCCGCAAGTCACCCCCACTCGTCCATAAGAGCAACTGTGCATCCGCCCTAACATAGATGAACATAGCGGAATTATCTCAGATGTGACATTAAGGTGGCCACGCAGGCAATCTCCAAGTGAGAATTAACAATGGCACTGTTCCTCCTACGGCTGCTTGGGGCATGGCATATCCATCCACTAAGGGGACCATGGTGCACGGTACCATGATGTGGACAGGGTATTTGATAGTTTCAAGATTGTCGATCTACAGAAGCCGCCAAACGACGAGATCGTGAAACTGGGAGATGCCATTGGCACATTCATCCAATGGCCTAGCAGCGACATCTCCCTGGTCGTCCCTTCTGTCATGCAACAACCGCAATGATCTGATTCGCCTATTGTATCTGATCAGTTAGCTACCAAATCAGCAGTCGTAGCCCAGACTCCACTTGATGTACATAATGTTGACTTATTTCCTGCCCATTCCTCTCCCGTGAAGGCTTCATACAAACCAAAGAAAGGCAAGGACAAACAGAAGAAAGGAAGGCAACAACAAATCGACTATCCATCTGCTGAGTTGGCTAAACAATACAAGCTAGGAGAGCCGTTACTAACGAAAGGCAGCGTAACTTCACTTAGTTTGTCTTGCCAACAATTGCATTTATGGTACACCCAACAAACTGGAAAGCCAGAGCATGAATGTACAACAAGTATCATGGTTAAGTTCGAGTATAAACATCTATTCAATGACTCAGCGGGGGGCTACTTCTCGGTCGATTTTCTGGACTTGTTCCATCTCTACAACCTCGACGCCTCGACGCCAAGACTCATGAGATCTTTGGACATTATAAGTGTGTGCTATCACGGTCTACATTCGCCTAATAGTGATAAATGTCCTCCAATATATATATAATTCGCCTTTGTATATATAGATACATGGTACTTGAAGCGATACGTAAGAAAGCAATGATAGGTTTCTCGACCCACATATAGTCTCAAAGCAAACCATGGATGAAGATATAAACATGGTCAAGAAATACGTGACAGAGGCATTGCTAGAACAAAAAGATAAAGAATTCATACTTCTACCGCATAACCCAGGGTAAGTGCTACACCACATGCTATACTTTGGTTTGTACTGTACACACAACTCTGTTTCGTTTATTGTCCATTAATTGTGATATACCTGTGTAGGTTTCACTGGGTTCTAATTGTAATTGAACCAGCCACAAACCGGGTTAAGTACCTTGATTACGGATGTGGCGGAAACCACGACTTGGTACTTATCGCAAAATTACTCACCAGGTAATCACGTTTCCTACGTACATGGTCGTGTAAGTTGTTCCAGGTTTATATTGCTATTGGAATGGCTTAGTCTAACCTTTTGCAATCTCGTAGAGCATTCAAAGTGTTGAAGGATCAGGCTAAACTACAGCATGATTTTGCCTTTCCGGTATCCGCTATACACAATAATCCTATATCAAACCTCGTAATAGTGACTCTAGAACTAACCTATTTTTATTTGCAGTACCACCAGCAAGGTCAGGGAAATAACCTATGTGGATTTTATGTTTGCCACAACATACAAGCCATCGTCAATACAAAAAATAGCAGTACGGTTGCAACTGCGTTGACTGAGACCCATTTGAGCAACATTAGAGGGAGAGTTTGTTACTTCCTGCTCACCGAAGTAATAAATAAAAAAGGCACGTTCCACACAGGCTGATAACTTCTGGAGTTGTACAATTGTCAAATGGTATTCATTTGGAAAATATGTCAAAAATTTGCGGTTATTCTTGTTTGTACGATTCATTGTATTGTCACATGATATTATCCTTAATACATATTTGCTCATCTTGAATGCAATAACTTAATTAACAATGTCTTGCTTGTTGAAACAAGATGTTTTTCCTACACCCTCAGCAGAACCTCCATTATTTATGGTTTGTTGTTCGAAATTTCCATCTACTTAGGTATTCTGCATCAATATTTAGGAGACAACCGATGTATAGGTATATGTTCCGCTTGATCAACCCGATACACCGGAGTGTGTGATTTGCTTCAATCAAGCTGCATCGTGGTTGCCGCCACTCGCCATGTCAAGTAAGGGTCTTGGTTGATTTATTAGTCGAGTTCCATCAACATTATCATAAGAAGGAGAAAAGCGCTACAAATGTTTATATTTTAAGTCTATCCCGATCGTATAAATCTGCTACAATGCATATAGGAAGTGTAGATATTGAATTACAACATCTATAACCTGGTTGTGCCTTGTAAATATCAAGTAGAAATATTGATGGAAATTTTAACAACACCATAAATAATGGAGGTTTTGTCAGTGTGGAAAAAAGGTCATCACAGACGGTTCTTATTTGTAACCGTCTGTGATAAGTTCGTATCACAGACGGTTATGATTTGAAACCGTCTGTGATATTTAATTATTACAGACGGTTTTAAATTAAAACTGTCTGTGATAATTAAATATCACCGACGGTTTATTAATAGATCCGTATGTGATATATATATTTTCAGACGGATGGAAAACCGTCTCTGATGATCTCCTTCATCACAGACTTATTGTTACTGACGGTTCACAAAACCGTCTCTGATGACGTTTGCGAACCGTCTGTGATGATGATTTCTGTAGTAGTGATTTCTATCGATCTCGGTTTTATTGGCAAGGTAATAACGAAAAGAGAAAATATCGTCTTGCTAAATGGGATATATTGTGTCACCCAAAAGATCAAGGTGGACTGGGTATTATAGATCTTCAGATTAAGAATAAATGTTTATTGAGCAAATGGTTATTTAAACTGTTGAATGAGGATGGGATCTGGCAGACCTTACATAGAAATAAATATTTAAGTTTGAACTATTTGTCCCAAGTTCATATTAAACCTGGGGACTCACACTTTTGGAGAGGTCTTTTAACGGTAAAGGATGATTTTCTGGCATGTGGATCCTTTCGGATAAGGGATGGCTCACAAACTAGGTTTTGGGAGGATATCTGGGTGGGTTCTACACCCCTTAAGGTACAATTTCCAAGTCTGTATAACATTGTTCATCAACCTCATAATTCCGTGGCAAAAGTAATGACTCAGATGCCACCTAATATTACTTTTCGAAGATTATTATTGGGTTAATCAGATATATGCCACTGCAGGAATCGGTTATTCGAGATTTATCATCGTTCCTTTCGTATTTCTAGATTTGCCATTACGAAACCGTGTTTATTCTAAATATGCCATTGCAGGCGACACGTGTCACTTTTGGTCAAATTGAGCGCATGACTCAGCCCATTCGGACGATTTTGCCCCTCCGTTTATTTTTATTTTATATTTAATTTAAGGCTAAAATGGTATTAATATTTTATAAAATTTTTTATCAAGATCTGAAATAGTATTATTAATCTTATATAAAGTTTTAAAAATTTATCTTTTATATTTAAATTTTAAAAATTCTGACATTGCTATTTTCAACTTTATTTTTCTATTTTTGAATTTCCAAAAGTTTTAAATGTAAGTTTTAATTTTTTATATTTTTACCAGAGGTAGATGAGGATCTCGGGTCACCAAGGTAAAAATCTTAGCTTTAGATCTTTTTTGGAGATTTCTACAAAATTCGACAAGACTTTGATGCGAGGGCAAAATCGTCCTAATTGCGCTCGGTTTGACCGAAGTGACACGTGTCGCTTTGCAATGGCATATTTAGAATAAACACGGTTTCATAATGGTAAATCTAGAAATACGAAAGGAACGATGGCAAATCTCGAATAACCCATTCCTGCAGTAGCATATATCTAATTAACCCATTATTATTTGGTGATAAACTCATAGCTTGGTACAATCTAGTAGCAAAATTAGCTATTTGTCAGCTTACTGATGGCAGGGATATTTTTCACTGGGGTCTTCATAGCCATGGCCAATTCTCTGTCCGATCTATGTATGGGTATTTGATGAACAAGGGCACTCCTTTTACCAGTAAATTCATTTGGAGGTTAAAACTACCTTTAAAAATTAAAATTTTCCTTTGGTATCTAAGACGAGGAGTAATTTTAACAAAGGATAATCTAGCTAGAAGAAATTGGAAGGGGAATCAACAATGTTGTTTCTGTAATTGTAATGAAACAATTCGTCATTTATTTTTTGATTGCTAGCACTCCAAAGTTATTTGGCGAATTGTTCATATTGCTACAGGTTTAACACCACCCAGGTCTATCTCTTATATGCTTGGTACTTGGTTAACAGGCATTGAGAAGTATGAAAAAAGACCGATTCTTGTGGGGGGTGCTGCACTATTATGGGCTATTTGGCGCACTCGAAATGATCTAATATTTGAGAAAAAACAATATTCTTCTTTCATGCAGGTTATCTTCAAGGGAACGTACTGGATGCGGTTTTGGGCATTATTGCAGTGTTAAGACAAAAGGGCGACCATTCGACGGGAAAGTCAAGCATTAGAGGTTGTGGCATTGGGCATTTTTGCCAAAAGCGGATAGAGAAGCAATCATAGAATTTGCTTTTAATTTTTAGTTCTTTTTGTTACTATTTCACTACAGATATACGATTGTCAACTTTGTAAAAACTCGGTTGTGTGCAATTGCAGAGACCGAATTTTATTCCTTATCAAAAAAAAACAATGAGAAGATTTCACATTGGCAGGTAGTTTTAAGCACATACACTTAAATTCTTCAACTTGAGTGGATTTATGAAATTCAAGTGTGAAACTGAAATGCTCAGTATTTGTCGTGGACAATTAATTGTTTAATTTCAAATCTTACTGTAGGATCGAAATACACTAATCTAGCAATCAGAGGGGGGTGAATGATTGCGCGGAAGCTAAAACCAAATTTTTGACTTTTGAAACACCCCAAACAAACTCAGATCGCTTGATTTGTATTCAACAAGAACCTTATTGCGTCGGACCAAATTTTCACATGTATGATGGACCAAACTTCGCTTCGGACAGAGAGTTTCACGTCTATGACGGACCAAATTTCTACTGTAGCAAAACCAAGTCAGTTTATGCCGGACCAAATGAAAACAGCCTGATATATGTTCACCAAAACAGTAATTCCCAAAGATCCAACCGTTGGATGGATGTGAAATTTTAATTGCAGAAACTACATTCAATTCTAAAGCTAACCCAAAAAGAATCGACTCAATCGGACCTATGGATTTAGAGTTATGTCCTTCACAAAATGGCTGAAACAAATCCCGATCTAATAGTGACGGACCAAATTCAGACCTGTGACGGACCAAATTTAAACAATAAGATTACCAAAGATTCAACCGTTAGATTGATATGAAATTTTAACTATAGAAACTAGATTCAATTATAAATTTAACCAAATAAAAATCAACTCGATCGGATCTACGGATCAAGAGATATTACATTCGCAAGATGACTAAATCAAGTGATGATGGAAATTGATTTCAAAAGCCACGACGGACCAATCTTGAGAACTTCAATTACAACGGACCAAACTTCAGACGGGACTGCAGCTATGCTGGACTGTAACATCCTAAAATTCAGGTTTTTAAAAATTTATATTTAAATTAGCTTTTCAAAAATTTTACATCAATCTTATTTGACTAAAGAAGCTTAATTTAGAATTTTTTAAATCTAAAACAATTTAATGTGCCTTTTGTGTGCATCAAGTAATTTAAAATTTAGTTTTTACAGTGTTCTTTGTATCTCAGGGAATTTCCCAAATTTGAGATTTGCTAGAAATTAATTAAAATTATTAATTTAAACATTTGGATGTTAATTGGATTTTTAATTTGAATTATTAATTGTTCGGGCAATTCTATATCCAAATTCCATTTCAAACCTTTCCTTTGAAATTCCATTTAAATTCATATTATTCTTCAAAATTTGGATTTTCATCGGTGTTCTAATTAACCTGGCATCCATATCCTTCCATAATTGGAGTTTAACCCTTTTCCATCCGCAAAGCCAAAATTTCAAATTCCGGTCCTTATTCGAAATTTCACCCGAGTTCCAAAATACTCCAAAAATCTCAAAACCCATTGCATTAGGCTCCAAATATTCTATAATATTTTTGGGAATTGTTCCAAGATTTTTAGAATCTCTCTAGTATTTTATCTCTTGCGCTTCCATCAAATCTATTATTTTAGTCCTGAAATTATCTAAATTCCAAAATTCATCCAAAATCAGCGAAACCAATTTTATTGGGTTCCATTTTATCCTTTAGGATTTTTAGGATCTTTTCTGGTATTTTTGGAGCTTGTTATCTATTTTATCTCGCGCGCTTTGATTTAGTACTATTCATCGTCTTCAACCTCCAACGATCCCATGAACAAAGTTACCCATGTCTAGCCTCATATTCAAATGCTCATATCTTTTGCAATTCTTAACGAAATCAAGTGAGGTCAGTTGTAAAACGACCGTGTCATCAAGGATTTCAATTCCCCAGCAATTACCCCCTCTGAAATCAAGTGAAACGGTCGCTGCAATCAATTCTTTGCCGTTTCATATTTAAGCCATAACTCTTCCGTTTCTCCTTCCCTCAATGTGTGTGACCACCCAAAATGTGTGTCTCAGACTCTCCAACACGGTGCTCACCCTTTCCCTCCATTTCCAGAACAGTTACCCATCCAAAAACCGAAGCCTTCCATCTCCCGGGCGCCCTCTCATCGGCCGATTTTGGCATCACGTTCCTTGCCGTCTGGGTGAGTTTTTCTGAGATCCAACCACATCACCTTGTGCCCCATGGTACCGTCTGTCTCCCCTCCAAATTTGATGCAGTTTCATCTGCGGAATCAAAAGTTATGGCCGTTCCAATCTCAAATCTTGTTTCTGCTCGTTCTCCTTTGTTTTTATGAATTTGATCGTGAATCTTTTTCTGTAGACTCATCTTGATGTCCTCTACATGGTGCTCATCCTAACTCAAGGTTTTACCGACGGGATTTGTGCATAAAAATCAATCTTCCCCGATCAGACTGCGTTCCAACGGCAGAAAACTTCGTCGCGCATTCCCTGTTGATCCAGAAGGTAAAACTCAGATCCGCTCATGTCATATTATGCCAAATGATTCCAGATAGCTCTCTGTAAAATTTGGTTAGGTTTCATCCATTATTTTAATAGTTATGATCATTTGATCTATTGGCTTTGATAGCCGTTCGTCGACAGTTTGTGTTCTGTCCGTTGGATTGCCTACAAATCCAGCTATACCGTTGAGTTCGTGTCGCCGAGTTCTATCAATTTCCCTTTGCTGTTCCATCCTCCGAAAATTTTAATATTCGTTATCGTCGCCTTTTTGCCACCGCTGCGCGTCGTCTTGTGCCGCTAACTATTTTGGTTTGTCATGGCCATGTCATTGTGTCCAGTAGATCATTATCCCCTGTTTTGCCCATCGGTGAAGTTCATTTGATCACCGGTTGCCGTCAAAGCCATGTTCTAGAATCTACCCGTCATCTCTTTGGCCTAGTCCTTCGTATCGGTGCGCGTTTCGGTTCGCCATACTTGGTAACATTTTAATCACAGAGCCAACCCTACCATTCTACCCTATGTCAAGTGTATCCATCCTTGAATCGTTTCGCTCAAACCCAAACTTAACCTTTGGTTCAATTTGGCGTTGCGTCCCGATATGTGTACCTCGCAGATCGCAAATCAAACTTGAGCCACATCATGACCTCGCTGCCCTACCATTGTACCGATGGTCGCCACCTTGTAATCTCATAAGTGTTCTGTTAACGCTTCACCTTCGTCGTTAATGTTCCATCGTTAACGTTCCATCGTTAACGTTCCGCCGATAACGTTCCGCTGTTAACATTTCGTCGTTAACGTTCTGCCGTTAACGCTTTGCTCTCGCTTCACTATCATCGCATGCGCGCATTCAAGCAAGAGCGTAGCGTGATGTCATTATCCTTTCTAACATTCCTATCTGTTCATATCATCGTCGCTTCATCAGCGTCAAATCTATTCATCGTCGTATGACTGAACCCTAGATCAAACCCTAGCCGATCGCTTATCGACCCTATGTGTTTGTGCCTTATCTTAGTAAACCCTAATTTATCGTTAACCCAAAAATCGTTTGTGGACTTGGTCAATAGGCCAATAGCCCATATGTCACTCTCCCGTGTCAAACCCTAATCTCACTCGCGTTCTAGCCCTATCTATTCCATTAGTCAACAAAAGTCAACACCGTGCCTGAGTTTAGTTCATCGTGAACCAAATCATTCTCGTGGACCCGATCTATAGATCAAGAGCCCATATGTCAATATATGTCCAATCGAGTTAATTAATCTCGAAGGATATTCCCTGAAATATACTCCGTTCTTCCCTAATTATCAGTCGTAACCTTCTCGATAAATCTTCTGAAAGCCTATTCTCTTTCATCCGATCTTCGATCAAATCTAAGTTCCTAAATTCAATCCCTTCCGTTCAGTACCAATTTAATATTAAATTGGAGTTTATTTGAATTGCTTTTGAGTTTTGTTGTATTTGTGCTTTTTTGTCATTAGACGTGTCGTCCAGAAGTTACCCGAAGTAGCAGAAGGACGAGGAAGTCAAAACGTTCGATTGAAGAGCAGCCAAAGGTTGAGGAAACCGAAGATCAATTACAAAGAGTAAAGAGCAGTTTATAGCAAGTGCCAGGCAAGTTGTGCTTTGATCATATTGCTCCCAGTTTTACAAATTTACTTTGATTCAAATTATTGCATGCTAGTTCAAGATTAAAATGATTTAAATTAATTTGGGATTAGTTATTCAATCCAATTGCTAATATCACCTTGCCATGATTATTTGTATGCCATAATTCATTTGTCACCCTAAGATGGTTGATTATTAATTGGTTGTTATTACTTGCCAACGTAGGTTGGTTAGACCATGTATAATTGCTTAGCCATGCCACGCAACTCATGTCTTTTGAAAATAAAAGGTTAATACTGATCAATGGATTATGAAATGTATTTGTGAAATGGTGTGGCGTGTTGCCACATGATGATGTTGATATGTGGAACCAGTGTGGTTCTACGTGGATGTTGAGTTATTGTTGGTATGTGTTGTTCAGTAATCAACCGGGGTGGTAAAGGATTTAGACTAGGGCAAGTGGCAAGTGGCTTTATGCCAGGTGGGCCATCGTGGCATTTCGGAGGGTTGAGTGTTGTGAGGGCTGTGTGCTAATTTTGAGAGAAGGATGTCTTGTCTTGGTCAGTTAAGGACTTCACCTTGCAAGCCTTTGACCTGAGTCACTCGTACAACCACATGTTTGAATGGAAAGACCTAGTTTAGTAGGATTCTGATATCTCACCTTTGATACCTCGGGGTGGCAGTTACACGAGGGTAACTGTATGGGGGAGCACGCCTGTGCTACGGCTTGGTACCCAATCCAACGGTGTTCGTCTGTCCTATACTTTAGCTCAGTATGAGGGAAGTGATAGTGAAGGGAACCCGAAGAGGTTCCTAGGTTGAGCCAGAAGTTTCTGAAAAGCTTTGTTGTGATCGCTCATTCGCATACTCTTGTATGGCGATTCACGGCTGACGTGGTGAGTTGATTGTATCTTGTGGGTAAAGTGTACAACCTCTGCAGAGTGTAAAAACTACTATTCGAATAGCCGAGTCCACGGAATTGGACAAAGCTCGGGAATTACAGTCAAGGGTTAGATTTTGATAAAAATGAGGTTGGGAATGTGGACAATGTGAGATGGAAATTGGTTAAGCAAGAGAAATGCTTCACTTGAGAATGATTACGAAATTTATTATGGGTATTACTTGTTTTACTTCTTTTCAATCTATTTATGATATTCATTTGGAAATGCTGTTTTATGCAAAATAGCCAATTTAGCCATTCAATTGGAATAAGCTGTGCATATAGTTATTTAGACTTGCATTCTGTGCACGACTTGTTGAGTACGGTTGTGTACTCACCCTTGCTATAACAAAACAAATTGATGAACTTGGCTTAGGATGGAAAAAGATTTATGATTGAAATATTTGCGAAAGTTATTAACCTTACTATTGTTTTACTGCTTTGCAATCTACTACTGTTTATCTTGAACGCTGTACTGCAAATGAGCCCTAGCCTATCCTTTGTACCGAGCTATGCATGTAGAATACTAGAATTGCATTCTGTGCATGACTTGCTGAGTGCTCAAAGTACTCACCCTTGCAACAACACAACCTCAGTTGAAGAAGGAGCAACCCCTGCTCTAGAGGAGGAGTTTCAGGAGGAGCCGACGAACTAGGGAGCGAGCCCAGTCAATTGCCTATGGCAAATTGGTTGGCGCTACGTGTCTATTTTATTTCCGCTGCACTTGGTTATTTTAATAAGTCTTCGCCCTGCGAGGCATACTTTGTAACTTGACCATAAGGTCGAGCAGCCAGTTTGATTATTTAATTAAAGTACTTTACTATCTCATTGGATATGACTGTGATGTGTACCGATGTTGAGACTGTGTGCACTAGCGTGATCCTGGACTAGTGCTGAATACACAGAGGGTCCGGATTTGCATATTCGGGTCCCGACATGCATTAAGTACAACCAATTCAGAGGAATATGCAACCCCTGCATACCACAACCAATCTGGATGTTGTTCTTTAAAGTGTTGCCAATTAGGCAAATCAGAGGATTGTGCATGTACCCGTTGTGGAGTAATAAGACATACCTCGGACGAGCATCATATCAATTATTCCAGTTGTGAAGAGAACCATCCCCTTGGAGAATGCCCGAATAATAGGATTTCATGTTTTCTTTGTGAAAGCCAAGATCATTGCCCAAGCCAGTGTGCTATGTATTCGGTATTGACCTCTGCAATGCCAACGAGATAATTTCCGAGCTACTATGGTTCAGGAGTTAGCAAAGAAAGGCATGTTGTCATCTACCCATGCCTTGTCACAGGAACAGTTAAAAGAGAAATACCAAGAATCTA
This sequence comes from Guadua angustifolia, assembly GCA_036346375.1. Lineage (NCBI taxonomy): Eukaryota > Viridiplantae > Streptophyta > Magnoliopsida > Poales > Poaceae > Guadua > Guadua angustifolia. The sequence continues at coordinate 2,862,870 of CM070519.1, read as the reverse complement.
GCAAGCTACCGCAGAAAAGAAGCAAGTCAAGGTCACCAGTAAGATGTTTCCTTTGTGGTAAACAAGGTCACTATGCCAAACGATGTCCCCAGAAGAATCAATCACAAACTTTACCTTTAGTTATCCCAAAAGTCAGTTCAGTTCGAAGCGTAAAACCAAGATCGCATGGTGAAGCATCAAAGAATCGATTATGCTATGCCTGCCGTAAAAGAGGTCACTTTTCCAAGCAATGCCCATTCAAATATGAAGTACCTTGTGGAATTGAGATTGTCTCTAAAGCTACCTCGGTTGAGCCTGTATTGCCAAGTATGCCTGAAGCAACAACAGAAACTGATTGTTTGATGAGGACATCACTTCTTCGGGTACGCCCACAGCATCTGCTCAACCTCTACAAGGACCGATCACTCGAGCTCATGCGCGTAAACTGAATTATCGGTACTTTCGTTTCTTGGTATATCTAATGACTTGAAGAACTATATGATCTGCTCAAACGGAGTGTGTTATTCTTTAAGGAATGAAGGTTCAAGCGATGATGGTGAATGGACACGCTATTGGTGGCTGCAAGGGAAGGAGTTCTTCATTTGACCACAAGATCTTGAATTCTCCATGATTTCTAAGAAGAAGGAGAGTGGTGTGCGTCACCTATATATTGGCCCTTACCATGTAATAGAGTCTATATTTAGAGATCGAATAATAGGAAAGAGGCTTCGCTAAGGATGGAAAGAATAGGAGGAAGGTCTGATTTTTTACCACAAATCAAGGCATGGCCGAACAGCCCTCCACTCCTTTTTATGCCACGACCACCTCCAAAGTAAAGCGGATTTCTTTGAGTTTAGGTTTAGCCTCGTGCGAACTTCATTCTTCGGTTGTGTCGGTTGACCACCTGTAAAGACAAATTTTATTCGAATCCCAACTTTGTTTTCATAATTGCTTTCATCTTATTCTTGCTAGTTCTCGATTGCTCGCAGGATTGAACCGTGTTCAGGTTGACCGTGCCTTCGCAAAGTCAATAACCTTTTGGAGTTGATTCAGCGATTGCTAAGGCAACGTCGTCAGACGGTCAGTAGTCGGATCGTGAGGGTCAATTCCACCAAATCGACACTTATCTACCTCATCGAAAGATCGGGCACCTTCATCGCATCATTGTTCCAAGAAGCAGTTGAAGAAAAGACGGTTGACTGATGAAGCTACCAAGAAGTTCCAGAAGCCGTGATGCCATACTCTAGTCTATAAGAGTAATGTCAAGGAATTCTCTTAGCAATTCCTATTTGTGGAATAAATGTACCCAGAATTCTAAATCAAAAGTATTAATGGCAATAAAGGAATTGATATGTCTTTGAGCATTCACTTTACCAGATAATGTTCATGTGTATGTTGGCCATAGAGCCTGAGTTCTCAGTAATGTGATGTAGAGACAAAATTTGTTGATTTAGCATATTGAAGACCAGTACCTTTACTTCAGTGGTAATTGAAGCATTAATTCGCTATGGAAAGAATATCTAGCTGATATAGAATTTCCAGTCGCTACTCGAGAACCAAACCGACAAAGATTGTATCAGACCTACAGATCAACAGAGTTGGTATTTTTATCCATGCTTTTGACAAGTCCAATAAGATAAAACTAATTCAGAACCTTCATAATTCCATGACTCAATCGTGATGTTAAGAGTTGCCAGATTCATTTCGATCAATGTCCCTTACCCTGAAGGTCATTGGTAGTGAATTGCAAGGATCAATGAATCGTTCAAGACTTTGAATTGCCGTGAAGCAATTATCAATCAGCTTGAGTTCCTTAGATCAAGAGCTGTTCTCAATAACCAACTCAACAGAAATGATATTCAATCTTTAATTAAGACCGCAGAATAGCAAGTTGCTTTCGCCGTCAGGAGTAGCTTATCCAGTTTCCAAGAGAAGCAAAGAATCAAGTGTCAGTGGATAAATAAAAGGTTGCTTAACAATGGAAGTTGTCAGCGTTGTTAGGAAAAGTGCAGATTGTCTTCCAAGGGCCTCAGCGGAAGAAGTGTTTCATATGTCAGAAAGCAGACCCAGTTGAAGCCAATTAAGTTTGCAAAAGGATCATGCCTGCAAGGAGCAGCCTATCAGAATTTGACCCAGTAGAAGGATGTTATCCAGTGTTTAACCTCGAAGTAATCCTGTCAAGCGTGCAGTTTACTGCAAGTGCAGAGAGCCTCGAAGGTTGAGTTTCCCCGAACCTATTCTTTAGTCATCCAATCTCGGGACGAGATTTCATAAGGGAGGTTTGTAACATCCCAAAATTTGGGTTTTCAAAAATTTATATTTAAATTAGCTTTTCAAAAATTTTACATCAATCTTATTTGATTAAAGAAGCTTAATTTAGAATTTTCTAAATCTAAAACAATTTAATGTGCCTTTTATGTGCATCAAGTAATTTAAAATTTAGTTTTTACAGTGTTCTTTGTATCTCAGGGAATTTTCTAAACTTGAGATTTGCTAGAAATTAATTAAAATTATTAATTTAAACATTTCGATGTTAATTGGATTTTTATTGGATTTTTAGTTTGAATTATTAATTGTTTGGGCAATTCTATATCCAAATTCCATTTTAAACCTTTCCTTTGAAATTCCATTTAAATTCATATTATTTTTCAAAATTTGGATTTTCCTCGGTGTTCTAATTAACCTGGTATCCATATCCTTCCGAAATTGGAGTTCAATTCTTTTCCGTTCGCAAAGCCAAAATTTCAAATTCCGGTCCTTATTCGAAATTTCACCCGAGTTCTAAAATACTCCAAAAATCTTGAAACCCATTGCATTAGGCTCCAAATATTCTATAATATTTTTGGGAATTGTTCCAAGATTTATAGAATCTCTCTAGTATTTTATCTCTCGCGTTTCCATAAAATCTATTATTTTCGTTCTGAAATTATCTAAATTCCAAAATTCATCCAAAATCAGCGAAACCAATTTTATCGGGTTCCATTTTATCCTTTAGGATTTTTAGGATCTTTTTCGGCATTTTTGGAGCTTGTTATCTATTTTATCTCGCGCGCTTTGATGTAGCACTATTCATCGTCTTCGACCTCCAACCATTCCATGAACAAAGTTACCCATGTCTAGCCTCATATTCAAATGATCATATCTTTTGCAATTATCAATGAAATCAAGTGAGGTTAGTTGCAAAATGACCGTGTCATCAAGTACTTCACGGCCATAACAATTACCCTCTCTGAAATCAAGTGAAACAGTCGCTGCAATCAATTCTTTGCCGTTTCTTGTTTAAGCCATAACTCTTCTGTTTCTCCTTCCCTCAACGTGTGTGACCACCCAAAATGTGTGTCTCAGACTCCCCAACTTGGTGCTCACCCATTCCCTCCATTTCCAGAATAGTTGCACTTCCAAAAACCGAAGTCTTTTCATCTCCCGGGCGCTCTCTCGTCGGCCGGTTTTGGCATCACGTTCCTCGCCGACTGGATGAGTTTTTCTGAGATCCAACTGAATGGTGCCCCATGGTACCATCTGTCTCCCCTCCAAATTTGATGCAGTTTCATCCGCGGAATCAAAAGTTATGGCCGTTCCAATCTCAAATCTTGTTTATGCTCGCTCTCCTTTGTTTTTGTGAATTTGATCATGAATCTTTTTTTGTAGACTCATCTTGATGTCCTCTACGCAGTGCTTATCCTAACTCAAGGTTTTACCCACGGGATTTGTCCATAAAAATCAATCTTCCCCGATCAGACTGCGTTCCAACGGCAGAAAACTTCGTTGCGCATTCCCCGTTGATCCAGAATGTAAAACTCAGATCCGTTCATGTCATATTATGCCAAATGATCCCAGATAGCTCTCTGTAAAATTTGGTTAGGTTTCATCCATTATTTTAATAGTTATGATCGTTTGATCTATTGGCTCCGGTAGCCGTTCGTCGACAGTTTGTGATTTGTCTGTTGTGTTGCCGCCAAAGCTGGCTATACCGTTCAGTTTGTGTCACCGCGTTCTACGTGGTGCTCACTTTCCCTTTGCTGTTCCATCCTCTGAAAATTTTAATATTCGTTACCGTCGCCTTTTTGCCACCGCCGCGCGTCGTCTTGTGCCACCAACCATTTTGGTTTGTCGTGGCCATGTCATTGTGTCCAGTAGATCATCATCCCCTGTTTTGCCCAACGGTGAAGTTCATTTGATCCCCGGTTGCCGTCAAAGCCATGTTCTAGAATCCACCCGTCGTCTCTTTGGCCTAGTCCTTCGTATCGGTGCGCGTTTCGGTTCGCCATACTTGCTAACCTTTAATCGCAGAGCCAACCCTACCGTTCTACTCTATGTCAAGTGTATTCATCCTTGAATCGTTTCGTTCAAACCCGGACATAACCTTTGGTCTAATTTGTCGTTACGTCAGGATATGTGTACCTCGCAGATCGCAAATCAAACTTGAGCCACATCATGACCTCGCTGCCCTACCATTGTACCGATGGTCGCCACCTTGTAATCTTATAAGTGTTCTGTTAACGCTTCACCTTCATCGTTAATGTTCCATCGTTAACGTTCCGCCGTTAACATTTCGTCGTTAACGTTCCGCCGTTAACGCTTTGCTCTCGCTTCACTATCATCGCATGCGTGCATTCAAGCAAGAGCGTAGTGTGATGTCATTATCCTTTCTAACATTCCTATCTGTTCATATCATCGTCGCTTCATCATCGTCAAATCTATTCATCGTCGTATGACTGAACCTTAGATCAAACCCTAGCCGATCGCTTATCGACCCTATCTGTTTGTGCCTTACCTTAGTAAACCCTAATTTATCGTTGAACCAAGAATCGTTTGTGGACTTGGTCAATAGACCATTAGCCCATATGTCACTCTCCCGTGTCAAACCCTAATCTCACTCGCTCCAAATTTCTATCTATTCCATTAGTCAACAAAAGTCAACACTGCGGCTCGAGTTTAGTTCATCGTGAACCAAATCATTCTCGTGGACCCGATCTATAGATCAAGAGCCCATATGTCAATATCTGTCCAATCGAGTTAATTAATCTCGAAAGATATTCCCTGGAATATACTCCGTTCTTCCCTAATTATCAGTCGTAACCTTCTCGATAAATCTTCTGAAAGCCTATTCTCTTTCATCCGATCTTCGATCAAATCTAAGTTCCTAAATTCAATCCCTTCCGTTCAGTACCAATTTAATATTAAATTGGAGTTTATTTGAATTGCTTTTGAGTTTTGTTGTATTTGTGCTTCTTTATCGTTAGACGTGTCGTCTAGAAGTTACTCGAAGTAGCTGAAGGACGAGGAAGTCGAAACATTCGATTGAAGAGCCAAAGGTTGAGGAAACCGAAAATCAATTAAAAAGAGTAAAGAGCAGTTTATAGCAAGTGCCAGGCAAGTTGTGCTTTGATTATATTGCTCCCAGTTTTACAAATTTACTTTGATTCAAATTATTGCATGCTAGTTCAAGATTAAAATGATTTAAATTAATTTGGGATTAGTTATTCAATCCAATTGCTAATATTACCTTGCCATGATTATTTGTATGCCATAATTCATTTGTCACCCTAAGATGGTTGATTATTAGTTGGTTGTTATTATTTGCCAACGTGGGTTGGTTAATACTGATCAATGGATTGTGAAATGTGTTTGTGAAATGGTGTGACGTTTTGCCACATGATGATGTTGATTTGTGGAACCAGTGTGGTTCTACGTGGATGTTGAGTTATTGTTGGCATGTGTTGCTCAGTAATCAACCGGGGTGGTAAAGGATTTAGACTAGGGCAAGTGGCAAGTGGCTTTATGCTAGGTGGACCATCGTGGCATTTCGGAGGGTTGAGTGTTGTCAGGGCTATGTGCCCTTTTTGAGAGAAGGATGTCTTGCCTTGGTCAGTTAAGGACTTCACCTTGCAAGCCTTTGACCTGAGTCACTCATACAACCACATGTCTGAATGGGAAGACCTAGTTTAGTATGATTCTGATATCTCATCTTTGATACCTCGGGGTGGCAGTTACACGGGGGTAACTGTATGGGGGAGCGTGTCTGTGCTACAGCTTGGTACCCTATCCAACGGTGTTCGTTTGTCCTATACTTCGGCTCAGTGTGTGGGAAGTGATAGTGAAGGTAACCCGGAGAGGTTCCAAGGTTGAGCTAGAAGTTTCTGAAAGGCTTTGTTATGATCACTCATTCGCATACTCTTGTATGGCGATTCACGGCTGACGTGGTGAGTTGATTGTATCTTGTGGGTAAAGTGTACAACCTCTGCAGAGTGTAAAAACTACTATTCGAATAGCCGAGTCCACGGAATTGGACAAAGCTCGGGAATTACAGTCAAGGGTTAGATTTTGATAAAAATGAGGTTGGGAATGTGGACAATGTGAGATGGAAATTGGTTAAGGAAGAGAAATGCTTCATTTGAGAATGATTACGAAATTTATTATGGGTATTACTTGTTTTACTGCTTTTCAATCTATTTATGATATTCATTTGGAAATGCTGTTTTATGCAAAATAGCCAATTCAGCCATTCAATTGGAATAAGCTGTGCATATAGTTATTTAGACTTGCATTCTGTGCACGACTTGTTGAGTACGGTTGTGTACTCACCCTTGCTATAACAAAACATCACCAGTTGAGGAGAAGTCTTTGTCTTCGAAGGAGGAGATGTTCTGCAAGAAGGCGAATATCTAGGAGTTGAACCTTGACAGATGCCCGTGGTATCTTGATGGGATTCACCGACGATCTTCGTTCCGCTGCTGTTCGTTTTACTCTGAGTTGAAGCCATCTAGACTTTACAATTGTAAGTTGACCTTAAGGTTGTTCAACATGTTATCACTACAGGAAAACGATAATTTCGATACCAAAACCGCCCACCCTAAAGACAAAGCCGTCCACCATCGTGAGGGTCGACGGTGGCCGTCCACCCTATGCCGCCGAAAGTATGTGGTTGACCATAACATTAAATTAACGACGGCGGGCTGTCCACCCTATTAGGTTGGACACCAAATATAGGTCGCCCACTCTAGACTAGCTAAGGTCGACGAGAAAAGCAATCGCCCACTCTAGACTAGGGTGGACTACTGTCGTAGTATCGACCATAATAATATTAGGGTGGACGGCCACGTGGAAAAGGCCGTCGACCCTAATATTAGGGTGGACGACCACGTGGAAAAGGCCGTCGACCCTAATATTAGGGTGGACGGCCATGTGAAAAAATGTCGTCCACCCTAATTAATCGGCATTTAAAAAAAACAGTCGCCCGCGATCCACGTGAAAAATGTCCAGAATTCCTTCATTACTTTGCTGCATGCATTACTTTGCATGAATTCCAGAATTACTTTACCAAACATTAAATCCACGTGCATCAATTCACTTTAATGCAATTTAGGACTCTACTCCTATGGACCTTGTAACGAGCACCAAAAGCAATTTTTCTCCGAATACACTTTTGCCTCGAGACGGGACCACACTTTTACAGATTTATTCGACAAATCATTTCAAGTGATTAAGTTTCTAGCACCATGATGACCCCTAAGGTCACAGAGAACGGAAAGGTATTACATGTACTCATTAAATTTATTATTTATTATATGTGTATGACCATGTAGGATTTTTGGAACAATATGTGCATGTTTTGTTAAACATAAAAGCAGCTAATATATGAATAACTAGGTCATGGAGGAAAAACAACCTTCTCAAACTTCTTAGTGAACCTTTTGTTTAGTTCCTTGGTACAAGCCAAGTTATTGAACACATAAAACTGGAAGTCACAGTATGACAAGTAGATGCCAACATCTGCAAGGAACAAAATGCAATGCATTCAAAAGATTGACGAAAAATGGAAACAATCATCCATTAAATATAACACGCTGTGTGCTAGGCTTAAAATGATGGCATTTCCATGTACATGCAAGTCAAAATGGAGGTACCAGGCTATCAACGCATGTCAATGTAAGGCTGTAAGCAATGGGATCTGATAAGACGCGCACTTTTACATGTGAAGGGCAACAGGAATACCAGCTTCTGAATGATAGTAAGACAACTCCTGAGTGGTAGCAGCAAGTTTTCCAAGAACTGCATTCATCTGAAAGAAAGTACCCCAAAAAAAAGACAGGCAAAATTAACTGTCAGAGAGCAAAATCTTCTCTTACAAAGTACTACAATGAATTCATACAAGAAAGAACAGAGCAGCTTAGAAAGAATAGCCATGAAATGCCATCTATTAACATGTGTATAAATTTGTTGAAACAAGGAGTTTAAACTTTGTTCTTTGCCAGCATCTATTAACATAGCCTTTTTTGAGTTAATATAAACACAACCTTCAGCAGCTCAGCCCTTAAAAAATCACAAATGCCAGCTAGTTACCGGGTTAGTTACAAAATATTGCCATACTCCCATTGATTATAGACCAGACAATGAGCATCATGGTCTGAAGTCAGATACAAGTATCATGGTCTAATGTGAAAAGCATATTCCAGTTATCTAGTAAATATACACATCAATATTGAAGTCACGAACTTAAATTGTTTAGCAATTTCAAATATAACGAAAATAAATGTATATGGCAAAAACAAAATACAAATAAGCAATGTGACTTACAAAGAGTCCAGCATATACAAGAAGTTCTCCGAAAAAGAAAGATTATTTGAAGGAAGGATAGGAGGCCTTCCTGCTAATCTCAAGTAGGCTGCAGCTGCTATTGTTGGTGCCTAAACAGATAGTCAGTTATAGAATGTTAGGCCACATGTTTAACAAAAATCAGAAAGAACCATTAATTTGCATCATGAGGTTCTGTGCAATTTCTCTGTCTTAAAGATTGAGATAACCAGGATCATAAGTCTTAAGACCCTTGTCATCCTTTCCAGTGGTAATCTACAAAATATCACAAAAAGAACTAATTTCTCTGTCTTAAAGATTGATTTCACATTGCAAATGAAGCATGGCAAGTAAAATGATAGAATTTTTAGCATGTTTGATTGAAATTTGATGCCACAAAATCACACATTTATGGATAAAGTAATGCCAATAGCACATATACTTCACTGCTTTGCTTGATTCAATACTTTAAACTAAAAAACAACAAAATGCTTCAATATGTCCATTAACACATCATACACATATATAGCAAATTGCTGGAATATGTCCACTAGCACACACACACACACATACATATATATATATATATGTGTGTGTGTATATATATATATGTCCATTAACACATCATACACACACACATATATATATATATATATGTCCATTAACATATCAAAAACTATTCTGTACTTTTGCGGAAATGCAGATATGCCCGTATTTCTGACAATGAATTTGTTTATGTTCAGGCTTCGCACACGAGTTAAATTGTGCCAGCTATACGCAGCCCAAGACAGGATGATCTTGTCAGCTTCAACGACTGAAATGTGAGAAGGTGACCTACTGAACTTTTTATCATGTGTTGCATATGCCGTTTGGTTCGAACAGAAGTGCGGCTTGCTTTCTCACTTCCTTTCCATTTTAAAAGGAAAGCTCACTTTTATTAATGAACAATAAAAATACGAAAGTTTGGGTTAAAATCATGTGGCGCTCTTGAGACAACTACCACCGCCAAGCTACAGCAAGCATTTGGTCAATTGAAGAACTAATACATGCATGATTAATAATCTGGCCATAGCATTAAAATTATCCAGTATCCATAGCACATATATATACTTCATGACCAAATGTAGAGATTAAAATTATCCATAGCACATATACTTCATAGCCAAATGTAGAGACTAAAATTATCCAGTATCCACATACTTGCGGTTGGGGCGGCAAGGGATGCAGGGGAGACCGCACATGTGGAGGCGGTCACCGGGCCACCGGCGGCGGTAAGCGCGGAGGCGCACGGGCGGTGGGGGCGCCGGCCCTAGGGGAGGAGCACAGGTGGTGGGGGTGCCGGGCCTCGGGGAGGAGCACAGGCGGTGGGGGCGGCACTCGGGAGGCGGCCGGCGGAGGAGGCGGCGGCTCGCACTCGGGAGGCGGCGGCACTCGGGAGGCGGCGGTGGCTCAGACGGGAGGCGGCGCTCGGGCCACCAGCGGGCGGAGGAGGCGGCGGTGGATGCGCTAGATTGAAACGCCGATTGAGCAAAATCATCGAATGGGGATTCTGCGGGTGAGGTATAGGCGATTTAGGGTCGACAGCCACGTAGTCAGCCGTCGACCATAAACTAGTTAGGGTCGACAGCCACGTATTCAGCCGTCGACCATAAGTTATGTTTCTCACCTGTAGAAAATTTGGCCCGTGTGTCAATTAGGGTAGACGGCTATTCTTTCGGCCGTCGACCTTAATGCAGTTTTGGTCGACAGGGTTTGTTGGCCGTCGACCATATTTGTGGCCGTGGAGAATAAATACTTTTCCTGTAGTGTATATTAAAAAATGAATTCTTTATTTATTATTCCGTTGTGTATGATTGTGATATTCATCTTTGTTAACTGTGGGCACTAGCTACTGATCATGGAACTAGTGCTGAAAATACAGAGGGTTTCCAGATTATGAATTAGGGTCCCGACACGGACCAATCACAAGACTTCAAACTGAAGCTCTCCAGCCGTAGGGAATTAATCTCCAGCAACGCTAGTCACGTACGCATGCACGGCCACAAAAAGCTTCGTTTCTAGTCGATGCTCACTTCTGTATGCATGCACGTCTTTCTCAACTTCTAGACGCCAAGCTTCTAGTTGCTTGGAATTTTGCATGCAGTCGCCAGGAACTCAGACGCTCGGGTTGCAAGAACACAAGTGTCGCACGCCCTTGTTTCTTCACGCCGCCGAAAATAGCAGATGCATAAACAAAAACGGCTGAGCGTCACAGAACCAAGACACCAGGGATGAAAGAAGGATTTTTTTGTCTAATAACAGTACTCCAAACAAAAGAGTACAAACCCTAAAACCTGGCTCTCTAAATAAACAGGAGACACCTCCCCCTATTTATACAGAGCAAACACACAGAGATTGAATACAACTCCACTTCCAACATGGAAAGAGTTCGTATACATCTTAATCTGGCCCAACATGGCCAAAAACAACTCTTGCACGCATGTACAGCCCACATGCTGTAATTACGTGACTAATCAGCCTCCATGTGCATGTTCTCTAGCCCGAACGTCCCGCATGACATCCTCGATCACCAAGACCTCGATTCCTCCCTGAACCTTGTCCCGAACCTCAGTTCTTCCACGAACCTAGTTCCAGTCCGATCATCGACCACGTTCGCCCTCGAGCAACACCTGCACATGAATAAACAAGAAACAATTCCGAGCACAAGTCCATGACTTGACTCAAGGTTAATCCATGCAACCACTCACACGAGCGTATTGCATCAAGCAAAACTATCATCATGCTATCACCAGCATATCAAACAATCATCTCAAATAGCACATGCACATGCACCATACATGCCATGATCACAACCACTTTGCAATGCTAATTTCATTACTAAGTCAATTTTTCAGCACATAATTTCACAATCTCCCCCTTGATGAAAACATTGGCAACACCATTTAGAACTGAACATTGGCATTCACCTCACAAGAAAAGTTTTAAGAAATTTTATTTGAAAACAAAAAGCAAAATGAAAAATCTCCCCCTAAAAAGAAGAAATAATTTCCCCTAAAAAGAAGAGAAAATAAAGGAAGAAAAATGTGTGTGAATGTGCAATATTTCCAAAATTCTCCCCCTTTGAGTCCAAAATTCTCCCGCTTTGACAATGGATTCATCAAGAGTACAAAAGAGAACAAAATCTTTTTGTTTATTTTTAGTTTGTCTCTTTTTTATGTACTGAGCATTATAAGTCATGCACAAATGTGATCAAATGCATCACCAAGTCATGCTATCAAAAGTACTTGCACCTTCAAATCTACACATAAACAATGTAGAATAAGCATAACTAGAAATCAAGTACTATTAATGATTTTTTGCATGGCATGATCTTTCTTTCTCAACAATCTTAAAACCTAAAAACATTGAATTTTTGTGCACTTTATTTGTGCTTAAAAAACTGATTCATTGATTGATTGCAACAATAACAATTACAAGGAATTATATGCACCATCAGCCTTACTTTTCAACCATGCCAAGCAATCACAAGCTTAAGGTTTCATGGTTTCGGTCATACACAATCTCCTCCAAGTTCATATCAAAGTGCAATGATAAGCAGTCTCATAAAGAAGAAGTGTGATAGTACATAATCTTGATCTTGCATTTATCAACAATCACTCTTTTTGTTTGAGCACTTAATTTTCATATTTAGTACTTTTTGAGCAGGATCAAGATAACCAAGAAAGTTCAACCATGACAAGATTTAATTCAAGTTGTCATTCCATTTAAATAGTCATGTCATAAACTACACCATATATGCATGAACATGAAGTTGAAAAGATCTTGAAACATAAACATGGCTTCAAATGACATATGTATATGAAATACAATGCTCAGTATTTTTTCATTGTTTTTTATTTTTTTTTCATTTAAAAACACACACAATAAAAACATGTTACAAAATATTACAAAAACTTCAAAAAAAACTCCCCCTAAAAAATATCCCATTGGATGAACCAACCCAACTTCTCCCCGAATAAAAGCAAAACAAGAAGAAGACAAAAGTTTTGTGAAAATGTCTGCCAATTGATGTTCAGTATCCACATGATGAAGCACAATATTTCCCTTTTCTACATGATCTCTAAGAAAGTGAAATCTGATCTCAATGTGTTTTGTTCTAGAATGTTGCACAGGGTTCTTAGCAATGCATATTGCACTAGTGTTATCACACAAAAGAAGAACACTATCCAAATTAATTCCATAATCTTTAAGTGTAGCTACTATCCAAAGAATTTGAGAACAACTAGCAACAGCCACATATTCAGATTCAGTAGTTGATTGTGCAACAGAAGATTGTTTTCTAGATGACCATGCATTAATAGAATTACCCAAGAAATGACATGAGCCAGATGTACTTTTTCTATCAATTCTACAACCACCAAAATCAGCATCAGAGAATGCTCTTAAATTAATGCATGAGGAAGCAGAAAGCCATATGCCAAAATCTTGAGTACCATGAAGATACCTGAAAATCCGCTTGACAGCTTGTCGATGTGAAACACGTGGGGAAGCTTGAAAGCGAGTACACAAGCACACAACAAATTGAATATACGGCCTTGATGCAGTGAGATATAACAGAGAACCTATCATACTTCTATATTCCTTTTGATCAACCATTTCACCATCTTCATCCGGATCAAGTGTGCAAGTGCCTCCCATGGGTGTCATAATTGGCTTGTAGTTTTCCATTCCAAAGCGGTGAAGTAAATCTTTTGTGTACTTACTTTGATGAACAAAAGTATCTTCCTTCATTTGTTTGATTTACAGTCCCAAAAAGTAAGTTAACTCACCCATCATACTCATCTTAAATTCCTTCCTTATGGTTTCTGAAAACTTAGACACTAAAGCATGAGAGGAACCACCAAAGATAATATCATCAACATAAATCTGAACAAATAGTTGATCATTGCCTTGCTTGAGTAAAAAGAGAGTTTTGTCAACTTTTCCCATTGTAAACCCCTTTTCAAGTAAAAAGGTTTTTAGCCTATCATACCATGCTCTAGGGGCTTGTTTTAATCTATACAAAGCTTTTGACAATTTGTACACATGATCTGGAAACTTAGGATTTTCAAAACCAGGTGGTTGCTTAACATATACCTCTTCATAAATATAGCAATTTAGAAAAGCGTTTTTCACATCCATTTGATACAATCTAAAACCTTTAGATGCAGCAAATGCTAGAAGAATTCTAATGGCTTCAATTCTAGCAATAGGAGCAAAGGTTTCATCAAAATATAAACCTTCAACTTGAGTAAATCCTTCAGCAACCAATCTAGCTTTATTCCTGACAACAACACCATCCTCACTTTGTTTGTTTTTGAAAACCCATATAGTTCCAATTATATTAAAATCAGGAGGAGGCGGAACAAGCTTCCAGACTTTATTTCGCTCAAAATTCTCTAATTCCTCATGCATGGCATTGATCCAAGATTCATCAGTTAATGCATGAGATATATCTTTGGGTTCAAAAGAAGCAAGAAAAGCAGAGTGAGCATGAGAATCAGAAGCAATAAACCTAGATCGGGTGACTCTCTCATTTAAACTTCCAATCATTTGTTCAGGTGGATGTCTTCTTTGAATGTGCAAAGGAGTTGTAACTTTAGAAATTTCTCCTTCTCCTTCTTCGTTTTCAGCATGTACAGATGATGTTGTGGCTTGAGGATGCTCAGCTGTAGGTGATGTTGTGGTAGGTGCCAAATGTGCTACAGTTGGTTGTGCAACAGGAATCAACACTTCATCCTCAACATCATTATCATCAAGAAAGATACTCTCCCCCTGAACATATGCATCTGTACCTGCATCAGTTGGACTAGTGCTAGGACTAGTCTCATCAAAAGTAACTTCACATGTTTCTACAATTTTGTTAGTATTCAAAACAAGTACACGATAGCCACGTGTATGAGCAGGATATCCAAGAAAAATACCATCAGTTGATTTAGCTTCAAATTTATCAAGATTTTCAGATTTTAAGACAAAGCATTTGCATCCAAAAACTCTGAAATGAGATACACTAGGCCTATGACCAAAACGAAGCTCATAAGAAGTCTTGCCTAGCTTCGATCTCAAAAACACTCTATTGGAAACATAGCATGTAGTTGAGATTGCTTCAGCCTAAAACTTCCTAGGAGTGTGATGTTCATCCAGCATAGTTCTAGCCATCTCAACCAAAGTTCTGTTCTTTCTTTCAACTACACCATTTTGTTGAGGCACTCTTGGTGAAGAAAATTGATGATCAATTCCTTTTTCAACACAAAAGTGATCAAAAGAAGAATTTTTAAACTCAGTTCCATTATCACTTCTGATAGCTCTAAGTGCTCCTGAGTGATCAACAGATAATCTAGTAACAAGACTTCTAAAATGACTAAAAGCCTCATCTTTAGATACCATAAAATAAACCCAAGAATATCTAGAATAATCATCAACAATAACCAGTACATACCATTTGCCTCCAAAGGATTGAACACGAGAAGGTCCAACTGTGTCAAGATGTAGTAGCTATCCTGGAACGTTTGTCATCACCATGGTAAGAGGTGGATGTGAACTTGCAGTCATCTTACCATGTCTACAAGAATAGCATACTAAATCGCTATCACCCTTAAACTTAGACAAGCCACACATAAGATCTAAACCACTTACACGAGTAAGATGATCAAAACCAACGTGACCAAGTCTACGGTGCTAAAAGAATACATCTTTAGAAACATTGGCAACTAGACACCTATGCTTAAAAGAAAGTGATACATCAAAAACAGCTTTAAATACTCTTCCAAAGCGTGAAATCTTGAACACAAGATCACCTGAAGCATCTAAAACTTTGCATTCATTTTTCTTGAAATATACTTCGAGATCTTCATCAATCATTTGAGAGACAGAAAGCAAGTTGTATTTCAAGTTCTCAACAAGAGCTACATCCTTGAACATAAACTTGTCATTTACCTTTACTATATACCTTTTGCCACAACAGGAGTGGAAGAAGCATCTCCAAAAGTAACACTTTTAGCACGAGATGCTCGAGTGAGGGAGAAGAACTAATTTTTATCACCGGACATGTGGCGTGAACATCCGGAATCAACTAGCCAAATGTTCTCCTTCCTCGCGCGAGAAGCCTACATAAAAGCAGAAAATGTCGATGCCTCAGTACTGGGGTTAGAGATAAAGCACTTTGGAATCTAGTACTAAGACACACGACGAGTAGGCACAACACGAGAATGCTTGTGTATAGAATCAATTTTGTCCTTTCTCGTGTTTCTAGCAACAAAAGGTGTTTGCATCACCCTAGGCACAAAATGAGGAGTAAAATGTGCCTTTCTGAAATTAGACCTAGCCTTAGTCTTTACATTCTTTTGTTGTTTAGCTAGTCTAAAACAAAAATCTACTAAATGTCCATCTCTACCACAATGAGTGCAAGTGTACTTAACATGATATTTAGCTTTAACAGTAGAAGCAACATTTGCATTCATCGCAGTAGAAGATAAAACACCAGCAGACTTAAAAACAGTTTTCTTAGGCTCATTGATAATTTCAAAATTTTCACTTTCAAGTGCCTTAACAACAGTGGAGCATGTGATTTATGATGAGTATAAGAATCAAAACCTAAACCTTTGTTATGAGTGCTGACTTTTGATTGATCCAAAATCATATTTAGGTTTTTCTTTCCTGTAGTGAAACGTTTTAAAGATTTTTCCAAGTAATCAACCTTTCGAGAAAGAGTTAAACAATTATTACAGGGAACGTTCACTTTTCCTTTTTATTTGCGACAAGTTGAGCACGAAAAAACCTCATGAGTGAGTAGAGCATCTGTCATTTGAGAAACCCTAGAATTTGCATTATGCAACTTCAATTCTAGTGTGGAGCATTTAGAACAGTGAGTTGTATCATGCAAATCAACAGTTGAACAGCTAGCATTTTTAACATATTTCTCATTTTCCTTCTTTTCAGTATTAACTTGCTCAAGCAAAGAAGCATGTTCTTTTCTAAGTGAAATAAGCTCAGTGTAAATTAAGTCACATGATTTACAAGCATCATCATCAGGAATCAAAGATTTAAGTCTATCAATTTCAGCATTCAAAGATTCCACAAGAATGTCATGTTTCTTAATTTTCTTATCGCGTTTGTCAAGAAATTTACTAAGACGAGCAACAGCAATAGCTAATTCATCGTAAGAAGGTTCTATCTCATTGAAGTCGCTGTCATGATCGTTCTCGGTGAAGCTTTCATCACTTCTAGCCATGAGACACAATCCTGTCAATTCATGCTTGCTTGGAGCTGTTGTGTCATCTTCACTGCTCTTTGAATCCACATCACTCAAATTTACTTGTTCAAGAGCAGAAAGAACCCGGTGAACAACTTTTTAGTTGATGAAGCCCTTTTTCTTTCTATCACTTGGAGAGAACTTCTTCTTCTCTTTTCTTCTGTCATTGTCCTTCTCCTCCCTTGATGCTTTACCTGCAAGTTTAGGACAATTTGACTGAATGTGGTTGAGATCACCGCACTCATAGCACCTTGGAGGGCCACTACCAACTCTCTTCCTCATTCTCACATTCTATAAAGCTTTATTATAACGAGAAGAGAGTAATGCCAAGTCTTCTTCTGGAAATTTCTCAATCTGTTCATCGGTTAGTGAAGAGAAGGAAGACAAGGCAAAACTTGAAGAAGCATTATTCTGAGACATGCTAGATTATGAGGTCAATGCAATTGATTTATGATCATTCTTCCTGGCAAGAACATCCAATTCATGAGTTTTTTTTAGAGAAAAGAACATCTGTAGTGAGTGAACTCATGACAGTTGATTCTCTAATGGATGTAATTTTCATCTCCCAAATAGACATGTCTAATGCACCAAGCAATTGTCTAGCATTAGTAGCTTCATCAAAAAAAACCCCAACAGCACGCAAATTACTGAGAATCTTATTGAAACGTGCAAAGAAATCATCTAGTGACTCACTAGGCTTCATCTCAAATCGCATGTATTCTTTCTTATATATATATCTTGACGAACCTCTTTGATAGTGTTAGATTTCTCATGATAATCACAAAGAGATTTCTATACCTCACATATAGACTTGAGATGAATCACGCGGTCGAAGTCACTTCTTCCCAATCCTTGGATGATCAAATTTCGTGCTTTGATATTTGCTTCAACATGTGCTTGATTGATTTCATTGACTTGATCATTCTCAGGAACTTGATATGTCTTGTACACCTTCTCCCAGATTGCAAAGCCCTGAGCTTGAATATATGCCTCCATCTTTGCTTTCCAAAACTGAAAATCAACACCATCGAAAACACAAGGTTTTATCAAATACCTATCCATCGCTACGGTTTCTAATCACCCGTTAGAAAAACAAGGCTCTGATACCACTTGTAGGATCGAAATATATTAATCTAGCAATCAGAGGAGAGGGGGGGGTGAATGATTGCGTAGAAGCTAAAACCAAAATTTTGACTTTTGAAACACCCCAAACAAACTCAGATCGCTTGATTTGTATTCAACAAGAACCTTATTGCATCGGACCAAATTTTCACGTGTATGACGGACCAAACTTCGCTTTGGACAGAGAGTTTCATGTGTATGACGGACCAAATTTCTACTGTAGCAAAAACAAGTCAGTTTACGCCGGACCAAATGAAAACAACCTAATACACATTCACTAAAACAGTAATTCCCGAAGATCTAACCGTTGGATTGATGTGAAATTTTAACTGTAGAAACTAGATTTGATTCCAAAGTTAATAAAAGAAGAATAAACTCAATCGAACCTATGGATCTAGAGTTATATCCTTCGCAAGATGGCTGAAACAAATCCCGATCTAATAGTGACGGACCAAATTCAGATTAGTGACGGACCTAACTTAAACAACAAGATTACTGAAGATCCAATTGTTAGATTGACATGAAATGTTAACTGTAGAAACTAGATTCAATTATAAATTTAACCCAATAAAAATCAACTCGATCGGATCTACGGATCAAGAGATATTACCTTTGCAAGATGACTGAATCAAGTGATGACGGAAATTGTTTTCAAAAGCCACGACGAACCAATCTTGAGAACTTCAATTACGATGGACCAAACTTCAGATGGGACTACACTTATGCCAGACCAAACACAAGAGTTCAAACCGAAGCTCTCCAGCCGTAGGGAATTAATCTCCAGCAACGCTAGTCACGTACGCATGCACAGCCACAAAAAGCTTCATTTCTAGTCGATGCTCACTTCTGTATGCATGCACGTCTTTCTCAACTTCTAGACGCCAAGCTTCTAGTTGCCTGGAATTTTGCATGCAGTCGCCAGGAACTCAGACGCTCGGGTCACAAGAACACAAGTGTCGCACGCCCTTGTTTCTTCACGACCACCAAGACCTCGATTCCTCCCTAAACCTAGTCCCGAACCTCAGTTCTTTCATGAACCTAGTTCCAGTCCGATCATCGACCACGTTCGCCCTTGAGCAACACCTGCACATGAATAAACAAGAAACAATTCCGAGCACAAGTCCATGACTTGACTCAAGGTTAATCCATGCAACCACTCACACGAGCGTATTGCATCAAGCAAAACTATCATCATGCTATCACCAGCATATCAAACAATCATTTCAAATAGCACATGCACATGCACCACACATGCCATGATCACAACCACTTTGCAATGCCAATTTCATTACTAAGCCAATTTTTAGCACATGATTTCACACTTACCTTGCATGCACCCTTTAATTCAAGATATTTACAAGATACCACCATCCTCTACACCATTTGATGTCATAATTTACAAGATACCACTATCCTCTACACCATTCGATCCAAAAAAACACGAATTCTCACTGAATTTTTTTCGAAAATACTATAGTAAGCTGATTTTTTTAATTTTGTTAGGATTTTGAATCTCATCCACGGCCGAAATCCAAGATTTCGTGAAATTTCACAAAAACTTTTTCCTTGATTTTATACATGTAGTTGTATAATTAGCCCAGTTCAATGACTTACAAGATTAAGTCCTTAATTGATTAATGCAAGACTTCCAATCTACTTATTCACACCAAACCAAATCAATTAATTCACATCACCATCCCATTGTCACATAGACTCACCTAGCACATAGCTTGAATCTAAATCATTTACCACCCTTGTTTATTATTGCATAACACATGCCATCAACAACGAATCATCGTATGATAACACATGACATACTCAACAACAAATCATCCTATGATAACACATGATATACTCTTTTCACCAATATGTTTCATAGACAATTAGTTATATTTGAATTTGTAACTTCAAAATAACATTGATAGCATGTTGCATGGCTCAACACACTAATTATGTTCTAAACCAACTCACGCTGGTGATATATTAGTGATCAACTATTAATTATCCATTCTAAGATGACAAATGATCATGACATAGCAAATGACAATATAGATATAATTTAATTAGGTTGCAAAGCTAATTCCTAGATAATAATTTGACCTAGCATGTAATAGTTTGAAACAAAATAACTTTTATAAAATATGATCAAAGCACAATTTGCCTCAGAATAGATCTTGATCTTGATCTTGAATCCACTCTTCTTCTTCAAAAGCTTTGGACACTTCAACATCTAAGCGAAACCATCAATGAAAAGCAATTAAACACAAAACAAAGGAAAAAAACTTTAAAAATCAAATAAACTATACTGGAGTGTAGGGCTCGATTTTAGATGAATTTAGTGACTTGAATAGACTCAATTGTAGTTGTATGAAGGAGAATGAATCATCAGAAGATTTATTGGACAAATAAATCCTAGAATTTTAGAGAGAAAGTCAATATTCTAGGAATATTCCTCTCAGAGATTGATAGGTGGGCTCGAGGAATATTTTGAATTTCTTTAATTTTAGGAATTTTAGGAAATAAATAGAGACTAGCATGTGGGCCCTATGTGTCATACACACGGCTCACGGTGGACAAGATCTGTGTAGATCTAATCTGGGTTAGTGTAAGGTGGCTACTAGCGTGGCACTGATGTGGCACAACGTGGTTGCCTTGTCGATTGGCAATGCTAGGGAAAACAATGGTAAGCGGCGGTGCTTAGGAACCAAAGGTACCAACGAATGATGGCACGACAAGGGATGCGAAGGGGCGTAAGCTGGAGCAGAGAATACCGTGGTCACAATGTGCGCTAGCACATGAACTAAGGGTCACTGCCAGCGAGGCTTCGTGGTCTCAACGCGTTATAGGCTTGGGTCCATGGTGAATGCATAGATCTAGCAGTCCTCCGATGAAACCGGGGTGATGGTGGGGTCGGAGGGCAACAAAACTCACCAACAGTGGTAGGAAATGGAAACGGAGACCTCGGGGTCGGTGATAATGGTGACAACAGCTAGGGTTTTGCTCTTGGGCGTATCCGTGGCACAATCGAGGTGACGAAGCTTGGGGATGTGTTCTCGAGGGCTGGCGTTGGCTTTTTATAGCGTGAGGTAGCATGTGCAAGGTTGTGTTCGATGCGGATAAGGTGGAAACAACGGAGTCCATTCCGAACACAGGAAGATGAAGACTGATAGGTAGACCCCACCTGTTAGTGATACGGCGCTCACACAAGGTGGCCTAGGCTGCGGCGTAGTGATGGGTTGTGGCATGGCTAGTTGGGCCTAGGCGGTGCAAGCTAGGTGCCTAGGTGGTGGGTGCACAACGAAATAAAATAAAACACTTGTTCACTTGAGCATTAATCAGATTAAATTATTTTGGAATTTAGAAAGTCCCATATTAAGCTTTAACTAGCAAATAAAAATAGTGAAAACTTTTAGGGAGGTAAACTACTCAAAAAAGATTTCTAAAGAGGCAAAAACTAGGATGTTACAGCCTTGTTTTGCGCTGACATGGCTGTTAATAAACAGTGGCGGACCCAGGATTTTTTAAGAGCTTAGGCGGACTTATCATTAATACACTAAAATTAATTGTGCCTAACAATTTTTCATCAAAAGTCCTATCTCCAAACTGTTGTGTCGTTTGAACATATATGCATACCTCATCTTTTCTTGGCAGAAGAGCCTGGGCAGGCGCCCAGGCTTGCCCAGCTGTGGGTCCGCCCCTGTTAATAAAGGATTTAGGCAGTTTATCATCCAGTGAGAAAATGCAGAGATTTTTGCGAGCTAGTTTTCATTGTTGTTGGCTTATGGCTGATGAGCTCTGACATGTATTGTTAGAGAGACCGGGGGGCAAATTTGGCGCGCTATGACTCAGCTGGTCAAGAACCGGTCTAGGTGTAAGTTGATTATTATTACTAATTATCGGTCTAGGTCTAGATGCCTGAGTCATTTTGGTTGATTAATTCGTCGTCGGTTGGTGCAGACAGACAGCGCGTGAATGTTGATATGTTGAAGTACAGATAGGAATGCTCAGTTGACTGGCAAGCTACGCAAAAAGCCAGGGTTGATTTTGCTCCCCATTTTATATTGGAATATGATGACTCGTGCAGACGATTTTCAGCTGTTCCAGAATTAAAGCAAGCCTAGTATTACAATCATCTGACAAGAAGAAAAGCATTCAGTCGTTCTAGAGTACTGCCTGATAGTGGCAGAGGTTCTAGACCGGGGCCAGGCTGCCTGCGTGCGTGCGTGCGTGTTTGAGGACAAGCAAGCAAGGATCCATTAAGAAGAAAGCTAGTGAGGATCGATCGATGCTGTTCCTTTTCGAAGGAGTTGAAAAAGAAGAAAGGGACTTCGGGGGGAGGAGCATGTCATGTCCCTGAAGAACATTGTTCCGGATACCGCCGTTTTTAATAATAATTTTTCCAAGTTGGAATGGAGAAGCAGGCCACGTTGCTTACTTGGAGAACCAATCATATGAAACCACAGCCTAGCTTGATTTTCCAAGAGACTTACTTTTATGTTTTATGTCGAATAGCCCTCTCTCTCTCTCTCTGTCTCTGTACGAAAGAGCACATACATCTGTGCATGTTCCGTTCCTTGTCGAGGAGGCGCTTGGCGTACGTATATAGGGAGGGGATCCGTCGCCGATTCATCAGAAAGATAGATGGATAGATCACGAAAGACCACCGCGATGGCCAGCCTGCTCCTCCTCCTCCTCCTCCTCCTCGTCGGCACGGCCACAATCGCAGGCGCGGCGCAGGTGGGAGACACGTGCTCCTCCGACGGCGCCTGCGGCGCGGGGCTGCACTGCAGCGGCTGCGGCTCCGGCGGGGACAAAATATGCTCGCGCAGCAAGCCCGTCGACCCCCTCACCCACGTAAGCTCTACTGTTCCGCTAATCCCACCCGTGTAGCTCACGAACCAAATCAAGAACTGAAAGTGGTGATGCGCACGCAGGGCACCGGGCTCCCGTTCAACAACTACTCGTGGCTGACGACGCACAACTCCTTCGCCCTCTCCGGCGCCGTCTCCCCCCTCGGCGCCGCCATCATCTCGCCCACCAACCAGGAGGACACCGTCACCGCGCAGCTCAAGGTTCGTACCACAAATTCCATCCATTGCTTTCTCCGTCCGTCAGTCCGTGTGGGGCTGGCTGGCTGGTTGGAGCGGAACCGCAAGAGCCACGAGGAGAGACCGCCGCCGCCACCGCCACCGCCACCGCCACCAGGGGTGGTTGTTGGACGGCTGGGTGCGATGCGATGCGATGCGATGCGTTGCGGGCTCGTGGGGCCTCGTGTCAGTGAGTGTTTTCTAGGACCGTCTGGTCGCGCATGGCGCCGCTTCTGCTGCTGTCTGTGGGGCCAGAGCAACGTGGGTCGGGTCGGTTTGCCAACCCAGAGAGAGAGAGAGAGAGAGAGAGAGAGAGAGAGAGAGCGCACTAATACGGCATTTCCATGCTTGTGCCCCGCTACCTAATCTCATCTCACTCCCATATTATCTTATCGGCTCTTGCGCTCTACGGAGCGTTTGGATCTCTGAAAAGTTTATTTTTTTCCGGACTAAAAATAGTTGTAACTTTTTATAACAATCCGTTTAATAAATTAGCTAATTTCCCTTAATAATAAACTACAAAAACAAGTTCAGGCTAGCTTTCAAGTTTTAGCCTTTGTTAATTATATATGACTTTTGGTTTATATAAAAGTTATTTAAAAACTAAGTTGTTTAGAGAGCTTATTGGTTTTTCAAAAGTGGATGCTTATTTTAAGGCCCTCCCAAACAAGGTCTAAAATACTACTCCCTCTGCTCAGCCCACAAATAGTCATTGCTTAGACATCAATACGGTCTCTAAAATACAATTTTGATCACTAATTTTTGTTATAATATATTTATAAAATCCAATAAAATTATACTATTATAAAAGTACTTTTCGATACAAATCTGTATATATGATTTTTATGCATCTAATTTAAATATTTAAATACATTGACGGTTAAAATTTCAAAAGTTTAACTACACATGCACACCTATTTGTTAATGGAGGGAGTACTACCGCTACCAACTATTGGAGTCAGTGTAGATAATCAAGATGCTGTTTTTTTACGGTTCCCCATTCCTAATGTTGACAACATTGGCACACTACAGGGGGCATCTTCACTTTGTTAGTTACCATGATCCACCGACTAAATACTGCGTACTACTAGTACCAATGGTTAATAGACCTCAATTCCCGGTCAAGTTTCAACCTGCTTCGTAGATTTTCATCCAACAAAGCAGGTGTCTGGTGAACTAGGGCCTCTTTAATCTAATCCAAAAGGCAGGATTGAAGTTCACTGCCCTACCTGCCCCCACCTTTTCTCTGTCGGAGGAATAATATTATCACCAAAGGAAGGCTGCTCAACACACAAAATAATGGCTTTTCACACTCCACACATGCAGTGGCGGATCTAGGATTTTAATTTAGGGTATGCCGAGGTAATACTATAATATACAATTCAGTAAAATCCAATAAACAATTCGGTAAACAACTACAAATGTTGTCGAGAAATTCGGTATACGAGTATAAAATAACTAGAAACATGATAATACAAGTATAAATTACAATATAAATAGTTCGAACATTTTAAGTATGAAATATGTATAAAAGAAACTTACGCATCTACAATAGTTCAAAGAATACAATATTACTTTTTGTTTTTCTTGTCTGGCCTCCGCCTTCTAATAGCCATGAAACTCTTGATTATATCATTTTTGTCAACTTGGAAGAAAATATCTCGCTCAATAAACGTTTCCGAAAAAGAGATGCAATGTTTTTAGAAAAGAGATGAAGCAGCAGTAGCCTTCTTTGCTGTATGTTTTCGAAAAAGAGATGCAATGTCTCCGTTTCTCTTCATAATTCAACAACTCTACAAAAAAAAAGCAATGCATCAACAAGCAACTCTCTAGTCTCTAACAAAGTAGCAATTATATTTGTTTCTACTCTATAAATCAACTAGCAATCTTGCACTCAAATCACATGTAGGATTGATATACACTAATATAGTAATCAGAGGGGGGGTGAATGATTACGCAGAAGCTAAAACAAATTTTTATTGATTCTCAAATCATCCCTAAACAAATTATAAAAAAACTGCTTCGGTTTCAGAAAAACAGGCTGACATATGTTAACTAAAACAGTTATTTTTGAAGATCCTACCGTTGGATTGATGTGAAATTTTAGCTGTGGAAACTAGATTCAATTTCGAAACTAATGCAATAAGAATCAGCTCAATCGGATATACGGATCTAAAGTTATGACCTTCACAAGCTGACTATATAAAATAATGACGGTATTATGGACTGTATTGGACCGAATCTACAGGGTATGCCGTGGCCCACCTGGCATACCCTGTAGATCCGCCCCTGCACACATGCCACTATAGTATACTACAACTGTCCTCCATGCCATGGTTTTGTTTGAATTCTGCTCGCTACTCAAACAATCCAAACTGAAGCCCTTTTTTACATTTCCTGTCAGACGCCTGCCCTTTCCACACGGGCTTCTTTGAGCTACCAAACTAGATCTTGGCCAAAATGTCAATATCTAAGACAAATAGTAGTGAAAAATACATTTCAAGTGTACATGCATGCAACCTTTTGCAATAACTTTTTCCAAGCAGATGATATATAAGGACAAGGTATATAGCTTCTGCAACTTTTTTTCTGTTACCGAATACTAGTTTTTTTCTTCGCATCTGTAGCGCTTCTCCATATTCATAACACTATGGATTACTCTATGTATGAATAACATATGCATGTCTTTCTTTTTGAAAAAATAAAAAAATCCAGATGCCAACAGTGCAGACACTATTATTTAGGTCTCAACAGCTAATGGCACCTCTTGAAAGATGAAGACGTGCCTTACTTGCCTTTTGTTGGTGTACTTGCCAGTTCACAGAGATTCTTCTAAGTATGGGCACTGGCCTTAATTAGGACTCAAATTCCAAAGATTCACTGTGGCTGCCTAGGCTTATTACAGTGATTCTCAAAACCTAAGCATTAGTACTACCTTCGGCGTATTTCCCGTTTTCGACAGAAGTGCTTTTCATAAAGCGTGATATCTACAGAGATTAAACCAAAAGATAGAAAAGAGTATAGAGTAATCTAATTATTCTTTGACTTTATTTTTCCTCGCATGCTGCACAACCAAGTAGAATAGAGATGCCAAAACCGCTAAGACAATGGTGTTTCACCATATCACCATGGGAATGACCTGATGCAATTTAGGCACGGTATCACATTCATGGATTGTCTTTTGCCTCTTCAAACCACCTAACTCATTAAACCAGGGTGGCTCTCAATGTATTGTAAAAGCAAAAGGATTCTCGAGTTGCTGATTGTCAAACAGGCCTGTTTGTAATCATGTCTAGTTCTGGTATTATGCTGTTAAGGTGTCAATTGCTTTGCCCTTAAGGAAACAGAGGGACCACACTCACCTAGCTTATCATACCATCCTGTCCTTTTCTTTTCAACCGGTATTTCTTAATGTTGAAATTTTCATATAGCAAAGTTTTTATAGTACAGTTGTTGGTGTTGGAGACTTGCAGTGGCTCTTGTTATTTGTAGTTATACTTATTTCTAGCCATGCTTCAGAAATCAGAAGTAGGCAACATTCAGTTAAAGTAAGCAAAGAAGCTAAGCCAAAGTCCCGAGCAATTCCCTGAAAAAAAAAAGGTCCCGTCCTATATTCTGCTTGCCCCAGCTACATCTCTCAGAAACTTCGTATGTTCTGTCGTAACTGAAAGAAGAAGAAGAAGAAGAAGAAGAAGAAGAAGAAGAAGAAGAAAGAAGCTAACCCAACACAATTTAGCAGGCTATTACTCTATTTCCTACTGTTGTGCAGATATATATATATATATATATAGGAAAATGATTCCATACTCCTGGGTGTATGTACTCCTACATCTAATATACTGTCTAAATGATGTTGTTATACCTCTTTGTCTTTTTGAGTATACTCTAATACTGATTATAAGATACTCCAAAGTGAGTTCCATAAAAAATTTCATTAAAATCCACCCTTTATAGCATAATTTGTTTACATATTCCTTATACATATGGAAAAGGGTTTGTAGCAAAAACATAAAGGGTCTGATGAAATTTTTTTAATCATGTTGTATTAGAGTATCTTAGAATTATTATTGGAGTATACCGAAAGTGATAAATGAGTATAAAACGTTTATTTAAGTGGTATATTAGAGGTGGGAGTATGTACTCTCGGGAGTACGGAAAAGGCTTCCTATATATATATATTTATTTATTTATTTGATGAATTTTTGTACAGATATTTCTTAATTTTCTATTGCAAGACACAATTTGTTTTATACTAGATTCTAGTAGTGGAGTTGCTAACTATACAAATAGACAGTCTATTTTGCAGTTATCAACTAATATTTGCTGTCTACCACTAACCTGTGTCTTGTGGTGGTTCATCCACACTATGAATTTTGGCTCATTAATTTCTATATGAAAATGTTAACCATGGGTAAATCTACTTGATTATGTGCAGAATGGTGTTAGGGGCTTGATGCTCGACACCTACGACTTCAACAATGATGTCTGGCTGTGCCACTCATTTGGCGGGAAATGCTACAACATCACGGCCTTTGTAAGATCGTCAGTTGAATATTTTTCTCTGTCACACTGAGCATCTTGATCTTGTAATTCTAATCTTGAGTTGGCTTTGTCGTCAGCAACCTGCCATCAATGTCTTCAAAGAAATCCAGACGTTCCTTGAAGCAAACCCTTCAGAAGTAATCACAATTTTCCTGGAAGACTACACTGCTTCAGGGTCCCTTCCAAAAGTATTCAATGCTTCTGGCCTCATGAAGTATTGGTTTCCGGTGGGAAAAATGCCCAAGAGTGGTGGCAGCTGGCCTTTGCTTAAGGACATGATCAGCCAGAATGAGCGCCTGCTAGTGTTCACATCACAGAAATCAGAACAAGCAAGTGAGGGGATTGCATACGAGTGGAATTACGTCGTGGAAAACCAATGTAGGATTCCAACACAAAATTGGTAACATCAGAATGTGAAGTTTTGATTCTTTTATGACTGTTTTGCTAAATTCAGTTCTGCTTTATCGGTGTAGATGGCAATGAAGGTATGGTAGAGGGTAAATGCCCAAATCGTGCAGAGTCCCCTGCCATGGATTCCAAAAGCCAGTCACTTGTTCTAATGAACTTCTTCACATCAAACCCGAGTCCAACTGGCGTTTGCGCAAATAATTCAGCGCCACTTGTTAGCATGCTAAAAACCTGCCATGATCTTTCAGGCAATCGGTGGCCCAACTACATTGCTGTTGATTTCTACATGGTATGCCAACATACGAACTGTTTCACTGGTCAATCTAAATGAAATTTACTTAATCATGTCAGTTCCCAATTAATTCTTACCTTACAAATCATGCAGAGGAGCGATGGTGGAGGCGCTCCCTTAGCTACAGATGTGGCAAATGGCCATCTAGTATGTGGGTGTGATAACATTGCTTACTGCAAGGTAAATACGAATGGCATTTCTCTTGGCCTAGAATACTGCATTGATCAGAAATTAGAATCATGGTAATATGGAAACCATGGAGAACAAGAATATCATGGTGTGGCTTATTTAGCTTATACATTTTACATTACAGACAACAAGATAGGTGAACTTGCAGCTTATCAATGAGTGGACATTGTTGTAGAAACAACTGGTGATAGGGAATTAGGAACCATACAAAACATTTTACACCGTATGGTGTAGATCGCACTTCACTTATATTTTTTCCCACTTCAGCAGTGCTTCCTTCCGCTGCCTTTCTTGTAACTGCATGATGATGTCCTGAACTCTGAGCTGCAGGCCAATTCGACATTCGGAACCTGTGTCATACCTCCACCTCCACCGCCGTCGCCACCCAAGGCACCCACCGCCAAGGGTTCAAGCACAGGCGGCGATTCCAGTGCAGCGATTGCTCGGTTTCTACCCTACCAATGGAGCTTATTCTTCGCACTGACATCTCTGGTTCTGCTCTTACTCTCGTAAGAGCACTTCAGTTAGTGGTGTCCTTGCGCTGCTGTTACAAGCTTGTACCATTGATTCCCGAGACTGCAACATTTCCCACTCTTCTTGCACCAATTTGATTGGTTTTATAACCTTGATGACCTTGAGCACGCATGCCTGAGCTGTAAATCATTCCTTTTTGTCACTGAGATGCCTAGACCGGAGTTAAACAGTCTTGAAAATCATTCCTTCTGTTAAGGCAAATGGTAGAATTTGTACCTTTTGAGTTTGGACATGGAGTATTTCTGCATGAGCAGTGATTCTATCTTCTTTAAACAGCCTGATCAGGTAGTGGGGCAGTGTGTGTTTGCAATGCAAATTATAGTTTGGACAAGACAGGACATGTAGAATGAGAGAGATCATATGGGTGAGTGAATCCAAACCTCTCGAGAAAGGGCCCCTGACAGGTGAAATGGCTGGTCCAAATCCAAGCAGAAAGCATCAAGCAGGGAACAGTGCCAATCATGCATTCCTCAGCATTCGTATCAGATGGAATAAACTTCAATTCGCCTGTCAGGATTATTCTCAATCCTGTCCTCTTTATGTTTCAGGAAATTCCAGGTGGTACTACCAGTCAGAGAACTTTGCATGCCATATTTAGAATCAAATTAAGCACATATTCCCTCCTAGATTGTTCTTTATCCTTTCTCTAATCGGATGACTATCCCTTTGAATAACTTTATTGACATAGTGTACGTGTTATTAAAGTTTTGATTAAAAAAAACCACTTTGCTTAAAGGCATGGGAACTATTAAGGCGACTAAGCACTTTGCCGGTTAGACCACAATTCTCAACCAATATGCATCCCCTAAACGTTTAGAAACTTTTTACCATTCTTAGAGGTATCAAATTATACATTGAGCTATTACTAGGAGGTACCAAAAAATTTAAAGGCTAGATGTACCAACAATACTTTGAGGATCATGAATGCCATGATAATATTCGAGCTAGATTTGAAGCACAACAACAAGAGGAAAAGAAAAAACCAATGGCCAAAAGAGCTAGAAGAAAAGCTCAAGAGATGGCCATCATTTCATGTCATGAACAGCAAGGAGTGTTGTCTACTCATGATGGCAACATCGACAATTAGATACTACCTGAAGATATGTGCATTATGACAAATAAGTCTCTTTTCTGCATTTTCTTGATTTTTTTTCAAAATTTTCAGCATTTAAGAAAATTGTTTCCTTAAATCTAGTTATTTTCAGTTTTAAGATTTTAATTAAAACATGTCTAGAGCTTGGAAATAATTTATTTGAGTTCTAAATAATCTTAGGAGCCTCTCTAACAATTTTCATAACTTTTGAAGTTGGTTTGCTAATTTTAGAAATTCAAACTTAGTTTTTGCATTTAAATCAATTATGAAAGTAACTAAAAATTAATTTCATGCCAATGGGCTGAATCCCTCATGTTGGGCTGGCCTATCACTGTTTCAGCCTGACCCTAGCCCTCACACCTGTCTTCCCCGAGCCGCCTTCTCTTTCCCGCTTCCTCCATGTGAAAGCGTACCCACTGAAACCATGTTCTCTCTTACAATCCCCGCACTCCTTGACACCTGGGCCCACTCACTAGTCACCATCATCCACGTGCCCGTGTCTACCATGTGTGAGCTTTGAGCTACTATTGTGCCTGCAAAAATTGACTTTGCCGCCTGCTGTTTTGCCCTCTTAACACCCTTCGCTTTGTCCATTCCTCCAAGTCGTAGACGACATTGAGCGCAAGCCTCTACTGCTCAAGTTTTTTGTGTTTTCTTCTGTGCTGCCGTCGGTTCTCACCGAGTAGAGCATCCTCATCTCACCCTTTAAAGCCTAACTAAGAATGTCTTTCTTCTTCTCCAAACTCACCACCTCTCTTTTGCCTGATCATAGCCCCTACCTCTCACTGAGCTAACTGGAATGCTGCTGTCGTCTTTAACACCAGTGCAAGCCCTCCGCCACACTCTGCAGGTACTCAATTCGGTGATTTGTGTAGTGTGTCACCAATGCCTAATCTTCTTCCCCAGCTCTGGTCGCTAGAGCCGCACCTTTGCCCTGGTGGTCCCCCACCTTGAACATGGTTCTTTAGAGCATATCTATGGTCTCCTGAATCTCACCATGTGATCATATTTAGCTCAAATCCTCTGCAACATCTTCTTTGTGTGAAGCTTGTCACTACCGACCTCACCATTGCTGTTCTCCTCTCTCCATTGAGCTTTAGACTTGAACATGGTCATTTACAAACTCCTAGTCTACCTTGGAACCTTATGTGCACTGTTGTTACAATAGATTTTTGCCGCCAAGCTCTACCACCATTTCAGCTCATCGCCATCTTGGCTTCCCTATCGCTAGCCTTTCCCTACAGCTCATATCTACCACTAGTCGCTTGGGTAGATACTTGGAATTCTCAAGATGTTTCTATGCTCATCATTTAGCTCATTTGAGCCATCTTCCACACCAGTTTCTTTCTACCTATTCAACCACCACTCTTTGTCGCTGTTAGCTCAACTATGACCACCCTGTGCCATGCCACTACCACTAGTGACCTCATCGTCAACTCCACAACCTATTTTGCCGGTTCCTACCACCAATCCCCTTGCCATTCGCTGCCGGCAAGCCTAGCCAGAAGCCTTCGCCGCTCTCCTTTGTTTCCTTCAATTATCTCGTTTTCTCTCTCTTACATCTAGGGCCCACATGTCAGTCACTTAAATTGTGGCTAAGAGAATAATTAGTGTAATTAGTAGCTAATGTGAGTATGATAGGTAAGACCCACCGGAAAAAATCTGTAAAAATAATAAAAATTTGACAGGTGGTCCTCCACTATTAAATAAATACCAAAAATAGAAAAATCATCTTTAGTTCTGTAGGAATATCTTTTCCTTGTAGAAAAGCATAATGTGGAGAAATGCACCATCGATGTCACCCTTGGCATAGACTCATTTTTAGTTTTTGAATTTTCAACCAAGCTAGATTCAAGTACTCATAACTTTTGCATATGACCTCCAAATTGAGTGAAATTAGTCTCTCTTTTTTTTATAAAATTGTGAGCTTTCATAGAATGCACAAATATTTGGATTTGATCACTATTTAAGTTATTTTGGCTCTTATTTGTACTATTCGATGTTTCGCATATAGATACCAACATCCCTGAAAATCCCGCCAACAAACTAGAGCAAGACCAAATGTTCAACTAGCAAGACAAGTACCTCCTTTGATCATGTTGATCCCATGTTTCACTATTATGTAAGTTGTATTCAAAACTATTTTGCATGCAAGTATTTCTGATAAAAAATTGATATATTTATGGGAATGGTAGATATGTTTACGATTTGGGCAAATGGTTATGGAGATCGGTGCTTGTGCACGAGATACAAGTATGTGTTTGTCTTGCTCAAGTCACTTTGGACCGAGTCTATGGTGTAGTTTGATCCAAAAACCAATGTACAAACCATATGTGCCTTTTATGGGAAGTTTCTAGTATAATAAGTTGTCATGGTCTAACAATAAAACCACAGGTGGTAGCTAATAGGTGTAATTGGACCTATGTAGGCACGAAGTGTGTACTCCCTACTTGTAGGGACCTCGCTGGGTAAGCGTGGTTTCCCCAACATAGTATTTGAACTCTTGGGATGCTGGAGGGGTACTCCTTATCCTAAAGAGGGTATTACTGAGCATTTGTTGTTAGGACCGGTAATTTAAAAGCTTGTCATAAGCTCTCAAATTGGGTGTCGATGGTATTGCGTGACATGTGTCTACATGGTGAGATGTTTATGTCATGTAGGTAAAGTTTTATGGCCTCTGTAGAGTGTATGAATCTATTTAAATAGACGTGTCCCTGGTTGTGGATGACTTGGTGAATCCTCCTCCGTAGTAGCTTTTCTAATTTTTAAAATTGTATTGGGAGTATATGGATAGGGAATCCATGTATGGATTATTTGGCAAAAAAGAGTTTTGCCATGGTTTAACGTTTATGGCAGACCATGTGTTTATATTCATTACATATACTTTATCATTACTTGCTATCAAATGTCAAATGCTCTTACAACTATCTGTTTACAATATACTATTTGATATTATGAAAGAAAGCTTGTTTTATGCAAAATATGGAAACATGGTAGGATAGCCATTCCTTTGACATAGCCTTATATGCTATATACCTTTATTTAAAAGTCTTGTAGAGTACAAATTTCATACTTAACAGTTGCTTGTTGAACATATTCAGAAGATGTAGAAGATGGTCCGATGCACATTTACTTTACGACATGGGTTATGGTGATAAGGACATCAATTTCTAAGTCACATCTAGTCGGTTACCTATCGGTGGGCTAGGCATGCTCAATGGACCCACCTTTTGCTATCATTTTTGCTTCACTCTTTTTCTATGTAAAGTTGTTTGGTTGGTTTGCCACTTCGTTGTCAAACTAGTCATGTAAGACTTAATTTCATAGGCTTATTACTAAATATTATTTAACTTCTCATTATGTATGGATGTGGTATGTCAATGTTGGATATGTATGCTAGCGACTGATTGTGAGACTAGCACATTAAACACATAGGGTTCGGAAACTTAGTTTTCGAGTTCAATAGCATTGGTATTATAGGATGGACCTTTATTTAGAAATGTCTATTAGCTTGATGACTCCTGATTTTAAAACTTTATTTGCAAATTCTATAAAAATATTGTGACAAAAATTTAAGTAAATATGCTGCTGTCCTCTCACTTAGCATCTTTTCACTTCTTATACTCTCTTTTGGTTTATAAAACAATTACTAAACTTTTTTTCCTTCAAATTGTAGATATCTTAGTGGGTACTTTGTCATCACTTGACTATCCGAGAAACATGTGGGCTACCTGGTACCTTGACTACCATGCTCCAACACGTCGCTTTCATGCAGAACCTGGACTACTCGGTGTATCATTCCGTGACAAGCCAAGTGTTGAATGAGTACCACGCTATGGTGATTATTCCACCTTGAGCTCACACTTTGAGGGGTACGGATCAACCTTCGGCATGGCCATGAGTGCTACGGCATACACAGCCATGCTTCATCTTCGCCACATTCTTCTGGAGCTATCAGTCATGTATCGCTGCCATCCATCTTGCCCAGTCAATGTGGACTACAACCTCTATACCAACAACCTTAGGAGATGGACATAACCCTTGACATTCGCCACATTCTTCTAGAGCTATCAGTCGTGTATCCCTACCATCCATCTTGCCCAGTTGACATGGACTACAACCTCTATGCTAACAACCTTAGGGAGATGGACATAACCCTTGATACCTTTCTGACTTTATGGCAGTCTTGGATAGTTATTACCGCCAGGTGGCTCATGAGTTAGAGGAAAATTGCCGCCTGGTGGCTTACCTTGAGAAGAGTATCGAGCCCTATGTCACCATGGGGATGGAACCTCAATCGGTGCTACACATGGACCCTATTCCAATACCCACTCCTGTTCACAATGGTCCATTGCTTTCGTGAGCCAACTCCTTATCCTGGAGTGGTCTCTCATCATTCTTTCATCTCTACAAAGGAATATCATCGCATTTATGGTCTTATTGGGTATAGAGGGGAAAGCTCACATCTGTCCATGTGACCATGTGATTCAAACTCCTAGTGACTCTGAAAGATCAAAGAGGACCATGAGGAAGTGATTCTTGAAGGCTAGGTCTATAGTGGCAGTTTGATAGAGCTCACTAGTAGTGTTCTTTTGGGTGAGCTATGTATTCCTTTTGTAATGCCTCGCTGCATGTAGATGGTGTCATGAATTGATTGTAATAAGCTACTTTGATGCCACATGGTTCGTTTATTTGCCCATTGGGGTTATATTTCACAAACCATGCAAAAACCGATGATGTGTTCAAAACTATTGTGTACTACCTCAAATGTTGTTTATTTGTTTATCTCATGTTGAAATGTTCTTTTGGTGTTAATAATTAAGTACCATGCCCCCGCTGCCCCTTGCTTCATAAGGTTGTTATCTCTTACTCCTTAACCATTGGTAACAAGTGATTTGTATGTAGGATATAACCCGCTCGATTGAACAACTTTTGGGCCAAACAGAAGCATCCAGATTGCAGTCGGCTGATAGCAAACCAACTCCCCGACCCGACCCATAGTATCCAGAGTAGAATGAAGGACAAGAAACCCACCAAAATCAGTAAGGCGTTGAACCAGAAGTTGAGCTTCCAAGGCCACCTTCCATTGCCCAGGTGCTCGCTGAGATTGAACAGAATCGCCATACTCAGACCCTCATCCTCCAACATATTGCTCTGAATTACGCCAACCTTAGTGCCATTCCCATAGTAGCTAGAGATGGTGGAGTTGCAGCAAACCAAGCCCGTTTAAACTGGGTAAATTGTTGAGAACTCATCTGCCAGTTTTATCTCATTCAGAGGACCCACTTGATAGAGAAATGATTAGCTATATCCTAGTGTGCCGATCAAGAGAATGTGCTCTTTGCATCGTATTAGCTACAAGGAGCTGATAGTGCATAGTGGGACAACTTTAGCACCATGCAATTGGAAGGACAAGTGATACTTGGATTGTCTTCAAGGAGGCTTTTTGTAAGGTGATATCAAGGAGAGAATTTAGATATTGGAGATAAGGAAGTTTTATTCATGACTGATACATATGCATCGTTTCAACTACCTCTCCTATTATGCCCCTATCGATATTCCGGATGAAGCTAGAAAGATAGAGCTGTTCAAGGACCATCTCAAACAAGAAATTTAGCTAGCTCTTGCTCTATTGGACTTCTCAAACTTTCAGACTTTGGTTAATGAGGCCAGTGCTTGGGAAGATAAGCACCATGTGCTTGAGGAGTCATGCAAGTGCAAGTGGACTGCTAAAAAAATAGCATGCAGCAGTTCGCAGAGACCACATGTGTGGCAGCCACCCACTATCCGTCTATTGTTCCGCAGCCACCAAGGTGTCAAGTATTGAAGATATGCTCTAGAGGGAATCATAGAGATGATTATATTTCCTTAAGTTCACGATTTATTATCTTGTTCCTTGAATAATGTCATTATTATTTATTAGCAAGTATTTGACTTGTTTGTGAAACTCTATATATAACTTTGTGATGATTATTCTAAAGTGATCCCTAGTCGATAAATATATGAGGACACATATGAGTAGACCAGCATATGTATTGGTTGATGATCATGTTTCATGGGTCATGGATATGGAGATATCAAACCAATAATATGAACACATGTTAGAGAACATGGAGTTGGATTGACCCACGTTGTGACACTGTGAGAGCGTTGTAATCTTACTTGTCATCAGTTGGTCTCATATACAATATGTATGCTATATCCTTAGAATTGAGGTTTACACATGTACTCAAGATGTGCATGACTTAGGGGTTGTCAAACGCTACTCCGTAACTAGATAGTTATAAAGGTGGCTTTCGGGTATTGTGAAGCATGCTGCAAGACATGGTTGATCAAGATTGGATTTTTCCTTCCATACAACGGGAGAGATATCTCTAGGCCTCTAGAGTGGTTGGATTCCAGAAATGCATGGCCATGCTATTCATGGTTAAAGAGTTAATCGTAGTCAGGAATTTCGAGTCACGTAATTGAGAAAGAGTGGTCAAGCTAACTAAGCAAGGATGGCACATACTTGCCTCGAGTTTGACCGATATCTTAAGGTAAAGGTAAATGCTTATAACTAAGCATTGTTAAGGTTTGTTCTATGTAATCTTTACATATACTCGGGAGTTGGCACATCTTGCTAGGAACTGCTACCGATTAATGGTTGAGTAAGAGTACTTGGGTCATATCCAAGTATACATGAATCTATAGAGTCACACACTTAAAGGGTTGGGACTTAATTCTAATGATGACCTGAATTCTGATGGACTTCGAGTTCCTAATGGGCCTCTAATGTAGAGACCAATTGTGGGTGTCTATATAAAGGGAGGTGGTGGCTTTAGGACTAAGAGACACTATAGGAATTCGGAATTCCTAAAACCCTAGCTGCCACACCTCCTTTGCCCAAAACGGTGTAGTTGGCGCTAGAACTCTGCGTATGGCGTTCCTGCCCCGTACGTGTGGATAGCTTGGAGGCTTCAATGCTAGGATGATCTGCAACCTATGACGGTCACAAGGAGCTGTTAGAGGAGGCGTGAGGCTAGTACAACTACAACCACACCAACACGCTACATTGACTCTACTTCCACTATGGGTCTATGCATTTAGTGGTAATTCCGTGATCTATAACTTGCAGTGGTTCCTTGGTTACATGGTAGAAAATTTTGACCTACGCTAGAATAGCCTACACATTCTCCTTCATCAAGCACCAATTCCGTGACCCCCTTTTGTAAGCTATTCATCCTGCCTACCATAGTGGTCAACCCTTTTGGAGGCAACAACAAGCCTGTTGACACCAATTGCTTCCATTGTGGTATGGTCACTATGCATCTCGGTGATCAAAGAAGGTACAAGGTGCTGCCTTGAGTATGCCACTTTGTGTTCTTCTAAGGCAATCAGTGCCAGGACAAGGACGTGGAGCCTTGCTACCCTAGAATAGAGCATCGAGGCCTAGTCAGAACTTGGGTAGAGGCCATGTGAACCACGTGAGTGTGGAGAAAGCTTAGGACGCACCTGACGTGGTGTTAGGTATGTTTCTCATCAACTTAGCCCTAGTAGTGGTTTTATTTGATTCTGGAGGCCATACTGAGCGAGTGAATGAAATTTTAGAGGAAATGCTTAGAACCTGAGTGCTATTCTATGGACTAACTGGGAAAAATGTTTGCCCTACACTGAGTTTTCTTATAACAATAACTATCAATCAAGCCTCCAAATGTTCCCATTCGAAGCCTTGTATGGCAAGTAAGTGTAGAACACCCCTCCATTGGTTAGAAACTAGAATAAGACAAGTGTTTGGCTCTGCTGCCATGGAAAAGGGCGAGGAGCAAGTTTGATTGATTAGGACCTAACTAAAAGAAGCATAGTCTAGGCAAAAAAGCTATGCCAATCACCATTGTTGAGAATTAAGTTTGGAACCTGATGACTATGTGTATTTCAAAGTCATGCCACTTTGAGATGTCCATTTGAGGTTAGTGGAAAGTTAGCACCAAGATACATTCAACCTTACCGAATAGTTGCAAGAAAGGGAG
The DNA here is from genome assembly GCA_036346375.1 of Guadua angustifolia. NCBI lineage: Eukaryota > Viridiplantae > Streptophyta > Magnoliopsida > Poales > Poaceae > Guadua > Guadua angustifolia. Next base: position 2,824,751 of record CM070519.1, on the reverse strand, counting down.
AAGTAGCATATTGGTTGGAGCTACCACTCAAGCTTTCAGATGTACACGATATCTTCCATGTGTCTTAGCTCAAAAAGTTTTTATGAGCCCCCTATCAAGTAGACCGCATTGGAAAGATCGGCCTACAACAAGACCTTACTTACTGAGAGCACCTGGTTCGAATTTTGGAAGAAGCTGAATGCCACACCCGGCGAAAACCGTCAAGATGTGTATGGTGTAGTAGAGCAACCATATGAAGAATGAAGCCATGTGGGAATGCGAGGACCGCCTTAAAGTAGAGTTTCTGTATCTTTTTCCTAAGTTGTCTGAATCTCAAGGATGAGATTATTTTTAAGGGGGTAGTCTATAACATCCCAAAATTTCAACAAGTTATATGCTAGTTCCAAACTCTCTTTTCTGCATTTTCTTGATTTTTGCAAGATTTTTAGCATTTAAGAAAATTATTTCCTTAAATATAGGTACAGTTTTTCAATTTAAAATTTTAATTAAAACATGTCCAGAGCCTGGAAACAATTTATTTGAGTTCTAAATAATCTCAAGAGCCCCTCCAAAAAATTTTCATTTATTTGGAAACACTCACCGTTTAGCTTGTTTGAGCCATCTTCCGCACCAGTTTCTTTTTGCCGCTTCCACCACCATTCATCATCGCCGTCAACTCGCCTCCGACCACCCCTTGTTGTGCTGTCACCACCAGTGACCACGTCATCAACTACATGGCCCATTTTGCAAGTTCCCACTGCCAATCCCTATGCCAATTGTGGTCGGCAAGCCTAGCTAGAAGCCTTCACTGCTCTCCTCTATTTCCTTCTTCTATTCTCTCGTTTTCTCTTTGACATCTAGGGTCCACATGTGAATCGCTTAAATCATGGTTAAGAGAATAATTACATATTTAGTAACTAATGTGAGTATGATATGTAGGACCCACCCAAGAAAAATCATTAAAAATCATAAAAATCTAACAGGTGGACCCACAGTGTTAAATAAACTCAAAAAAATAGAAACCTGTCTTTAGTTTTCTAGGAATACATATTCCCCACAGGAAAGTATACTATTGAGAAATACGCCATCGATGTCACCCTCAGCATAATATATTCTCTTTTCCTTTTTTTTATGTTCAACCGAGCTAGATTCAGATACTCATAACTTTTGCATATGAAGCCTAAACTGAGTAAAACTAGTTTCTAAATTTTTATAAAATCATGAGCTTTAATAATCTAGAAAAATATTTGGATTTGATCACTGTTTGTAATCTTTTGGCTCTTATTTGCACTATTTGATGTTTCACATGTAGCTACTGATGTCCCAAAAAATCCTGCCAACAAACCAGAGTAAGACTAAGTGTTCTACAAGCAAGGCGAGCACCTCCTTTCACTACTACAAAAGGGGCTATATTAGACACATCATCATAGATGGTTTTAAGAGACAACCGTCTGTGATGTGTTTCGGGCACATCACAGACGGTTTGTGGATAAAACCATCTACGATATCTAATTATCACAGACGGTTTCAAATACAGACCGTCTGTGATGTGTTTCGGCACATCACAGACGGTTCGTGGATAAAACCGTCGTGATTAATAATATCACGCAGGTTTACCTACAAACCGGCTGGGATGTTAGGAACAACTTCATAGACGGTTGGTGGATAAATCAGTCTGTGATATTTCTTCATCACAGACGTGTTTATCCATGAACCGTCTGTGATCATAAATTGAAACCTCGAGAAGCTGCGCCATACAAAAAAAAGTCTTGGATGGAGAACATTATAGATTGCATTATAATTAAAATTCTTGCATTATAGATTGCATTATATATATAAGATCATTACAAAAGCGTTATAGATTGCATTATACATAAGAAGCATTACAAAAGATCGACTACTAGTCGTACAAAAGCTAGTATATATACTTTAACTAAAATAGATCACTAGAGCTTGCTACTCGTCATCGTCGTCGGAGGAAGCCGGACTGGGGTCGGAGTCCGCGGAGTCCTCGCTGCGGCCGTCTGGGTCCTCGCTCGAGCCGGCTCGGTCTGGGTCATCCTTTAGCTCCCAGCCATCGCGATATCCCTCCGACGAGTCGTAGCTTTGATCGGAGGAGGGAGCATGGGCGGGCGCTTCTTCCGGCGCTTTGGGGAGGCGGAGGAGGTCTTTGGGCCGACGCCGGTCTTGGTGGAGGCGAGGCGTCCGGCGGAGGGGCGCGGGTGGAGGCGGAGGCGGCCGAAGGAAGCGGAGCAGCCGTGGAGATGGCACCGGCGTAGCGCCGCAGCCATTCGCGCATGGTCATGCCAGCGGGTATGGTTGGAGGTGGCGGCGGCGTCGGTGGGGTGGAGTTCTTTGGTGTGTTGCTCATGGCTTGTTGTCTTGCTCGTGCTGGGTCGGGAGGAGGTGTGGAGGCAGAGTACGTATAGTGCGCCGACTGAGGGTTCTTAAAAGGCAAATGCAAGTGCATTGGGAAGACAAAGCATTAATTGGGAAGACGAAGCGATGGGATATGACGTAGCGCATTGGGAAGATGATCGAGACGATCAAGTACCAGGGCAGGAAGATGAAGGGTCATCATTGCGGACGGTTTTAGTCAAAAACCGTCTGTGACTGATGTGACATCGCAGACGGTTTTTGACTAAAACCGTCTGAGACGTTTCGCAGACGGTTTCGTCTATAGGCCGTCTGTGATGTATGGTGATATCGCAGACGGTTGGATCTAAAAACTGTCTGAGATGTTATCCGAGACGATTTTTCTTATAAGTCGTCTGTGCTCTCATGTGACATTACGGACGGTTTTTATATAAAACCATCTGCGATACATCTCTCACATCACAGACGGTGTTATCGACTAACCGTTTGGGATGTCCCACATCGCAGACGGTTTGTAGATAAAACCGTCTGCGATGATACCTCCTACGTGTAAAAGCAGAGAGCCTCGACGTACCGTTTCTGTTTTTTAGGTTTTCTCGACCGTCTCTGAGGTGGTTGTGATTGAGGCGTTCCTTGTGAAAGAGGCCCTAGATTTGGATATTTGATTGCAGATCCTTGTACTCTTGGTCATCCAAGGTTAGTAATTGCTTCTAATCTGAATTACATTTTATATCTAGCTTGGGGAAATGAAGCTGTGTTCTAGATCTAGTTTGTTGAATCTATCTTGGTGCAGAGGGAAATGAATTAAGGGCCTGTTTGTTTCAGCTAGGGATTATAGAAAGCAGATTTTAAAAGTTGGATTGTAAAAGTTGGATTGTTAAAAGCTGGATTGTTAAAAGCTGATGACTGTTTGGTAACTCAGATTATAGTGTGTTTGGATTGTTGTTTCTGCGTGGCAAAAGTCTGTGGTACCCTCGGCCTGTTGTGTTGCCTTATTTTGCTGGAAGGTGGAAGGGTATTATGGTCTTTTGTACCAAAAAAAGCTGAGGAAAGCTCCTCCAAGGTGGATTGTGGGATTCTAACAATCTGGACTCCGGATTGTTATAATCCAAATTAAAAGCTGTTTATTTGTTAACCTACTAGCTTTTAAAAGCTACTTTCTATAATCCCTAGCTGAAACAAACAGGTCCTAAGCTGGTTAATATGTTCTTTGTGATGTGAAGTAGATATATTTGCTATACCTTGTGCAGATCCATTTGTACTTTACAATCTAAATTCGTCATATTCGTCATTTAACACCTATTGTTACATATGTAGCGTAGATGGACCGAAACTGGATGTACACCGAGAACCGTGCTAGTGCCGAGTACATTAATGGTGTCTCTGCTTTTAGAAGAGCTGCAGAGGTAGATATGTCGAACAAGGGGGTGGAATTTATGCCTTGTCCATGCATTGACTGCGAGAATCTCCGGATGTTTCGAAACCCAGCACAGATTGAAGCACACTTGATTCTTCGAGGTTTCAAAAGGGGATACACATGTTGGACCAGTCACGGTGAAGAGCATATTATGCAGGGAGCAAGTAGTACTGCCATGGTGGACGAAGTCGATGATACTCCGGATGATATCGACTGTCCTTTCGATGACAATCTGGATCGGATGCTACGGGATGCGAAGGGAACCGTGATGAGCGAGTATGTAAAATTTGGGGCTTGATGGGCGACTCGGAGAAACCTTTGTTCCGGGTTGCAAGTCGAGATACACAAGATTGTCGTCTATCTTTGGAATTATGAAATTAAAGGCAAGCAACGGTTGGTCCGACAAAGAGTTTCACGGTATTTGTTGGATCTGTTAGCGGATATGCTTCCAGAGGGAAACGAGTTGCCAACAACGACCTACAAAACCAAAAAGGTTCTTTGTCTCTTGGGAATGGAAGTAGAAAGAATACATGCTTATCCGAATGACTGCATCTTGTACCGCAAACAGTACGCAAATTTGCATGTATGTCTGGTGTGCAACGTATCCAGGTACAAGTGTAAAGATAGATCAGATGATGACGCCGAGGGCATGGAGGTGAAGAAAGGACCTCCCGCTAAGGTGGCGTGGTATCTGCCTATAATTCCCCATTTGAAGCGGTTGTTTGCAAACCCAAAAGAGGCAAAATTGCTTCGATGGCACTCAGATGAGCGTAAGAACGATGGAATGACTAGGCACCCTGCTGATTCAACTCAGTGGAGAAACATTGATAGAAGGTTTGAAGAATTCGCAGCGGATTCGAGGAATATAAGGTTCGAATTGAGTACAGATGGAATGAATCCTTTCGGTAACATGAGTAGCCATCATAGCACTTGGCCTGTAAATCTCTGTGTTTACAACCTTCCTCCTTGATTGTGTATGAAGCGAAAGTACATATGATGTCTTTACTCATCGAAGGCCCGAAGCAACCTGGGAACGATATTGATGTGTACCTAGCACCATTGGTGGAAGATCTGAACACATTGTGGGCTCCTGGGGTGTAGGTATGGGATGCTCACAAACGAGAGTACTTCACTTTGCGCTGCCTATTGTTCTGCACCATAAATGATTATCCTGCCTTTGCTAACCTATCGGGGCAGAGTACCAAAGGAGCCAAAGCATGTACACACTGCTTGGATGACACCGAGAGTGTTTGGCTAAATCACTCACGCAAAACCGTGTACATGCATCACCGTAGGTTCCTTCGGAGAAATCACCCATATCGCAAGATGAAGAAACAATTCGACGGCACAACCAAAGATGTTTTAGCTCCAAAGCCTTTAAGCGGGCCAGACATTCATGATATGGTTAAGAAGTTGGATGTTGCGCTAGGGAAGGGACATAAATCGAGGACCCGTGAGAAGAGCATATGGAAGAAGAGATCAATGTTTTGGGACCTACCTTATTGGGAGCACCTAGAAGTTCGGCACTGCATCGACGTAATGCACGTGGAGAAGAATGTCTGTGATAGCTTGATTGGTCTCTTACTGAACATTAAGGGTAAAACAGAGGACAGTATCAATGCACGACTTGACTTGGTCAATATAGGCATCAGACCTGAGTTAGCACTGAAAGAGACTGAAAAAGGCCGAACATACTGCGAGCCTGCTAGTTACACTTTGTCCAAAGCCGAGAGAAAGGAACTATGCCAATGCTTGCATGGTGTGAAAGTTCCATTCGGTTACTCGTCTAACTTGAAGAGACTTGTTTCGATGAACGATTTGAGTTTAACTGGCATGAAGTCCCATGATTGCCATGTGCTTGTGACACAGATGCTTCCTGTGACAATTAGAAGTATTTTACCGACCAAGGTTCGGGAGACAATCACAAGGCTGTGTTATTTCTTTAACACAATTGCTCAGAAGGTCATCGATCCCGAAGGACTTGATGCTCTGCAGGGCGAGGTGGTAATGACTATGTAATCTTGAGATGTATTTTCCTCCGTCATTTTTCGATATCATGGTCCATCTCATTGTTCACCTTGTGAGGGAGATAAAGATGTGCGGGCCTGTGTTCCTACGTAGCATGTACCCGTTCGAGAGGTACATGGGAATTCTCAAATCCTACGTACGGAATCGATCTCGATCGGAGAGTAGCATTATCGAAGGTTATGCAACAGAAGAGGTCATCGAATTCTGCGTGGATTACATGGCTCAGGTCGAACCGATAGGTGTGCCTCGATCCCGCCATGAGGGGAGGCTCCAGGGCATCGGGACCATCGGAAGGAAAGCAATCACACCTGATCTAGTTGCGTGCGCCAAAGCCCATTTCACAATTTTGCAACACATGTCTATTGTGGCCTCGTATATCGACGAGCACAAGAATTGGCTACGGCAACACAATCCGACGCGGCCGGAGTACTGGATCATCAGACAGCATAACCTTCACTTCAACAGCTGGTTCAAGGAGCGATAGCCCATTACTAGAAGCATGTCATGTGAGACGCTGACATGGTTGGCAAAAGGGCCAGCTTTTACGGTTGTAACATGGAAAGGATATGATTTAAATGGGTACACATTTTACACAAGAGATCAGGACATGAAGAGCACAAACCAGAATAGCGGTGTTAGATCGATCTGTTGAATACCATTGGATCGATGAGGAGCTTGTACTATGGGTTCATTGAGGAAATTTGGGAGCTCGACTATGTGCTATTCAAGATCCCCTTATTTCGGTGCCATTGGGCTAACCTGCAGCACGTGAAGGTTGATAAGTACGGCGTCACAAATGTGGACCTCGAACGTCTCGGATACCAAGAGGAACCATTCGTTCTCGCCAACCAAGTTGTTCAAGTCTTCTATGTAACCGACCCGTCCAACAAGCAGTGCCACGTTGTTCTTCAGGGAAAAAGGAGGATTGTCGGAGTCGAGAATGTGGTAGATGAGGAAGAATACAATCAGTTCGACAAGTTGCCTCCTATTGGTACCGGCATCACAATCCAGGAAGACCAACCTGATGAAGCTAGCTACACACGTGTTGATCATCGTGAAGGGCTAATTTTTGTACAAAATAATAAACAAGTGTTGTCATAAGGACCTCTATGTATATATACCAAGTGTTCTTGTATTAAATTTAATTAATTAATGACAAGTATTAATTACTGAGATGCATGCTGTATTGATTAAAATTAAGCAGGTGTATGTGTATATGGACATGTATTAATTACTGAGATGTATTGATTAAAATTAAGCAGGTGTATAGAGTGGCCCATCCCAGACGGTTCCTAAATTAAACCGTCTGGGATGGAGTCATTCCAGACGGTTCTAGGATTGAACCGTCTGGGACGAATACACCCCAGACGGTTCAATCCTAGAACCGTCTGGAATGGTCTTCCCGCGCCACTCAATAAATCCTGCGCGCTTGCCATTTCACCAAGTCCCGCGCACACTTAGTTTATTGCAACCCTAGCTCCCTCCCCACTCGACGGCGCCCTAGCTCCCCCCTCGGTCATGCCTTCGCCCTAGCTCGGAGGTGCCCTCCCTCGGCCTTGGTCTCCTCCCTCGGCGGCGCACTCCCCACTCGGTCGCGCCCTCCCCTACGGTGGTGCATCCCCTCCCCCTAGGTGGTGTCTCACCTCTCCATCGGTGGTGCCCTTCTCCCCCCCTCCGTTTATTTTTTGCCTTGCTTGCTCCACGATTCGAGTGCTGTTCCCTCTGTGAGTATTTTCGGTTCTACACTTGATTCTTGCTGGCTGAGATACTAGTGTTGCTCTGTGACGAAATTAGGGTTACTACATGAATATGCCAATTGATGAGATGATTTAAGCCTTGAACTGCTACACTTGTATGAAATTATTGGATTATATTCACGGTTCTGCTCAATTTGTATTCATTTCTGTTATCGCTTTGATTTTGTGGGTATTATATCACTGTATGTTGATTGGTTCATAGATGTTGATCTGATTTAGCTAGCTAGTGGTCGGGTAGTAGTTATACATCGATTGATTTTGCTTATATTAATCGAACTAAGTTGCTTATATTTATTACATTAAGTGATCTTTGAACCGATCTGAACCTACAATATATATTGGCTCGTTTATTTTTTGCCTTGCTTGCTCCACGATTCGAAAGTCTTTGTTCCTCTGTGAGTATTTTCGGTTCTGCACTTGATTCTTGCTGGCTGAGATACTAGTGTTGCTCTGTGATGAAATTAGGGTTACTACATGAATATGCCAATTGATGAGATGATTTAAGCCTTGAACTGCTAGACTTGTATGAAATTATTGGATTATATTCACGGTTCTGCTCAATTTGTATTCATTTCTGTTATCGCTTTGATTTTGTGGGTATTATATCACTGTATGTTGATTGGTTCATAGATGTTGATCTGATTTAGCTAGCTAGTGGTCAGGTAGTAGTTGCTTCTGTCAGTTGATTTTGCTTATATTAATCTGAACTAAGTTGCTTATATTTATTCTGTTAAGTGATCTTTGAACTGATCTGAACCTACAATATATATTGGCTCCGTTTATTTTTTGCCTTGCTTGCTCCACGATTCGAGTGCTGTTCCCTCTGTGAGTATTTTCGGTTCTGCACTTCATTCTTGCTGGCTGAGATACTAGTGTTGCTCTGTGATGAAATTAGGGTTACTACATGAATATGCCAATTGATGAGATGATTTAAGCCTTGAACTGCTAGACTTGTATGAAATTATTGGATTATATTCACGGTTCTGCTCAATTTGTATTCATTTCTGTTATCGCTTTGATTTTGTGGGTATTATATCACTGTATGTTGATTGGTTCATAGATGTTGATCTGATTTAGCTAGCTAGTGGTCAGGTAGTAGTTGCTTCTGTCAGTTGATTTTGCTTATATTAATCTGAACTAAGTTGCTTATATTTATTCTGTTAAGTGATCTTTGAACTGATCTGAACCTACAATATATATTGGCTCCGTTTATTTTTTGCCTTGCTTGCTCCACGATTAAGTCTTTGTTCCCTCTGTGAGTATTTTCGGTTCTGCACTTGATTCTTGCTGGCTGAGATACTAGTGTTGCTCTGTGATGAAATTAGGGTTACTACATGAATATGCCAATTGATGAGATGATTTAAGCCTTGAACTCCTAGACTTGTATGAAATTATTGGATTATATTCACGGTTCTGCTCAATTTGTATTCATTTCTGTTATCGCTTTGATTTTGTGGGTATTATATCCTTTGTATGTTGATTGGTTCATAGATGTTGATCGATTTAGCTAGCTAGTGGTCGGGTAGTAGTTATACATCGATTGATTTTGCTTATATTAATCTGAACTAAGTTGCTTATATTTATTCTGTTAAGTGATTTTTGAACTGATCTGAACCTACAATATATATTGGCTCTGTTATTAGCTTGATCAGATCTTTGCTTGCGGATAAAACTGACATTTTCTAGCTGATCTGAACACATTCATTTTATAATAGTGAATAATACTTAATCATTTCATGTGCATGCTAAGGTGGTAAGGGTTCAAGGCTTAAGTTATTGAATTGATTAGTCTAGTCCATTTGTGATTTGTGGTGAAGATCCTTATCTTCATCCAAACCCTAAAATCTGAGAGCAAAACAAAATTAATTCCTCTCTTAAACATTCTGCAAAACAAAGTTAGCTTGACAGAGTATTATATATGCAGAAGTTGCAGTAGGAACTCCCCCTTAATGGATGCATGATCAGAACTTTAACAATCATGACATATTTGGACTATATTAGATCCTTAATATTTATTATTATCAATTTTTCTTATTAACAGCTAAAGATCAGTTTAATTTGTGTTCAGAAAATATCATAGCATAAGGGAATAAAACAAACTAGCATATTATGAACTGAATGAACTGAATTAAAAGGATACTAAGCATTAGATCATTAAAATACATCTCAAGTTCGCGCAGACCATTCCTGCAGTAAGGGCCCAATCATTTCCCGAGAAGACGAAGCTTGGTAGCAGGGCACGCGGAGACAAGGGCAAATCGAAATATACCACGTCAGCCCATGACTTTCCGTTTGCCCCATTGGCGCGACAATTCGGTGGGGCAACTATTCGCACTGCCGGTGACCGCAGCGAGGCGCTTTCATTATCACGCTTTAGATTGCAACAATGGTGCATGCAACAAGCCAACAAGCGGTGGCGAAGCGGCAAGCAGTATCTTCGTGACCTTCTCGGAGGAGTATTTCTTACACTAGGCTTTAGATGGCGTCTTTGTGGTCGGCTTCAACGACTTGTTCGATCTGTACAACCTCAGAGCGCTCGATGCCTCACTCATAAGATGCTGGTCAATATAAGTGCACCGTCTACATTTCTGACGCACTGATAAATGTCATATATATATATCATCCTTCATTTTGTATATGTAGAATCATGATCCACGAAGCAATAACAAGGAAAGAACCGGTGGGTTTCGTTGACCCACACATTTTGTCCCAACAAACCATGGACGAAGATAAACAATTCGTTTACGACTACATGCAAGCGATGTCTGAGCTCATTCGGACAAAAAATTCATACTTTTACCCTACAACCCACAGTAAGTACTTCATCCAGATGCTATACTCGTTGATTCTACTATATATCTCACCTCGAAGTTAAGTTCAATGACCACGATGACATATCTTTGTAGGTATCCTTTGGGTTCTAATCGTAATTATCGAAAGACGAGCGGGTCATTTATCTTGATTCTAAGAAGGCGGCACCCACGATTTGAAGCCTATCAGAGATTTTCTCAACACGTCGTTCGGTGTCTACAAAATGACGGGAGGGCCACACAAGAAGGGCCCGGCCACTCTAAAGCATATTTTTAACTTTTAGGTATCCGATAGTATGCAATAATCCTTCACACTCCTTTATAATACCTTGAACTAATTAAACTATTTTGTTTTGGCGGTGCCACCGTGACCAAAGGCCAGCGACCTATGTGGATTCTATGTTTGCCACAACATGTCACTCCTCATTGGTTCCAAGCAAACCAATGTCATGCAGTGCATCAATCTTCCAACAAATGTCTCCACTTATTAATTTATATACCGCGAGACTTTACTTTCCTCATTGTGAGCACGGCAATGCGCTGGCTTCTGCTTTGGAGCAGTGACCTTGAAGTATTCGAGGACGACTCTGTGCCTTCTTCTTTGCATGAGGTCTTAGATCCAACAGCGAGATGCTACTCGAGGCTCAACAATTAATGAGTTTACGGACATTAATTCAATCTAAACCTTCTAAAGTGAATTTGTCATTTATACTACGAATCCAATTTGTTATTATTACATTTGTTGTATTTACGTGAAATGGATTGATCTTGTTGTGCATATGTTGTAATGTGTGATGTTAATTGAATCATGAAATGGATCTGTTGTATCTTTGTGTAACATGTGATTGGAGTACAATTTTTAAATTTGTCATAATAATATGCTAGTCATATTCTGTATACTGTCTTTTGTTTCAGAGGGCATGGCTAGCAATTCCTGAGGCTATCCAATATATTAAATTTAGTATAAAATAGAAAAAAAGCATCCCAGACGGTTCTAACTGCGGCACCATTTGTGATAATGAAAAATCACAGACGGTTTAAAATTGGAATCGTCTGTGATATATTATACTTCACAGACGGTTCTTATTTGAAGCCGGCTGAGATATGCACAATCATCATAGACGGTTCGTACTTAAAACCGTCTGTGATATTTTTCACTTTACAAACGGTTCATACTTAAAACCGTCTGAGATATGCCACTCATCATAGATGGTTTGTAACTGAAACCGTCTGAGATGATAACACATTACAAACGGTTTGTAAGTGGAACCGTCTGTGATGTTATTTTTTCCAGACGGTTGGAAAACCGTCTGCAATGATTGTTTGTCATCACTGACACTTGCTTACAGACGGTTCAGAAAACCGTCTGATGAGGTTTCCGAACCGTCTGTGATTGACTTTTCTGTAATAGTGACGGGGGCTGGGCATCCCTTGATCGGCCAGCGCACGGTCAACGGACCCCTCAAGCTCGGGAGGCCTCGACCACGACCTAGGCGTATGCCGAGACGCTCGACCTAGAGCGCGCTAGACCCGAGCACGGCCCCGCACGACCTCGGGCTCGGGTCGGCTCTCGTTCAAAGCCGTGGTCCACCCTTGGATTTCGGATCGTGCATTTGGCCGGTGGTTGCCAAAACGCGGGTCGTGGGGATGAAGCAGGTGCGTGCGTCAAGTCCGGAGCGGTTACTGCTAGCCCTCAACGTGCATGAAGGCCACTTCCCGGGAATCTCTCCCATCCGTTGCGTGCAGAGGAGGTATAAGACCAAGGGTGCGTAGTCTCACAAGGGATAGAGGACAACACACAACACGCCATAGCTCGAACTTAGAAGTAGCCATTGTTGAGCTTGAGCTGTGTACACACCCCTGTACTTAGAAATAGCTAAGAATCTTGCCGCAAAGCGGCCGAGATAAACTATTACCTCCACAGGGGGCTCGAACCAGTATAAATCCCGGTCTCACGCTCGTTGTCGTCTTGCTCCGACCAACGTCGCATCTTCTCCATTCCTCCGTTTGAGCAAAGCGCAGCTCGGGTCCCGTATCTCACTAACCCCCCATCTCACTTCTTGCGGTTGGCGATCCCGATCATCGACAGCTGGCGCCCACCGTGGGGCCCGATTGCTTCGCTCATTCGCAGGAACGACATCAAGATCCCAGGGGCATGGCGCACTTCATCTGCGGACTTTCCTCGAGCGTGGATTCGGGCGCGGACTCGACTCGCGTCCTGTTTTCGCCGCCACCGCCACTCGGCGGACGTTACGATGGCGGGCGATCATAACGCGGAGGAGACGCGGATGGCCGTGATCCGCGAACCCACGAAGCGCTTCGCGGATGGTGCATGTCGCCATCAACCAAGCCATAACCGCCCTCGTGAAGATCGAGAGAAGGCGGTGGCGTCTTACGGCGCCCGAGCTCCCTCTCTCGAGGGGCGCCTCTGCCTTCTCGCCGGGTCATGGTGATCCCGATAGGGCGCGGTCGGGCTCTTTGGCGAGCCCTAGCGAAAAGCTCGTCGGGCTGCGACCGAGTCATACCTCCGCGCACCGAGTCGGCACTTTCGGCGACCCGCTCCCGAAAAAGTGATGACAACTTCGTCAGCGCCGTCGCCCGCGCCACCGTCGGGACGCCTCCCGCGAGGCGCCCTCTCACCAGCCGGCGGGCTCGGGGCGAGGCTTTGGCGTAAGCCGCGCCGGTATCTGCGGGCACCGTACCAGCGGTTAGGCGAACCAAAGCGCCTGAGACTCGAGTCGGCCAAGCAGCCGGTCTGCGGGCCTCTCCCGACGTTCGCCCGGTATTGTAGGGTCGGGGCGCTGCGTTACCTCACGGGTGACTCCGCGCCCGGCATCGTGGTCGTTCCCACGAAGGTCAGACCCAGAAGGCGACCTCGACTCGAATCCGGCGGCGGGGACCTTGCGGCGGCGACCACACCCGGCGCTTTGTCGACCTATGGCTGCGTGGCGTATTCGGCGGCTGCGCCACGTGCGGTGGCGCTTCGGTTCAAGCCAGCGGCGGTCGGCGTTTAGCGGGACCAAGAACCCGATGAGTTCTGTCTATCTACTCGACCGCAATCCTGGCGACCGGGGGTGACGAGCTTGTCATGGCCAATTACCTCCCGACCGTCTTGGACGGTGCCGCATGAACGGCTCTTTAACGAAGCTGGTTCGCCGGTCGTGGTGCCAAATCCAGAGCGCCCTCGCTCCAACTTCGAGTTATTCTGGCGGCGAGGAGGAAAAGACACTGGACCGCGTCATCGAGGGCAAGGCGAGCCGCTCCGCGACTTTGTGCGGCGATTCATCCGCCGAGAACGATCCGAGCATCTCGGCGAGGTGTCATCAAAGCCTTCAAGTTGGTCGCGATCGGTGCCTCACCAAGACAGAGATCACCTCACGCCTCGGCGTCAACAAAGGTATTCCGTATGGCGGGCAGTGCAGCGGATCTGCGGATGGCGATCCATTGGAAACGCGACTACGATCAAGGTAAGCTTGGTCCAGGTCCCACGAGGCGGCCCGTCCAACTCAAAGCGCCAAACCAGCCTTCGCCCAAAGCGGAGCCTTGATCGCGCGGCGGAGTCCGCCATGAGTGATCGTTTGGCGAATGGCGTGTGAGTCCTTGAGGTCGAGATCAAGCTCGGGAGGATCAAACCTCGCCAAGGTCGGCCTCGACCTCGCCGGTATGAGAACCGGCCCGATGGGGGGCGGCGACCGGGCCCCGGCGATCTCGATCTTTCGGCCATGGTGGGCGAGGCGCCGGGATCTGATAAACAAAGTTACTGCTGTTTCATAGGGCGGCCCCCGACGACTGCGAACTGCGAGGGCTTAGCGAGAGCAAAATGGAGGCCTTCTATGGCGGCGAGATGAGATGCCGTGCTCCGAAGGATGACGACCAACGAACGGGGGTGAATCGGCCGCGAACACGGCGACCTCGTCTGGAATTCGGTGGCGGCGCGGATCGATGTCATCTTCGGTGACCCGTCGACTTACGATCAAGCGCGAGGTCAAGGCATGCGCGAACCATCTACCAGTCGCCTTTGGGAAGCCCATCGGCGACCCTACAAGTGGTGGGGCCACCATCACCTTCTCTCAAGAAGGCGCTCTCAAGGTATGGCCGAGACACGAAGACCACCTTAGTCGTGACCCGACCATCGGCAATACGCGGTCGGGCGCGTCATGGTCGGCGGCTCTCTTAACTTCTGCGGCGGAGCGCTTGACGGATCTGATTCCCGATCGAAGGTCAAGAACATCGCCATACCCTTCTTCGGGATCGTGCAGGGGCTCGGCCAGTCCCCTAGGGCAGGTGGTCTTGCCGTTACCTTCGGCAACTTTCGGACAACTTCCGCACCAGGTGGTCACCTTGAGGTGGTCGAGGAGACCTCCGTCTGCGCCATCCTCGGGCGGCTGCCTTGGTCTAGTTTATGGCGGCCAACCATTATAGCCATCGTTGTATGGTGCCTAGCCCCAGCGGCATCATCACCGTGCGGCGTCTGCGGCGGCACATGGATGTGAGACCAAGGCCTTGGCTCTTGCGAGCGTCTTTGCCCAGCGTGGTCGAGGCGGCGGCGAAGAATACTGCCGAAGGCGGCGATCCGGCCGATGGGGCGGCGAAGGCCGTCTTGCTCGAGGAGGTGACCCGACCAAGTGCATCCATGTCTCGGCGAGCTGAGTTCCAAATAGGAACTCGAGCTTGTCACCTTCCTTCATGCCAACAAGGGTATATTCGGCAGGAGCCAGCGGACATGCGGCGTTCGAGGTGATCGAGCACAAGTTGCGAGTGAGATCGGCTCTCGACACGTGTCCCGAAGCTGCGTCGCTTCTCCCGGGGAAGGTCCGCGGTCATTAAGGAGAACCTTGACAAGCTCTTGAAGGCGGTTTCATCCGTGAGATTGACTACTCAGTGGTAGCCAACCCGGTCATCGTCTTGAAGAAAGGAGAAAGTGGAGAATGTCGTCGACCATACGGGGTTGAACTCGGCTTGCGAAAGACATCCTTCATCCGCCGTTTGGCACCTATTGCTATCTGACCATGTCGTTTAGTACGCACAATCACGGGGCCACGTTTGACGTCGATGACCAAGACATTGAACCTCAGTTAGGCGAAACCTTGAGGTCTCGTGGGCGACATCATCGTCAGAGCCCCTCCGGCGACCACGTTTGCGACCTTGAAGAAACCGCCAACTGAGCAGCACAAGATCAAGCTCAATCCGAGAAGTGCGTGTTCGACGCGGCGTCGGGAAGGTGCTTAGCTACATGATCGGGGCTCGGGGTCGGACCGAACCAGTGAAGATCAGGCGTCGAGAAGATGGCGCCCGACCTCGATCAAGCGGTCGCGAGCCTCACCGGCCGCATAGCGCCCTCGTGATTCATCTCGAGGCTCGGCGAGCATGGGATTCCATTCTTCAAACTTTGCGCAAGCAGGGGCCAGTGGACTCGAGGCGCGCTGTCCTTCGACGACTTGAAGGTATACTGTCGTCCCCCACCCCTCCTTACAGCGCCACAACTTTGGCGAGAGGTTCTTGCTCTACCTCGTGGCCACCACCCACCGTCGGTGTTGTTACGGTGGTGGAGCAGGGGTCTCAGACACCAATTTATTCGTCGGCGAGGTCTTGCGGCAGAAGGGCGCTACCGCAGTCTGAAGCTATTGTATGCTCTCCTCATGGCCGCGCAAGCCGGCACTATTTCGGGCGTCTGCTATAATCGTCCCGAGCAACTTTCCGCTCGGGGACATCTGAGAACCGGAGGTGGCGGCGAATCGCCAAATGGGCCATGGGTTGGCGGCGTTCGACATCAGTCGTGGCTCGACGGCCTTAAAAGTCATAAGTGCTCACCGACTTATTCGTAAAGCGTCGCGAGACCAGCAAGAACTTGGTCGAGGAGAAGCCACTGGGTCATGTTCTTCGGCGGCTCTAGGTCCTTCAAGCGCTCGAAGTGGGATCCTTATCCTTACCCAGGCGACGGTTAAATCACGTGGTTCGTTTGGGTTTCTAGCGACCAACAATGTGGCGGTATGAAGCCCTTGGCGGGCTTCACGAGCTTGCAAGGCATTAGGCGTCTGGCCATTGGTGCGTCTTGGTGACTCGGCTCATCATCAACCAGTTCAACAAGGACTACGATTGCTCGGGAGACTTCGATGGCAAAGTACCTGCGCCGAGGTGCGCAAGATGGAGAAGTGGTTCGAGAACTTGGAGCTCAAGCACATCCCCAGGCGGGACAACTCCAGTGTGGACTTCCTCTCCAAGGTCAGCTCCTCGGCGGCGATATCCCCGGCGTCATCACGGAGAGGATGGCGGCCCCATCGATCTCCGATCAAGAGGTCATGCTCATTTGTGGTCAAAGGTATCCCCTCTGGGCGAGCCCATCCACAATTTCCTTGCAAGGCGACACCACCCGACCTGCCGAGGAGAAGGATCAGCGGCAGGCGAGCTTGTACACACACACTCGTGGGCGGCATGCTCTGGCGGAATGTTTGAGACATCTGACGCGGTGCATCTCTGCGGAGGAGGTAAATATCTGTTGAGCGACATTCACTCGAGGCCTCTGTGGGCGCACTCTTCATCTGGGGCGATGGTCGGCAAGGCCTTCCGCATGGGGTATTCTTGGCCATGACGCCGGGATGCTCGTGATATCGTCACTTTTGCCGAGCATGCCAATTCCACACGGAATCGCATCGGCCGCCCTCTGGCGCTCGGACCATCCGCTCGCTTGGCCCTTCTCGACATGGGGAAATTTGGACATCCTCGACCCTTTTCCTCGGTGACCAGGAGAAAAAGTTCTGTTCGTCATTGTTGATACCTTCACCAAGTGGATAGAAGCTGAACGGTCTCGACCATAGCGCTCGGCGGTATTCGTTTTCTACTTGTTAAGTGGTCACGATGCAGGGGTTCGGGCAAAATTCTCGCTTGACAAGCGGTACTCGGTTTACTAGTGAGTTGTTCGGGAGTTTTGCGAGGAACTTCGGCATCAAAGTATGCTTAAGCCGTTGGCTCACCCCCAAAAAGCAGGCGTGAAAGCAGCATGTGAACAAATCGTCCGGTGTCAGAAATGAGTTGCGAGATGAGCTCGAGCAGCTGGCGGCAAGACACAGGTGGGCGAACTTCCCACCGTCCTATGGTCTATTCGTACCCACGACAAGCGAACCACGGGGTCCACACCCTTCGGCTCGTGTTGATTGCCGGCGTCCTGCCTCCGAGGATTCTGTTGGGCTCTGCGGTCGGCAGTCGACCAAATCGACTTGAGCCTGGCGGTCTCTCGACCTTACCCTCGCGAGAAGAAGTAAGATCACGTGCCTTTGCTCACGATCAATGCACTACGCAAGCTCTTCGCGGACATGCGTCTCGGTCGGTATGACCTAGGATGCTCCTTGTTGGGGACCTAGCCCTGAGGCGGATTCAGGGCTCGTCGAACACCAACAAGTTATCCCCACGGTGGGAGGGCCTCTATAGAGTCGTTTCAACGGATCGCACGGGGGCTTACCGGCTAGCGATGCCGATGGCGAGAGAGCTCTCTAGCTTGTGGAACATAGATCAACCGGAAGTTTTATGTGTAACCTCTATACCTTACATTTCAATAAAATTGTTCTTCCATTCTAGCCTTTTATATGCCTTGTGTTGCTACTATTCTTTTTTAGAGACTTCTTGAGACACGACCCACCGTCCATGGCGCATTTGCTCTTGGTCTAAGCATCGCGAGTTTGGCGTTCACCCCGATTGGGCCAGCTAAGCGTATGCGAACCTCTTCATAATCTAGCCCTCCCCACGTGCGGGCTCGGCGAAACCTCGCCACTTTATTTGTTGAGCAATGCGCATGGTCGCAGTAGTAATTCGGCGTTAATCTGGGTGTGACCATCTATAGCGGGCTCGCTTTTGTCACTCTCCCTTGCGGACCTTTCCTCAACTCTGCGAGTCATGGCCACTCGTCCAGTATCTCGTCTTGTGCCCAAGGCACGCGTTGCTCAACCTCGGGCCCAGCGAAGCTGGATAAAACTATCCTATCGATTGCCACGACCAAAAGAGGCGTGGCAAGCAATGGCGGAGGACTCTGAGCATCCTCGACTATGAATTTAGATCGAGGGCGAGGTTTTCCCAAAACGATCTGTTTCTATTAGAACATTTCTTGCTTTCTAACATTTTTTACAGATCGGCCATCTCGCGGGTAAGCTTCTCTTGCTCAAGCTTGGCGACTTTGGCCCTCAAGGCCGATGGCTTCGCTCACAGTTACGGAGGCTACCGTGGAGGCATCATGACTCGGCGCCATTCGTCTTGGAGTTGGGCCATGGCGCTCGTCGCCACCCTTTGGCGCTCAAGCCTCCCTTGAGCCGAGGTCTTGGCCTCGAGCTCGGCGCCTCGCCAAAGGAAGGCGTCGGTCATGGCGGCCTTCTCCGGCACCTCGACCTTGGCCCGCTCATCTTCAAGCGCCTCGGTGGCGCTTCGAGCTTCCCTTCAAGCTCACAGTTTTGGCCTCCAGCTCGGGGCGCCCGCCGTGGAGGTGCTTGCTCATGGCGGCCTTCTCGGTGCCTCGACCTTAGCCGCTCGGCCTCGGCCGCCTCGTTAGCACGACCAAGCCTCTCTTGAGCTCGGGACCTTGGCCTCAAGCTCGGGGACACCTTCGCCCGGAGGGCGCTTGCTCCTCGGCGGCCTTCTCCAACCCGACCTTGGCTGCGCTCGGCGCGGCGTCTTGGCGATCGTGTGTGCTCGTACTCCACGGCCTTGAAGCCATGCTTTCGCTCGGAGGTTACAGTGCCTTTCGAGCTTCGGCGCGTGGGCTACCTCCTGCGCCCTCATCGTTTGGCGAATCAACAAGCTCCACGGCTTTACGCTCGAGCTCACTTTGATCGACCTCGATGGTCTGATGAGCCTCGGCGCTCGGCCTCCCGCCTCCACCGCATTGAAGGCCCTCGGCACATCGGCGTGCTCTTGAAGGCCTTGCGGCCCAGGGGAGACATAGTCGATCGCCTTCCACGACGAAAGGGTGGCTCGAATTAAGAAGAAGCAGGGAACTCGGGCTAACAAGCTACAGGGGTGGCGGAGGGCCCTTACCCGAAGTCGATTCTCAGTGCGGCGGGTATATTCTTCGTGATCGTCGATCTTGACCCGCGAGATTCCCTCCTCGTCGCCCATAGCTACGGGATGGGGTCGTACTTGCCCCCATCGGCGCTTGGGGCGGGATCTTTAGGCTTCGCGGGTGAGACACAGGATTCCGTCGCCCCCTAGAGGCTCGATTCGCGGCGAGAGGAGGCGGCAACAACGTTGGCCCCTACCTCCGTGGTCGGGGCTCGCTTCGCCTCGGCTCGAGAAAGCGATGATCGGCTCGCGGCAAGGCCTCTGCGGCGTGGGCGATCTCCGCGACTGAGGATGCCCCGACCTCGGTGCTCGGCGGCGGCAGCTGCGTGGGTCTGCGGCGCCCTGCTGCGATGCCATCTCCGGTGGCGGTGGCGTCACGACACGGGCGCCCGTCGGCCGTGGTCGGGTGAGCACAGGCGACTCCGCGGTGGCGACCGTGGCACCCTAGGTGCCCGTCCCCGCGTCGACCTCAGGAGGGTCGGCAGCCGCGGTGGCTCCCGCCTCGCCAGTGCTGTAATCCTCGCTGGTCGCGGGTTGGTTTTCCTCCTCGTCCAGGTCGTCGACCCCTTGGTAGAACTCACCAGGGCGGGCTTAGCGGCCCGAAGAGTCGCGTCGGGCTGGCTTCGGCGCAGGACCAGCTGAACATTCTCCTCCTCCCGGACTCGGACTCGCCGGACAGACAACGACCATCGTCAAAGCGGGCAAGTTTGAGCTCGGGTGCTCAAATCTGCGATCAAAACATACACTAAGCGAGAAAAGATGTGGAGGGGCGGTGCGGTCAAAAGTCGAGGATTTACAGGTCTCGGCCTCGCTCGGCGAGGTCGGCGAAGGTCTTGTTGCCACAAGCCAGCAGGGCACTTAACTGCGTGTCCTCGCGACACAGGGTCTCGAAGTCGAGCCAGCTCCGCATCGCCGTGGCGGAGGTCGGCTTCGGGGCCGGGGCGAGGAGAGGCTCGAGGACCTAGCGGCTGAGCTGCGCTCTGCTTGGCATGGGAGAAAACTCATCAACCCGACCAAGGCACACGAGCATGGGCTCGAGGGCTCGGCAGCGAGGATCGACCATGGCACGGTCACCCCACTCGGCATGAGGTTTCTTTGCCTCTGGCGGTCCGTTTGTACGGGAAGGCCTCTTCTTCCTTTTGCTCTTGCCCCGAGGCGTGAGCATCCGCTGGCCGTGTCGAATAGCTCTGATGGTCTGCATACATGAGAAAGGATCAAGGAGGGCCCCAGTCGCTTCGAGTCGAGCCATTGGTTGGAATAAACACCTCGGCCTTTCGGTGAACACGTTCTTGACGAGTCATCCATGGAGTAGTTGTCGCGGTTTCGAACATCTCGGTCATCCTAGCGGCAACCCAAGACTCGCCCGGTGCTACAAAGGGAGCGACCCTTAGAAGATCGAGGCGAGGCTCGAGCAAGACCCGAGGCGAGGAGGCATACGGGCGTACCCTCGCGGGTCGAGTCGATCATATGGATCTCGTAGAGCGAGTGCGTCGCCTTCACGAGAGGACACCGATTCATGAGGAAGTCGGCAATGATCGCTTTGCCGGTGAGACCACGCTTGGTGCAGAGATGAATGGCGGTGATGGCCTCTTCATCGGCCTCGAGATCGTCCGCCTCTAGGGTCTCCTTCTTCCCGCCGATGGGCTTTCCCTCGTATAACAGCGTGCCGAGTTCCCCTTTCTTGAGTAGAAACCGCTCGGACCATGGCCCAAGGGAGTCGAGATTGGATCTTGGGAAGGACGATTGAGCCAGATCCTTTATCGGAAATAGAGACATCCGACCACGGGGTCCTTCCCGAGGCGGAAGAAGGTGAAATGCAGAAAGAAGAAGCGAGAAGTGGGAAGGATTCCTAGGAACCCCTCGCACAAGTGGGAGAAGATGGCGAAAGTAGAATGGAGTTTGGCACGGGGTTTATGAGCTCGATCTACATGGCGGTGAGGACCTGACGAAGAACTCGCTCTCCGGGGTCCATGAGCGAAGGGCGTAGTGCTTTCGGTGCAAAGCGATCTCGTCGTCCTTGAGGCGTGGCTCGGTCTTGTTGCGGCGGCCGCCATGTGAATGGATCAAGCGGTCCCGAGGGTCTCGAGTTCCTTCATCCTTGCGGCGACAACGTGCTCCTCCTAACAGCCATAGCGATCGCGGCGATTCGGTCGAAGGAGGAAGAGGTTTTAGCAGGCACGGGGCTTGGAGGGCGAAGAAGCTGGTCGGGAAGTTTCCTCAACGATCGGCTGCGGTTTTGAGTTTATAGGGCCTTGTCGCCAAATCCGATCATGACGCTTGAAGAACGCGTCGGCCATGATTTGTGCAGGTGCAATTAAGGCTGAGCTGCGGTTTGAGACATAGTAGGTGTCCTGGCGTTTGCATCCGTCGCAAGGGTTCCGGAGATCAAGCGCCGGTGTCGTCTCATCACGGCTTTGGCGTTCGTTTTCGCCCGACCTCGACCTCAAGCTCAAGGTTCCAAAAATTAATCCCGATTGCGAGCTCAAGGTCGGACCGTGTTCTGCCCGACCTTAAGCCTCGGGGCTAGGTGGCGAAGTGGCGTCCCTTGATCGGCCTTGCGGTCAGCGGACCCCAAGCTCGAGGAGGCCTCGACCACGACACAGGCGTATCTTGAGGCGCTTCGACCTAAGCCTTTGGACGAAACACGGCCCGCCACGACCTCGGGCTCGGGTCGCTCTCGTTAAGCCGTGGTCCACCCTTGGATTTGGATCGTGCATTTGGCGGCGGTTGCCAAAAGCGGTCGTGGGGATAAGCGGTCGTGTGTCAAGTTCGGGCTGATTCTTGCTAGCCCTCAGCGTGCATGAAGGCCACTTCAGGAATCTCTCCCATCCGTTGCGTCGAGAGGAGGTATAAGACCAAGTCTTGCGATCTCTCAAGGGATGAGGACACACACACGCCATAGCTCGAACTTAGGCGTAGCCATTGTTGAACTTGAGTGTGTGTACACCTGTGCTCGAGAAATAGCTAAGAATCTTTGTGCAAAAGGCGATGGAGTAAACTAATACCTCCACGAGGACTCGAACGATATAAATCGGCCTCACGCTCGTTGTCGTCTTGCTCCGACCAACGTCGCATCTTCTCCGTTCCTCCGTTTGAGCAAAGCGCAGCTTGGGTCCCGTATCTCACTAACCCCCCATCTCACTTCTTGCGGTTTGCGATCCCGATCGTCGACAAGTAGTGTTTAATCATATTTATCCGATACTTCACTATACATATGTTTTGTTCAAAATTGTTATGCATGTGAGTATTTTTTATAAAAAAATTACCATATTTATGAAAATGGTAGATATGTCCAATTGTTGCATATACCTGACCTTGATAAATTGATGCAACGTTATTGTCACCTTTGTAACTATTATCCACTACTCAAATAATTATATATTTAGACATGTGATAGATGCTTAGTCCTGCTTATACTGATACCGTATACTAGATGGACTATGGTCAAAATGTTTGTCTAACAATTGTTCAAAGTTATGGTACAAAGGTGATACCTCTATTATTTTAACTAATAAATAAAATGGAAAACATGTTTGAGACTTGGGCAAATGGTTGTAGAGATCAATGCTCCTACATGAGATGTGGATACTTGTTTGTCTCGCCTGAATCACTAAGGACCGGTAATTTAAAAGCTTTGTCATAAGCTCTCAAATCGGCTATCAGTAGTATCGCTTGACATGTGTCTACATGGTTGGATGTTTATGTTATACATATATGAATCCTTTAGGAAAATAATTCAAAAAATTTCAGAAAAACCTTTTTCTCAATTTCTTTGATTTAAATCTTTGGAAGCTCGTTCTCCTTCATACGAGTTTCGATTGTGACGATTCAAATCTCTAAATTTATCTAAAATCAAGCTCTTCATTTCAGAGTCATCTATTTTCACTTTGGAGCTTGTTTGACTCTCTATTTGTTGTTTATTTGTATTTCTAATTTTCTTTTCTAGTACACATTGAACATCATGGAGTGAACGAAGGATTTGAAAATTGAAACTCAGCAATAGTATTCGAACAAGGCAAGTCATAACCTTTGATCATGTTGAATATATGTTTGCAAAAGTATTTTGTTTTATACAAATTTCATGCTATTTCTATACCAATGATTATTTGCTAGGAATAGCTAAATACCTATTAGTCATTATGCCACCTTGATTCTTTGAATACCTTATATCCATTGTTACCCTAGGTTGGGACATTACTAGTTGGACATAATTGTATTACGAACAATTGGGTTATTATAGCTATGACTAGACATTCTTAGTTGTACGATGGTTTCATATCACATGATAAATATTGATAATCTTGACTTAATGAGATATGGAATTATGTAGGTAACCTCCGTTGTAAATTTGTTGTGCCATGGCAAGGTATGCCATTGGCCTTGGTTAAAACAAAATAGTTTTCACTCGAGCAAGTGATGGCGCAGTAAAGTGGGTGTGGTTCACACATTTGAGATGTGGATGTCTCTCTTGAGGATATTTAAGGACTTAATATTATGCATCACTGAACTGGGCTTAAATGTCGGGACCCGGATATGCAAATCCGAAACCTTCTGTGTATTCTGCACTAGTCCAGGATCACGCTAGTGCACACAGTGGCAACATAGATAAAATATCATTCCATACAACGAATTAACTAAGAAGACGTAAATTATTACTGAATAAAGAAAACGACCTTATGGTTAAGGTTCATACATCAATGCCTTATGACTTAAGAAACAAATGGAATATTGCAGCGAAAAATAAATAACATGGACCAGTCAACATGCCACAGACAATCGTCTGGGGAAACACCTTCCTAGACCACGTAGTCTTCATAGTATTCCTCTTTGTCGGGACCCAAATATGCAAATTCGGACCCTCTGTGTATTCCGCACTAGTCCAGGATCACGCTAGTGCACACGGACTCAACATAGATGAATATCACAATCATACTCAGCGATAATATAATAAGACTTTATCTAGTTCAACATAACTGTTAAACGACCTTATGGTCCACTTTACATGAGTACGCCAAACAGGGCTAAGACTGAAAGTAAATGAATAAACTGCAGCAAAAATAATTAAAAGCGTAGAAACCCTTCAATTGCCACAGGTAGCTGACAAGGTTCGCACCCTAGTTATTCGCCTCCTCGTGGAACTCCTCAAAAGCAGGCGTTCTTTTTCTTCAACTGATGATGTTTTGGTTGCAAGGGGTGAGTACATAAAGAACTCAACAAACCATGCACAGATGCAAGTCTATATACTACATGCATGGCTTTGTACAAAGGATAGGCTACATGGTTTCTTTGCATAAACAACATTTGTAAAAGAATAGTAATAATAGATTAAAAAGACAGTAAAACCAATAATAACAATAATAACTTTGGCATTTGTTTTCAATGACCAATTCACCACCTATTTCCTCATTTCAACATTCCATTCCCACATTTGTTTTGATGAAATCTAACTCTTGACTGTAATCACCGAGCAATGCTCAATACCATGAGCACGGCTATTCGAATAGGTTTTACACTCTGTAGAGGTTATACACTTTACCTACAAGATATAATCAAACACCACAAAGGCGAGTGACCATAACAAATCCTTTCCAATGCCTATCTAAACCCAGTACTATTCGCTAAGGTTTCAACACTGGTGAGACTGGTAACCATATCCAGGGCCCCCCTCTTGCACCATGTGAGCCAACTCATGCGAGGACTGGTTACCACTACTCGAGCCCCACACCACCACAATACTACTAAAGTTTAGACTCAACAAATTAATCGGCAAGGTCTGTCCCATTCTAGACTTGTGGTTGAAATACCATGTGGAGGTCTATCCTTGTGTGTGATGAGTAATTGACAAGATATGAACTTGGTTTGATTTGAAATTGAGTTTGATTTGAATTGGATTTTCGATTTGAAGCAATTTGAGTGTTGGTTGCTTTTCTCAGTACTACCGGCTTGGGGGCGGTAGCACCGGACCTTTGAGCGAAATTATGATTGATTAATGATTTTGGGATAATCATTGAATATCTTTGTGGGCATTGCTATGTGAAAGGTTTTGGCGAAATTTGGGTACTCCTTGGCCAAACTGCGTCTGATCCGCGGATCCCGAGCTCGGGAGGCCCGACCACAACACAGGCGCCTGTTGGCGCTCGACCTAGAAGTGAACCCGAGCTTGACCCGCTCGACCTCGAGCTCGGGCGGGATCTCGTTCGAACCTCGGTCATACAGGATTCGGATCTAGCATTTGGCCGGTTTCGGAGGCGGGTCGTGGGGATGACTAAGAGTCTTGGCGGCAAGTTGAAGCGATTCTTGCTAGCCCTCAAGGTGCCACGAATGCCCCTTCCCAAGGATCGCTCCGGCCGTTGCGAGCGAAGGGTATAAAGACCAAGGAGGCGAAGACAACGAGGGACACGGCGGCTCGAGCTAAGGAACCCCCATTCTTGTCTTGAGTTGTAAACCTTTGCTCTGTCGTCCGTATAACAAGAATCACCGCCGCATGAGGCGGCAGGAATAAACTATTACCTTCACAAGGGCTCGAACCGGTATAAACTCTTGTCTCGTGCTCGTTGTCGCCTTGCTCGACCATCACCGCGATCGATTTCCTTCCTTCATTAAAGCGAAGCGGCTCGGGTCCCATAAACTCTCGACCCTACCTCTTTTCTTGCGGTTGGCGATCCGATCGTCGGCAATTTGGCATACCGTGGGGCCGATTGTTTTGCTCTTTCACGAGAGCGACACCAAGACTCGAGGAGCATGGCGCCCTTCGCCGCCGGATTTTCCTCGGTGCGGACTCGATTCCGTGTCCTGTTCACACCCTCACGCGCCGCCGCTCGGCGGCGTTCGGTGGCGGACGGTCAAGCGCCGGGAGATGTGGATGGCGTGATCCGCCAGACCGGAAAAGCGCTTCGCCGGATGGTGCGAGTTGCCATCAACCAAGCCATACCGCGCTCTCGGAGGGAGGCCGGAGAAAGCGGCCGCGTCTTGAGCCGCCCGAGCTCCCTCCTACGGGGAGTGCCTCGCGCTTCTCCTTCGGGTCATAGCCAACCCGATAGGGCGGTCGGAGCTCTTTGGCGAGCCACGGCGAAGAACTTCGGCCAAGACGCGGCCAAGAGTTGCACCTCATAAGATCGAAGTCGGCACTCGGGGACCGCTCGAGAAATGTGACAACACGTCGCGCCGTCGAGCGCATCGGACACCTCGCCCATGAGGTTAGCCCGAACAACGGGTTGGGGCGGGGCTTCTGGCCTTGAGCCAGCCGGCGTCCACGGGCACCGCGCCAACTAGGACCGAGGCTGAGCCCGGCCGCTCAGGCTTCGTGGCGGCGGTCTGCGGACCTCTCCGGGACATTCGCCCGAGCGCGCGAGGTCGGGACCGCTGTGTTACCAACGGTGATTCCGTGCTTTCGGCACCATAGTCGTCCCGCCGGAGGTCGGGCCGCGGGGCAGCCTCGACTCGAGTCCGGCGGCGAGGATCTTGTCGGCGATGACCACGACCGTCTTTGTCGACCTCTGGTGCATGGCGTACTCCGGCGGCCGCCGTCGCGTCGCGGTGGCGGCTCGGTTCAAGCCAGCGTGATCGGCGCTTCGGCGGGACCAGAATCTGGCGAGTTCTGTCCATCTATTCGACCGCTATCTGGCGGCCGGAGACGAGCTTCGTGATGGCGAACTACCTCCGGCCGTTACGGGCGGGGCGCTAGAACTGGCTTTTTAATCGAAGCCGGGCTCCGCCTTGGTCGTGGCGCCCGAGATCGAGCGCCTGCGCTCCAACTTCGAGTTGCTCTGGCGGGCGGGGAAGGACTGGATCGTGTCATCGAGGAAGAAGCGAACCCTTCTTGGCGACCGTGCGGCGATTCATCCGCTGGGGAACACGATCTGAGCATTTACGATGAGGCCGTCATCAAGGCCTTCAAGTTGAGTCCGTGATCGGCGTCTCACGAAGACACAGAGATCACCTCGAGGCTCAGCGTCAACAAACTTTTCGCTTGGCGGGCGATGCTGTGGACGCGGACGTGATCGATGCCCGTCCGTGGAAGCGACTCTGACCAAGGTAAGCTTAGTGCAGAACCAAGCGAGCGGCCCGTCCAACTCGGCGCCGACCAAGGCACCACCACCAAGAAGCGGCGCGATCACGAAGGTGGCGGAGGCTACATGGTGATCGTCTCGGCGGATGGCCGCGAGGTCCTCGTGGTCGAGGCCAAGCTCGGGAGGACTCAAAGCCTCGCCAAGGTCGACCTCGACCACACCGGCGAAGAACCAGCCCAGCGGGGAGACCTAGCGTGCGGCCCGGCGGGCGATGCTCGGCCGCGGGGGCCGGAGGCCTTGAGGATATAGCGAATCAAAGTTACGCCTATTCCGCAGGCGGCCGGCCACGACCTGCGAACTGCGAGAACTGGCGAGAATAAAATTGGGCGCTTTCTATGATGGGCGGGGAGATGCGGTGCTCGAAGGATGACAACCAGCCCGGCAGAGTTAATCTGAAGCCGCGAACACGGCGACCTCGACTTGGAGTTCGGCAAGGTGGCGCGGATTGATGTCATCTTCGGTGGCTCGTCGGCCCTATCGATCGGTGCGAGTCAAGGCCGCGCCACGGACCATCTACAGTCACGGTGGGAAGCCCATCGAACAACCACCGCAAGTGAAATTTGGGGCCACCATCGCCTTCTCTCCGAGGATGCTCTCGGTATGGCTCGAGACCTAAAGACCGCCTTGGTCGTGACCCGACCATCGGCAATACCGCGATCGGTCGCGTCATAGTCGATGGCGGTAGCTCTCTTAACTTCTGCGAGCGAGGGCGCTCGGCCGGATCTGATTCCCGATCGAAGGTCAAGAGCATCACCATACCATTCTTTGGGATAGTCCCGGGAGCTCGACCACCCCCTTAGGCGAGGTTGTCTTGCCGTCACCTTCGGTGACTCGACAACTTTCGTCTGGTGATCACCTTCGAGGTGGTCGGGGTGACCTCCGTATAACGCCATCCTCGGACGGCCAGCCTTGGTCAAGTTCATGCGAGCCAACCATTATAGCCATCGGTGCATGGTTGCTGGTCCCCAGCGGTGTCATCACCGTCGCGCGGCGACCTAAGCGGCGCATGGCTGCGAGACCAAGGCCTTGGCCCTCGGCGTATCTTGCCCAGCGTGGTCCGGAGGCGGCGAAGAAAACGCCCGCGAAAGCGGCAATCGAGCCTAGTGGGGAAGCGAAGGCCGTAAGTGCTTCGATGAGAGTGACCCGACGAGTGCGTCCACATCTCGGGTGGTGAGTTCCAAATAGGAACTCGAGCTCGTCACTTTCTCGCACCAACAAAGGCATATTTGCTTGGGAGCCGCGGACATGCTGGCGTCGAGGTGATCGAGCACAAATTGCAGGTGGGGTCCGGCTCTCGACACATGCCCGGAAGGCTGCGGCCTTCTCCGGAGAAGGTCGCGATCATCAGAAGAACCTTGACAAGCTCTTGAAGGCGGCTTCATTCGTGAGATTAACTACTCCAGTGGTAGCCAACCGATCATCGTCTTGCGAAGAAGGGAGAAAGTGGAGAATGTCGTCGACCATCTGAGGGTTGAACTCGGCTTGCGAAGGACAACTTCCGCTTCAGCGCATCGACGGATCGTGGACTCCACGCGAATGCCAAGATGCTTAGCTTCTTGGATGCTTACTCGGGATACCACGGATCAAAATTTGGCGATCGACGGCGAAACAAGACTTCCTTCATCACGCCGTTCGGCACTTATTGCTATCGACCATGTCATTTGGTCTGCGCAATCACGAGGCCACCTTTCAGCGGTGATGACCAAGACTTTCGAGCCCGGATAGGCGGAACCTTGAGGTCTCGTGGATGACATCATCGTAAAAAGCCCGCCGAGGGCGACCACGTTCGGGATCTCGAGAGACCTTCGCCAACTGAACAAGCGCAAGATCAAGCTCAACCCGAAGTGCGTGTTGGTGTGGCGTCCGTGGGTCTTTCGGCTATATGATCGGGGCTCGGGGTTGGTCAAACCGGAAAAGATCGAAGCGATCGAAGATGGCACCCGACCTCGATCAAGCGGTGCAAAGCTTCGCGGCGCATAGCGCCCTCGCGAGTTCATCTCGAGGCTCGGAGGCGCGGACTCCCATTCTTCCAAACCTTGCGCAAGCGCGGGGGGCCAGTGGACTCCAGAGGCCCGCGATCGCCGGCGACTGAAGGCATACTTGTCGTCCCCCCCCTCCTTAGCGCCACAACTTTGGTGAGAGTTCTTGCTATATCTCGCGGCCACCCCCATCTTTGTTAGTGCCGTCTGGTGATGGAGCAGGGGTCTCAGCTGACACCCATTTATTATGTCGGCGAGGTCTTGCGGCCGAAGGCGCTACCGCAGTCTGAAGGCTGTTATCGCTCTCCTCATGGCCAGCGCAAGCTCGGCACTACTTTGGCGCACTCGTGGTCATCCCAAGTAGCTTCCCGCTCGGGGACATCTGAGAACCGGAGGGTGGCGGACGAATCGCCAAGTGGGCCATGGGCTGGCGGCGTTCGGCGTCGGTCGTGGCGCCACGACCATCAAGTCGCAAGTGCTTTCGCCCGACCGTGGTCGGCGGGCGTCGCGGCCGCTCGAGCTTGGTCGAAGAGGAAGCCACAGGTCAAGTTCTTGGCGGCTCGAGGTCCTTCAAGCGCTCGGGTGGGATCATATCCTCACCCAGCGGCGACAAATTGAAGTCGTAATTCGTTTTGGCTTCTCGGCGACCAACAATGTGGCGAATCTGAAGCCCTCTTGGCGGCTTCTGAGCTTGCAAGGCCTTAGGCATCGCCGGCCGGTCGTGAAGGCGACTCGGCTCGTCATCAACGGTTCAACAAGGACTACGATTGCTCGGGAGACTTCGATGGCTAAGTACCTCGCCGAGGCACGCAAAGATGGAAAGTGGTTCGAGAACTTGGAGCTCAAGCACATCCCAGGAAGGACAACTCAGTAGCGGTTGCCTCTCCAAGCTCGGCTCCTCCTCGGCGGCGTCCCACCAGCGTCATCACGGAGGCAATGGCGGCCCGTCAATCTCCGACCACAGTCGCGCTCGCCATGGTCGAAGTACCCCCTCTGGTGAGGCCATCCACAATTTCCTTGCTCGGGCGACTGCCACCCGACCTGTCCGAAGGCGGATCAGCGGCAGGCGGGCTGTACTGCGCTTGTCGAGGAAGCTCTGAGCGCAATGTTTAGGCGTCGACGGTGCATCTCCACGGAGGAGGTAAGTACTGCTGCATGACATTCACTCGAGGCCTCTGGGGCACACTCTTCGTCTGGGACAATGGTGGAAGGCCTTCGCATAGGGTACTATTGGCCCTCGGCGCCGGGATGCTTTCGTGATATCGTCCGCTTTGCCGAACTGCCAATTCACGCCCGGAAATCGCATCAACCCGCCTCTGCGCTCCGGATCATCCGCTCGCGTGGCCCTTCTCGACACAGGGGTTGGACATCCTCGGTCCTTTTCCTCAAGCGGTAGGGAAGAAGTTTACGTTACGTCATTGTCGACACCTTCACCAAGTGGATAAATTTGAACCGGTCTCGACCATAGCTGCTTTCGAGGCGGTTCATTTCTTCCGCTTGTTCGTGGTCACGGTATAGGGTTCCATGCAAGATTATCGCGACAGCGGTACTCGGTTTACGGTGAGTTGTTCCGGAGTTTTGCGAGAACTTCGGCATTAAAATCTGCCGGCCGGTGGCTCACCCCGAACAGCGGAGGCGTGAGCGCGCCAATGAACCGTCGTCAGGCGTCAAGCGAATCGCAGATGAGCTCGGCCCGTCTGACAAGGCACGGGTGGGCGAACTTCCCACGTCCTATGGTCTATTCGTACCACAACAAGCGAGAACCACGGGGTCCACACCCTTCGGCTCGTGTTTGGTGCCGGCAAATCACGCCTCCGAGTCCTGTTGGGCTCTGCCGAGTCGGCAGTCGACCAAGTCGACTTGGCCTTGACGGTCTCTCGACCTCACCCTCGCGAAGAAGTAAGATGCCGTGCACTACTACGATCAGCGCACTACACGCAAACTCTTCGCAGACATGCGTCTCGGTCGATCACGACCTAGGAAGCTCCTTGTTGGGGACTTAGCCACTGGCGGATTGAGCTCGTCGGCACCAACAAGTTATCCCGTGGTGGGAGGGCCCTATAGAGTTGTTTCAGCGAGATCGCGGGGGCTTCTATGGCTAGCGATGCCCGACGGCGATGAGCTCTCTAGCTTCGTGGAATATAGATCGACTTTGGAAGTTTTATGTGTAAACCCTATGCCTCACATTTCAATAAAATTTGGTCTTTCACTTTTTATGTCTGCTTCCTTGATATTCTTGCTATTTCTTTTTAAGCGGTTCCTCGTTTGTTTTTTGAACCGACCTTCGTGCGCAAACACATTAAGCTCTGGTCTAAGCGGCCTTGAGTTTGGCGTTCACCGCCGTGAGCGAGCTAAGCGTAAGCGAACCTCTTAGCAATCTAGCTCTTCCACTGTGCTCGGGCTCATTTGAGAACCTCGCCGCTTTAGCCGTCGCGATATGCATGGTTGCAAGGACCGTTCGAGCACTAACGATATCCGCCGTGCCCATACGCCTGCGGTGTTCCTCCATTTTGCGGTCGTGGCCTCTCGTCTATATTTAAGTCTTGTGCGAGGCATCGTCGCTCGACCTCGAGCCCAAGGCTGGGTAAGGCCACCCTATCGGCGCCACGACCTAGAAAGCAGGAGCGGCTAACAAGCAAAGCAAGAAAGACCTCAAGTATCCTCAAGCTACGGATTTACAAGGAGCGAGGTTTCTTTGTACACCAAAAACAAACCACTTTTGTTAGTACATTCCTTGCTCTTTGATGTTTCTTCTGGTCGGCCATCTCGCGGGTAAGCTTTTTCTGCTCATTTGAGCCACTCTTGCCTTGAGGTTGCGATCTCACCACAGGCTGGAGGGCTTCTTTGAGGAAGCATCCACGGCTCGGCGGCGTTAGTCTTGGTGGGCGAGGCACGCCAGCGGCTTTACTGCGGCGCTCGAGCTTTTCTTGAGCAGGGACCTTAATCCGGGCCCAAGGCGACCTCACGAGGAGCCTTCTCCGGCGCCTCGACTTTAGCGCGTTCGACCTCGGCGCCTTGGTGGCGCGTTCGAGCTTCCCCTCAAGCTCGAGATTTTGGCCTCGAGCTCGGGGGCGCCCTTGTCCTAGAATGTGCTGCTCATGGCCGGCCCTCTCGAGTCCTTGACCTTGGCACCTTTCGGTTTCAAGTGTCTTGTTGGCGCTCCCAAGTTCCTCCTCGGTGGAGTATCTTGGCCTTGAGCTCGAGTCGGCGCCTCATGAAGCCTTCTCGAGCCGATCTTGGCCGCTCGGCCTCGAGCGCCGTGGGCTGAGCAGCGCTCTGCTCCTGACCTTAAAAGAAGTCGCGTTCGGAGACCTGGTCGCTCGAGCTCGTGTGGACTATCTCCTGCGCCCTCATCGTCGGCGTAGATCGCCGAGCTCTTGGGCCTTGCTCGAGCTCCCCTGCTTTCGACCTCAATAGTGCAGGGCAGGCAGTCGCGCTCAACCTCCCGCGCCTCCACTGCGTCGAGGAGACCCCTCAGCACGACAGCATACTCTCGGAGGCCTTGTAGCCCTCGAGAGGCATGGTCGATCACCTTCACGACGAGAAGGGTGGCCCAAAAATGAGAGGGGACAAGGAGGTCAAACTGTGAGCTACGAAGTCGGCGGGAGGACCCTTACCTCGCTGAGTCGCCCTCCGGCGTCTTGTGGTGAAGTCCTCCTGATGCGTCAATACGATCGCGAGGATCTCCTCCTCCTCGTCAACCGCCATGCGGTCTTGGGATCGACCACGACCACCGATGGCGCGCTTGGGCCGGGACTCACGAGTCCGCCCGAGGCAAGCGGTTATCCGTGCCTCCTCCGGTGGGTTAAGGCGGGACGAGGGGAGGACATAGCGGCGAGCCACCCGATCTCCACGGTCGGGGTCCGCTCGTCTCCGGCGCCAAGGGATGGTGGCCGGATCCGCCTCGGCATTCCGACCTCCGTGGCACAGGGTGCCACGGCCTCGGCCTTCGGCACCTGGTCGCGGTGGGGAGGTCAATGGAGCTTTGCGCCCCGATCGTCCCGGTGACCGTGGTCGGCGACCTCGGCCGGGGCGATCATGGCTGGTGGGGTCTTGGAGGCCACTTCAATCGTGGCCTCAAGGCCCTGAGTCTCCTCCCTCACGGGGGCTCCGGGAAGCCCGTCGACAGCATCTGAGCCGTGGGCCTCGCCCGTGTCGTAGTCGCGCGACGCCATGGGCTCGTTTTCTTCAGACGAGTCCTCGAGCCCTTGGTAGAACTCACCGACCAAGGGCTGGCCCGGCGCATGTCCCACGGCGATCGCGGCGTGGTACCCGGCTCGGCGTTCTCCTCCTCGGACTCGGACTCGCCTTGGACCGACCATCGTCAAAGCGGGCAAGTTTGAGCTCGGGTGCTCAGTCTGCGATCAAAAGCATACACTAAGCCAAAAGATCTGAAAAGGCGGCGTGAGCGGGATGCGAGGGGCTTACAGGTCACCGATCTCCTCCTCGTCGAAGGTCGTCGAAGGTCTTCTTGCCCGATGTTGAGGCGTCACGTTCTTGGCGTCCTCGCGACTGAGGTCTCGGGGTCGAGCACTCCGCATCACCCGCCCTTGGCGAGGGCTCGGGCTCGAGGCTCTGGGGTGTACTCGAAGTCTGGCGGCGGCGGCGCTCTCTTGCTACGAAGAAACTTGTCAAAAGCGGCGAGAAAACACAAGCTCGGGGCTCGACTGGAAGGGCCCTTACCATGGCACGGTCCCCCACTCGACATGGCGTTTCTTCGCCTCCGTTCGGCTTAGTCCGACCGGTGGAAGTCGCTTCTTCCCTTTCTTGCCCTGCCTGCCCAGTGCGGAGCATCCTCTGGCGTGTCGGTAACTCTGATGGGCTGCGTGCGGCGAGGCTCGAGGAAGGGGCTTCGTGGGTATAAGACTTCGGCGCTTGGTCGGGTGACCTACCTCGTCCTTCGGCGGAGTACATTCTTGGGGCGGGGTTGCCGATGGCGTACTCGTCGCGCGACTTCGAACATCTCGACCATCGGCGGAGACCGAGATTCTTCGGCCTTTGCAAAGGCGGTAATTTGTCAAGAGAGGATCGGAGGTGTCGCAAGCGAACCTTGAGACAAGAAGACTTACTAGGCGTGCCCTCGCGGGTAGCATCATCGGACCCTGGATCTCGAAGAAGGGTGCTCCCTCACTTTGAGGGACGCAGCGGTTCCAGAAATCATTAGCGATCGCTTTGCCCGTTAAGACAGCGTGGCGCGAATATGGATGAGGCGATGGCCTCCTCGTCGACCTCGAGTCGTCCGACTCGGAATCTCCTTCTTGCGGTTGGCGATGGGGACCCTTTGTACACCGGCGTTCGGCCTCGCCCTCTTGAGTAGAACCGGTGCTTCGTTCCGCGGTAGGGAATCCGGAAGTGGAACTTAGGAAGGCCCGCCAGGCCGGCACGTGCCGGAAGTAGAAGCGACCGACCACGGGGTCCTTCCGGGCGGAAAGGCGGAAATCAAAGAAAAAGAAGGCGGGGGTTGGGAGAATCCCGGGAACCCCTCGCATAGATGGGAAAAGATGGTGAGGAGAAGAAGCGGAGTTTGGCACAGATTGATGAGCTCGATTCGCGGTGGAAGGACCTTCGCGATGAACTCACTCTCAGGGGTCCATAAGCCAAAGAGGACATAGTACTCGGTCGAGCGATCTCGTCGTCCTTGAAGCGCGGCTTCGGTCTCGTTACTGGCGGCCGCCATACAAAGCGGTCCAGCAGCCCGGGGACTCGAGCTCTCTCATCCTCGAGTCGACGAGTGCTCCTTCTAACTTGGTCATGGCGGTTATGCGGTTTGATGCGAGGAGAGAGGACCTTGCTCGGGCGAGAGGACTTGGAAAGCGAAGGGCTCAAGGCGAGAGCTTTCTTGATGAAGATGTGGCTGGGCTTATGAACGCAACACGGTGAAATCCAGTCCTGGCGCCTCAAAAGCGTGCCAAAACGTGATTTTGAGAAGCGATTAAGGCTTGGGCTCTGCGAGTCGAGACACCGCCAGTGCCCTGTAGATTCACATCCGTACCAGCAGGGAAGTCCAAAGGTCGCCGGTGTCGAGGCCAAAAGCTTGCCTTGTGGTCTCACTTGGACCTCGACAGTCAAGACCTCTGAAGGTTCTTTTTAGTCTCGAGAATAAGGCTCGAGGTGCGTCTGGGGTCCCACCGACCTAGAGCCTCGGGGGCTAGGCGGCGGGGCAGGTACTCCTTGGCCGACTGCGTCACGGTCAGCGGATCCCGAGCTCGGGAGGCCCGACCACGACACAGGCGCACAATGAGGCGCTCGACCTAGGCTGTGGACCCGGCTTGACCCGCTCGACCTCGAGCTTAGGCGGGATCTCGTTCGAGACCTCGGTCATACAGGATTTTGGATCTAGCATTTGTGGCGGTTTCGAGAAGCGGGTCGTGGGGATGACTAAGAGTCTTGCGGACAGGTTCGAGGCGATTCTTGCCCGACCCTCAAGGTGCCTGACGCCCCTTCCCAGGATCGCTCTGGCCGTTCTTGGCGAAGGGTATAAAGACCAAGGAGGCGAAGACAACGAGGGACCTGACGGCTCGAGCTAGGAACCCCCATTCTTGTCTTGAGTTGTAAACAACGCTCTGACGCCCGTATAACAAGAATCACCGCCTTGAGGCGGCCCAGATAAACTATTACCTTCACGGAGGCTCGAACGATATAAACTCTTGTCTCGTGCTCGTTGTCGCCTTGCTCGACCATCACCGCGATCGATTTCCTTCGCCGTTAAAGCGAGAAGCGGCTCGGAGTCCCATAAACTCTCGACCCTACCTCTTTTCTTGCGGTTGTGATCCGATCATCGACAGGTTTTTCCTTGTCTTTGATGGTTACAGGGCGACAGTGCTAGGTCATGGTGAGGCGGAGGATGACTGGGACTAGGCGAGGAGCGTCGAAGGTCCAGACGGTCGGGAGATCACCGGAAGATAATCGGAGACGGAGTCCGGGCAAGCCAAGAAGACAAGAAAAGGAGATAATGCTAGCTAGACGCCGCATGGATCAAGGAAGGCTGTTGGATTGTGGTCTAGTTGATAGGTTAGAGAGTCTAGGTAGTATGCTTTGAAAATCGTGCAAGAAAACCCGTTATGTATATGGGTTAGCCCTTGCATGGCTATGTGAGTGAGCAAATCCTAGCCCTTAGATGAGTTCTCTAGGGTTGAGGGCTGCATCCAAGGGTGGTGGGTGGCCCAAGAGTAGTATAAATAGGGGTGAAGGGGCTCCTCCCTTTGAAGGTTGTAGAGGTTTTTGTGCTACTTTGAGCTTTGCCCACCTTGTTGTGAGGCTATGTAAACCTCTTCCTTCCAGAAATGTAAATCTTTTTCATTCATGCTTGAATTTACATTACGCATTTACTTTATGTCTTAAATTCAGCATTTAAATTCATCATTTATATTCCTGCTATTTACTTTCTTGCAATTTACTTTCTTGCAAGGTGGATTTGCCTCCCCTCCTTCTAAATGCTGCTGTTCTTGGATGTCTTGAGTGTGTTCATATGGTTTTACATCTCTCTTGCTCCCTAGGATAGAGTAGAGATCATCTTTTCTATCAAGTTGCAACTCTGTCCAGAACCTGTTTTTCGCTCAGCAGTCAGTATTTGATTTTTAGAAAAATATTAAAAAATCTTTTTTGAGTGATTCTTATTTTAAGAGGCGAGAGACTCTTATATCCATCTGTGAAAAAAATTTAGAGTCCTCTGGTCACACCGTTTGGGCACCATGAGGTGCAAAACTGAGCCCTAAACTTTCTGCTCGAAGTTCGTAACTATCTGGGTTCTTTGATTTTTGATGATTTTTCTGTATGGTTTTTTGAGGTGAAATTTGGTGGAGTGATTCACGACTAATTTTTTTCTTAGGAATAAAAATTTTCAAAATTTTTTGAGCACCAGAAACTCACCAACCACTTGTTCTAATTGAGCACAGTTTCTGGAAATTCTACTTTTGCTTTTCTGAAAGTGACTTTTGTGATTTGAATTGATCTCCTTTCTAAAAACAAGAGTTGAATTGATTCCTTCTTATTTTGGACACTAGACAACTAGGATTGTGACTCAAAAATCCCACATATTCTATGGTACTCATCCATGAAAGCTAGGGGGTACACATAGTTGTCTAGTTGTTCGGGTTTTTCACGATTTCCTTTGCGTGATCCTTTTGAGGTATTAGTTGCAATATTTTAGGGGAAAATTTGTTTTCGACCATTCACCCCCCTCTGTTCGCCATCTCGATCCTTCAATTGGTATTAGAGCCAGTTTTGCTCTTCTATAGATCTTGACTGGTCTCGAGAGCCATGGCGACAGACAAGTATTCCACCAAGCCTCCCATCTTTTGCGGTGTCAATTTTCCATTTTGGAAGTCCCGGATAGAGTCATACATCACTGCCCAGAGCTTCCTGATATGGCAGAAGGTGAAGCTCCCATATGAGATTCCTGCTGCTGAGAACGTCACGGCCGATAATATGGCTGATATTGAGGCAAATGCTAAGGCAAGAAATATTCTCATACAAGGCCTTAGCCACAATGAGTATGATAGAATCTCTCACCTACGATCCGCTCATGAGATTTGGGTGACCCTTGATGCTTACCATGAGGGCACTACCCAAATCAAAACCGTGAGACAGGATCAATACAAGCGTGAGTACAACAAGTTTGAATAGCACGCTGGTGAGAGTCTTGACAAGTGTTTTGGTCGATTTACAAAAATTTTGAGCGATCTCTGGGCAGTTGGTTGCACATACCCTGACTCGGATAATGCTCGACACTTCTTGACTGCACTCGATCTTCATGTTTGGGAGATGAAAGTGACCACCATCAAGGACACTACCGACTTGTCGACCTTGACTCTTGACGGGCTCTATTCCCAACTCAAGACTCATGAGATTGACGTTGTCTCTCGCAAGACGAAATCACAGTCGATGGCCTTGGTCACCGATCCCATTGGATCTTCTCTTGATTCTTTTGTTGGTTTTTCCCTCTCCGCCCTTTGCGAGCTAAGCGATGGCCAACTGAAAAAATTTCCAGAAACTGAGCTTGCTCTTTTAGCTCACAAGTTTTCTCACGCCTACAAGAGGGTGAGAGAGAGGAAGAGAGGTGGTGGGATCACCTACTTCAAATGTGGTGGCTCCAACCACATTCGAGCAAATTGTCCCAAACTGGAGAAGGGCAAAAACGACTCGGCGGTTCTGGCAAGAACAACTACACCGACAAGAACCACAACAAGAAGCCTCCAGTTCGTGAACCGACGCATGATAAGAAGTACCGCACCTTCTCCAAGAACAAGAAACTCTTCCACCGCGTCCTCGCCGCCCTCGACAACATCAACCTTTTCGACACGGAGACATGGAGCGATGAAGGTGAGGATGATCCGCAAGAGAAGAAAGGCGGCGACGACTTCTCCGGCATGTGCCTCATGGCGGACACCAACGACATCAGCTACTCCAAGCTCTATAGAGACTCGGACGAGGTTCGTCGGATGGGGAAGGGAGATGTTTGGATTGTTGACTCCGGTTGTTCTCGCCATATGACCGGAGACTCCCGTTGGTTCTCTTCCCTTGTCCGAGCCCCCGGTGATGAGTTGATCACTTTTGGGGATGCTTCTTCAGGTAGAGTCATTGCTAAAGGTACCG
Source organism: Guadua angustifolia (assembly GCA_036346375.1). Taxonomy (NCBI): domain Eukaryota; kingdom Viridiplantae; phylum Streptophyta; class Magnoliopsida; order Poales; family Poaceae; genus Guadua; species Guadua angustifolia. The sequence continues at coordinate 2,785,700 of CM070519.1, read as the reverse complement.
TCTGCATTAATAAAAATTTTATTCTTAAGGACGTTGCCTTAGTGAGTAAGCTGCAATATAATTTGCTTTTTGTTTCTCAACTTATCGATGACTCTTTCGAGGTAAGTTTTAAGAGTAATGCTTGTAGAATCCTTGATTCATCAGGAGAGTTAGTTTGTGGGATTTCTAGATTTGGGAGTCTTTTGTGTTGATTTTTCTATTTCTTCTAGAGACTCTCTTGATTGTTTGATTATACGAGTCCGTGATCTCTCCTTACGGAATAGGAGATTTGGTCACATGGCTTTGATTATTTGACGAGTTAGCAGGCGCGATCTTATTAAGTGGTTTGCCCAAACTCAAGATAGTCAAAGACTTAGTTTGCTCTCCTACTGAGCATGGCAAGATAGTTCTTGCTTCTCATCTTCGATCACCTAGTGATGGTGATGCACCGGGCGAGCTTTTACATATGGACCTTTGTTGGTCGGTGGAGTGCAATCAACAGGAGGGAAATGGTATGTCCTTGTCATTGTTGATGATTTTTCGAGGTATTCTTAGGTATTTTTCATGGTCTCGAAGGATGAGACTTTTTCTCACTTTAGGGGATTTGTTAGTAGGTTGTCTATTGAGCTTCGGGTGCATTACGAGCTATACGAGTGATAATGGCACGAGTTCAAGAACTTTTACTTTGAGAGATTACGTGTGGAGTGCAGGTTAGAGCATCAGTTCTCCTCTCCATCGCCCCTCGGCAAAATGGCGCGATGGAAAGAAAAACGAGGACCTTGGTTGAGATGGCCAAGGCGATGCTAGTCGAGTCTGATGCTCTTAGGAAGTTTTGAAATGAGGCTATAGCTCTTTGCTTGTCATGTTTCAATTGCTTTTCTTGAGAGCACATTTGCATCACACTTCTTATGAGTTGAGGTATGGTAAAGCCGGTGTTTCTCATTTTAGCGTTTTTGGTTGCAAGTGTTTTATCTTGAAGTCGGTAATCTAGATAAGTTTGAGTCTCGTTCTTTTGATGGTATTTTTACGGATTACTCGACTTACGCTCTAGTAACTATAAGTGCAGGTTGTGATGCGAATAGGATCATAGAGACACATGCGTGACCTTTGATGAGGCTAGCCCAGGAGTTAGACCTGATATTTCAGGCTCTTCTTATCCCTTCGAGACCATCTTTGTAGAAGATGAGGATAATGGTGTTCCACCTGATCTAGTCCCCTCTACACCTGAGGTGCCTCTTGTTTCCATTTCTGCACCTCAGGGAGATCAAACTTTGCCTTCAGACTCTCCTTCAGCGAGTAGCTCTGTTCCTTCCTCTTTTGCTCAAGAGGTAGGGGCCACTTCTGCTTCTAGTCCTCCTCGCCACATTCAGCATTCTCATCCACCTAAGCAGATCATTGGTGATCTATTTGAGCATGTCACACACTCAAAATCAGGCTTATCTTCTTTCTGTCTTCACTATGCCTTTGTTGCCTCTTTTGAGCCAAAGGATGTTACTCATGTATTATCTGATGAATCATGGATTAATGCTATGCACGAGGAATTGAAAAACTTTGAAAGGAACAAAGTCTAGCAGCTTGTAGAGCCCCCATCTGGTCATAATGTCATTGAGACCAAATGGGTGTTCAAAAACAAGTAGAGTGAGGATGGGGTTATCATTCGCAATAAGGCTAGGCTAGTTGCACAGGGCTTCACTCAGGTTGAGAGTCTTGACTTTGAGGAGACCTTTGCCCCTGTAGCTAGACTAGAGGCGATTAGAATCCTGCTTACATTCTCTGCATCTCAGGCTTTCAAGCTCTATCAAATGGATGTCAAGAGTTCATTCCTCAATGGCATTATTGAAGAAGATGTGTATGTCAAGCAACCTCTAGGATTTGAGAACCCCAAATACCCGAACCATGTCTACAAACTTTCCAAAGTCTTGTATGGACTTAAGCAGGCCCCTAGAGCTTGGTATGAGAGGTTTAAGTCCTATCTTCTCAATCATGGTTTCAAAATAGGTATAGTAGACAAAACTCTATTCATCAGACACTAGGATTCTCATTTCCTTCTCATTCAGATTTATGTGGACGACATTATCTTTGGTGGCTCATATCAGTCTCTTGTGTCTCATTTTTCTGAGGTGATGAGCACAGAATTTGAGATGAGTATGATGGGTGAGTTGAGCTACTTCCTCGGCTTCCAAATCAAGCAGACTCGGGAGGGTACTTTCCTGCACCAAAGTAAGTGTACTCGGGACCTCCTGAGACGGCTTGATATGTCTGATGGAAAGCTCATGATGACTCCTATGGCCACCACTGCTGTCCTCGAGCCCGATGAGGATGGTGAGCCTGCTGATCAAAAGGAGTTTCGGAGCATGATTGGCTCTCTCTTGTATCTTATTGCCTCTCGGTCGGACATACACTTTGCCGTGTCATCGCCAGGCGGTGAAGCGCATCTTCAGATACCTTAGAGCTACCATTGATTATGGTATCTGGTACTCTTCTTCCTCTTGTCTATCCCTTAGAGCCTTTTCCGATGCTGACTTTGCTGGCTGTAGGATAGATAGGAAGAGCACTTCTGGCACTAGCCAATTCATTGGCACTTCTCTTGTTTCTTGGTCATTTAGGAAGCAATCTGGTTTTGCCTGATCTACGGCGAGGCGAGTATGTTACTCTGACCGGTTGTTGTAGCAGTGCTCTGGATGAGATCGACCTTGCGGGACTTTGAGTTAGAGATAGAGAGTATTCCACTTTTCTGTGATAACACTTACGCTATTTGCATTGCCAGAACCAGGTCTGACACTCTGGACCAAGCACATTGATGTTAGATATTATTTCTTTAGAGACCGTGTGGAGAAAGGAGACATAGTGCTTCAGTTTGTGAAGAGTGACCACCAGTTGGCCGATATCTTTACCAAGCATTTGGATAGCTCTAGGTTTGTTGCCTTGAGGAGTGAGCTTAGAGTTGTGTACCCTTACGGCCTTTCGTGAGGGGGAGCTGATCTGTATATTATGTATTATATTTTATTTCAGTTTTTCCTTTCTTTTGTATTGCTCTGGGTACTTGTGGGTTTTATTCCTTAGAGTTATGAGTTCACATCACTTAGACTTCTAGTATGCTTTTGCATTGACCTCTCATTTTGTGCTTTAGGTTGCTATCATGCTTAATTAGCTGTACTCTCTTCTCTCTAGGTTGAGTTCCCTCACAGTCTTATAAGTCTAGCAGGTGTTGGGCCCCCTGGGTAGACAAGGTCTGTATGCACTCCTTAGTTTGGGATCTAGAGGCAGTTTCACTATATCAGTCATTGGGGAAGGTGAGAGCGAGTCTAAGCCATAGTGTTCTCTACTATCTTCTCTTTGCTCTATAGCTACCCAGTTTACAGTTTCTTATCTTTTTCTCTCCACTCTGTGTTTCTAGTTTTTGATTGAGTTACCTTTGGATCCTTCTTTTCGTATCCTTCTTAAGCTTAATCTTGCTAATAACTCAACTTGAACCAGATTTGTGCTTAAAATTGAATCACATGTTGAGGGGGAGTTTAAGAATCTATCTCATGCATTGCATATAGACTTGATTTTCATTTATGAGCTTTGTATATTATACAAATGATCCTTGTTTCATTTTATACATCATGCTATATTAGAAAATTACTAACTTAGATATGTCCAAGTTCATTTATCTTGCTAAGCTTGTAAAAATTGAAAAATGAGCTTTAAAAGAAAACTAGATAAAACATGTTGTGTTTACTTGCTAAGTTTCTTCTCTAGGTGTATTTGCCATGATTTGTGAAATTCTGGAATTCTCTAGAGTCCCTATAACAACTTGGGTGAATCTTGTTTGATCCATACTTGAGTCCTTCACTAGCTTAACAATCAAAATGCTAAAATGAAAATGAAATAAAATTGACTCTTTCTGTGCGTATTGGACTCAACACCTCACATTCACAAGACGGCTTCTCATTGCACTTGAGATGAACTTAGAATGTGTTATGTATGACCAAGATCATTCTCTTAAGAGTCCCTCTTGAGATGATCGAATATGGCTTGAGTCAATTGCTTTAAAAATGAAAAAAACATACGTGGGTAAAGAATGCAAATAATGTCAAACATTTGCACCCCGCTATGTCTTTCAAAGATTCAAAGAAAAATTTGCATACAATAAAAAAACATATAAGCTCGAAGGACTTTGTATGCACTTCTAGATTCCCCAAAGTGTTGAGTAGGTTGAACTCTAGATTTTCTATTTGATCCTTTGAATGGCTTTGCTTCTAGTTTTGAAACTAATAACAAGTGTTGCTCATGTTCAATCTTGCTAAAAATGAAATGGTTTCCATTAAATCTTGCTAACAAAATGTTTATTTGCACTTGGACATGCCTTAGCTTAGTCTATTTTTATCATAACTTAGCTTGGTGTCATAACTTGTCTTGTTGGTCACTTGGATAATCTTCAAAGCTCCTTTAGGCTGCATTACTTGCATAAAAACAACCAAAAAAACGGAGAAAAGAAAATGCCATCTTAATGCCTATATTGCCAAAAGGGGGAGAAATCGTAGAAAAGGTATCATTTTGCATCTTGATTCATCTTAATTCTTATAATCTTTGTAAATCTTTGCTATCTTTCATAGATCATAAGTATTTCTAGTTGCCAACTTGATCATGTTCTTGATTTCCATTTCTTTGATCAAGTTTGGCTTTGCATTCAAATTTCTTTCTTCTCTCTTATTCAAACTCAAAACTTATACCTTTTCATGTGTTTGTCAATATACTCATCAAGGGGGAGATTGAAAGACCATGTAGAGGTCTATCCTTGTGTGTGATGAGTAATTGATGAGATTTGAGTTTGGTTTGATTTGAAATTGAGTTTGATTTGAATTGGATTTTCGATTTGAAGCAATTTGATTGTTGATTGCTTTTCCCAGTACTACCGGTTTGGGGGCGGTAGCACCGGACCTTTGAGCGAAATTATGATTGATTAATGATTTTAGAATAATCGTTGAATATCTTTGTGGGCATTGCTATGTGAAAGGTTTTTCCCTGTCTTTGATGGTTACAGGGCGACAGTGCTAGGTCATGGTGAGGCGGAGGATGATCGGGACTAAGCGAGGAGCGTTGGAGGTCCAGATGGTCGGGAGATCGCCGAAAGATGATCGGAGACGGAGTCCGGGCAAACCAAGAAGACAAGTAAAGGAGATGATGCTAGTTACACGCCGCGTGGATCAAGGAAGGCCGTCGGATTACGGTCTAGTTGATAGATTAGCGGGTCTAGGTAGTATGCTTTGAAAACCATGCAAGAAAACCCATTATGTGTGTGGGTTTTGGGTTAGCCCTTGCATGGCTGTGTGAGTGGGCAAATTCTAGCCCTTAGATGAGTTCTCTAGGGTTGAGGGCTGCATCCAAAGGTGGTGGGTGACCCAAGAGTAGTATAAATAGGGGTGGAGGGGTAGCCTCCTCCCCTTGAAGGTTGTAGAGGTTTTTGTGCTCCATTGAGCTTTGCCCACCTTGTTGTGAGGCTTTGTAGACCTCTTCTTTCTAGAAATGCAAATCTTTTTCATTCATACGTGAATTTATATTACGCATTTACTTTATGTCTTAAATTCAGCATTTATATTCCTGCTATTTACTTTCTTGCAATTTAAATTCAGCCTTAGTTCGTACTCAAATCAGAACCAGGTGATTGCACCAATAAAACAATTTTAAGAGGCTTTGTCTTGAAGTGATGATTTGTAGCAAAACTCTGAGAAACAAATGAATGCGTAGCTCCAGAATCAAGCAAAACCATGGCAGATGCTGAGTTGACTAGGAGCTTACCTAGTATGACGTCTGGTGCAAACGGGGCATCCTCGGTGGTGACATGATTCACACGGCCTCTTCCAACAGACAGTGGAGTCCTTGTAGCTTGATTTGGAGTCTAAGACACTCCACATCCTGCTCCTAATGCGGGGGTCTTGGCTGGTGTCAATCCCAGATTGAAACGAACTGGCGTCACAGCTTGCTTCCTAGGGCAATTGTTAGCATAATGACCATGCTCATGATAATTGAAGCATGTGACTCCTGCAGCTGGATTGTTGGCCCTCTAAGGTGGATTGCTGTTGGTGCTGAAGTTGGGGTTGCCTGAAGGAGCTGGGCGAGGTGCTGGTGCAGGTGTCCTGAATGCAGATGGAGGAGTAAAATGAGTAGGCTATTGTGCATGGGTCCCGGCTCTCTGCGGATGATTCTAATGGGCCCCATGCTACATCATTTTCCTCTTGTGGGACTCTTACAACTCATGATGAAACTCCTCAATGAGCATAATTTTGTCCACCAAGTGCTGGAAATCTGCATAGTCATTGCCAATGACTTGCACCTTTAGTCCTGGATTGAGCCCACGCTTGAGCCTCTTCTGACGGGCATCATCTGTAGCTACATCCTCAGGAGCGTACCGAGCAAGTTGAGTGAACTTATTGAGATATTCACTCACTAACATCCCTTCTTGCTTGAGCTCCCAGAACTCATTCTTCTTCATCTCCACCTTTCCATAAGGGATATGGGAGTGGCGGAAAGCAGCTGAAAACTCTACCCAGGTGATGGTGCAGGGGTCATCATAGGTGACCTTTGTAGTTTTCCACCATTGATGGCGGTGCCCTCTAACTGATGAGCGGCATATAGAACCTTCTCATGATCTGCACACTGAGCAATGGCAAGCTTCTTCTCAATGGAACGAATCCAATCATCTGCGTCCAATGGTTCTGAAGAGTTGGAGAAGGTAGGCGGATGAGCCTGAGGATGTGCAACGGTAGTCTGATTCTGCTGATTCATCATGTTATTCATATTCTGCATCATGGTATTCATGAGCTGAGTCTGAGCTACCAAGAAGTGTCCCAAGTTCTGATCTGTCACTGCAAGCGGTGGTGGTGGGTTGGTGCTGGTACTGGCATTAGGATTGGCATCCACTGGTGAACCGTGACTGGCTCTAGAACGAGTGTCAACCATCTGCGATGCAGCACAAGGGTTTGATGGGTAAGAGGGAAAAGCAATAGACAAGTGGTAAGGTAAGGTCATCTAGGGGAGAAAGTAATACCTAAGGACAAAAGCCAACCAAGGACATAGCTGAAAAGGCTACAAAACACAGAGTCAATTAAAGCTTTCAACTTAAGGTATGGTTGTACCACCATGCTTGAGGCAAGTGTACAACATACCTGGCACACAAGCAATGAAAATCATAGCATACGTGAACTAAACGTAGCTAAACTAAAAAGAAATGGCATACTCAAACCCACAGAGTACCACAAACCTATCTTATATGGTAGTCTTCTTGGACATACTCTTCGATGGCTTGATTATTGTCTCCCTTGATTTGATTCCTTGCTGATGCTTTGGGGTTTTAGGAAGTTCCATGAGATAAGATCAATTTAAACTTTCAAACAACGTTTCAGTAAAGGAGAGGAATAAGAACCTAAGAATAAGATGAGAGTAGACAAACTATTAAATACCAATTTGTTGGTTTGATTTAGAAAATAATTTTGAAGACTATGTTAACTAAGAGAGCGACCTACAGTCGATATGGCTCTGATACCATCTCTGTCGGGACCCGGATATGCAAATCCAAAACCTTCTGTGTATTCTATACTAGTCTAGGATCATGCTAGTGCACATAATGGCAACATAGATGAAATATCATTCCATACAACGAATTAACTAAGAAGAAGAAAATTATTACTGAATAAAGCAACGACCTTATGGTCAAGGTTCGTACATCAATGCCTTATGACTGAAGAAACAAATGGAATATTACAGCGGAAAATAAATAACTTGGGCTATTCGACATGCCACAGGCAATCGTCTAGGGAAATGCCTTCCTAGTCCACGTAGTCTTCATAGTTTTCCTCTTCTTGATACTCATTATTTCCTGATCCTTCCTCAGCAACTGATCAACAAAGGCATAAAGCCGTGAGTACAAAAAGTACTCAGCAAGCCGTGTAGAGAAATGATGCAATATTCATGCAAGGCTTGACAAGGAATAGTCATATGGTTTATTTGCAGAAAGTAATAACTTAAATTTGAAATACAGTAAATAGATTGAAAGCATATTGATGAAAATGATAATAAATAACCGGTAAATCAATGGTAGACAACATGAACAGAATGGCGAGGCATCACCCTACATCATTCAAAACAAGTATCAAACCACTAAATTCAATAGTATAACTTTAGACAACAAAACAACAATGACTCCCCGTTCACATCCCAACAATTCCACATTCCCACATTTTATCAAACACTCTTGTCGGCGTACTATACACCGGGGTACCCTCTTCGCCGCACAAAAGCGTCGTGTGTACGTGGCGATCTGGCGGCGGGTGGGTGTTTACCCGTCCTGCGAAACGTCGATCCCGTGGCGCAGCAAGCGGCGAGTGGCGACCACGCCTGCTGCGCTGGCGCCCGGCCGTGGCGGCTTTGGCGAGCGATTGGCGAAACACGCCCGGCCCCGGTGCGGTCACGTGGCCTTGGCGCGGCGGCAGTGGTGACCACGCCTGCTTTCGCGGCGCCCAGCTGCGTGGCGGCTTTGGCGAAGCGATTGAAAGCGGCTACGCCCGGCCGTGTCTTGCCCACGTGGCGCCTGGCGGCGAGTGGCGACCACGCCTGCTCGCCGGCGCCCACCCGTGGCGGCTTTGGCGAGCGATTGGCGGCTACGCCCGGCCCGTCGGTGCGGCCACGTGGCGCCGCAGCGGCGAGTGGCGAAACACGCCACCGCCGCCCGGCGCCCAGCCCACGTGGCATGCGGGCGAGCACACCTCGTTGCTCATTGCCATGCAAAAAGGGATCTTGGTGGCTTCATCTGAAGTTTCCGCCGCGCCGTCTGCGTGTCGAGCGAACTCTTTGTACCCGAGCATGTCGGTCCCAAGAATACACTACAAGCCCGTTCCTCGGCGCCTCTCACCTACATCACAAGAGGTCACATTCGGAAGAAGCAGCGAAGGCATCTTGGCATTAATTAGCGCAGAAGAGGCACGGACGGCGCATAAAGGTGTAATAAATGCATGTAAGATAAACATGATGACATCCCTCCTCTATCGACTCGTGTAAGCCGGGCATATAAGGGCACTTGAGGGTATCTGATGAGGGGAGGAGGAGAAAAAAAAGAGGAAGAAGACTCAACGGAAGATTTGGTCACCAACAAGCTCATGTGAAGCAAAATCTGAATCTGAGATCAGCGAGAAGTAAAGTTATTACCCTTCTTCAAGGGGCTGAACACAGGTAAAATCGTGTGTTCATCTGGATTTTAGACTCTAGAATTAGTTAGTGTGAGAGGTCTTGGGGTTTCCATCTATTAGGGTTTGCGGCTACCAAAGGCACCCCTACCGAACAAACCCGGTCAGGTAGACTTGGGCTGTCGGTTGAAATACAAGCGAGGGCACGCCCGAGTAGGGGCGATGGTCGGTTTCTCCGATCATCTCTCCGTGAGTTTTGGTGTTTTTCTTCGAGTTCCGTGTGTTTGGAGATGGAGGTTGAAGCATAAGGAAGGAAGAGTCGGACCATGTTGAGTGTGTCGGCAATCTCGTCATTACCAAGACCGCCTCGCTCCACCTCCATGCAGTCTTGGCGATGCTCCGTCTTTTGCGGTGGAGCATCTGTCTGACGCCAGTGGCCATGGGCGGCCACCACAGCTCGAGAATCTGCATGCCTTCGTCTTCTCTGGACCACCCTCGGTGGAGCTTGGAGACTCCCGGCCACTCCGTGGGCTGCGGGATCTTCTTGAGCCTTGTTAGTGCGGCCCAACCAGTAGGGCCCCCGACGTGAGTATCAGTGGTACTCGCCCCAGTGTGTGAGGCTCGCGAGGCTCGATCGCCACAGTGGCGGCGTCTGGCCCGATGGGTCGGGGCGAGGAGGAGGCGTCTGCAGCGCGGTCCGATTCGAAAAACGTGAGGACCTAAGGAGTCATCTTGTGAGGCCAGCCGTGGCCAGCGATCTTGCGGACCGTGTACCACACCGGCTCAAAACGGTGCGGCAAGCGGGCGGCCTCCGAGCGAAGTTCCTCGACTCGGCGGAGAGTCCTATCTCTCGCTCTCGGGCGAGTTCGGTGGGCGCCGGGCTTTGTTTATGGCGTTGGATATCGAGGCGTTCTCCGTGATTCGCCGTGTGGAATGGCGAAGTTTCGCCGGCGTCTATAAAGATTCTGCGGCACTACCAATCTGAGAGTTCTTGCAAATTTATACCACGATGGTGCGCGGCGGCGGGTCGGAAAAAGTCATAGCTAATTATTTCCAGCGGCCTTGGCGGGTTTCGCCCGTTCTTGGTTGTTGAACCTCCGCGGTCGGTGCACTCGTGGGAGGCGTATGTAACCTTTTCGTCACTAATTTCGGGGCTCCTTCGCGCATAGCCGGGCGTGGAGGATGATCTGCATGCCTGGAGCAACATAAGGGAATCATTCGCGTGATTTTATCCGTGGTTACGCCATTATCATATCTGATTCCCCATATTTCAATGATCGGTCATCATCGCCTTAGAAGAAGCGTTCGCGACCATAAGATGAAGAAGATGGCCACCCGCACTATTGGCACCATACGAGTTGTTTTCCTCGCGCATAAGTCTGGCAGAGCTATGACGAGGGCGAGGATCTGGTCCCAGGGTGGCGAGCAAGGATGAAGCCGGGACCTCAAAGGGTTCGACCCGTCAAGCAAGAAAGCGCGAGCGTGGCGAGAGAGACGGCGGGTCTTGGCAGCAGCGTGATGATAGCTCCGAGTCGTTGGAAGCGCCGACCGTCGAGATCGAGCCGTGCAATCGCCGTGACCGGTGGGATGATGATCGCCGTGATCGGCGTGATGATCGCCGCGGCCGGCGTGACAACCGCCGTGATCGTGGAGCGATTGCCGTGGGCGGAAGGAAGAGGGCCTTGGTGCCCAATTCATCGGCGACACCCATGACACGGGCGGTGTCGGTCGTGGACCCGGATGGTAAAGCGGCGGATCAGGCGCCGCCCTCATGATGATGGCGTCACTCGTGATGGTGATCGTGGTGAATACCCACCGGCTTTCCAGCGGGCGGATCATACCTGGCGTATATTTATGGTGGTTCGTCCGCCCGCTCTAATACCGCTTATGGCGGTTGAAGAGAGTGTGTGCTGTGAGGGCGGGCTCGAGTCGCGTCGGATCTTTGAAATGGTGGAGGAGCGATCATCTTGATCGGTGACCACCACGGTCGCCCCTGACCTGGACATCTCCGTTGTGGTGTCGCCTGATCCGGAATGTCGGTTGGGTCGTAAATGTGTTGGTGGGCGGAGGAGTTCTCTCGATATCTTGTCCTCTCGGCATTTCGGCTCTTCAAATCCATGGCGGGATCTTCATCCGTCGTTGCCTTTCTTTAGAATAGCCCGGGGTTAGCGCAATCCCGTGGGCAGTCGTCTCCTGTCACTTTTGGAGAAAAGGATAATTATCGTCTTGAGTTGGTGGACTTTGAAGTCAGCGATTTTGATCTCCGTACAATGCTTTGCTTGGCCGGCGGCGTTAGCCAAGTTCATGGCGATGACCCATTATGCATATATGGTGGTGAAGATGCGAACTCTTGCCCCATAACGTTCAGGTGGATCGGTCAAAGCTGCTTGTTGTCATAAGTTTGCGCTTGATATGGCGCCGCCACTTGTCGGCGTCTTGATCTTGCCGCTCGAAGAGCCCTCGGTCGGACCGTGCCGCTGGCTCTGCCAGCGAGGTTAAGGTGGTCACCACTGAGTGGCGAGTCCCGTAAAGCCGTCGGCATTGGCGCCCGACCTCGGCGCCAAATAGGATGGCGCTCGTCACCTTCCTCCGTGTAATTCGATGTGTTTGCACGGCAACCGTCGATATGACGGGGGTCCCGAGTGATCGAGCACCGTTTAACAGCGCTCCCGAAGCGCGCCGGTTCGACAAAAGATCCGGCAAGCTCGGGCGGCAAAATGTTATTCGGCGGGGAGGTGGAGAAGTTATTGGCGCGGGGATCATTAGGAGGTCATTCACCTGAGTGGCTTGCCAATCTGTGCTCGTCAAAAATCCAATGGGAAATGGCGAATGTGTGTCGATTTCACCGACCTCAACAAAGCTTGCAGAAGGATCCTTATCTCTTGCAGTGAGTCGACCTTATTGTTGACTCTCGGGTGGTTGTGAATTATTATGCTTTACGGATCGTACTCTGGTACCATCAAATTAGCATGGCGGTGGAGGATGAAGAAAAAAGCGCTTTTGTAACCCTATGGGTGTTTATTGTTATATTAGGATGCCTTTTGGTTTAAAGAATCTGGGTCCACCTACCGGCGTGCTATACACATTACTTTTCGATCCTGAATGGGGCGTAATCTTGAAGTATATGTTGATGATCTGGTCGTGAAAGTCAAAAAAGGTGAAGACTTGATTCAAGACTTAGAAGAAACCCGCCAATCTCGGAAGAATTGCACGAAGCTGAATCGAGAGAAGTGCGTGTTAGGAGTTCCCTCGGTAAATTATTGGGGTTCACGGTGTCTACTTAGGGTATCGAGAACCAATCCGGATAAAATAGCGTGATCGAGCACATGAAGCGCTTGACATGACTCAAAGCAGGTTCAATGTTTGGCGGGTCGCTGGCCTCCTTAGGCGATTCATTGCCGATTGGGAGAAAAGAGCCTACCCTATTCAAGCTATTGAAGAAAACTAATCATTTTGAGTGGGTGATGAGGCTCGAAGGCCTTTGAAGACAAGCGGTACCTTACCTCTCCTCCGGTCTTTGGTTTCCCCTCATAAGGTGAACCGCTGCTTTTATATATTCTTTGCTACCCACGAGGTGGTATTGTGTGTTAGTGGCGGAGAGGGAAGGTGTCGGCGGTTTATTATGTCGATAAGTGTTACATGAAGCGGAAACTTCGATATCCTCAAGCTCAGAAAATGCTATATGCGGTTCTGGTGGCATCTAGGAAGTTGTGGCATTATTTCCAAGGGCGAGATTCTTGTAGTCACGACCTATCCGTTGCAAGAAATCTTGTTCAGCAAGTGAAGCGAAGGTCGCATTGCCAAATGGTCGATTGAATTGGGCGAGTTCAATCTTAAGTTTGTTCCCCTTACGGCTATCAAAAGTCAAAAATTGGCGGAGTTCGTTGCAGTGGACTCCGCCACTCTGAAGCGAAAAAGCCCCGCGTCGCCTCCTTGGACCTTGTTTTTGATGGTTCGTTCAGATTGGAGGCCTTAAAGGCTGGCGTTATCTTAGTCTCCCGTCGGTGATGTGCTCGATGCGTTGTTGCTCTTGATTTTAAAGCTACTAATAACGTTGCGAGTATGAAGGTCTGCTGGCGGTTGCGTATTAGCCGGCGCTAGGTATCCGGCGTCTTGAAGTCAAGGCGACTCCTGCTAGTCATCAATCAGCGAGAAGGAATATCAATGCCTGACCCCACCATGGCGGCGTGCTTGGCGGAGGTCGAGAAAATGGGCGGCGCTTTGAAGGATTGGGATATACTCATATCCTGGCGTGATAATCATCTTGCGGATGGGCTTTGCGACTTGCATCTTGAGCGTCTGTCGGTCGAAGTCTTGAAGAAAGACTATTGCGGCCGTCCATTCTGACCCATGATTGGATGGGAGCGATGGTGTCCTATCGCGGCCCGATTCAGTGGGGGCGATGGTATGGATGTCGAGGCCTCGGCTCGAGGATGCGGCGTTCTGCTCTGACCTCCGGTTCGAGGAGGAAGGCGGTCGTTCGCCGGCCCCAGTCGGGAGGGAAGCGGCGATCTTGCCAATCTGGCGCTAGAAATGCTTGGTGACAAAGTACCCGGCGAACAGTGCTCGCCACACTTGGCGGGAAAATCGGTGGATGGATCCGATCCTAGCCTTCTGCGGGACCAAGTGATCCCGGCGATGATCGTCGGTGAGAAAATATACGTAAGGCCAAATGCTATACTACGGTGGGCGGGGACTTATCTGCCCGGAGTAGAAGCGAATTCTCTTGAAGTGCATCACTCACGGAAGAGGACGTCTGCTCTCGATATCCATGGGCGTGTCTTGGGAGCCATATGTCGGCGAGCGTATTTGGTTGGCAAAGCGTTCGCCGAGGATTTTATTGGCCTCTGCCCTCCGGGATGCTTGCGGTTGGTGAGGACATCTGGCTTTGTCGGTTCTTCGCCGAGCAAGTCCACCGACCAGCCCAAGCTCGCAAACCATCCGCTCTCTTGGCGTTCGCGATGCAGGGGCTGATATCTGGAGTCCGTTTTGCGGGCACGCGAGGCTTCACCCACCTCTTCATCGCCATCGACAAATTCACTAAGTGGGTGAAATTTGAGCGGTCTTGGCGCCATCCGGCTTCGGCTAGCATCAAATTTATGCATGGGATATTCATTAAGCTTTGGAATCGCTAACGCATTATCACCGACAATGGGACTCGGTTCACCGGTCGCGGCATTTACGAAATTATGTGATGAGATGGGCACCAAAGTATGCTTTGCGGTTTGCCCACCCCAAGAGCAATGGTCAAGTGGCGTGCCAATGCCTTAGTATTGAAGGGTCTCAAGACAAGAGCGTTTGATCGACTCCTAGCGAAGCGGCGCTGGATTGAAGAACTTCGGTACATCTTTGTGGTCGCCGTACCACGCCTGATCGAGACTACTAGCGAGCGCCTTTCTTCTTGGTGTACAAGCGGAAGCTGTTCTCCCCTCCATTGTCACTTGGCTCTCCAGCGGCGTCTCTGTTTTCAGCGAGGAAGGCCATGAAGATATCCGGCGGGAAGATGTCAACCTCTTGGAAGAAGTTCGTGACCAGGGCCGCCCCGTGCCGCTTGAATACCGGCAAAGTCTCGAGCGATACCATGCCACGGGTTTCAGGAGAACAACGGCGATGGGTGACCTTGTCTTCTGCGTAGAGTTCGAGTATCTTTGGGTTGCATAAAATTTGTCTCCTCGGTGGGAGGCCTTTAAAGGTGGTCTCGATATCTCGACGGGCGGTCGGTATGCCCGAGGGCGGTCGAGTTGCAAATTCCTACAATGTGGAGTTGTTCGAAAGTTCTATCCGTGAAAAGCTGTAAGTACCCAATGATTCGCTTTGATCGACCTCGGGATAGACTTATTCCCCGGTGATCGTGATGCGTTGGTTGTCGATAATGTTATTGTCTTAAAGATTTTCGGCTTTGCCATTGTTCCATTTCTTCGTCATGCAATGGGATGATGCGGTGCATGGGGGCTATTGGTTCTTAGGTTTTGGCGGTCCCTTGCGGTCCATAGTATGCACGGTATCCGTGTCGGAAAACAGCAGACAGCAAGAGGCGGATTGTACAGTGTTTAAATGTGGCTCCTCGCCTCGGGTTGGCTCTCGGCTACCGTGAGGTCGTTACCACAAACACTGCTGGCCTAATATCCTTCCTGGTAGTTCGCTGCTTCGCCGCACAATGCCATAGGCTGTGTTTGGGAGGAATGGCAGCAATATGGAGGCCAAAACGGATGAACCAATATTACCCCATGTGCCGACTTTTGTTGTCATAATCTGTATTGAATGCGTTCCGCCTGGCATTTATTTATCTTTGCAATAACTGCATATGTGCGTGAGTAAAACTTTAAAGCTTTGGCTCAATTTGAGAAGAAAAAGTTAAGGGTCACCCGAAGGCTCAGTGGTGCTTGCCCGGGGCTGGTGCTAGAAGGCTCAGAGTGGTCGCCCGGGCAGGCTGGTCGCCGAAGGCTCAGTGGTCGCCAGGCTTGGGACTGGTGGCCCCTTTGCTGGGGTTGGCGCCAACTAATCGTAAGCAGAATAAGTATTCTAAGTAATACTCTTGCTTGTTAAACTATGAAAATACTAAAATTAATCAAATTATGCATGGTTATTATGAATGTACATAAACTGTGGGCTCCTTGGTGATAAAGGAAAAGTCTTCAATGTGAGTGTTTAGTAAAGTCAGGTGCCCAGAGTGTAAGTTAGGCACGGAGCTCAAACACGGCTCGTACACCTCGGGTTGGCTCTTAGAAGCACCGCTGGTTGTCACCGTTGAGCGCCGCTGGCCCAAGGCCACTCCTGGGGACTTGCTACTTTCTACGCCACATTAGGGTACGATTCTAAGAGATCACAAGGATTTAAGTTCCGAAAAGGTTTTAGCCAATGATAACCCTGCATAAAATTTTGACAGCAAAATCATTCTATGCTCAAACACAAATTATTACGCTTCAAAGCTGGCTTTGCCTAAGCCCTATGTAACTTATGCGTATGATGCTTACACTTGTGGCTAGTTGCATACAACCTTTGCAAATGCAGGGCATTGCAGGCTCAAAAGCCTAGTTGGTGCCTTAGCCAGAGTGGCGGATGGCCACTGGCAATTTCAGCATGCAATATCGGATAAGCATGGCAAACAAACATAAAGGTAAAGCGGGAAGCATCCATTACTGACTAAAGTTAATTGAAATGTTCTTCTGAGACAAAAGGAAGGCGATCAACAAAAAAGTAAAAAGCAAAAAAAAGTGGGGTGGCGGCCTAGCCCCTCACTCATCGACAACGTCGATGTCACCGGCGTCTTCTTCCTCTTGCCCACGGTGCTTAACATCCATAACTGGTGCTTGTACTTGCAGCTGCTTTCGGCCAAATATTCGTATTTGCACTGCACGTGCCTCTGCCGAGCGGCGTTCCCCATGATGCGGTCTCCATCGCCGCCATCGGGTCCAAGCTTGCATCGCGGTGGCCCAACAAGCCAGCCGTAAGGTGGCGGTCATCACGCAACTTCTTGCCCCTCCTGGTGGCGTGCGGCGGCGGTGGCGATCCCGAGGCGCCTCCGCGGCTCGGTTGGTCGCATGGGCGTCTTCGAAGCGGTGTCTTGGAGGCGTCTCGGCACCACGCCCAAAGGTTCGAGCATCTTTGATCGCTGAAACTCTCTTGAGCATAGCGGCGGATGCGCTGGCGGTCGACCTCATACTCGAAGGTCCTGCGTCGCCTCGGCCCTTTCTGCCCGTTCTTTGCATGAGCGACCCGGCGGTCGCGGTGGTCCTTTCTGCGCCACCGCGTGTCGACCTCTCCGCTCGCGCGCGGCTCGTCGATAGCCCGTCATTGCCTCGCCGTCCGGGACCCAATGCCCGGCGGACGTGGCACAAAGTGCGCCAGCGAGTGTGTAAGTTCTTGAGCTTCGGTGAAAAACTCAGCGGAGCGTTCAGCGAGGGTGGTGATGGTCGAGGGTGAGTTGATGAGTGCTGCTGGCGTCGGGCGCTTTGCCCGGTTCCGTGGTAGTGGCGGTTGGCGGCGTCTGGCGGAAGCCTCCCGCGCGGCGCAGTGGCGTCTGCTCCTGGGAGCATCTTGAGGGCGCCCTTGGCGTCGTCCTCAAAGTGGTAACCTTAGGGACCTCCGGCCCGCCTTGTCGGGTGGCGGCCGAGTCCCGTTGCGAGAGGTGGTGGCGTCGCGGGGTGAGATCGGCACCACAGGAGGAGTCGGAGAAAGTGGCCGTGGTGGCGCCGTGGTTGTCGGGGTGGCGCTGCTTGATGGCGAAAAGTGCGTGGCGCGGAGGTGGAATCTTGGCGCCTTGGTGGCGGCGCGGTCGCGGTCGATCTTGCAATTAGGCGGTTGGTGCGGCGCCCGTGTGAAATCACCGCCACCTTTGCCGGTGGCGGCGAATTCGCCAGCCATGGTCTTCTTCAGCGTCGGGCTTGGAGCATCCGGAACAAGTGGCGCTGCCGCCGCCCGTCGATGGGGAGGTCGTCCACGATCGTCGGTGGCGGCAATGGCGTAGGCGAGGTGGAGTCCATTGGCGGCAACAACGGCGATCCTCGGCGCTCCGCGGACTCCAAGTCGGCAAGTGGCGTGCCGATGAAGGAAGTCCAAATCGGTTGGGCGGCGGCATGAGCAGGAGAGCCACATGGTGATCGTGGCCCATCAAGTTTCCCTTTGGCCAAAGTTAGAAAAAAGACTGCCGGTTGGTAGGGAGCAATCTGGAAGGAGCATAAAAAGAAAAAGATGAAGACTTACGGTAGGAAAGGTGCGGGTGATGTAAATGCGTCGCATCATGTATTGCCATCTTTGGGCGAATCTTGGCGGCGAAGGGTCTAAGTCTTCGGGATACAAAATCCCTAACAACCATTGCCCAGTTAAACCGGCGCTCCGCAAGTTGATGATCACGGCCGCCATTGCCGAACTCCGCCGTCTCTTGACAGGCGAGTTCGATTCTCGTGACCGCCGGGCGGTCGGCGGGCACCCTGTGGCATCAATGCGCATTGTCGTCATTGACGTACAACCATTGATGTGCGAGCCCTCAATTTGACTGAAATTTGGAAGGAGATAGCGGCGACCATCCGTCCGGGCGAAAATGGCGACTCGAAGTTCGCCGTCGGAGGAGGCGGCAAAGAAAAAGTGGCGAAAAAGGGGAGGTTTGGCATCACCCCAAGAACATTCGCAAAGGTGTGCGAAGATGGCGAGAAAAGAATGGAGTTAGGGGTGAGGTGAAGGTGATTTATTTCATAGAAGTGGAGAAGCGGTGAGAAAAAAATCAGAGAAAGGCGGTACCAAGCCCGCCATGATGCCCCACACAGTGATGATGATCTCGTCGGCGGGGCACTGTGGTATGGGGGTCCCAGCCCGGAAGAAGAGAGGGCCCTCCGGTACAATGGTGTGGAGCCACCCTATTATGTAAGAATCTACGCTGGAGGGAGGAACGGAAGGCGAAGCAGGAGGGGCCATGGAGGCAAAAGTGACAAGAGACAAGAAAAGCTTAGAGGAAGAAGACGAAGTTTACAAAGAGTACTAAAAGCGTGAACTGCCTGGTGCGGATGGATCTATATGTATCCCCCACTCGCACCGACGGTTCACGAAAGGACAAGGTTGTGCGCCGTTTCGAGTCTCAAGGAAAATCAATGGATGCGGGAAGGAATCGAGGCGGTCGCATCCTGATGAATGGTGGCCCCATCCAAGAATGCACCGGCATTTAATGTAAGGATTTTGAAAGACTCTGATGTGCGTTCTTGGGTGGGCCCGGGGGCTACTGTCGACGTACTATACACCGGGGTACCCTCTTCGCCACACAAAAGCGTGCGTGGCCCACGTGGCAGTCTGACAGGCGGGTGGGTGTTTACACCCCGTCCATAGAACGTCAGTCCACGTGGCGCAGCGAGGCGGCAGTGGCGACCACGCCGCTTCGCGGCGCCCAGCCCACGTGGCGGCTTTGGCGGCGATTGGCGAACACACCCAGCCACCGGTGCGGCCCGTGGCGCCGAGGCGGCGGTGGCGACCATGCCTGCTCGCGCGGCGCCCGGCCCACGTGGCGGCTTTGGCGAAGCGATTAAGCGCACGCCCGCCAGCGAGTCGCGGCCGCCGTGGCGCGCGGCGGCAGGTGGCGACCACGCCCGCTCACCCGGCGCCCAGCCCGTGGCATGCGGCGAGCACCTCGTTTGCTCTCGCCGCCATGCAAAAAGGGGGATGCGGTGGCTTCATCACGAAGTTTCTTCGCCGCCGTCAGTGTCGAGCAACTTTCTTGTACCGAGCATGTCGGTCCCAAGGAATTCTGCTACAAGCCCGTTCCTCGGCGCCTCTCACCTACATCACAGAGAGGTCACATTCGGAAGAAACGGCGAAGGCATCTTGTTGGCATTAATTAAGCGCCCGAAGGAACGGGACAGCGCATAAAGGTGTAATAAATGCATGTAAGATAAACATGATGACATCCCTCCTCTATCTGACTCGTGTAAGCCCGGGCATATAAGGGCACTTGAGGGTATACGATGAGGGGAGGAGGAAAAGAAAAAGAGGGAAGAGAGACTCAACAGAAGAGCTGGTCACCAACAAGCTCTGTAACGAAGCCCAAAATACTGAATCCGAGATCAAGCAGGAAGTAAGGCTGTTACCCTTCTTCAAGGGGGCCTGAACCTGGGTAAAATCGTGTGTTCATCTGGATTTTAGACTCTAGAATTCGTTAGTGTGAGAGGTGCTGGGGTTTCCATCTGTTAGGGTTTGCCGGCTACCAAAGGCACCCCCCTACCGAACCAAACCCGGTCTGTAGACTTGGGCCTGTCAGTTGAAATACACCGACAACTCTATACCCTGTGTGAAATCCTCGGGCTTGTCCATGACCGCGGACATGGCTATTCGAATAGTTTTACACTCTGCAGAAGTTATACAGCTTTACCCACAAGACATGAACATCTCTTGTTGTAATCGATATTAACACACTTCCTTTGATGTATCGCAGTGCTCTCTAAGGTTTCGCCCCTCCATGCCCCCTCTTGAGCTTGTGAATCTACCCATCCATCCCGGAACCCACACAACTAGTTGGCAGTACTCAAGACTAGACATTGCAAATTAATCAGCTAGGTCTGTCCCATACCAGACTTGTGGTTGCACGGTTAGGCCCAATTCAATGGCGCATAAGATTAAGTCCTTAAGTTGTCTCAGGCAAGACAGCCACATCCCAATGTACTAGAAAGTACCCCCTTCACTGCACGATCACTTGCCTGAGGGAAAACATTTTGTTTAACCAAGACCAGTGGCAAACCCCGCCATGGTACACCAAGTTTTACAACAGCGGCCAACGGCCACAATTCAATATCTCATTAAGTCAAGATTAACATTAATTCACATGTGATACGAATTCCAATGTACTACTAAGCAAGTCTAAGTATAGCTATGATAACCCATTGTTGGTATTATGATTATGTCCAACTAGTAATGTCCCAACATAGGGTTAACAATGGGTATATGGCATTCCAACAGATGAAGAAGGCATATCGTCAATCAGGTGAATAGCTACTCCCATAGAGTAGCTTTGATACACAAATAGCATGCAATTGTACAAAATAAAATAATTTTGCAAACATAGGTTCAACATGACCAAAATTTATGACTTGCCTTGCTGGTCTTGTGCTAAGTCTTGGCCTTCGAAGTCTCCATTCACTCCTTCGGGATTCGCGTCTGCCGAAAAAGAAAGCAACAAAACCAAATAAATACAAAATAGAGACTTAAACAAGATCAAAACTAAAAACAAATGGCTCTGGAAGATAGAGCTCGATTTGACAAAAATTTAGAAATTTGAATCACTTCAATCGGAGTTCGTATGAGCGAGAACGAGCCTCTGGAATACTAAATCCAGAGAAATAGCTGAAAAGGAGAAAATCCGAATTTCCTGATTTATTTTTCTATGGAAAAATCGGTTTATTGCGCAACCGCTGACGTTAGCAAATTAATTTCCTTAATTAAAATAAATCTAAAAATTCTTATTTCACTGACATGCGGGACCCTCGGTCTATGGACCGAGTCCACGAAAGCGAAACATCGTCCACGGTGGACCGGTCGCAGAGACGGCTAAGTGGCGTGGCGACCTTGCTAACATGGCACTGATGCGGTGCTAACTCGGCACACACGTGAGCGCTGACACGAATCCTGACATGGCAGGGCACGCGTCGCACATCGGCGGCTCGGTTTGGATCGGATGGCCGAGAAGTGAAAATGCGAGTGGGGAGACGTGGCACAATCTGGCGCGTCGGCGGATGATCGAATGGCCACGGTTGAGCAGAGCGTGACGACGGCGAGGGGTGGTGCAACTCACCGGAGCCGAAGAGGATGACACCGGACACGGCGAAGGAGTGGCAAATCGGGCGCGGTTCGGTTCGGATCCGAGAGAGCACAATGCGGGCAACATGAGGGAGCAAGCGACTGTGGCAATGATGCACCGGACAGACCAGGAGATGGCGAAGAAGGTGCTCGGGTGGCGGAAGAACTCCGGCGAGCTCGCGCGGTGCAACGGAGAGGTCTCAGGTGACGGGAGAAGGTGCGGTAGATGCAGCACGGAGCGGGGAACCTCGGAGGGTGTGTGGCGGCGCTTTAAATAGGCCTGGGGAGGCGTGCCGAGCGCGGAAACCGAGCGGCGGTGCGGGGCATGGAATTCAGAGATGGTTAGGGTTTCGGTGGCGGCACGGGCGACGTGGCTGCATCCGGGCGAACACAACCTTGATCGAGCAGCGGAGGCACAATTGAAATTTGGCGAGCTAAGGACGCGGAGGAGGGCGAGTGGGAGATGGGCATGAGGCAGCCGGACTAGGCCAAAGCCGAGAATAGGAACGGGCTGGCGGGAGTTTCGGCCAAGAGAGTTTTGAGAAATTAAAAACATTTTTCGAATTAGAAAAACTCCAGAAATTCAAATAAAAGCAAATAAATAGGAAATAAATTCTGAAAAATCTCCAAAAATACAAAAAAATTCCTTGAAGGCATAGATTAATCAAATTTAATCTTTTCATTATTAGAAAATTCAAATTAAGCTTCGATTAATTCAAGAAAAGGCAATTGGTTCATTTTTCAACTTTAAACATTCTAAAACTCAAATTTTGGGATGTTACATTAAGCATATGTAACATCCCAAAATTTGAGTTTTGAAATGTTTAAGTTGAAAAATGAACCATTTGCATTTTTTGAATTAATTGAAACTTAATTTAAATTTTCTATTAATAAAAAGATTTAATTTGATTAATCAGTGCATCAAATCAAAGGTTTCCTTGTGCTCAAAGGAATTTTTTTGTATTTTTGGAGAATTTTCTGAGTTTATTTCATATTTATTGGAATTTATTTGGGTTTATTGGAATTTTTGGAATTTAATTAATTCAGAAAATGATTTTCAATCCTTTTTTTACGCTCGAGCCGAATTCTCCTCAGCCCATTCCTATTCCCACGGCCGCTCTGTTCGATCGGTTCCCTCCACCTACTGTTTTCTCGTCGCTTTCGGCCCAGCCGGCCATGAGTTGCCACCATCTGATCCGCGTCGCGCGTTCGGCAGGATTGCTGCCACGTTGCCCGCATCACCGCTGCCGCATCCTGAGACCTAACCCTAGCCGCCTTTCGACGTCCGTGCCCGACCCGCCTCCCAGGGCTATTTAAAGCGCCGCCATGCACCGTCCGAGGTTCCTCGCTCCGTGCCGCTCCTTTTGGTCCATCTCCCATCGCCCGAGACCCCGCCGTTGCGCTGCGCAAGCTCGCTGAAGTTTCTCCTCGGCCGTGCACCTTTTCCGCTGTAGTCCAGCCGTTCCAGTCATCCTTCGCCATCGCCGCTTGCACGACCGAACTCGTCGCATCATCCTCTTTCGGATCCGCATTGTCTTCCGTCCGATCCTCTGCATCTCCTCCGTGCGTCACGTCGTCTTCTTCGCATCTGGTGAGTGTGCCGTCGTCCCTCACTGTTGTTCGCCTTCGCAAGTTCTCAGCCGTCCAATCGAGATAGTGCGCCCCGGATTGCGCCACGCCTCTACCGCCCACGTCTTGACCCTTCGCCGTCCGATCTACGATGAACGTCTCAGATTATGCCGCGTCGCAACCGATGCTTCCCCGCTTCATCACCGTCTGATCTGCACCAAGCCGCTAGATGAGCGACACGCGGCCAATCTGTGTCAGTGCTCGCATGGCCACTTTGTCAGCCGCTCCGTCAGCCCTAGTGTCCACGTGCCACCTCGTGTGCGCCATGTCACCACCGAGTCAGCCCTAGCCGCTGTGCTGTAGACCAGGTCCACCGTGGACCAGAGCTATGCCGTGGACTCGGTCCATGCACCGATGGCCCCATGTGTCAGTGAAATAAAGATTTTCTGATTTATTTTTATTTTGAGAAAATTGGTTGCTGACATTAGCATTGCGTCATTAATCGATTTTTCAGTAGAAAAATAAATCAGAAAATATGGATTTAATTATTTTCAGCCTTTTTCTCTGATTTTCTCCTTCGTCCGAACTCCGATCCCAGTGATTCAAATTTCTAAATTCGTGCTCTACCTTCCAAAGTCATTTATTTTTAGTTTTGAGCTTTTTTGAGTCTCTGTTTTGTACTTATTTGGTTTTATTGCTTTCTTTTCTGGTAGACGCGAATCCCGAAGGAGCGAATGGAGACTTCGAAGACCAAGACTCAGCACTAGACCAGCAAGGCAAGTCGTAACCTTTGATCGTGTTGAACCT
Organism: Guadua angustifolia; assembly: GCA_036346375.1. NCBI lineage: Eukaryota > Viridiplantae > Streptophyta > Magnoliopsida > Poales > Poaceae > Guadua > Guadua angustifolia. The sequence continues at coordinate 2,761,908 of CM070519.1, read as the reverse complement.
ATGCTTGCAAAGTTATTTTGTTTTGTACAACTGCATGCTATTTGTGTATCAATGCTAGTTTATGGGACTAGCTATATTCACCTGATTGCCATTATGCCACCTTGATTATTGGAATGTCATGTATCCATTGTTAACCTTAGGTTGGGACATTATTAGTTGGACATAATCATAGTACCAACATTGGGATATTGTAGTTATGCTTAGCCATGCTTAGTCATATGATGGGATTCATATCACATGAGAAATAATGTTAATCTTGATTTAATGAGATATTGAATTGTGGTTATTGGCCATTGTTGTAAAACTTGTTGTGCCATGGCAGGGGATGCCATTGGTCTTGGTTGAACAAAATGTTTTCCTTTGGGCAAGTGATTGTGCAGTAAAGGGGATGCTTTCTAGCACATCGGGATGTGGCTATCTTGCCTAAGACAACTTAAGGACTTAATCTTATGCGCCATTGAACTGGGCCTAACCGTGCAACCATAAGTCTGGTATGGGACAGACCTAGCTGATTAATTTGCAATGTCTAGTCTTGAGTACTTCCAATCGTTGGTGTGGGTTTCGGGATGGACGGGTAGATTCACATGGCTCAAGAGGGGGCTCCGAGGGGCGAAACCTTAGAGGGCAGTACCGAGTTTAGACATGCATTGTAAAGGCTTTGTCATTATATCTCTGCGACACACCAAAGGAAGTGTGTTACTACCAGTTGCACCAAGAGATGTTCATGTCTTGTGGGTAATGCTGTACAACCTCTGCAGAGTGTAAAACTATTCGAATAGCTATGTCTACAGTCATGGACAAGCCTGGAGATTTCAGACGGGGTATAGAGTGTTTCATGAAATGTGGAATTGTTGGGATGTGAATAGAAAGTTCACTGTTGTTTTGTTGTCTAAAGCTATACTATTGGATTTAGTGGTTGATACTTGTTTATAGGGTGATGCATCGCCATTTTGTTCAAGTTGTCTACCATTGATTTACCAGTTATTTATTATTGTTTTCGTCAATCTGCCTTCAATCTATTTACTGTATTTAAATTCAAGTTATTATTTTCTGCAAATGAACCATATGACTATCCTTTGTCAAGCCGTGCATGGATATATTGCATTATTTCCCTACGGCTTGCTAAGTACTCTTTGTACGCACGGCTTTACGCCCTTGTTGTTCAGTTGTTGACGAAAGACCAGGGAATAATGAATATTAGGAGGAGTACTATGAAGACTACATCGACTAGGAAGGCGTTTCCTTAAACGATTGCCTGTGGCATGTCGAATGGCCCAACTTATTTTATTTCCGCCGCAACAGTTTCATTTGTTTCTTAAGCCATAAGGCATTGATGTATGAACCTTGACCAAGATCGTTTGCTTTATTCAATAATAATTTGCTTCTTCTTAGTTATTTCGATGTATGGAATGATATGTCATCTACGTTTCCACTGTGTGCACTAGCGTGATCCTGGACTAGTGCAGAATACACAGAGGGTTTCGGATTTGCATATCCGGGTCCCGACAGCATACAACCGCAAGTCTGGTATGGGACAGACCTGGCTGAATAACTTGTATTATATTTATATTAACCTACACAGTAGAATTGGAGGGTTACTCCAATGGCATATGAGTAGAGGGTTACTCTGACTTGATGAGGCACCGGAATATGCTGTGATGATTGGAGGGTTACTCCATTCTCTTTCACAATGGTGAGCCTAATTAAAGACATAAGACACATGCTGGGGTAAGACCGACTAGTTCACGTCCTAGGTTTGAGGGGATGTACTCACTAGGTAAGGCAGTGCAGTGTGAAAGTCTTGTTATGATTTTCTTAGTCGCACACCTATATAAGTGTGTCAGATGGACAATGAAAGATTACCATATCATGTGGGTAAAGTAGTACAACCTCAGCAGAGAGTATAAAACTATTCGAATAGCCGTGTCCACGGTCATGTACATGCTTCGAAATTTCACATGAGATATAGAATTTTTCCTAAAAATGTTGGAAGGTGGAATTGTTGGGAAGTGAATTTGGAGTTCATGTTAATTTTGATGTCTAAAGTTAACATTGATGAGTTCAATAGTTTGATGATGGTTTTAGATAGTGATTGGGTGAAGCCTTACCAATTTGTTCATGTTTCTACCATTGTTTTACCAGTTATTTATTATCTTTTCTCAAATATGCTTTGAATATATTTATTGTACTTAAATTCAAGTTATTGCTTTCTGCAAAAGAACCATATGACTATTCCTTTGTCAAGCCTTGCATGAATATATTTGCATCACTTCCCTACAGTTTGCTTAGTATGTTTTGTACTCATGGTTACATGCCTTTGTTGATCAGTTGCTAAGGAAAGACCTAGAATATGGAATCCTACGATGAGGGGTATTACGAAGACTACGTGAACCAGGAAGGCGTTTCCCCAGATGATTACCTGTGGAATGCCGAATGGTCCAAGTTATTTTATTTTTGTTATAAGAGTTTTTTTTGTTTCTTAAGCCCTTAAGGCATAGTTGTGTAAACTTTGACCATAAGGTTTGTTGCTATTATTTAATAATAATTTGGTATTTTCTTAATTAATTTGTTGTATAGAATGATATTTTATCTGTGTTACCACTAAGTACACTAGCGTGATCCTGGACTAATGTAGTATATAGAGGATTTCAAATTTGGTAATCTGAGTCCCAACATGACATGATACATGGTTACTTTTAAACTGCAGGTTACGGTGATGACGATGTCAATTTCTAAGGTCCCATCCAGTTGGTTGCCTGTGGGCAGGCTAGGCATCCTCACTGGACACCGTCACCTTTTGCTATCATTTCCACTTTGCTCTTTTGCTATGTACAGTTATTTAAGGCTTAATGTTAGATGATTGTCATTATATATTATTTAACTAGTCATTTTGTATGGATGTGGTATGTCAATGTTGGATGTGTGCGATAGCGACTGATTGTAGGACTAGCACAGTAAATACATAGGGTTTGAAAACTCAGTTTCTAGGTCTACAATGAACACATAGGCCAAGGCCGCATGGGCCATATGGATGGAGGGTATGTGGGCTTACATATGATTTGGGAGGAGAAAAGGTGAGCCCAAGTCATGCGAAAGAAGGAATGAAAGAGTCCAACTTGGTTTGGAAGTAAAGAAATCAACTCGGATTGACATCACATGTACGAATTGAAATGTCTATAATTCTCATGTCCAAGCTCGGATTGTGACGTTATTGGACTTTCCTAAAAGCTTAGAAGATTATCTTTATATCTTGCATTGCGAGAAGTTCCAATTTTGCTTCCTTCTATCTTTAATCCGGCCGAAAAGTTTCAACCAGGTGCTTGGCATAATTTAAGTTTTAAGTCAGTAATCTCTTTTTATTTCCTAAAGTCCAAATTGTATACATTTAGGAGCTATGCTTGTGTTTGTTTTGATGTGTTTGACAATGTATATGTACCAATATAAGGCCAAGGGGTGTTCCCCATGTAAGAGACATTAGAAATTATGAGTTGAGATATATGAAATAAAGAAAACCCATTTGGCACTATGATTGGTATGATTGCTATGAGTTGAGAGAGTGGGAGAGTTGCTGCACAAGAGAGAAGAGGGAGAGAGTTGACTCTGCAAGTTGAAGACTCATCATTTTCAAACTGTGCTAAAGGTAGCCCTTACAATTCTATCTTTTTACATTGGTTTGCAAGTTATCATATATGGTACAGTGAAATACCGGACATCTCATGCATCAATTAGTGATTCCTATTAGTTGATTCATATCACAAGAGTTGTTGTTATTCGTCATTATCATAGTTTTTGACATTCAAATCTTCCAATTTTTAGTCATGGCTTTTGATGTCAATGCATTTTTCTTTTGTGTAGAATATACTAGCAATTTAGGTAAATTGGATTAATTGTGAATGCTGATAAATTGGATTAATTTCCCAAGCTTCAGTTTGTCCGCCAACTTATATGGAATCTATAGAGTCCACCAATTTAATATGCAAGGTGAGATGCTCTCATGGAATCTCTTGTAACTAACTCATGCACCATCCCCTTCTTTCCCTCATTTAAGTTTCTCTCCCTCTAACTTATGCACATGCAGTATGTAGGGGTTGCTTCTCTCTACATACCCCCTCCGGTCACAAGTAGTTATTGTTTTGGATATCGACATAGTCTTTAAAATAAAGCTTTGATTGCTAATTTCTATTATAATATATTTTTAAATCCCAATAAAATTATAATATTATAGAAGTATTTTTGAGGCAAATCTACACATATGATTTTCATATATCCAATTTAAATATTTAAAAAGATATGATAGTCAAAGTTTCAAAAGTTTAGCTGCACCTATGTCCAAAATGACAACTATTTGTGACCGAAGAAAGTATATACTTGAGTGTGTAGTACGCACATCATATTTGGTAAACTATCTTTTTATCTCATTAGTTTACATTGCATGGAACCAGGTTTTGCTAAAGCATATTCCGCTAAATGTTAATTACATTAATTGCGTTGCTGACTTTACGCATCCTCTTAGTAGATGGGTTGCTGATGAAGGGCCATCGGAGCATGTCGCAGAGGCTCGCTGTGGGTTGTTGCTGATCTTGCCGATCGTGGGGGCAGAGCCAAGAGTGCAACATAGGTAGCGCACGATAGAGAACGCATGACACAGGCCCCGATGCAGATCGGCCGGCCACCCCGACAGAGCCGACGGTGTGACACAAGCCATTCCCATGATGGATCGATATGCTAGGTAATATGAATTATTTTACTCATAGCAACACAAGGACACTCAACTAGTTTATAGCAGGCCCGTGCGAGAGGGAGTGCCTACATTCAAAGGAACAAGGCCTCCAAATCCTGTGGCCCCCAAAATTGTAACGCAGTAGTAAGTCTCGGGACTTCTTGAGCGGCGACTAGTTATTTGAGACTTGCTCCATACTAATTTGCATCATTGCATGGCTCGAGACTCGAGTAGTCATGGATCGTGTACGAGAGCCCTGATCATTGATTATTCAATCTATTTGAGACTTGAGAGTGGATTGTTAGAGAAAATTGAATATGAGCATATCATTGAAGAATTCATTTCAAGGAACACTAAAAGAATGAAGTTGTTCAAGTAAAAATTATGCAACAAGAGTTGAATAGGTATGTTTCTTGATATATTCTCTTGGTCTATGATATATTACAACTTTTGTATTATTGTAGTTCTAATTTTTTAGTAAAAGAGACCTCATTCTAAAGTTTAGTACAGGGCCCCTTATTTTGTCGGCACGGCCCTGGTTTATAGGATATTCACTCTTATAAAGTAAAGTTGGTATATGGTGCTCAATACATACAAAATTACTGAAGGAGATGACTTCAGAACTAGTGGTGTGTAGGTCAACTCTTCTCCTACTTCCCTACCAGGCTACACTACTATAGAATGGTACATCACTATCTCTTCATCTAGATCGGTTCTTAAGTTTTTAGGAAAAATAATTGTGCTAGATGACTTAGGAGGGGTGTTAATAATAATCACTATCGGTTCTAAGGTTAGAAGCGATCGTGATGTAGCATTGGGCACATCACAATCAATTCTTATGTGAGAAGCAATAGTGATGTGCATTCTCATCACTATCGATTCTCACAAAAGAAGCGATAGTGATGTGCATGTGCTCATCACTATCGCTTCTTTTGTAAGAACCGACAGTGATGAGTACGCACATCACTATTGCTTCTCACATAATAATCGATTATGATATGCATGATCACATCACTATCGCTTCTTATGTGAGAATCGATAGTGTGCATGCACATCACTATTGCTTTTTAAGTAAGAACCGATTGTGATGTGTCTCGCTAGGTTATTTATACCCCTCAGGTTAAACTCTCCTCTGTTGTTGTTCTAGAGGATATTTCTCTACCGTCACCCGAAAAAATAATACATATTTCGGTTGGAAGCAATACTTGGGTGAGAAAATTTGAAATCCTCAAGGGTGAGTGTGTTAAGATGGTAAATCTAAAGCCCTAGTTTAAGGAGATTTCCTCTCTTTGTGCAGAATTTGTGGTTTTCTTCAAAATGTGAGCATTCCTTCAAACCCCATGAATTTTGCACTAGGTAATTTTGATATGTCACGAAGAAAGTTTAGGTTGTACTGGAATATGTATATCCTATCAGATTTCACACCCTTTATTTGACAAGCACACATCCATTTAATTGTCATTGTAATGCTATCGTGTTAAACTGGAATTATTGTTGCTATCACATGATGAATGCTAGAGTTTAGACTACGGAACCTACGTCTCCCATTTGAGGGTTCTTGTTTATAAATGTGCCGATCAAAATGGCATATTATAATCAAGCAGTCTCGAATTGTTCATGTTTTTTGGACAGTTTGAGGATATGTGATTCGGGCAAATTCCTGAGCTATTGTACAACTCTAGAGTAGATTTTGTTAGTGTCTCCCTGGTGTTTTCCCAATACACACCCGTCTTGACATGTTGTCGAGACATGTATATGGAGAATAGTGGGGAGATGCTGCCGAAATTTTCTCTAGAGTTGTACAACAGCTTAAGAACTTGTTTGAACTATGTATCCTTGAATGGGATTAGGACCTAATCTATTTAGAGATTAGGAGTCATTGTTTGTACCCTTATTTTGTTTCATTGAAGTCAAAATATTTGCAAGTTACTACACTATATAATTAATTTATTCGATATCATTGTTGATGTTTGAATTGTATATGCTCTATATACTCCATGGATGGTACATTGATAGGGTGAATGAGGAAGAGCGTTGAGCCGACTTCAATGTGATGTATAGAAGGGTACATTTCCATCGCGATGAGAATGGGACATTCTCAGTCAGTTTTGAGGATCTGTTCCGTGTGTGCCAACTAATAGCTGTCGATATTTCTACTTTATGATCTTGGACGCTGTGAGTATCGCACCATACAACATGAGTTAATGACTTTTATAGGATTTCGCATTATGTTTTCTAACATTCAACATTAGTTGCAGGGCAATGAGGCAGCGAGCTGTGACGAATCAACAACTAGTTGGGTTCATCGACCTTGTGCTTGTATCTGCGACCATGGCTAGGTTTCAACCGGAGTTTGTTGTCGGCTACATCATGGGGCATTGCATGCTGAGTCGAAAAAGAACTTCGTTGTATTCTCGTACCATAAGGAGTAAGTAGTACTTTGCCCTTCAATTACTTGTACGCACTTAAACCGTATGCGAACTTATTTCCTTGCACTACATACCATTTAATAAGCAACCATTGGGTTCTACTCATCCTCATTCTGAGTGAAAACACAGTTTACACTTTTAACTCGATCGAGAAGAGACCGATGGCCTATGCGATCAAGCCTCCTTTGGAGAAGTAAGTTGTCGGGACCCGAATTCGCAATCCGGAAACCCTCTGTGTTTTCAGCACTAGTCCCAGGATCAGTAGCTAGTGCCCACAGTTAACAAAGATGAATATCACAATCATACACAACGGATTAATAAATAAAGAATTCATCTTTTAATATAATATGTTGAACAACCTTAAGGTCAACTTACAGTTGTGAAGCCTAGATGGCTTCAACTCAGAGTAAAACGAACAGCAACGGAACGAAGAACGTCGGTGAATCCCATCAAAATACCACAGGCATTTGACAAGGTTCAACTCCTAGATATTCGCCTTCTTGCAGAACTTCTCCTTCTTCAAAAACAGAGACTTCTCCTCAACTGGTGATGTTTTGGTAAAGCAAGGGTGAGTACACAACCGTACTCAACAAGTCGTGCACAGAATGCAAGTCTAAATAACTATATGCACGGCTTATTCCAATTGAATGGCTGAATTGGCTATTTTGCATAAACAACATTTACAAATGAATATCATAAATAGATTGAAAAGCAGTAAAACAAGTAATACCCATAATAACTTTCATAATCATTCTCAAGTAAAACATTTCCCATCCTTAACCAATTTCCATATCACATTGTTCACATTCCCATCCTCATTTTATTTTCAAAACTCTACCCCTTGACTGTAATCCCCGAGCATTGTCCAATACCGCGGACTCGGCTATTCGAATAGTTTTTACACTCTGCAGAGGTTGTACACTTTACCCACAAGATACAATCAACTCATCACGTCAGCCGTGAATCGCCATACAAAAGTATGCGAATGAGCGATCATAACAAAGCCTTTCAGAAACTTCTAGCTCAGCCTAGGAACCTCTCCGGGTTGCCTTCACTATCACTTCCCTCGCTCAGAGCCGAAGTATAGGACCGACAAATACCGTTAGACGGGTACCAAGCAGTAGACCGCATCGCCTTCATACAATTATCGAGGGTAACTGCCACCCCGAGGTATCAAACGTGAGATATTAGAATCCTACTAAACTAGGTCTTCCCATTCAGACATGTGGTTGTACGAGAGACTCAGGTCAAAGGCTTGCAAGGTTAAGTCCTTAGGGTGACCAAGGCAAGACTACCCCGAACAATTCACCAACAATACCGCCAAATACCAGAGCGACATATCGAATGCCACTCTTGCCACTTGCCTTGGTCTAAAATATTTTACCACCCCAGTTGATTATTGCGCAACACAATGCCAACAACAACTCAACATCCATGTAGAACCACACTGGTTCCACATATCAACATCATCGTGTGGCAACACGTCACACCATTTCACAAACACATTTCATAATCCATTAATCAGTATTATCCTTTTATTTTCAAAAGACATGTGTTGCGTGGCATGGCTAAGCAATTATACACGATCTAACCAACCCACGTTGGCAAGTATTAACAACCAACTATTAATCAACCATCTTAGGGTGACAAATGAATTACGGCATACAAATAATCATGGCAAGGTGATATTAGCAATTGGGTTGAATATCTAATCCCAAATTAATTTAAATCATTTTAATCTTGAACTAGCATGCAATAATTTGAATCAAAGTAAATTTGTAAAACTGGGAGCAATATGATCAAAGCACGACTTGCCTGGCACTTGCTATAAACTGCTCTTTACTCTTTATCTTCAATCCTTGATCCTCGATCTTCAATCTCTGCTTGCTTGCTTCTCAGCTCCTTCGAGCGACTTCCAGCAACGCGTCTAACGATAAACAAACACAAATACAACAAAACTCAAAAAGCAAATCAAGTAAACTCCAAATTAAGAACGAATAGCATTGGGCATAACGGCTTAGATGAAATTAGGAACTGGAATGGATTAGGTCAATGATTAGACAAAATGGAACGGCTTCCGGAAAATACACCGAAGAGAAAGATTAATAACTGGAAAAGAAGGAATAGTATTCCGAAGAATATTTCCTTTGAAGCTGTTATCTTGATTAGATAGACAATGACATATGGGCTCTCAATCTATAGACCGGGTCCATAAAGATATATTAGTTCATGATGAACTAAGCTAATGCTCGAGGTTGACTTTTATTGACTAAATAGATACACAATCAAACAAAAGAAAGATAAGCTGATAGATTAGATATGGCACAAGGATATGACACATGGTCAATGGTCTAGCGACCAAGACCACGAATGAATTCTAGGTTAATGGCAGGTTAGATTTTCAAGGATAAGACAAGAACGGATGGGATCGTCATCCACTACGGTTCGATCCGGAGGTTAGTCTTACATTGGAGACGAGACTCGATGACGACGAGGCGGTGATGACAGGAATACGAGGCTAAACTCAACGAGATAGGCTAGATCACAATAAGGCGATAGAAAAAGGTAAAGACATCACATTAGGGCTTCCACTTGTATGCACCCATGCGATGACAGCGATGCAATGAAAGCAAATCGTTAACGGTGGAGCATTAACGGTGGAACGTTAACGATGAATATGAAGCGTTAACAGCGGAACGTTAACGATGGAATATTAACGATGAAACATTAACGGCGAAACGTTAACGACGGAACGTTAACGATGGAAAGTTAACGCTAAACGTTATCGATTTTAACGTTAACGGCGGAACGTTAACGGCGGCGACGATGACGCTTTTGAAATAACAAGGTGGCGTATTGTCGGCCGATAGATAGGGCAGCGAGATCACGACATGGCAACTACATGGCAAATTTGTGATGGCCGAATGGGTACTGCCGAGGTCATCAGACACGCAAAACGGAGCAACGATTTAAATAACCGAGATACAAATGAATAAAATAAAATAAATAGAAACTAAAAATTATAATAAAAATACTGGCAGATAGAGGATGAATTTAGATGAATTTAGAAATTTGAATCAGTTGATTCCGAGTTCGGATGGAGGAGAATGGATCAAACGAAGTTTGACTAGAAAGAAAATCCCGAAATTCAGAAATTACACTGTAGCTACAGTGCTTCGTTTTTTCCTGGTTCTGGCTGTTTAACAGAACTCCATTAGAGCCTTCTTGCCCAATCAATACCGGAGCTAGGGGGCATGGCAGCGCAAGGGGAGCGGCAATATGGAATGAGGACGACGATACGGTACCAAGGCAAGCAACGGCTCGGCGAACGGTGGCCTGGAGCGGTCGCACACGGTGCTAGGGGCGACGGCGGCTTGCCCCGCACGAGGCGCGGCCGGAGGAGCTGCAGCCGGAGTGGAGGCACGTGCGCACGGGGACGGCGAGGACAAGAGGAGTGCGGCGTGAGGGTCGGCGTGGCGTGGGCGACAGCGAGGGAGGCCGGCGGCTGCGCTATGGCGACGGCGACGCTTGTGCGCGTGGAGGCGCGGCTGTGGTGGCGAGGAAGGCCAGCCAAGGGTGGGGATGGGGGTGGTGAGGTGAGGAGGAGCTCGCGGACACGACGGCTGGCCGTGGGGATGGCCGGAGCGACAGCGAGGACGACGGCCGATGCAACCAAAAACCGTTCGAATGACATGGCGGCCAAAAACACGATAAAACGCAGATTTTCTCAAAACTAACGAGAGCACTACGTGGAGCAAGATCATACTAGGCTATATCTAAAAGGAATTTGATTGGGGATTACCGGTTTGGGAGGAATCGACGACGAACGGAACCCAACTTGACGACGAACAAACGCAAATTCCCGGAGAAATTCTTGATGAAACCTGGATTTTCATGAGGGGTTATGATCCACACACTAATACGCACAAGATGACGCGAACGGAAGTCGATTTTCCTCACCGGATCAAAAGATGACACGGCGATGTCAACGGAGGACGTCCGGCGACCGTTTCTTCGATTTTCGGAAGGGCAAATATTCTGGAAATGGAGGGAAAGTGTGAGCACCGTGTTGGGGAGACTGAAACGCATGTTTTGGGTGGTCACACGCGTTGAGAGGATGAGAAACGGAAAAGTTATGGCCAAAACAAGAAACGGCAAAGAAGTGCTTGCAGTTTTGGTTTCACTTGATTTCAGAGGGAGAAACTATAGGAGAATCGAAGTCCTTGATGACACGGTCGTTTTACAACTGACCTCACTCAATTTCGTTGAGAATTGCAAAAGTTATGAGCATTTGAAGTTTGGGCTGCAAATGGGGCTGGAATGTGAACAGTGCGCACGGCTGGAGATTGAAGATGAACAGTAAATGCCACGTGTCGCTTTCTCATTGGTCGGAAGAAATGAAGGGATAAAAGCGCGAGAAATAAAATAGCAAAAATAATCTAAAAATCTTGAAAATAATTCTTAAAAATACTAGTGATTATTTGGAACCCAATAAAATTAGTTCCACTAAATTTTGATGAGTTTTGGAATTTAGACAATTCCGGGACGAATATACTGGATTTAACGAAAGACCGCGAGAGTTAAAATACCGGAGAGATTTTATAAATCTTGGAAAATTTCCTAAAATCATTTTGGAATATTTGGAACCTAATTCTATGAATTTTGACATTTTTAGAGTATCTTGGAACTCGGGTGAAATTTCGAATAAGGACCGAAATTGGAAATTCTGACTTTTGCGGACGGTAAAGGATTGGACTCCAATTTCGAAAGGATATGGATGCTGGTTAATTAGAACACCGAGGGAAATCCAAATTTTGAATTTGAATGGAATTTCAAAGGAAAGGTTTGAATTGGAATTTGGATATAGAATTGTCCGAACAATTAATAATTCAAATTCAATAAAAATCCAATTAACATCCAAATGTTTAAATTAATAATTTTAATTAATTTTTAGCAAATCTCAAATTTGGGAAATTCCCTGAGATACAAAGGACACTGTAAAAACTAAATTTTAAATTACTTGATGTACACAGAAGGCACATTAAATTGTTTTAGATTTAGAAAATTCTAAATTAAGCTTCTTTAATCAAATAAGATTGATGTAAAATTTTTGGAAAGCTAATTTAAATATAAATTTTTGAAAACCCAAATTTTGGGATGTTACATAAGTACACTACTGTAATATAACACTTTCTGAATTTAACTACGTTTAGTTTTTTGACTCTTGACCTACGTCGATGAAGGAGGGTCACATGATGACAAAAAGGGCAAGAAGATAGAGTATAAGTACTTTAAGGTACAAGTGCCTAGCATATATACGATTAATTTTTTTCTAACATCTAATCTTCGTGTGTTAATTTCTTTTTCTCTCTTCACAGTGTCATCAATAGGGCAACGATGACCTGTGCGGCTTCTATGTCATGCAGCACATGCTGGTCGTGGTCGACGGTGCATACCTTTCCCTAAGGTATATGTACATGCATAATAATATACTTAGCGTTTTACATATAAATTTTAAAATTTAAATTAGTGCACTTATTTCTATTTTGCAGAAGATCAATACCCCCAGAAGAGCTTAGACAGCAAAGCACTCAATAATTTACGATACCACTTATGCCAGTGGTACTGGTTAGAAGTTATATCAAAGGACGGTAGGTTTAGAGATCCTGATGCGTCCTACTAGTCTATATGTAAACAATATTAATTATATATGTCAATGCGATATGCATGTGTACCAATTGTTAAGCATGTTTTTGTATATTGTGAACGAATGTGATATATGTGTTGTAATAAAGTGTTTGTGTTTTGTGAATGTGATATGTGAATTTTGTGTTCTGTATTGTGAATGTGATATATATATATATGCATATTTTTAATATGTGCTATTTTTGAGAATATGCAAAAATAGCACACCCTTTATTACAATCAATTCTTTTTAAGAAACTGATTATGATGACCCCCTCATCACAATCAGTTTTTATAAGGAAGCAATTATGATGAGATTGTCATCACAATCGGTTCTTATAAAGAACTGATGATAAGAGAGTCATCACAACTGGTTCTCGGTAAAAACTGATTGTGATGAGACTTTATCACAATCGGGCCAAACTATTTGAAGACTTTGTATCATCACTACAACTGATTTGAATGACAAAAAAGAATCGATTCGGATATATATTCCTATAGTAGTGCCACTAGAGACTGTGGTGTTGCTATACTGCTGTAGGACTTATACTCGAAATGATTAAGATGAAAGATGGTGTGGAGTGTGTAGCTAAGGGTGGCAATGCCCTCTATTTATAGTTTGCTGGTCGATCGGTGTAGGTCGGTTGTGCTGTTGTCCAAGTGGCATCCATGCGTGCTTCAACCAAAGGTCGGTGGAGAGGGGGCACATGGACTGCCGGTGTGAGGCGATAGGCTGGTTAGTGTACATGGATGGCTCTGATAGACCGAGGATGATGTGAAGTTGACTCCACGCGTGCACCTTGACCTGGAAAACCGACTTAGCCAAGCAGCCAATTCTTAGCTTGACCCTGCTAGGTGGTCGAAGGCTCAAGCTGGGGTGGCTAGAAAGTATCGTCTTGCTAGGTGGAACATCTTATGTCAAGTAAAAGAATAAGGAGGTCTGAGGATTTATGACTTGAAATGTAAGAATATTACCCTTCTAAACAAATGGTTGTTTAAACTTCTAACATCAGAGGGTACCTGGCAATAGTTGATTAGGAATAAATACTTAGGCTCAAAGCCACTTGGGCAAGCTGAGTGAAAACCAAGAGACTCTCATTTTTGGTCCAGCTTAATGAAGATAAACCACGATTTTCTTTGCTTTGGTACCTTCAAAATTAACAATGGATCACAGGTGAGGTTCTGGGAGGATATCTGGCTTGAAAATTGGCCACTTAAAGATCAATATCCTGGATTATATAGTATTGTTAGAAGGAAGTTTGCCACCATTGCGGAGGTTTTAATAACATCACAACCAAATATTTCCTGGCGAAGGTCGCTGATTGGACCAAAATTAGTGGTGTGGAGTGAATTACTTTCACGAATCGCTAATATTAATTTAACGCCGATTGATGATGAGTTCCGCTGGAATCTGTGCCAAAATGGTCAATTCTCGGTGAAATCCCAATATCAAGCCTTGATTAAACGTGATGTGCCGAATTTAAATAAACGATTATGGAAACTTAAAGCTCCACTAAAAATCAAGGTGTTCTTGTGGTACCTTAGAAGAGGAGTGATTTTAACCAAAGACAATTTAGCAGCGCGAAATTGGCAAGGAAATAGAACATGTTGCTTTTGTCACGAACCTGAGACAATTCAGCATCTGTTCTTTGATTGTCGTTTTGCGCACACAGTTTGGTCCCTAATGTATGTGGCGCTTGGAATATCTAATCCAACGAGTATTGCTAATATGTTTGGCAGTTGGCTAGGTAGTTTTGATAGAAACGTTAGAAATCTTGTTCTTCTTGGTGCTGTAGCTACGTGTTGGTCTATATGGTTAAACAGGAATGATAGAGTGTTTCAAAAGAAAACCATTTCTTCTCCTTTGCTGGTTATTTTTGTTATTATCCAATGGCTGCGTACGTGGGCTGTGTTGCAGAAGGTGGAGATGCGAGATTCTTTGGTGAAGGCTACTCGTTGTTTGGTGCGGGTGGCCAAGGACTTCTATTCTCGGGCACATGGGTGGCGGTCTAATCTTCGGATTGCTAGCTACTAGAATGTGCGCGTTCCTTTTTATTCTTGTAAGGCTGTGTGCTTCAGGTTAGGCAGAGGCCGGAAGCAATTTCAAGGACTTGTATCATCTCGATGTAATGTTCTTCAAATTAATAAAAATCTTCCATTATAAAAAAAAAAGCTAGGGTGGCCGGGCCGCTCAGCGAGGTGGGCCTGGCCAGTCAGCTTGGTGGGCCTAGTCGCCCAGCCCGGTCTTGGCCAGGGCCTCCTGCCCTAGCCAAGTGTTGATGGTGTTGTTGGGCTAGCCTGGCCTAGTGGGCTAAGTTGTTCGATAAGCTCTCTAGCGCATCTTGGTGCCATATTGAGCCAATTGGCCGGCCCTTCTTTTTTGAACCGAAATCAGTAAGTGAGGCTCCTACTGACGTAAATTTTATTAAAGAAGTAGATAAGAAGTACAGGGATTGAGGTTAACGGTAAGGGAAGAAAGAAAGGTGCTAGAGGGTGGAAGGAGCACACTTAGCCGATGAAGCCTAGACACAATATGAGGGAGTCAAAGAGTTGCATAAAGTTTGAAGTATAACATTAGATGGAAGTAAGCCTGGATTCTATGGAGAGCCTATCGTTAGGCCTGTTTTTCTTCATCTTCTTCAAATTTTCTTGTTTTTGTTGATTTCCTAAGATGTGTTGACACAAAAAATATATGAAAATAATTGCATAAATGAGATGAATACAAATTATATCATTATTTTACCATGCCTTTTGTAGGATTTCTGGGATAAAATATGGGTAAAAAGTGTGTCAACACAGTACTCCCACAATCAGAATTTTGCTCGCCCCGAGCAAAATTTGACTTCCAGTGGCTCAAGACATGTCGCAATGAATATTCCGTGCAAGTGTCCATGGCACAACATTAATATTTGCGGAATAAAAATAAGAGAGCAACCAGAGCAAATACGCAATTTTTTATATACTAATGGGAGGTCCTCCTAGATGCCCCCACATTAATCAGAAAATGTTATAAATTCCCACATTAATCTAAAAAATAAAAATTGCTAGAAAATCCCGCATTATTATAAAAAAAAGAGAGAAAATCTTGGTCGTCTAATTTTTTATATACTAATTGTACGCCCTACTAGAAACTCCCACGTTAATCAGAAAATGTCACCTTGATTATTTGAATACCGCAATGGATAGTTGAAATAAATCCATACATTCAGAATATATCATGAGCAATCGAGTTAAATAAAAAAAATACAAATACCCATGCAACATCTATTCCAATAGAAAGTAGTAGAAAGGAACATTTAAATATCTAGAAACCTTCCACTAGAACATACCTCGTTTCAACTCACAAATCAAAGTAAGCATTTCATTCATACATAAGCAAATATCAAGACTGCATGTAACATCCCAATTTTCAGCTTGTTAATTATTAAATATTATTTTATTGCTAATTATGGATTTTATGATTTTTTGGATTTATTTGGATTTTCTGGGATTTATTTGAATTATTTTGAATTAAGAAATATTACTTTCTATAAAAGATTAGTCATAAATATATCAATCCAAAATAAAGTTTTTGTGAAAATATTTTATTTAAGTCAAGAATGTCTCAAAGTATTTTCGAGAATTTTCGAGAATTTTAGAGTATTTTAATGCTTTAAATAAATCAAAACATTTAATCGGATTAAATTAAATCTAAAAGCTGGAAAATCAATGTGAACAGTAATGGGCCGCCCATTATGCGGCTTTTGTATTTTTGGAAATCCCGATTTACTCGCGCGTTGGATCTTGATCGACGGACGACCGTCGTCGTGTCAAGCCGAGTCCGCTTGGCGCATTGCTCGAGTCCAAATTCGCCGCCGAGACTTTCCTTGATTAGCTACCACGCCGTATAAATAGGGACCCCCGAGCCCCTCCGATACTCACCGCTTAGCGCCGCTCCTTTCCCTCTCGCGCCGTCGAGAAGCTTCGCCGCGACGGAGCTCGCCGGAGTACGAAGAACGTTGTAAAGGTTTCGCGCCGCGATTCCGTAGCCGTCGGTAATTCTTCCGCCGATTTGGAGGTCGACTTCGATTCGCCGTCGCGGCGCCGCTGGCCGGATTCGCCGCTTCTTCACGCCGGAGCTGCGCCAAGAACGCCGCCGGACGTCGTCGTCTTCATCTCCCGCTACTCAGCCGCCGCCGCCATCGCCGCTTCGGGAAGCTTCTTGACCGTCGGATCTTCATTGACGACGAGATTCAAACCACATCGGTTTAGGTCAACAAGAAACTTATTCGATAAGTAATAGCCGCTTGATTTGAATCGTGGTCCAGGTTTCGCCACGTCGCGTCCGTACGATCGAGCGAGAAAAACCCGATTTTCCTTTATAAAAATAATTCGGCAAATTCGGATTTATTATTTTAGGGTATTTTCAGGATTTTCAAACTTCAAAACCTCATAACTTTCGCATATGAACTCCGTTTGAGGTGATTCAAATTTCCAAAAATTTATAAAATTGAGATCTATTTAATGGTGACTTTTATTTGAATTTTTGAATTTGTTTGCTCTTTGGTTTTGGTTTTTATTTGCTTTTCTCTCTCGATTCGCGTAGACGTTGAATTGTGCGAGGCTTCGGAAGGGGATTTTATAGCTCAAGAATTATTTCCAGACCAGGAGCAGGAGCTTAATGAAGGCAAGTTGTGCTTTGATCATGTTGCACCCATAAATTAGATTGCATGCTATTTTGGTTTACCTTATCACATGTTATTTTATGTGTACAAATGATTTTGACCTAGATTGGGATTTAGATATTATACCCTTTTGAATTACACCCTACCTTGTTAACTTGTATGCCATGATCCACTTGTCACCCTAGGTTGGTTAATTATAGTTGGTTAATAGAAAATCAACATGGATGGTTAGAACGAAATAGAATTTGCTTAGCCATGCCACGTCATCACATGCTCATGGAATATTGCTTAATAATCTTGACTAATGGAATATGGAACAATGATGATAACTTGTGGGCCATGTGTGGTCGCACAAAGAGATTGAGTTGTTGTATATGAGTCACATAACGATGTTGATTTGTGAAAAGCACGTGGTGCTTGGTAACCAAGGAGGGTAATCACTTTAGATTGAAGCAAGTGGAAGGGCAGTATGCTGTGGTGGGCTCAAGTGGAGCCGAGGGTATGTGTATGTCTTGCTTTAATCAATCCTAAGGACTTAACCTTGCGAGCCTTTGACCTGAGTCAAACTTGCGTACCACATCGCTCATATGGGGCACTTAGTGACTAATTTGCAAATGCTTAACTTAAGTGCTATCTTGGTGGTGTGAGTCAGGGCACGGGAAACTCACATGGCGCAAGAGGGGGCCTGTTGTTGCAACAGAGCCCTTCGTTGTTGAAACCTTAGCGGGTAGCATCGGGTTAGAGGATGCATTGTAAAGGCTTTGTTATAATCGTCGCATGTGTGGTGCATGGTTATATCGTGGGTAAAGTGCATAACCTCTGCAGAGTGTACAAACTATTCGGATAGCCGTGTTTCACCAGATTGAGCAATGCTCGAATTACAAATCAAGGGTAGTTAATTAAAATGAACAATCGGATGGGATGGCGGGATGCCATGTGGATAATGGAACTTGATTTAGGATGGAGAACTTGGGTTTGATTTGAGAAACAATGGAATCTATTTACTTGTTATTATTTGTTTTATTGTCTTTTCAATCTATATATTGTTTATGTTTGAAAATGTCGCCATCGCTTATGAACCATAAGCCTTCCTTTGGAATAAGCCCGCATATAGCTATGATAGAATTGCATTTCAGGCACTACTTGTTGAGTACGTGTTGGTGTACTCACCCTTGCTTACAAACCAACAACAAGGAGGAGTCATCGCCTATCTTTGGAGGAGGACTTTCAGTGGACACGAGTCACTAGGCCAAGCCTTGTCGACGCCTGTGGTGTAATCGATGAGTCACTACGCTTTACGATTTTCCGCTGCATTTGTCTTATTTTATCTTAGTCTTGCCCTATGAGGCCGAATAAATGTAAGTGATCATAAGATCATACACTAGTTACATTTAAATAAATGAAGTCTTATTGTTATTATCATTGTGTATGATGTGATGCTTACCGATGTTAAGCCGTGTGCACTAGCATTGTTCCTGGGAATAGTGCGGCATACACGGGGGATCCGAATTGGTGAATTCGGGTCACTACAGAGGTGGTATCAGAGCATACTGACTGTAGGTCTTGGCCCTAGTTGGTAGAGTGTCCAAACCTATTTTCTAAAAGAAAAACCTAAATTGGATTAATACAACACTCTTGACTCTTCTCATTCTCCGCTCCTCACCTTTGCTGAAAATTATGATTTTCCGAGGCCATTGAGCATGGTGGACTTATCTATTTCTCTTTTGAATAGATGAGGACAAGCCAGATATACGGAGAGCGTGAGGGTGGTTATGCCGCGGAACTATGGAGAGTGCTCCAAGTATTGGGAGGTTTCACCAGGCCAATGTATCGAGGCAGGAATTGGATCGTCAACAAAGCCACAAGAGGAGTAGTGTGCACACTTTTAATCTACGCCAGAGACAATGAAAAAGCAAGCCAACCTATCAACATCACCGTGAGGAGGAACACGTTTGAGATCGGTATTCAGGAAGCCGCGCGACGTGCCTTACGGAGGATCTGCCGCGACTACAGCCATGAGCTGGACGACACCGTGTTTCGACTCCACCCTACACAACGAGCTACCTGGCGCCGACGTGTTGCTCGAGAGGAGGATGCTACCACAAGGTATCTTGCACATTTGGTCGCAAAGACAGAGGACCACGCCAAGGATACAAATTAAGAACTCAAGATGGTATATGAAGCTCTCCGAGTCACCGAGAAGGAATTGTACGATACCCAAGTTGCTTCTACCGCAAAGATTATGGAGCTTGAGGAGGCACTGCAGGAGCAGGAGGTACATCTAGCGGCAAGACACCAGAACCGGTTCACATTAGCTCCAACCCACCCACCAGCATACCCACCGGAGAGTTTCCGTGAAGGATGGACTGAGTAGTGGGAGTCTTAGGTTGAGACTCGAATGTTGAGTCGCGTCCATAGGACAGCATTACCACTTGTAATAGACGTTAAGGTTGAGTGTTTAGTTTTGATTTTATTGTTTGCTGAGTGTGCAGTATGCGTTGCAAAGCTTTTAGGCTTATGTAAGCAACCATACCAAGTTATTTAATAAAATGATAAAGTTTGGGTTAAACCTGTTTCCCCCGCTTGGAGATTCTTATATCTCATCTGTGCTATTTCTACCCCCTCCTAACCTAAACAGATGGTGAATACTCGCGGCAACAATGGAGCGTCAGGAAGTGGTCTCCGCCAGAATGACCATGATGGGACACCACCGCAGCCAGCACCGCCAGTGGATATGCAGAACTTGGGAGCTTTTCTGGCAGCACAGACCCAGTTTATGCAGACGATGATGCAGCAAATGCAGAACATAGCAGGCCAAGCTGCCGACAACGCGCAGCAAGGCAACAATGGCCCACGTAACCACTCCAAGTTGGCTGATTTCATGGGAACTCGTCCTCCGACATTCTCAGGCAATGTCAATCCCTTGGAGGCCGATGATTGGTTGAGAACCATGGAGAAGAAGCTGCACATCACGCAATGTGAGGGCAATGAGAGGGTGTTGTATGCTTCGCACCAGTTGGAAGGAACCGCTGCAGAATGGTGGGAGAACTCTATCACAAGCCGCATGAAGCCCCGCAGAGATCACATGGGAGGAATTTTCAATCGCTTTTCGCCAATATCATGTGCCAGAAGGAATGATGGATCTTAAGAAGGAAGAGTTTTGGGCTTTGAAGCAAGGAGGCCAGTCAGTGGCTGAGTATCTAAATAAGTTTACTCAATTGGCACACTATGCACCTGAGGATGTGGCTCTGCACAAGGCGATACCCCGCTTTCTAAAAGGATGAACTCAGATCGCAGGGATTGATCACCACACTTTCCCGACTTTCGTGAGTTGGTCAATAAGGCTTTGATCCTTGAAGATAAGCGCAAGGAGTTGGGTGAGGACCGCAAGCCAGGATGGCTAGTCAGTATGCCAAATCATCTCAAAGTGGAGGATGACACCTCGGCAGGTTGCGAGATCCAGCCCAGCTTGTCGAAAGCGAGCACCGGCCCCAACACGCGCCCGCTAGTCGAATTTTCAGACTCAAAGACCAATGGGCAATGCGGCTTCGAAGTCAACAACCCGATACTAGAAGATGCTTTTCATGCCATGAGCTGGGCATTTTGCCAACAAGTGCCCAAGAAGGAGGAATTACACCACCGCTTCAACTTGAGCAAAGACCCGGCTAAGACCCCATGGCAGGAGGAAATCTAGTGCCAAGATCGGGAGCGTCGCATTTACAAAGGTATGGAAGGATCAACCACATCACTGCCGATGGAGCTCAGAGGCATCGGATGTTGTCTTGGGTAAGTTCCTAGTTAACTCAAGATCACTCTACGCTTTTATTTGATTCTAGAGTTTCACATTCGTTTGTTTCTCGGAGTTTTGCATTAAGGAATGGATTCGCCATTAAGAATCTTAAATGTGTGCTTCTAGTGCAAACCCCAGGATCAGAACTTCAATCTAACCTTGGGTGTTTAGGAGTAAAGTTTCTTATGAATGGGATAGAATTCCTAGCGAATCTCATCTTGTTAGATACCCAAACCCTAGATGTTATCTTAGGGATGGATTGGCTGTCAAAACACAAGGCTGTCTTGGATTGTAGCCAAAGGATGGTGACCTTAGAAAACCCTAATGGTGAAAAAGTGGAAGTGCGTGCTACCGCAATCTGTGAAGGTCAGTTGATGATCAATAGTGTGAAGGTGGTTAATTTGGAGGATGTACCAGTGGCTAGAGATTATCCGGAAGTATTTCTTGAGGATTTACTAGGCATGCCACCAGATCGGGATATTGAGTTTGTTATTGAATTGGTACCTGGAACGGCACCGATAGCAAAAAGACCATATAGGATGCCAACCGATGAGTTAGTGGAGATGAAGAAGCAAATTGAGGAATTGCTGGAGAAGGGTTTCATTCGGCCAAGTTCTTCCCCGTGGGGAGCGCCAGTTTTGTTCGTCAGGAAGAAGGATGGAAGTTTAAGGATGTGCATCGACTATCGTGCACTTAATGAAGTAACAATCAAGAATAAGTACCCTTTGCCGAGAAGTGATGATTTGTTTGATCAGTTGAAGGGAGTAGTAGTTTTCTCCAAGATAGATCTTCGGTCAGGTTATCATCAGTTGAGGATTAGAGCGGATGACATTCCGAAGACCGCATTTTCAACCCGTTATGGACATTATGAGTTTACAGTTATGTCATTTGGGTTAACCAATACCCCAGCTTATTTCATGAATCTCATGAATAAAGTGTTCATGGAATATTTGGATAAGTTTGTGGTTGTCTTTATTGATGATATCCTTGTGTATTCCAAGATGGAAGAAGAACATGATAAGCATTTGAGATTGGTTTTGGAAAGGTTGCGTGATCAGCAATTATATGCCAAGTTCAAGAAGTGTGACTTTTGGAAGGAGAAGGTGGAATTCCTTGGCCATGTAATAACCGCTAAAGGAATTGCCGTGGATCCAAGTAAAGTAGAAGTCAGAATGAATTGGGAGCAACCAAGACAGATCACACAGATCCGTAGTTTTCGGGAATGGCGGATATTATCGCCGATTCATTGAAGGATTTTCGACGATTCGTAGACCTCTTACGCAATTGTTGAAAAAGGAGAAGAAGTTTGCATGGACGCTCGAAAGTAGAATAGTTTTCAAGAATTAAAGAAGAAATTAACATCTGCCCTTGTGTTAGTATTGCCGGATGTGCAGAGCAGTTTTGACATCTATTGTGACGCATCACGGCAGGGTCTTGGATGTGTGTTAATGCAGAATGGCAAGGTAGTGGCCTACGCATCAAGATAGTTGAGGCCTCATGAGGGGAATTACCCAACGCATGACTTGGAGCTAGCAGCCGTAGTGCATGCTTTAAAGATATGGTGTCATTATCTCATTGGAAATAGATGTGAGATATATATGGACCATAAGAGTTTGAAGTATATATTCACCCAGTCGGATCTTAACATGAGGCAGAGGAGATGGTTGGAATTGATAAAGGACTATAATATTGGAATCCATTATCATCCTGGAAAAGCTAATGTGGTGGCCGACGCTTTGAGTCGAAAGAGTCATAATGTGAATTCAGTAGTGGTAAGCAAGCGGTGGGAGTTGTGCGAAGAATTTCAGAAGTTGGGATTGGAAGTTGTGCCGCAAGGATTTATTGCTGCATTGGAAGTGAAGCCAAATTTGGAGGATCACATCAGGGATAAGCAGAATAAGGATGAGAAGATCAGCAGGATCAAGTCCAAGAAGGATGAAGGATTAGCTTAGGATTTCTCGGTAGATGAGCAAGGAACCCTGTGGTTTAAGGGACGGATTTGTGTGCCGAATGAAAGAGAACTCAAGCAATTGATTCTCGAGGAGGCTCACGATTCCAAGTATTCTATCCATCCGGGAAGTGCCAAGATGTATCAGGACCTTAAAGGGAGATTTTGGTGGCCTAACATGAAGCGTGAAGTAGTGGAACATGTAGCGTTGTGTGACGTATGCCAGAGGATAAAGGCGATGCACCAGAAGCCCGCTGGATTGTTGCAACCATTAAAGATTCCGGAATGGAAATGGGAGGAGATTGGAATGGATTTTATCACAGGATTGCCCAAGACTCAGAGAGGGTATGACTCAATATGGGTGATCATTGACCGGTTAACTAAAGTCGCTCACTTCATCCCAGTGAAGACGACTTATTCAGGAGATAAATTGGCAGAGTTGTATATGTCAAGGATTGTGTGTTTACATGGTGTGCCCAAGAAAATAGTTTCGGATCGAGGTACCCAGTTTACCTCAAGATTTTGGGACAAGCTGCATGAAGCATTGGGTACCCGCTTGAATTTTAGCATCAAGATACCATCCCGCATGTGATGGTCGACCGAGAGGGTTAATCAGATTTTGGAGGATATGTTGAGAGCTTGTGCGATATCTTATAGCACATCATGGGATAAATGTTTGCCGTATGCCGAGCTCAGTTATAACAATAGTTATCAGGCTAGTTTGCAAATGTCACCATATGAAGCTTTATATGGACGAGCCTCGTCAGACTCGCTGAATTGGAATGAGACAGAGAGCGTTCGGTGTTTGGACCCGAGATTCTTAGGGAGGTCAAGAGCAAGTTGCCGTGATCGTGAGAGATTGAAGACAACCTGAACCAAGGCAAAAGAGTTATCTTGATAATCGCCGTCATGACTTGAGTTTTGAGCCCAATGATTATGTGTACCTTAGGTTACTCCCCTTAAAGGTGTTAAGAGGTTCCATGTCAAAGGGAAGCTTGCACCTGTGTTCATGGGCCCATTTAAGATAATCGAGCCGTCGGGAGAGGTTGCTTATCGCTTGAATTGCCGAGTCATTGGTGGAGTGCATGATGTGTTCCATGTGTCACAGCTCAAGAAATGTCTTCGAGTGCCAGCTGAGCAGATGCCGTTGGATGCTATCGAGTTACAGGAGGATCTGACCTATAAGGAACACCCGATCAAGATTTTGGATGTGATGGAGCGTAGGACCAGGAACAAGTCCACTCGTTTTTGCAGAGTTCAATGGAGTAATCATTCTGAAAATGAAGCAACTTGGGAGCGTGAGGAAGATCTGAAGGCAGAATTCCCGAACCTATTCTCTAGTCAGCCTTAAATCCCGGGGACGAGATTCTGTTAAGGGGGGAAGGTTTGTAACATCCCAATTTTCAGCTTGTTAATTATTAAATATTATTTTATTGCTAATTATGGATTTTATGATTTTTTTGGATTTATTTGGATTTTTTGGGATTTATTTGAATTATTTTGAATTAAGAAATATTACTTTCAATTAAAGATTAGTCATAAATATATCAATCCAAAATAAAGTTTTTGTGAAAATATTTTATTTAAGTCAAGAATGTCTCAAAGTATTTTCGAGAAATTTCTGAAAATTTTTAGAGTATTTTTAATGCTTTAAATAAATCAAAACATTTAATCGGATTAAATTAAATCGGAAAAGCCGGAAAAATCAACGTGAACAGTAATGGGCCGGCCCAGTTACTATGCGGGCTTTTGTATTTTTGGAAATCCCGATTTACTCTGGCCGTCGGATCTTGATCTGACGGACGACCGTCGTCGTGTCCAAGCCGAGTCCGTTGCGCCGCCGTCTCGGAGTCCAGCTCGCCCCGCCGAGACTTTCCTTGGATTGCGCGCCCACGCCGGGTATAAATAGGGACCCCCGAGCCCCTCCGATACTCACCGCTTAGCGCCGCTCCTTTCCCTCTCTCGCCGCCGTTGGAGAAGCTTCGCCGCACGGAGCTCGCCGAGTATGGCGAACGCTAAAGGTTTTCGCCATGATTCCAGTAGCCGTCGGTAATTCTTCCGTCAATTTGGAGGTCGACTCGGATTCGTCGTCGTCCGCCGCGTCGGATTCGTCACTTCTTCACGCCGGAGCTGCGTCGCAACACCGTCGGACACGTCGTCGTCTTCATCTCCGGCTACTCAGCGCCGCCGCTAGCCATCGCCGCTCGGGAAGCTTCTTGACCGTCGGATCTTCATTGGACGCACGAGATTCAGCCACATCGGTTTAGGTCAACAGTAAACAGCTCGGTAAGTAATAGCCGTTTGATTTGAATTGTGTGGTCCAGGTTTCGCCACGTCGCGTCCATACGATCGAGCGGGAAAAACCTGATTTTCCTTTATAAAAATAATTCGGCAAATTCGGATTTATTATTTTAGGGTATTTTCAGGATTTTCAAACTTCAAAACCTCATAACTTTCGCATACGAACTCCGTTTGAGGTGATTCAAATTTCCAAAAATTTATAAAATTGATATCTATTTAATGGTGACTTTTATTTGAATTTTTGAATTTGTTTGCTCTTTGGTTTTGATTTTTATTTGCTTTTCTCTCTCGATTCGCGTAGACGTTGAATTGTGCGAGGCTTCGGAAGGGGATTTCATAGCTCAAGAATTATTTCCAAACCAGGAGCAGGAGCTTAACGAAGGCAAGTTGTGCTTTGATCATGTTGCACCCATAAATTAGATTGCATGCTATATTGGTTTACCTTATCACATGTTATTTTATGTGTACAAATGATTTTGACCTAGATTGGGATTTAGATATTATACCCTTTTGAATTACACCCTACCTTGTTAACTTGTATGCCATGATCCACTTGTCACCCTAGGTTGGTTAATTATAGTTGGTTAATAGAAAATCAACATGGATGGTTAGAACGAAATAGAATTTGCTTAGCCATGCCACGTCATCACATGCTCATGGAATATTGCTTAATAATCTTGACTAATGGAATATGGAACAATGATGATAACTTGTGGGCCATGTGTGGTCGCATAAAGAGATTGAGTTGTTGTGTCATAGGAGTCACATAACGATGTTGATTTGTGAAAAGCACGTGGTGCTTGGTAACCAACCGAGGGTAATCACTTTAGATTGAAGCAAGTGGAAGGCGGTGTGCGAGGTGGGCTCATGGAGCCGAGGGTATGTGTATGTCTTGCTTTAATCAATCCTAAGGACTTAACCTTGCGAGCCTTTGACTGAGTCAAACTTGCGTACCACATCGCTGTTATGGGGCAGCCTAGTCGACTAATTTGCAAATGCTTAACTTAAGTGCTATCTTGGTGGTGTGAGTCTGTGCACGGGGAAACTCACATGGCGCAAGAGGGGGCCTGTAGGCGGCGTAGTCTTCGTTGTTGAAACCTTAGCGGTAGCACCGGGTTAGGAGGATGCATTGTAAAGGCTTTGTTATAATCGTCACTGTGTGGTGCATGGTTATATCGTGTTGGTAAAGTACATAACCTCTGCAGAGTGTACAAACTATTTGGATAGCCGTGCTCACGGTATTGAGCAATGCTCGGGAATTACAGTCAAGGGGTAGTTAATTAAAATGAACAACTGGATGGGATGGCAGGATGCCATGTGGATAATGGAACTTGATTTAGGATGGAGAACTTGGGTTTGATTTGAGAAACAATGGAATCTATTTACTTGTTATTATTTGTTTTACTGTCTTTTCAATCTATATATTGTTTATGTTTGAAAATGCTGCTTACTGCTTATGAACCATAAGCCTTCCTTTGGAATAAGCCTGCATATAGCTATGATAGAATTGCATTCTGTGCACAACTTGTTGAGTACGTGTTGGTGTA
Source organism: Guadua angustifolia (assembly GCA_036346375.1). Taxonomy (NCBI): domain Eukaryota; kingdom Viridiplantae; phylum Streptophyta; class Magnoliopsida; order Poales; family Poaceae; genus Guadua; species Guadua angustifolia. The sequence continues at coordinate 2,734,824 of CM070519.1, read as the reverse complement.
CTCACCCTTGCTTACAAACCAACAACAGTGGAGGAGTCATCGCCTATGCTGGAGGAGGACTTTCAGGTGGACACGAGTCACTAGGCCAAGCCTTGTCAGTCGCCTGTGGTGTACTGATGAGTCACTACGTTTTCTATGATTTTCTGCTGCATTTGTCTTATTTTATCTTAGTCTTGCCCTATGAGGCCGAATAAATGTAAGTGATCATAAGATCATACACTAGTTACATTTAAATAAATGAAGTCTTATTGTTATTATCGTTGTGTATGATGTGATGCTTACCGATGTTAAGCCGTGTGCACTAGCGTTGATCCTGGGAATAGTGCGGCATACACGGGGGATCCGAATTGGTGAATTCGGGTCACTACACTGCATAATAAATTTTTGTGTAGCATAAGCAAGAACCTTTCTTCAAGATTTTAGAAGGCTATACATAATCATTTTACTCCACCCAGTCACTCACACCACAGGTATTTGTCTAGCATGCCCATAACATTTGTTCACTTTTGAAGAGGGCTGGGAACTCCTTGACCGGCCGGCGTGCGGTCAACGGATCCCCAAGCTCGGAAGGCCCGATCGCGACACAGGTGGCAAGATCGACGCCGACCTCGAGCGCGGTGTGCCCGAGCTCGACCAAGATGACCTCGAGCTCGAAGCGGGTCTCGTTTAAAGCCCCGATCCGCCCTAGGATTTGGATCTAGCATTTCACCGACAGCTTCAGAGAGCGGTCGTGGGGATGACTAAGAGTGCTTGGCAAGTTCGGGGCGATTGTTGCCAACCCTCAAGGTGCACGAAGGCCCCTTCCCAAGGATCGCTCCCTACTGCTTGGCGAGAGGAGTATAAAGACCAAGGACACATGAGCTCCAAGGAGACGAAGACAACATAGCACACACAAGCAAATCGAGCTAGGAATCACCATTCTTGTCTTGAGTTGTAAACATTGCTCAGACACCCATATAACAAGAATCACCGCCGCGAAGGCGATCGAGTAGAGCTATTACCTTCACAGGCTCGAACCAAAGATAAACTCTTGTCTGCGTGCTCGTTGTCGCCTTGTTCACCATCACCGCGATCGATTTTCTTCTTCGCTCGAGCAAAACGCAGCTCGGGTCCCATAAACTCTCGACTTCTACCTCTTTTTTGCGGTTGACGATCCCGATCGCCGACACCGGGCGCCCACCGTGGGGCCCGATTGTTTTGCTTTTTCGCAGAACGACACCAAGACTCCGTGAGCATAGCGCCTTCATCGACGGATTTTCCTGAACGGACTCGACTCCGTGTCCCTATTCACGCCTCACCGCCGCCGCCGAGCAAAGACGCTCGTGGGCGGCCAAGGCGCCGAGGGAGATGCGGATGACCGTGATCCGCAGACCGGAAGACGCCACGGATGGTGCAGTTGCCATCAACCAAGCCATAACCGCTCTCCGACGGGAGGCCCAGGAGAAGGCCAAGACATCTTCGAGCCACCAGCTCCCCCACGGAGCGCCTCCGCTATCGCCGGGTCATGGCCAACCCCGATAGGGCGAGGTCGAGCTCTTTGGCCGAGCCTCGCCGAAGAACTCGTCGGCCGCGATCGAGGTGGCACCTCCGCAAAGATCGGGTCAACACTCGAGGACCCGCCCCAGAGAAGTAATGATAACATCGCCGCGCCATCACCAAGGTCGGACACCTCTCAAGCAGAGTTAGCCCCGAGCAACAAAGCTCGAGACGAGGCTCGACGTAGACGCTACGGCGCCCCACGGCACCGCGCCAACCAGACCAGCCCGAGCCGAGCCGCCCGAAGTCGATGGCGGCAGTTCCGCCGACTCTCCCGGATGTTCCGCCCGTGCCGCAGGTCCTGGGACCGCCGCGTTATTAACCAGTGATTCCGTGTTTCGGCACCATGGTCGTCCCCGCCGGAGGTCGGGCCGCCGTGGCAGCCTCGACTCCGAGTCTGGCAGCAGCAGGGATCTTGTCGGCGATGACCACGACCGGTGTGCACCTGTCCCGGCCTACGGCTGCATGGCGACTCGACGGCCTTCGCCGTGCAAAGTCGTGATGGCGGCAGTTCAAGCCCGCGCCGATCGAAGCGCCGACGGGACTAAGAACCCGACGAAGTTTCGTCCATCTATTCGACCGCTATCCTAGCTACTGGAGGGGACGAGCTCGTAATGGCAAACAACCTCCCGATCGCTCGGGACGGGCCGTTAGGACCGCTTTTAATCGGCTCGCCCTTCGTGTCGTGGCGCCAGATCGAACGACCTTCGCTCCAACTTCCAGAGTTGTTACGAGCGCCGGCAGGAGAAAGACCTAGATCGTGGTCATCCGGGGAAGAACGAGCCATCGCGCGACTTTTGTGCGGCGATTCATCTGCACAAGGAACCCGATCCCGAGCATTTCGATGAGGTCGTCATCAAGGCCTTCAAGTTCGGGTCCGTGATCGACGCCCCACCAAGACCGGAGATCACCTCGAGGCTCGCCATCAACAAACTTTTTCCGCATGGCGGAGAATGATGCGGACGCGACGATGCCGTCCCGCCGAACACGACTCACGACCAAGGTAAGCTTGGTCTGAACTCAAACAGAGGCCGCCCGCCCAACTCTAGGGCGCCGACCAAGGCGCCACCACCAAGAAGCGAAAGCGACGCGAAGGTGGCGAGGGCTACCGCGGTGATCGCCTCTCGGCGGATGGCCAACGTGAGGTCCTCGAGGTCCGAGGCCAAGCTCGGAGGACTCTAAGCTCGCCAAGGTCGACTCGACCACACCAGCGAAGAACCATTTCAGCAGAGGGCTAACGTGCGGTCCCCGACGGGCGATGCTAGGCACCGGGGTCGAGGCGCGGCGGGTTTGATGAAACAAAGTTCTCTTTTTCCATTGGCGGCCGCCACGATCTGCGAACTGCAGGCTTGGCGAATAAGCTAGACGCTTTCACGATGGGCGGGTGAGATGCCCATGCTCCCGAAGGATGACGACCAGCCCGACCGGGTGAATGCCGGCGCGGAGCACGACGACCTCGACCTGGAGTTCCAGCAAGGCGAGCGCTGGATCGATGTCATCTTCGGTGGCTCGCGGCCTACCACCAGCGCGAGGTCAAGGCGCCGCCGACGCACCATCTACTGTGTCGTTGGGAAGCCCACCGAACACCGCAAGTGGGCCGGGGCCACCATCACCTTCTCCCCGGAGGATGCTCTCCCAAGTATGGCTCGAGACCTAAAGACCACCTTGGTCGGACCCGACCATCAAGCAACACCACGGTCGGTCGCGTCATGGTCGATGGCGGCAGCTCTCTTAACTTGTCGCAGCAGTGAGCGCCAACCGGATGCGATTCCCGGTCGAAGGTCAAGAGCATCACCATACCATTCTTCGGGATAGTCCCCGGGAGTTCGACCACCCCCTTGGGGCAGGTTGTCTTGCCTGTCACCTTCGGTGGCTCTGACAACTTTCGCACCGAGTTGATCACCTTCGAGGTGGTCGAGGGTGACCTCCCGTACAACGCCATCCCCGCGACTGCCTTGGTCAAATTCATGGCTGCCAACCATTATGGCCATCGGTGCATGAAGTTACCTGGCCCCAACGGTGTCATCATCGTGCGGGGCGACCTACAAGCGGCGCATGGCTGTGAGACCAAGGCCTTGGCCCTTGCAGGCATGCGCCTCTTGCCAAGAGGTCAGAGGAGACGACGAAGAACGCCGCCGGAAGGCGGCGATACAGCTAGAAGGGCAACAAAGGCCGCGGCCGCCGACGAGAGCGACCCACCAAAAGGCCCACGTCTCCGGCGAGCTGAGTTCCAAATAGGAACTCGAGCTCGCCACCTTCCTTCGCGCCAACAAGGGTATATTCGCTGGGAGCCCGCGGATATGCTCGGCCCCGAGGGAGGTGATTGAGCACAAACCGCAGTGGGATCCGGCCCCGACCAGGCGCCTAAAAGTCGCGCCGCTTCCCCGGAGAAAGTCGCAGTCATCAAGGAGAACCTTGACAAGCTCTTGAAGGCCGGCTTCATTCGTGAGATTAACTACTCCGAGTGGTCGCCAACCCGTTATCGTGCGCGAAGAAGGAGGAAAGTGGAGAATGTGCGCCGACCATACGGGTTGAACTCGCTTGCCCGGCGACAATTTCACGCTCACAAGATCGACCAGATCGTGGACTCCACCGCTAATGCCAAGATGCCGAGCTTCTTGGATGCTTATTTCGATACCACCAGATCAAGTCGGCGGTCGACGGCGAGAGCAAGACTTCCTTCATCACGCCGCTTGGCACCTATTGCTATACGACCATATCATTTGGTCTCGCGCAATGCGGGGCCACTTTTCAACGCTCGATGACCAAGACTTTCGAGCCCCGTGACGGGCGGAACCTTGAGGTCTACGTGGATGACATCATCGCCAAAGCTCCCACCAAGGGCTACCACGTCATGACCGAGGAGACCTTCGCCAACCTGAACAGCACAAGATCAAGCTTAACCCCGAGAAGTGCGGTTCGGGCGCGGCGTCCAGAAGGTGCTCGGCCACATGATCGGGGCTCGGGTTGGTCCAAACCCAAAGAAGATCGAGGCGATCGAAAAGATAGCACCCCGACCTCGATCAAGCGGTGCAAAGCCTCACCGCCGCATGGACACCCTCAAGAAGTTCATCTCGAGGCTCGTGAGCGGGCTCCCATTCTTCCAAACCTTGCGCAAGCACGGGCTTCGAGTGGACTCCAGAGGCCCAACGATCCTTCGACGACCAAGACGACTGCCGCCCCCACCCTCCTTACAACGCCACAACCCGTGAGAAGTTATCGCTATATCTCGCGCCACCCCCATGCCGTTAGTGCCGCCCGGTGTATGAACGGGGCCTCAAAGAAGACCCCATTTATTATGTCACGAGGTCTTGCACGCCCGAAAGAGCGCTACCCGCAGTACGTGGTCGTTATATGTTCTCTCATGGCTTCGCGAAGCTCGACACTATTTCCGTGTGCACTCGTGGTCGCCCCGAGCAACTTCCCGCCGGGACATCCCGAGGAACTCGGAGGGCGGCGCGACCGCCAAGGGGCCATGGAATGGCGGCGTTGACGCCCGTGTCGCGGGCACGACGACCATAAAGTCGCAAGTGCTCGCCGACTTCGTGGTCGAGCAGACGCCGCAGCTCGCTCCCGAGCTTCAGTCAAGAGGAAAAGCCCGGTCTTGTTCTTCGACGGCTCGAGGTCCTTCAAGCGCCGGGTGGGATCCTTATCCTCACCCAGCGGCGACAAGCCGAGGTACGTAATTGTTTTGGCTTTCAACGACCAACAACGTGGCGGAGTACGGCCCTCTTGGCCGGCTTATGAAGCCAAGGCCTTGGGCATACGCCGCTGAGTCGTGAAGGGCGACTCCTACGCCATCAATCGGGCTCAACAAGGACTACCAAAGTTTCGGAGACTCGATGGCAAAGTACTCGCCGAGGCGCCGAAGATGGAGAAGTGGTTCCGAACTTGAGCTCAAACACATCCCTCAGAAGGACAACTCCAGCGGACTCCTCTCCAAGCTCGGCTCCTCCGATGACGACGCCCCACCCGACGCCATCCTCGAGACGCTTAGCGCCCCGTCAATCTCCGACCAAGAGGTCGCGCCGCCATGGTCGAAGGTACTTCTCCGGCCGAGGCCATCCACAATTTCTTGCCCGGTGACTCGCCACTCGACCGCCGAGAGGAGCCGATTGCGCGGCGAGTCTGCAGACACGCTTGTCGAGGGAGAGCTTTACAGACGCAATGTTTTCGCATCCCGACGGTGCATCTCCACGGAGGAGGGTAAGTACCTCATCGCATGACATTCACTCAGCCTCTGGGGCGACTCTTCAGACAGACAATGGTCGGAAGGCCTTCCGCATGGGGTACTATTGGCCCTCGGCGCTCAGATGCTCGTGATATCGCCCGCACCGCCGAGCTCGCCAATTCCACGCCCGAAGTCGATCAACCCGCTTACGCGCTTCCGCACCATCCCGCCGCGTGGCCCTTCTCGACTGGGCTGGACATCCTCGTCCTTTTCTCAAGCAACCGGGGAAGAAGTTTCTATTCGTCATTGCCGACACCTTCACCAAGTGGATAGAGGCTGAACCGTCTCGACCATAATCGCCGGGCGGCGCTCATTTCTTCCGCTTGTTCGTGGTCACCGTGCACGGGTTCCATGCAAAATTATCACCGACAACGATACTCGGTTTATCAATGAAGTTGTTCCAGAGTTTTGCGAGGAACTCAAGCATCAAAATCGCGCCGCCGGTGGCTCACCCCGAGAGCAACGGAGCAATGAACGCGCCAACGGCAAATCATCCAGTATGCCAAGAAACGAAGTCGCAGATGAGCTCGACGACACGGCAAGGCCGGTGGACGAACTTCCCACCGCCCTATGGTCTATTCACCACAACAAGCCGAGCCATTGTGGTCCACACCCTTCCACTCGTGTTGGCACCGGCCGCCCCGCCTCCCGAGGTCACGCTGGCTCGCCAGGTCAGCTTGGTCGACCACGCCGACTTCGAGCACGAACGGCTCTCGACCTCACCTCGCAGAAGAAGTAAGATGCCGCATCGCTACGATCAACGACTACTCAAGAACTCTTCGCAGACATGCGCCTTGGCCAGCACGACCTAGGAAGCTCCTTGTTGGGGACCTAGCCCCGAGGCGGATTCAGAGCTCATCCAGCACCAACAAGTTATCCCCGTAGTGGGAGGGCCCCTACAGAGTTGTTTCAACAGATCGCACGGGCTTACGGCTAGTGATGCCCGATGGCGAGAGCTCTAGCTCGTGGAATATAGATCAACTTCGGAAGTTTTATGTAAACTCTATGCCTCACATTTCAATAAAGCCGGGTCTTTCATTTTTGCCCTTTTTATGTCCGCTTCCACTTATGTTGTTGCTATTTCTTTTTCGACGGTTCCTCGCTTATTTTTTTCGAACACGACCTTCGGCGCAAGTTTGATTTGCTCCTAGTCTAAGTGACGCAGTTTGACGCTCACCCCAATGGACGAGCTAAACGTAGTTTAACCTCTTCGTAATCTAGCTCTTCCTCGTGCCCGGCTCGAGCCGAGAACCTCGCCGCTTTTAGTGCCGAGCGATATGCATGGTCGCGAGAGCCGCTCGAGCACTAACCTACTTAACGATGTCCGCTTGCCCTTCTACCTTTGGCGTAATTGTTCCTCCACTTTGCGTGTCGTGGCCTCTCGTCCATATTTAAGTCTTGTGCCCGAGGCACGCGCCGCCGACCTCGGACCCAACGGGCTGGGTAAGGCTACCCTATCGGCGCAAGACGACCTAGAAAGCACGGATCGGCTAACAAGCAAAGCAAGAAAGACTTCAAGTATCCCCAAGCTACGGATTTACAACAGGACAAGGTTTTTTGTACACCAAAACAAACCACTTCATTAGTACATTCCTTGCTTTTTGATGTTTTTTACTGGTCGGCCATCTCGCGGGCAAGTTTTTCCCGCCGAGCCGGGCCACTTTTGCCTTCGTGGTTGCGATCTCACCTCGAGCTGGAGGGCTTTGGGAAGCATCCACGGCTCGACGCCGTTCGCCTTCAAGCCGGGCTGGCACTCTTCGCTGCTTTACCGACGCTCTGAGCTTCTCTCGAGCCCGGGACCTTAATCCGGGCCCAAGAGGCGACTTCACGGAGCCTTCTCCAAATACCGACTTTTAGCTGCTCGACCTCGAGCACCTTGGTGGCACGATCGAGCTTCCCCTCAAGCTCGAGGATTTTGGCCTCGAGCTCGGGCGCGGGCGCCATGGAGTGTGCTGCCCGCAGCCGCCCTCTCTGTGTCCTTGACCCCGGCCCGCCGGTTTCAAGCGCCTTGTTGACGCCCCAAGTTCCTCCTCGAGCTGGAGTATCTTGGCCTTGAGCTTGGGAGTCGACGCCCGCCAAAGCCTCTCTAGAGCTGATCTTGGCCCGCCACCTCGAGCTCTGTGGCTGAACGTGGCGCGCTCTGCGCCCACGGCCTTAAACAGGTCACGCTCGAGGCCCTGGTTTGCTCGAGCTCTTCGCGTGGGCTATCTCCCGCGCCTCATCGTCGGGCGAGATCGCCGAGCTCTTGGGCCTTCGCCGAGCTCCCCCGCCGACCTCGATGGTCCGGATGAGCCTGTCGCTGCTCAACCTCCCGCGCCTCTCATCAAGGCCGAGGAGACCCTCAACACGACAAAGATGCTCTGGAGGCCTTGTAGCCCTTGAGAGGCATGGTCGATCGCCTTTCACGCATTTAAAAAGGGTGGCCCAAAATGAGAAGGGACAAGGAGGTCAAACTACGAGCCACGGTTGGCGGAAGACCTTACTCGCGGAGACGCCTCCAGCGCTGGCGCGGTGAAGTCCTCACGATGCCGCCAATATGATCGCGAAGGATCTCCTCCTCTCATCAACCGCCATGCCGGTGGCGGATCGACCACGGCCACCGATGGCGCACTTGGGCCGGGACTCTGAGTCCCCGCCCCAGGGGCGGCTTGGTTATCCGCTGCCTCCTCCGGTGGGTTAAGGCCGCCGACGGGGGAGGACATAGCGGCAGTGCTAGCCCCGATCTCCACGGCCGGGTCCTGCCTGCCTCGGCGCCAAGGGATGGCACGGATCCGCCGACATTCACGACCTCCGTGGCTCGGGTGCCGCGACTCAAGACTCGGCAAGATCGCGGCCGGGAGGTTCATGGAGCTTCACGACCGATCACCCCGGTGACCGGCGGGTCGCGCCTCAACACCCGGGCGATCGTGGTGGTGGGGTCTTGAGGCCACTTCAATCGCGGGCCTCAAGGCCCCGAGTATCCTCCCTCACGGGGCCGGGAAGCCCGCCGACAAGATCGTGGTCGTGGGCCTCGCCTGTCGTAGTCCCGCCGATCGCTGGCTCGTTTTCTTCAGACGAGTCATCGAGCCCTTGGTAGAACTCACCGACCAAGGGCTGGCCCGAAGAAATGCGTGTCCCACGATGATCACGGCGTGGGACCAGCTCGGCGTTCTCCTCTCCGGACTCGGACTCGACGGACAATGCCCCATCACAAACGGGCAAGTTTCGAGCTCGGGTGCTCGAGATCGGCGATCAAAAGCATACTCTAAGCCGTAAAGATACGGGGCAGATCAGATGCCGGGGCCTACAGGTCACACTCCTCCTCGCCGAGGGTCGTCGAAGGTCTTGTTGCCCGACATGTTGAGGGGGCTTGCGCTTGCGTGTCCTCGCGGCCCGAGACCTCGAGGTCCGAGCCGCTCCAGATCGCCGCCTTGTGGGGTTCGCTCGCGACCTGGGGTGGGGTGCCCAAGACTGGCGGCGGCGGCAAGGCTCGCCGCTGCAGAAGGGAAAGCTCGTCAAATGGCAAGGCACGAAAAACACAAGCTCGAGGGCTCGGCTAGAAGGGACCTTACCGTGGCGCGGTCCCCCCACTCGACATGGCGTTTCTTCGCCACCCACTGGCTTGGTCCGGCCGGTGGAGGTTGTTTCTTCCCTTTCTTGCTCCTGCCCCCGCCAGGCAGCGGGAGCATCCTCCTGGCCGTGTCCAGCAACTCCTGGTGGGCCTACGAGCAAGCGAAGCTCAGGAAGGGGCTCGCAGGCAAAAGACTCGAGCGCTTGGTCGGGAGACTTACCTCGCCCTTTCGACGGAGTACATTCTTGGGACGGGTTGCCGACGACGCTCGTCGCCACCTTCCCAAACATCTCGACCATCCCGGCGGTGACCCAGATTCTTTCGGCACCGCAAGGCAAGCGATCACAAGAGAAGGCCTGAGGGTGTACACGAGCCGCACCTTGGGACAAGAAGACTTACTAGACGTGCCCTCGCGGGTAGCATCATCGACCTCGATCTCAAGAACGGGTGCTCCCTCCGCCGAGAGGGACACACGGTTCCGCAGAAATCATTGGCGATCGCCGCCGTGGAGACGCAAGATGGCGCAGATATGGATGAGGGCGATGGCCTCCTCGTCGACCTCGAGGTCGTCCGACCGAGTCTCCTTCTTGCGGTTGGCGATGGGGGTCCTTCAGACACAGCGTCGGCCTCACCCCTCTTGAGTAGAACGGCGCTGCTCCACGGCCGAGGGAATCCTGGTGGAACTTAGGAAGGCCCACTTGAGCCCGACCAGCAGCCGAAGTAGAGGCATCCGACCACGGGTCCTTCCTGAGCGGAAGAGACCGGCATCGAAAGAAGAGCGAGGGGCCGGAGGATCCTCAGAACCCTCGTGATAGATGGGAAAAGACGGTGAGGAGAAGAACGGAGTTTGGCACCGATTGATGAGCTCGATGTCACGGTGGAGAGGACCTTCGCGATTTAACTCACTCTCCCGGGTCCGCAAGCCAAAGAGGGCATAGTGCTCGGTGCGAGCGATCTCGTCGTCCTTAAAAGTGCGGCTCGATCTCGTTGCGGCAGCTCGCCATGTAAACGGGTCTAGAAGCCCTGTGGACTCGAGCTCCTTCATCCTCGAAAGTGATGAGTGCTCCTTCCTAACTTGGCCATGGCGGTTGAGGCTGGTTTGGTCTGAGGGGAAAGGAGGACCTTGCTCTGGCGAGAAGACTTGGAAGGCAAAGGCGCAAGAGCAAGAGTTTTTAACGCCAGAAGGCTGGTTTATAAACCGCAAAGTCCGGTCACTGGCGCCAAAAGGCGTGCAACCGTGATTTGACGGGCGCGATTAAGGCTTGGGCACGGAGTCGACGCCGCCAGTGCCCACCAACCGCTCACATCCGTATCAACATCGAGAAGTCCGAAGGTCACCAGTGTCGAGGCCAAGGGACTTGCCTTGTGGTCTCCGCCCGACCTTGACCAAGGAGTCAAGACTCACGGGTTTTTTTCCGTCCCAAGAATAAGGCTCGAGGTCGCCCCGAGGGTTCCTCCCACCTAGAGCCTCGGGGCCGGCCGACGAGGGCTGGAACTCCTTGACCGGCGGCGCGGCGATCAACGGATCCCCAAGCTCGGAAGGCCCGACCGCGACACTGGTGCGATCGACGCTTCCACCTCGAAAGCACGGTGTTCGAAGCTCGACCAAGACGACCTCGAGCTCGGCGGGGTCTCGCTCAAGCCCCGATCCGCCCTAGGATTTCGGATCTAGCATTTGACCGACAGCTTCAGAGAGCGGTCGTGGGGATGACTAAGAGGCGCGGCAAGTTCGGAGGCGATTGTTGCCACCTCAAGGTGCACGAAGGCCCTTCCCAAGGATCGCTTCCCCGCTAAAGGCAGAGGGAGTATAAAGACCAAGGACGATGAGCTCCAAGGAGACGAAGACAACATAGCACACACAAGCAGCTCGAGCTAGGAATCACCATTATCGCCTTGAGTTGTAAACATTGCTCAGACACCCATATAACAAGAATCACCGCCGCAAGGCGATCGAGTAGAGCTATTACCTTCACAGGGCTCGAACCAAGATAAACTCTTGTCTCGTGCTCGTTGTCGCCTTGCTTCACCATCACCATGATCGATTTTCTTCCTTCGCTCGAGCAAAACGCAGCTCGGGTCCCATAAACTCTCTGACCCCTACCTCTTTTCTTGCGGTTGACGATCCCGATCGTCGACAACTTTGTACCACTTTGAGGTACAATTTTTTCCCATCCACTTTGAGGAAGCTTTTTTTATTTTATTTTTTTTGAATATGACTACCCCGATTTTTTGAGTTTATAGTTGGGCTTGATATAGGAATATGTTTTCTTGGGCATATGTAGACTACTACTATGGTATTAGAAAGCAATGAAAGTAACTTACATTTAGCATAACCCACTAAATCTTGAGTACTAGAGAACACTCATGGTATCATTAGATGTGATTTTAGCAAGTCTCCAATACTGCTCAGTAAAGAATAAAAATTTCCAACATTGAATAAGTAAGGAACTTGGTCATGAACCAATAGGGACTAGATAGTCTAAAGTAATTTTCTACATACCATTGTCAAGAACAGATGTCGATAGATATTTACATATAAATAGATTTTTAAAAGATATTGCTCACAATACTTCTAAATAAATGTATCTATTTCAACACAAATGAATATGCTCCCCCTCAATTGATGCATATACATCACATTATTTGAATGTATGATACACAATTCTCCTTACAATCTTGCAAGCTCAAAAAATGCCAAAGCTTTAGTAAAGATGATTTTTTTTCGTACACAATTGCAATAGAACTTTTTTCCACATGATCTCGAATAAAAGGATATCATATATCAATTTTATCACTTGCAAAATCAGTACAAAAATAACCGACAAGTTCTAAAAACATAATGAGATTACCATAGGCCAAAAGCACATCTACCTTATTGAATTCATTGGTTCTCCATTCACATTTGAATAAACTACATGTTCAAAATTTGTTGTTGGTGTAGGCCATCATCACTTTATACTATCTGTAAACCTGCACTTTGTAAAACAGTTCTAGCACAGGAGCTAGACTCATCAAAAGCAGTATCACATGACTTCTTTAGTCGATTAGTCTCAACATTAAACTCATTTTCACCATTCTCACAATTTCTAGACTTGGAAACAATTTTTAATCTCAGGTCATGTGTCATGAGCAATCCAAATCAATTAGCCACCAGTTTCCAAGTCATTTATCTTTATTCTAAAATGAGAGAAAATGTTTAGGTAACCACACTTTTGATACCTTGCTGTTTTTTATTGAATTTTTTGGAATCCATGTTGTTTTTGCACTAAATGACTCAACTGGGCTTCTTGTTCGATAGGCATTATATAAATGTGTGACACCCAAAGTTTCTTACTATTTTTGAGGAGTTTTAGGATCAAAATCAACATTTTTCCTTTACTAGAAATTAATTTTATTAGCCTCAAAACAATGTGTAGGATGCGCAAAACAATTTCTAACAATATGACTGTTCCTACCACAGTTGTAGCACTTCACATTATGAAAATTGTTCCTAACTTTTGGACCTAAATTAGCATAGCAATTGGTTTTAAGATGTCCAAGTTTTCCACAATTAAAACATTTTTTCCCAATTTTAATTTGAATCTTTTTCTTACAAATGCCACTTTGAAAATTATGTGTTTCTGGAATAACCTTTGACGGTTGTGAGATAGAATTTTTATTAAAGCCTAACCCTTCCTTCTTAAATGAACATTTTGATGTATCAAGAATTAAGTTCAAGTTTTTCTCACCATTTCTCATTTTTTCCAAAGATATTTTCAAGTAACTGTTTTCTTTAGCAAGATCAGGACATCTATTGCATAAAAATGTGTAAGGACGCTTTTCAAGTTCAATTAATTTTCTCCTAATTCCTGCAAGGTCCTCACAAGAAAATTCTTTTACTAACTTATTCACATCATTCTCTAAATTTGAGCAATTTTTTACCAAATAATTTTTGTGGGCCCTCGGATCAGCTATCCAGAATCTCCTGTGTATTTCTGTACTAGTCCCAGATCAACGCTAGTACACATAGTTCACAGAGATGCATCATAACTGAACGGAACAAAACATTAAGATAAATATAAAGTACCGGCCGAAAGGCCACTTATTACAATATGAGGTCACATGACCTTAAAAGTTTACAGCAGCGGAAACAGTAAACAAAAGTAAAGCTAAGTAAATGCCACAGGCAGACAACTGGGAAACACGTGCCTAGTTCTCTTGATGGTCCTTATAAAGCTCCTCAGAGTAGTACTCACCATCTTCTATAGCATCTTGATAATTTTCTGATGAACAAGTAGAGTGTAGCATATGAGTACAAAAGTACTCAGCAAGTCTGGAAAATATGCAAAATGCAGGGTTATCCAAAGATGGCTTAATATGGTTCTTTTGCACAAAGCCAAATTTTAACAAACATTACTTAGTATTAATTTTCATAAAGCAGTTTTAGCAATTATTTGTAACGATTGAAGTAATTATAACTCTTGTGAAGGTTCTATCCACCAATCACTAGTATACAGGCTCTATCCGCCAATTCTCAAAAAGATCAGGTTCAATCCATCCACATGGCTCTATCCGCCATGGCACACAAAAACAGGTTCAATTCACCTATCTGGCTCTAGCCGCCAGAAGCACATCCGAGAGTTCTAACCACTCCCGAATCCCAAAACTTCAGTTTTAAAACAAAAGCATAAAAGCATAGTCTACCAATATGAAAGCATTCTTCGCTTGCCCTTGACCGTAGGCGCGGCTATTCGAATAGTTTTACACTCTGCAGAGGTGTACAGCTTTACCCACAAGACATGATCTTCCCTTAGTGCTAAGGTATTAAAACACTTCCTTTGGTGTGCCGGCAGAGAGATCATGACAAGGCCTTTACAATGTATCAATCTAACCCGACTTCACCCGCTGAGGTTTCACCGCTATTAGGATTCTATTCTCCAAGTATAGAAGCCCCCTCTTGCGTCGTGTGGGGAAAACAACTTGCCTCCATCCGGCCCCCACATTCCACTATCTGGTGAGTCTAAGTTAGATTTCTACAAATTATTAAGCCAGGTCATACCCATTTAGACATGTGGTTGTACAGTTATGCTTAGAATGGACAATCACAAAAGTCGGTCCTTAATTGACTTGGGGCGGTACTTGCACAGCTAACAACTAGTGCTCCATCCGCACCCGCCCGACATTCCATTCCGCCCAAGTCCAAACCATTTTTATTTTATTTTTATTTTGCAAATAACAGTAGCAATTACATTGCTATAATTTTTCAAATCATATTTAAATAATAGTTTTGATGTATCCCACCCATAGGTATTTTGATCAATTTCGCAACTAAGTACATCTAGCGCACTAAACAACGTATATCACACCATAACATGATCATGATATATCACATCATCCTAGGGTTACAAATGTTCATGGATTTCAATGTCAAAGGAGGTGATAACAAATTAGGAATAACTACCATCCTATATTTAACATCACTTTTATATAAATAACAATGCATGTTGTAAAAACATTGCAAAACATTTTAAATCATAGGTTCAACATGCGTCAAGGAGACTTGCCTTTAGCAGCAGCGAGGGTATCGAAGTCTTGATGCTCAACAACGGCGTCGACGGCTTCGATGGGTTCTTCGGCTACGCGCAAAATGAGACAACAAATGAATAAAATAAAATAAACAAAATCTAAAAACTATGAAATTAGTACTGGCAGAAAGTAATTGAATTTAGATGAATTTAGGAATTTGAATCACTCGATTCGGAGTTACGACGGAAGAGAACGAGCGTTTCGAAGTTGGATTGGAAGGAAAATCCGCAAAAAAGAAAACGGTACTGTAGCTACAGGAGGTGCGGGGTATGGGAAAAGGTGAGCACCGGAAAGGTCTCGATGACGCGAATCCAATAGTGAGATCGGATTTTGGAGGGAATTACTAAATTGAAAGTAATTGACGACGAACGGAGCTCCAACCGGCGACTTCAAACGTGAAATCCAGAGCCAATTCTTGATGAAACCGGATCAAAAGATGACACGGGCGACGTCTTTGAACGACGTCCGATGATGGTTTTCGCAAGAATCTGGAAGAATGGAGTTGAGGCACAGTGTGGGGAGGTGAGCACGGCGTAGAGGAACGCAAGACACTTTTATAGAAGGTGGAAGCACGCGAAGAGACGGAGAAACGGCCGAGTTAAAGCATGAACACTAACTCCGGTTTGAATGCTTAATGCGGTGGTTTCAACAGGTTTTGGGGAGGGAGATGGCCGGGAATTGAATCCTTGCGTTCATGCCGACGGTTTGCAATTGATTTCATTCAATTTGGTGCGGAAATGAATGAGATATTGATGATTGAAGTGGAGGATTCCAAAATTTGGGTTTTCAAAAATTTATATTAAATTAGCTTTCCAAAAATTTTACATCAATCTTATTTGATTAAAGAAGCTTAATTTAGAATTTTCTAAATCTAAAACAATTTAATGTGCCTTCTGTGTGCATCAAGTAATTTAAAATTTAGTTTTTACAGTGTTCTTTGTATCTCAGGGAATTTCCCAAATTTGAGATTCGCTAAAAATTAATTAAAACTATTAATTTAAACATTTGGATGTTAATTGGATTTTTATTGGATTTTTAATTTGAATTATTAATTGTTCGAGCAATTCTATATCCAAATTCCAATTCAAACCTTTCCTTTGAAATTCCATTTAAATCCAAAATTTGGATTTCCCTCAGTGTTCTAATTAACTTGGTATCCATATCCTTCCGAAATTAAAGTTCAATCCTTTACCGTCCGCAATGTCAGAATTTGCAATTTCGGTCCTTAATCGAAATTTCACTTGAGTTCTAAAATACTCCAAAAATCTTAAAATTCATAGAATTAGGTTCCAAATATTCTATAATAATTTTGGGAATTTTTCCAAGATTTATGGAATTTCTCTGGTATTTTATCTCTCGCGCTTTCATTAAATCCATTTTTATTTGTCCCAAAATTAACTAAATTCCAAAATTCATCCAAAATCAGCGAAACCAATTTTATTGGGTTCCATTCTATTAATTATGATTTATAGGATCTTTTTTGGTATTTTTAGATCTTGTTATCTATTTTATCTCGCGCGCTTTAAAATCTACACTGTTCATCGTCTTCAACCTCCCGCCAGCTGTTCATGTCCAGCCCCTTTTGCAAGCCAATCATCAAATGCTCATATCTTTTGCAATTCTCAGCGAAATCAAGTGAGGTCTGTTGCAAAACGACCGTGTCATCAAAGACTTCAATTCTCCTATAATTACCCCCTCTGAAATCAAGTGAAACGGTCGCTACAATCACTTCTTTGCCGTTTCTTATTTAAGCCATAACTTTTCCATTTCTCCTTCCCTCAACGTGTGCGAGTACTCAAAAGTTCCTTCTCGACGTCCTCCATCCGTGCTCACCTTGCTCTATCGGTCCAGTGCTGTTTCCCTTCCCAAAACTCGAGAAAACCCGACGTCGGCGTTCTCCAAAGACACCGGTGAGCCATCTTTTGCTCCGGTGAGTTTTCGGGTAAACCAACCACGTCCCTTTGTGCCTTTTGCTTCTATGATCACAATCATTCAATCGGATTTGATTTTCGTTGCAGTTTGACCCCAAATTTCGAGTTTGTTCGTCGTCGGTCGACGCTCCGTTCGTCGTCGATTCCTCCCAAACTGGTAATCCCCAATCAAATTCCTTCTAGATATAGCCTAGTATGATCTTACTCTACGCCGTGCTCTCACTAGTTTTAGGAAATTTTGCGTTTTAATGTGATTTCGGGCACCATGCATCCGAATGGTTTTTGGTCGCATCGGCCATCGTGCCCACGGGCTCCCCTCACCTCGCCGCTTATCCCCACCACTGGCCGGCCCTCAATTGGCCACGTCGCCCCAATTCTGTGCACGCACGCCACATGCTCGTGTAAATACCGATTTGATCCGTTTTTGCTCCAAATCCGGTTTCTCTTGACCTTGCCACCACCCCAACCTTGTGTAGACCTCCCATGGCCTCTCCCACGCATATGCCACCCCATGGACCTCACCCAAACCCTAGAAATCCATCCCTCATCCTCCGAAACACCGCCGAACATCGGTCTGTTTTAGCGTCGTATTCCTTGTCGGCCTATCGCGATTTTTGATGGTCCACCTACGTCACAGCGTGCTATATGGTACCCTCTATCTCCCTTTCAAATTTTGTACAATTTGGTTCATGGAATCAAAAGTTACGGCCGTCTAAAGATCAAATTTTGCCGGAGGCTGTTCTCCCTCGTTTTGGCGAGTTTGGCCGTGAAATGTTTATGGTAGACTCCTGGTGATGTCCCCTACATGGTACTCACCCTAACCCACGGTTTTGACCTCTTGATTTTGCGCAGAAAATTCTTTTCTCCGATCAGACTGCGTTGCGGACGGCAGAAAACTTTGTCGCGCGTTCCCCGTTGATCCAAACGGTAAAACTCAGATCCGTTTACGTCATATTGTGCCAAATATTCCCAGATAGCTCTCTATAAAATTTGGTTAGGTTTCATCTATTATTTTAATAGTTATGACCGTTTGATCTATTAGCTCCGAGCCGATCATCGGCAGTTTGTGGTTAATCCGGTGGGTCGCCGCCAAATCCGCCTATATTGTTGAGTTCGTCTTGTCGCGTTCTACGCGATGGACATTTCCCCTTTGCTGTTGCATCTACCGAAATTATTTTTATTCGTCGGCCGCCGCCTTTTGGCACCGCCGCGCGTCGTCTTGTGCCACCAACCATTTTGGTTTGTCATGGCCATACCATTGTGCCCAGTAGATCATTATTCCCTATTTTGCCCATCAGTGAAGTTCATTTGATTTCCAGTTGCCGTTAAAGCTATATTCTAGTATCTACCCGTTGTCTTTTGTTGTTGTGTCACGATATATGTACTTCGCAAATCGCAGATCAAATTTGAGCCATGTCATGACCTCGCTGCCCTATCTTTCAACCGATGGTTGCCACCTTGAAATCTCATATGTGTTCTGTTAACGCTTCACCTTCATTGTTAACATTCCGCCGTTAACGTTTCGTCGTTAACGTTCCATCGTTAACATTTCGCTGTTAACGTTTCGTCGTTAACGACCCGCCGTTAACACTTTGCTCTCATCACATGTGTGCATGCAAGTAAAGGACCTAGTGCAATGTTATCATCTTTTCTATCGCCTTGATGTGATCTAGCTCTATCACATTGAGTTTAGCCCCGTCTTCTTATCATCGCCGTCTTGTCATCATCGAGCCTTTTCATCGATGTATGACCGAACCCCATATCGAATCGTAGTGGATGTTGATCCCACTTGTCCTTGTCCTATCTTTGAAAATCTAATCTGCCATTGATTGGGAAATCATTCATGGATTTGGTTGATACACCATTGCCCATATGTCAATATCTGTCCAATCGAGTTAATTAATCTCGAAGGATATTCCCTGGAATATACTCCGTTCTTTCCTAATTATTAGTTGTAACTTTCTCGATAAATCTTCTGAAAGCATGTTCTCTTTCATCCGATCTTTGATCAAATCTATTCAAGTTCCTAAATTCAATCCCTTCCGTTCAGTACCAATCTAATATTAAATTGGAGTTTATTTGAATTGCTTTTGAGTTTTGTTGTATTTGTGCTTCTTTGTCGTTAGACGTGTCATCCAAAAGTTACCCGAAGTAGCTAAAGGACGAGGAAGTCGAAGCATTCGATTGAAGAGCCAAAGGTTGAGGAAGTCGAAGATCAATTTAAAAACAGTAAAGAGCAGTTTATAGCAAGTGCCAGGCAAGTTGTGCTTTGATCATATTGCTCCTAGTTTTACAAATTTATTTTGATTCAAATTATTGCATGCTAGTTCAAGATTAAAATGATTTAAATTAATTTGGGATTAATTATTCAACCCAATTGCTAATATCACCTTGCCATGATTATTTGTATGCCATAATTCATTTGTCACCCTAAGATGGTTGAATATTAGTTGGTTGTTATTATTTGCCAACGTGGGTTGGTTAGACCGTGTATAATTGCTTAGCCATGCCACGCAACTCATGTTTTTTGAAAATAAAAGGTTAATACTGATTAATGGATTATGAAATGTGTTTGTGAAATAGTGTGACGTGTTGCCACACGATGATATTGATATGTGGAACCAGTGTGGTTCTGCATGGATGTTGAGTTGTTGTTGGCATTGTGTTGTGCAATAATCAACTGGGGGTGGTAAAATGTTTTAGACTGAGGCAAGTGGCAAGAGTGGCATTGGATATGTCGCTTTGGTATTTGGCGGTGTTGTTGGTGAATTATGTGATGGTATTGTTGGTGAATTATTCGGCGTAGCCTTGCCTTGGTCACCCTAAGGACTTCACCTTGCAAGCCTTTGACCTGAGTCACTCGTACAACCACATGTCTGATTGGGAAGACCTAGTTTAGTAGGATTCTGATATCTCACCTTTGATACCTCGGGGTGGCAGTTACACGGAAGTAACTGTATGGGGGAGCGTACTTGTGCTGCGGCTTGGTACCCTATCCAACGGTGTTCGTCGGTCCTATACTTCGGCTCAGTGTGAGGGAAGTGATAGTGAAGGCAACCCGGAGAGGTTCCTAGGTTGAGCTAGAAGTTTCTGAAAGGCTTTGTTATGATCGCTCATTCGCATACTCTTGTATAGCGATTCACAACTAACGTGGTGAGTTGATTGTATCTTGTGGGTAAAGTGTACAACCTCTGCAGAGTGTAAAAACTATTCGAATAGCCGTGTCCGCGGTATTGGACATTTCTCGGGGATTACAGTCAAGGATTAGATTTTGATAAAAATGAGGTTGGGAATGTGGACAATGTGAAATGGAAATTGGTTAAGGAAGAGAAATGCTTTACTTGAGAATGATTACGAAATTTATTATGGGTATTACTTGTTTTACTGCTTTTCAATCTCTTTATGATATTCATTTGGAAATGCTGTTTTATGCAAAATAGCCAATTTAGCCATTCAATTGGAATAAGATGTGCATATAGTTATTTAGACTTGCATTCTGTGCACAACTTGTTGAGTACGGTTGTGTACTCACCCTTGCTATAACAAAACATCACCAGTTGAGGAGAAGTCTTTGTCTCCGAAGAAGAAGAAGTTCCGCAAGAAGACGAATATCTAGGAGTTGAACCTTGTCAAATGCCTGTGGTATTTTGGTGAGATTCACAGACATTCTTCGTTCCGCTGCTGTTCGTTTTACTCTGAGTTGAAGCCATCTAGGCTTCACAATTATAAGTTGACCTTAAGGTTGTTCAACATGTTATATTAAAAGATGAATTGTTTATTTATTATTCCGTTGTGTATGATTGTGATATTCATCTTTGTTAACTGTGGGCACTAGCTACTGATCCTAGGACTAGTGCTGAAAACACAGAGGGTTTTCGGATTGCGAATTCGGGTCCCGACAGAAGTGGAGGTTTCAATAGAGAGGAAAGAAACAATTGTGCTATGGACAATGACTGAAGGTAGGAGATAATGAACAGTGCAGGGACAGGTGTCTCACTCCCATTCACATGATTTTGAATTGTGAAGAAACTAAAGCATGAAAGATAAAATAGCAAAGGGGCTATATAAATCTTGGAAAAATTCCCAAAAATATTATAGAGTATTTGGAACCTAATACAATAGGTTTTGGGATTTTGGAGACTTTTGAAACTCAAAATGGAATTTTTGAATGAGGAAGAAATTTTGGATTTTGACTTGCGGAGAATAATGGAATAAATTCCATTTTCGGAAGGATAAAGATTGCCAGGATAATTAGAACACCAAAGAAATCCAAACTTTTTAAATTAATTAATTTAAATTAGTTTTTGACAAGAAGACTAAAAATGGAGATGTTACAATTTTTTAAGGAATCTACCTCTTTTTGCAAGATATGACAATTGTCACATGTTAAAGAACTAGATTTCAGCAAGGCATTCTCACTCCTATAAAATTCACATGACTCACAAGAAGAATTTTCAAGATCAAGAATTTTATTTTTCAAAATTTCACAAGATTTGCATGGTTTTTTATGTTTCATTTTCAGTTTTGCACAAGAGTCACATTTATCATCCTTGTTACTAGTGGTGGAAAGAAGTACATCATATTCCAATTTTAATGCTTTATACTTATTCATCAATGCATTTGAAATTCTCTCTTGTGCACGAAAAGCTTTAAAAATTTCAGATTTAGTTACCTTATTGTCATTGTCGATGTCCTCATCATCATATTCCTCATCATCGTCGTCTCCATTGTCTATGTTCCTCCCCATGAGACATAGATTAGCAATATCATCGTCATCCTTTCCAAGACATACCAATGGATCATCCTCATCACTATCACTTTAGAGATCAAGCTCCTCCGCCATCTTCAATAATGTCTTATAAAGTACATACTTCATCTTCTTACCTAAAAATTTACTTTTGCGAAAAAACCTAGACTTCTTGTTAGCAAGCTTGGGACAATCACTTTTATAATGACCAAATTCATCGTACTCAAAGCATTTTATTGCACTAAGATCACTTCTTCCTTTTCGAAAACCTTTTTCATTGTTCTTTGAAAATTTTGTTCTTAAGGCTTTATTTACTCTTTTAGACAGAAGTGAGAGCTCATCAAAATCCATATCATCAATGTCTTTTTCTTTTTCCAAAGCAATGGAAGAATCATTAGAAAGATTGTTATTAAATTGACCCATACTCATCTCATATGTCATCAATGAACCAATTAAAGAATCTAGTTTCAATGCGCTCAATTCCTTAGACTCATTTATTGCAGTCACTTTAACAACAACTACAACCAAGGCTTTTATCCCAAGCAAGTTGGGGTAGGCTAGAAATGAAAACCAATCAAAGTCAATAAAATCCCTAAACCTTCGATCTTAGATCATGGTTCTGGTACATGGATCGCTAACTTCCATACACTCTTATCCAACGCCAACTATTGGATACATTTCAATCCCTCAAGTCTCTTTTAACTGCTTCTTCCCATGTCAGTCCCAGACTCCCAGTCGACCTCTATCTCTTCTTATGTTTACGAGACGAATTAAAATTCCACTGAGCAATGGTGCCTCAGGCAACCTCCGTTAGAGATGTCCAAATCATCTCGAACAATGTTGCACAAGCTTTTCTTCAGTTGGTGCTATCCCAGCCCTATCACATATATCATCATTGCGGATTTGATCCCGCCTTGTATGACTACAAATCCACTGCAACATCCACATCTCTGCTACACTCATTTTTTGAACATGCTCTATACAACATCGCATGTTTGATCGCCATCCTATAGAATTTACCCTTTAACTTTTGGGAAACTTTTCTATCACATAAGACACCAAATGCTTGGTGCCATTTCACCCACCCCACTCGTATCATGTATCTCACATCTTCATCAATCTCGCCATCACTAAAAAAGGGGCGACAGTGTTCGGCGAAGGTAGGCTTGCGAGATAGCGCCGGCTGACGACCGGAAGAGGCCGACCGAGGTGGTGGCCTACCGGAGCGGCACAGGGTGGAGGCGACCGGCGAAGGCAGAGGCCAATGCGGAGGCGATCGGCCATGTGAAAACCGATTGAGGTGGTGGCTGACTAGAGTGGCATAGGGTGGAGGCGGCCGACGGAGGTAGACAGCCAGGCGAAGACCGTCGCAGAGATGGCCGACTGGGGACTTAGAGCGAAGTCGACCAACACAAGGTGGGGACAGGGACGGCTGTAACATCCCAAATTTTAGCTTTTTATTTAGTTAATAGTGTTTTGTTGCTATTTGTGCTTTTTGTGAATTTTTTGGAGTTATTGGATTTTTCTGGAGTTTATTGGAATTATTTTAAATTAAGTATATTGCCCTTTTGTCAAAAACTAATTATATGTAGCTAATCTTAAAATAAATTTTTGCCAAAAATATTTTATTTGAGTCCAGAATGTCTCAAAGTATTTTTGAGAATTTTCTTGGAATTTTCCTGGTAATATAATTGCCTCAAATAAATCAAAACTATTTTTAGTATTTATTTTAAAAGAAAAACCCGAGTAACTTGTTGTGAATAGTGTGGGGCCGAGCCCAACACTGTGCGCGCTCGGCGTGTGCACTATGCAGCCCGTTTGCCCTGGATTCGGGAAGATTCATCGTGAGCCGTCGGATCTTCATCGGACGGTCTTCGTCAAGCGTCGCAAAGCGAAACCCTAAGCAGCAGTGACCGTTGGATCGGGAGTGATCGGCTGAGATTAGTCATGACAGTAAAAGGCTCCGTCCAATCGCCATCGTTAGATGTCGTTTCTGATCCAGATTGCGCCACGTCATGGTGTATCACGACCTTTGATCGAGGATTGGACGGCGGGGAGGAGTTCGTCTCCAATACGCCGTTAGAGTCCGGATCCAAGCCGCCGCGCTGCCGAGTTCGGTTAGGGTTCCGATTTTCACGCTGACGCCAGGGCTATAAATAGGGGGGTGGGCATCCCAAGAATCCCCTTGAGACGCCGCATCTGTCACCTCTTCTCTTGACGTTTGTGCCGCCGTAGTTCGTGCGCTAGAGCTCGCCGGAGTCCATGGGCATTCGCCGCGCTATCGCCGCAGTTGGAGAGTCTCTTCCGCCGCTTCGAGTTGGGTTCCAGATCCGTCGCATCGTGCCGCACCTGCTCTGCCACTTGGTGGTCACCGGAGAGCACCGGAACACCGTCGGGTGTGTCATCGTCCCCAAGTCTGGCAAGTCTGCGCCGCCGCATCGCCCTCGCCGTTCGCGAGTAACACCAGCCGTCGGATCCTTCACCAGCGCACCAGATCGAGCCACGTCGCAGGGTCAGCAGTACTCTCCATCTTCAACCGCCGGACGTCGGATCAGCATCGGACCGCCAGGAGTGGGCCACGTTGTCAAGAGAGACAGTGAAACCCTTCGGTAAATAGTAGCCGTCTGATCTTAGATGTACGCCTCAAATTTAGCCACGTAGTGGTTTCGCTTGCAGCCATTGGATAGACGCGTGCGTTCCAGATCGCATCACGAGCCGGACGAATCAGGAGCCGGCACATGGCGGATGACATTAGTGATGACATCATCCGGTCCACAGCACCGTGCCCATGGTCTACGGTGGACCGAGTCTACGATGCACCGGGTCCATGGAACAGTGCCGAGCGACGTGTCACTCGTTGATTGGTCCGATTCGGTGATGACGTTAGCATGACGCAATAAGTCAGTTTTTCTTTTATAAAAATAATTCGGTTATTCTCTGATTTTCCAATTTTCTGAATTTTTAGGATTTTGAATCTTCCGAGAGCTCGTTCTCCCTCATACGAACTCCGATTGAGGTGATTCAAATTTCTAAAAAATTTTAAAATTGCGATCTATCTAGTAGTAGCTTTTATTTGATTTTTGGAGTTCGTTTTCTCTCTGTTTTGGTATTTATTTGGCATCCTCTTTCGTTTCGCGTAGATGATAAATTGTATGACACATCCGAGGAAAATTCGTCAACTCAAGACCAAGGTCCAGAGAGGGAATAAGGGCTTTCCTAAGGCATGTTGTGCTTTGATCATGTTGCACCCATGTTTATAAAATTGCTATCTTGTTTTACTATATTGCATGTTATTTCAAGCATACAAATGATTTCAATCTAATTTGGGATTTAGGTATCATACCCTTTGAATTACACTCGACCTTGTCAATTGTATGCCATGATCCACTTGTCACCTTAGATTGGTTTACTATAGTTGGTTAATAGTAGAATCAACATGGGATGGTTAGATCGGATTAGATTGCTTAGCCATGCCACATCATCACATGTACTTGAATCATTGATAAATAATCTTGACTAATGGAATATGGAACAATGTTATGAATTTGTGTGTCATGTGTGGTCACACGATGAGATTGAGTTGTTGTGGCGATGGATGTCACACAACGATATTGAATTGTTGATGGCACGTGGTGCTTGGTAATCAACTGGGGTGGTTATGATTTAGATCGGAGCAAGTGGCAAGGGCAAGTGTGCCTGGGTGGGCCCGATGGGCGAAGGGTATGTGCAAGTCTTGCTTTGATCAACTCTAAGGACTTAACCTTGCGAGCCTTTGACCTGAGTCAATCATGCAACCACATGTCTGTTATGAGGCAGCTTAGTTGACTAATTTGCAATGTCTTAGCTTTGGTACTGCCAGTGGTGGTGAGGTTCACCCTTTTTAATGAACCCAGATGGCGCAAGAGGAGGGCCCTATTGTGGTAACCAGTCCCTTCAGTGTTGAAACCTTAGCGGGTGGTACTGAGTTAAGACATAGCATTGTAAAGGCTTTGTCATGATTCTTTGCCGGCGCACCAAAGGAAGTGTGTTAAATGGCCAGGCATAAAGAGATTATCATGTCGTGTGGGTAAAGTGCATAACCTCTGCAGAGTGTAAAATCTATTCGAATAGCCGTGCTCATGGTACTGAGCATAGCTCGGGAATTACAGTCAAGGGTTAGGCTTTTGCAAAATAAAAACTTGGGATGGATGGCAGGTTGCCATGGGAGGTTGAATCTTGAGTTAGGATGGGAAACTTGGTTTACTTGAGAAATACTGAATCTATCTATTATTGTTATTTGTTTTATTACTGTCTTTTCAATCTATATACTGTACTTGTTCATAAATGCTGCTTTATTGCAAATAGCCATTATTAGCCATTCATTTGGAATAAGCCTTGCATATAGTTATGTTAGAATTGCATTTCTGTGCACAACTTGTTGAGTGCTTTATGTACTCACCCTTACCTATCACATCATCAGTGCTAAAGAAGGTGTACCATGAAGGGACGAATGTTTTGGGTGCGAGCCTTGTCAGTTGCCTGTGGTATACTGAGGGGTTACCTATGTCTTCATTCTGCTGCAGTTCCATTTGGTTGTTCAGCCTTGTGAGGCATCGTTATGTAAGTTGACCATAAGGTCATTCAACTAGTAATATTTAGTATATAATGTCTTTTATCTTATTTCCGTTGTGTATGATTATGATATTCACTAATGTTGAGCATGTGTGCACTAGCGTGATCCTGGACTAGTGCAGTATACACAGAGGGTCTGGATTTGCATATTCGGGTCCCGACAAAGGTGGTATCATAGCCATACTGACTGTAGGTCTTGACCCTAGATAGTTGGTCGTCTCTATAGGTCCTTCCAAAATTATTTTCTAAAGTAAAAGACCTAACCTAGAAGAATAATGTGCTCTTGACTTATCCCATTCTTCTATTTCCTTCCTTACCAAAAATTTTTCCTTTTCCCTTGCTGAAATTTCTTTCTCTTACCTCTGCTGAATTGAGTTAAAATCTTACCTGAGTTATCTTAAGTAGAAAACGATATACCACACTTTAGGAGATGGCATTGAGTGCCTGCTGCTACCATAAAGATCACGAAGGAAAGAATCATCAAGCTCATGGAAGAGAGGATCAATGAAGTGTATCAAGAGCTAGAAGACTCAGTGCTTCAAGTAGCCAGTTGAGACTCATGTGTGGGAGTCGCGTTTCCTAATATAGGAGTGTCGCCCATGTAGATGGTAGTTTTGTGTGTTTAGGTTGAATTGATTCTTCTTGATTGCTGGGTGTGCAGTATGTGTTGCAAAGCTTTTAGGCTTATATAAGCAACCATACCAAGTTATTAATATAGTTGCCTAAGTTGATTGGGTTAAACCTATCTCCGGTGTGTTAGGATTCTTGCTCCTTACCTATGCTATTTATCAGCGATCCCTGTGTTGACTCAAGGTTATCAAAATTCATAGGGACTTGTCCGCCAATGTTTTCAGGAAATGTTTCACCTTCGGAAGCAGAAGATTGGTTCAAGACCATTGAAAGGAATCTATTCATAGCTCAGTGCAGAAGTGATGAGAAGGTCCTATATGCTTCATATCAGTTACGAGGAGTTGCTGTGAAATGGTGGAAAAGCTATTGTGCTAACCATGAAGCCCCACAGAATATCAATTGGAATGAATTTATTGCTGCCTTTCATGATCTCTTTGCTTCACCAAGGAATGGTATGGTCATAGTGAATTCAGAGAAGGATGCTACCCCTGTACCTTGTTCGAGATCTAGACGATGTTCTTTGAAGTTCTATCAACTAGACAAGTCAGAAGATCGCGCACGAATTTGCTGTGGAGAAATAGGACATACCGCAGATGAGCATGCGATCAATTGCTCCAGCTATGAAGGAAGCCATTCTCCTGGAGAATGTCCTATGAGCAACATCACATGTTACCTTTGTGAAGGATGAGACCATTGCCCACCTCAGTGTCCCCTGGATCCGATAGTTACTGCCGTGATCCAGCATCAACGGAAGAATCTACGGACCCTAGTTGCTCAAGAATTATCAATAAGAGGGGAAAAGTTAGTTGCCCAAGAGACGTCGCTTGGAGAAATAAAAATGAACCCTCCTGTACCTATCGACCTTAATCAGGAAAGCAGTGAGTGGCAATCACCAATGGCATGTTTCTTTTGTGATAAAGAAGGTCATTGGTCTAGAGAGTGCCCTCTGAAGCAACCGGCCCTGAATTATAAGAGTGATGATGATGAGTATACAGTTGTACCCATCAAGGCAAAACGATGCAAACGGTTGTGCTACTACTGTCAAGAAGAAGGCCATTTTGTTAAGCAATGCCCACAGAGAGAACAAGTAATTCCTACAGCCGTGGATATACCAGAAGTTACCTCAGTCCGGTACATAATGCCAAGAGTGAGCGGTGAAATTGCGAGAGAAATTTGCTTAGAGAACCAATTGAAGAAAAGGCGTCTAAGCAAGGTCATTATTCCGGTCAACGAATGCTCAAGAAAGAAAGTTCACCCTAGACTCTGCTACATTTGCCACAAACCTGAGCATTTTGCCAATAAATGCCCTCAAAGGAACGCAATCACGTTGGCTCAAGTTAATTTCAACTCCGTCCCTGTCGAAGCCCCAGCGCCAATGCTAAATCAAGGAAGTCAGGAGCCATGAGTAAAGAGATTAGTGATGAATTCCATGTAAAGGTTTCCTTGTCAAAAGAAATAAAGCAGAAATGGTTGATACATTGGTATACGGAGTATTGGAATGAAAAGCAATAATGTAAAATGATGAGTTAGATGTTTCTCTAAGAGTATTCTTGTGTTTATGGTTCACCTGAAAATGATACATGTGCAATGGTGGCTAGTTTAGTGGCACCTAGCGTGAGCTTGTTAACCAGAGGATTTGCTATTGTCAGTAAGTGCTCAGTTGTGCTAGATTTAACCAGGATGTTGAGAGTTCAGTGCTTATTGAGTGAGTAGAGTTCCAAGCAAAGCATATTGTGACTGGATACTTAGACCTTTGACGTTATTCTTGAAATTAGTTGGATGCTCAAACATAAGTCTATTTTGGTGAAATGTATATCGATTTAAAAACCTGAATGTGAAAAAAAAGGGGGGGGTTTCAAGTGTTGACAGCTTGTGTTAGCCAGCTAATGGATAATAGTGTAGAAATTGCCAATTAGAAGATGCGCCAGTTGTCAGAGAATACCTTGATACATCTTCCAAGAATTTGCTTGGTATGCCGTCATATCGAAAGATCAAGTCGTGAGCGAGTTAGTGTTCGGTACAGCAAAAAAAATGTGTCAAATGTCTACTAAGAAATTAATGGGAAATAGAAAAGCATATCGAAGAGTTACTAGGAAAAGTTTTGAGAAGACTTAGTGCGTCACCATGGGAGCTCTTGTTTATCAAAAAGGAAAATGGAAGATCGGAAGAGCGCACTGAATCGTGCTCTAAATGAAGAAAGGATTGAAAACAAGTATCCAACATTAAGATCGACAATGTGTTGGACAGTTGAGAAGAGAGTTGGAATTTCTCTAGGATAAAACTTTGCTCCAGCTATCATCGATTGAGGAGTCATGTGAAGGATGTTTCTAGGATTGCGTTCTCTACGCGATATGGACAGTATAAGTTTTGGCTATATCTCCTAGATTGACCAATGCCCTACATACTTCATGAATATGATGACTAAGGTGTTTATGGATTATTTGGGTAAATTCGTGGTTACCTTATAGATGACATTCTAGTATACTCTAAGAGAAGAGGAAAACATGCAGAACCTGGAGATGAGCTTTTGCGAGAGCAGCAGTCGTACGCTAAGTTCAACAAGTGTGATTTCTGGAAGAAAAAGGTGGAATCTCGTTAGCCTCGCAAAGGTTGCTAAAGGAGTTACTGTTGAACCAAGCAAGGTAGAAGTTGTGTTACATTGGAAGCAACCAAAGTTCGTTACTTAGATTCAAAGTCCTGGGAATGGCAAGATATTATCGCTGGTTCATAGGAGGGTTTTCGACAACAGCTAGACCTCTTATGCGATTGTTGAAGAGAAAAGTTGCATGGACGCCAGAATGTGAAAAGAGTTTTCGGAAGTTGAAGAAGTGGTTAACATTAACACCTGTGTTAGTATTACCAGCAGTGCGAAACAGTTTCGACATATATGATGATGCTTCTAGACATGATCTGGGATGCGAATTGATGCAAAATGGCAAGGTTGTTTCCTATGCAATGATGCGATTGAAACAGCATGAGGAGAATTGCCCTACGCATGACTTGGAGTTAGCCGTCGTAGCGCGCGTGAAGAAAAATAGTGTCACTATCTCATCGAAAAATAGATATGAATCATAAGAGTATAAATTATATATTTACTCAGTCAGACCTTAATATGGAGCAAAGAAAATGGCTGGAAAGGATCAAAGATTCTAGTGTTAGAAACCATGGGCGTCCTGGTAAGGCCAATGTGGTAGTCAACGTTTGAGTTATGAGGCTGCAGTGCGAATATGTTGATAATAAGCAGTTAACCAGAGTTGTGCAAAGAACTTGAGAGGTTGAAATTAGAGGTCGCTCCACAAGGTCTCATGGTTTCTTTGGAAGTAAAACCAACACAAGAAGATCAGTTCACAGAAAGTTCGAAGGGTGATGAAATACAAAATCAAGTCAATGAAAGAAGAAGGCTTAGCCAAGGAGTAGAATTTGAATAATGAGGACACTATGTGATTTTAAGGTCGAACCCATGTACCGAATAGGGAGGAGCTCAAGCAATTGATTCTTAAGGAAGCTTATGATCCCAAGTATTCAATTCATCTAGAAACTGCCAAGATGCAATAGGATCTAGAGAGAAAAAACAAAGTTTGGTGGCCTAAGGTGAAGAGCGAAGCTATTGGATACGATACTCGATGGGATGTGTGTCAGAGAATAAAGGCAATGCATCAGAGACCTAAAGGTTCGTTGCAATCATTGTAGATCCCTGAGTGGAAGTGGGAGGCAAACCAGTAAAAGGATCTATAGTGGTGAGGATTTTCCCATAACTCAAAAAGGATATGATTTCGTATGAATCATCGTTGATTGCTTTACCAAAGTTGCTCGTTCCATACCACTGAAGACTACGTATTCAAAAGGTCGTTTGGCATATCTGTATATGTTAAGGATTGAGTGACCACATGAGGTGCCCAAGAAGATTGTGTCCAATAGAGGTATCCAATTTATCTCGAGGTTTTAGAACAAGTTACCTGAAGTAATGAGAACCGCTTGAATTTCAGCACCACATATCATCCTCAGACTGAGGGTCAGACAGAAAGAGTTAATCAGATTATGGAAGATACGTTGAGAGCTTGTGCGTTAGCTTATGCCACGTTTTGGGATAAATGCTTGCTGACAAGGACCGGGCGATCTTCGACCGGTCAAAGCTTGGTCAACGGGCCCCTTGTTCGGGGGTGTCGACCACGACCTGATCCATACGATCCCGCACGACCTAGAGCTTGCCTCAGCCAAGAGCTCAATCCCACGCGCCCTCGGGCTCGAGAGGAGTGAAGTCAGCTCTTGCTCGGGGCGATCTCTCCTTGGGTCATAAGGGGTGCGCCTACTCAGCGGTTACCAAGACCTGGATGGTGGCGTTAAGGCAGACGTGGGTGGCATGTCCGGGGCGGTTACAGCCTACCTTCAATGCGCACAAGGCCACTACTCCGGGAATCTCTCCCGTCCGTTACAGGCAGCATCCGGGAGGATATAAGATCTCACGAGGCATGCGTATGAAGACAAGGGACATCGGCAAGCAATCCACACACACATTTGCACGACATCAGCATACCAGCAATAGGCCATTAGACACACCAAAGACGCCCAAGCTCGAGCTGTAGACCACACTCTGTACTCAGATAGTGAATTCCTCCACCTCAGGAGAAGACTGGAGTAGGGCTGTTACCCTCACGGGGGCTCGAACCAGTATAACTCGCTGTCTCTTGCTCGTTGACGCTTCGCCCCGACCTACGTCCGATCCATCGTTGAGCGCAGCACTTTTTGGGTTCCCCGTTTACACTAACCCTGTTTTCATATTTGCGGTCAAGCGATCCCGATCGTCGACAGCTGGTGCCCACCGTGGGGCCCGATAGCTTCGCTCACTCGAAGGAAAGAGATCAAGGTCTCAAGAGCATGGCGCACTCCATCGAGGGACGTTCCTCAAGAGTGGGCTCGGGCGCGAGAACCGTAGCGACAACTCTCGTCCTGTTTTCACCTTCACCCCGCTCTGGCAAAGATATCCTCATGGCGAGCAGCCACGGCGTGGGCGTGGCGGAGGTGAACGCGACCACGCACCCTAAAGACGCTCGTCCGGATGGTGCATGTCGCCATCAACAAGCTTATAATCGCGCCCTCCGCGAGAGGACCAGAAAAGCGGGCACCTCGTTCGCCATCCTGTGCTCCCTCCCTTGGGAGAGCGCCTCCGGGTTATCGCCCAGGTCATGGCTGATCCAAACCGGGTGAGGTCAGAACTCTTCGGTCGTGCTCTGGCCGACGAGCTCGATCGTGCCGCGACAGAGGTCATACCTCCACAGCGCCAGAGTCGCCGCTTAGGGACTCATTCCCTGAGAAGTGACGACAACTCATCGCGTCGATGCCGGCACGTTCACCGATCGCCTCCTCGGCAGGAGGTACCTTCTCGCCAACAACTCCGGGATGTGTCCCTGACTCCGCCTCGTCGCCGCCCCGCGGACGCAGTCCCGAGTGGTGTTTGGCGTCAGCCAAGCTACGTCAGTTCACCTTCGAACAGAGGTGGGTCTGGGAGTCTTTCCCCAGATATCCCACCTAGGCGCCGTAGAGTCCAAGACCGCCTGGGATATCTCCTAGGTGACTCCCATGCTCGGCGCCACGACCGCTCTCGCCGAAGGTCGGGGTGCCGAGGCAGCCTTGACCTTGAATCCAGCAGCAGCGAAAGCCTCGCCGACGATGACCTCCCCAAGCGTGCCTCGTTTCGGCCTCTCGGTGCTGGCGTACTCAAGCGACCTTCGACGGGCGCGCTGGCCGGCTTCGTTCAAGCCCGCCTTGATCGGCGATTTGTGAAACGAAGAACCCCGATGAGTTCTCGTCGATCTACACCACCGCTATTTTGGCCGTAGGGGGAGACGAGTACGTGATGGCCAATTACCTCCCTACTGTTTTGGACGGCGTCGCTCGCACCTAGCTCTTCAACCAGAAGCCTGGCACCTTCCGCTCGTGGCGCCAGATTCAGGACGCGCTCCGTTCAAACTTCCAGAGCTGTTACGAGTGGCCCGGCAGGGAGAAGGATCTGGACCGAGTGATCCAGGGGAAGAATGAACCTCTCCGCGACTTCGTGCGGCGGTTCATCCGCACCAGGAACCTGATCCCATGTGTCTCCGATGAAGCTGTGATCAAGGCCTTCAAGTTCGGCGTCTACGACCGGCGCCTCACCGAAGACCTGGAGATTACGACAAGGCTCATTGTCGGCAAGCTATTTCGCATTGCAGAGCGCTACGCGGATGCGGATGACGCGATTCGTTGGAAGCGCGATTACGACCAAGGTAAGCTTGGCATCAACTCGGACGAGGCTGGGCCCTCCAACGCCAAAGGCGCCAACCAAGGCCAGACCGCCAAGAAGCGGAAGAGAGACTGCAAGCTCGGTGATGGCCGACCTCGGGTAACCATTTGGGCGGACGGGCACCACGAAGTCATGGAAGTGCGGGACTCGGCCCAGGAGAGGCCCCGTCCTCAGCGAAATCAACCACGGCCCCAGCAGGTGCCACGCCGACTTCGGCAGGGGGATCACCGGTCTGGGTTGCGATAGGCAGATGACCGCCCGCAAGGTCCTGAGGGGATGCCTCGGTTCGACGAAGGTAAATTCTACCTGTTCCACAGGACTCCGGGCCACGACTTGCAGGGCTGCAGGGTCTGGCAGGCCAAGCTGGAGGCCTTCTATGACGGACGCGGGGAGATGCCCGTGCTCCCGGAGGAGGGAGATCAGCCCGATAGGGTTAACACCGGAGAGGACCAGGCCGACCTCGACTGGATTTCGGCAAAGCGGCCGCCGGATCGGCGTCATCTTCGCGGCTCTTGGCGTGTCGATCCGTAGCGAGATCAAGGATGCCACGCCTTGTGATCTATCGAGCCACCGTTAGGAAGCCCGCGGACCAGCCCTGCAAGTGGGATGGGGCAATGATTACCTTTACGCAAGAGGATGCCCCCCAAGGTATGTCTAAAGACCTCAAGACTGCCCTGGTCGTGACCCTGACCATTAGTAACACCTTGGTCGGGCGGGTCATGGTCGACGGGGGCAGCTCCCTCAACTTGCTGCTGGCTAGCACACTCGATTGGATGCAGATTCCCCGGTCGAAGGTTAAGAATATCGCGATTCTGTTTTTCGAGATCGTACCTAGAATTTCGACCACCCCCTTGGGACAGGTGGTCCTGCCCGTCACCTTCGGCGCCTCGGACAACTTCTGCACCGAGCTGATCACCTTCGAGGTGGTCGAAGGAGATCTACCCTACAATGCCATCCTTGGCCGCCTGGCTTTGGTCAAGTTCATGGTGGCGAACCACTACGGCCACCGCTGCATGAAACTCCCAGGACCTAGTGGCGTCATCACCGTGCGAGGCGACCTCAAGGAGGCGCACGGATGCGAGACCTAGGCCTTGGCCCTCGC
Organism: Guadua angustifolia; assembly: GCA_036346375.1. Classification (NCBI taxonomy): domain Eukaryota; kingdom Viridiplantae; phylum Streptophyta; class Magnoliopsida; order Poales; family Poaceae; genus Guadua; species Guadua angustifolia. Next base: position 2,700,644 of record CM070519.1, on the reverse strand, counting down.
CGGCATGCTGCCTCAGCAGGGCCCTAAAGCGACCACGGTTGTCGCCCACCGAGCGGTCATCCGGCCAGTGAGGCTCGAGGGTGTGCCGCTGAGGAGGAGGACTCATCCAAGTCGCCCCGTCTCGGAAAGCGAGTTCCAAATAGGAACTCGAGCTCGTCACCTTCCTCCGCGCTAACAAAGATATATTAAGCTGGGAGCCGATGGACTTGCCGGGTGTCGAGGAGGTGGTCGACCGCATCGCGATCTGCAGTGGGGCCCGGCGCCGCCAAGGCGCTAGAAGTTCGGACGCTTTCTCGAGAAGGTTGCCATAATCAAAGAGAACCTCGACAAGCTACTGAAGGCCGGCTTCATTCGTGAGATCGATTACTCTGAATGGCTGGCCAATCCCGTCATCGTGCAAAAAAAGGGCGGGAAGTGGAGGATGTGCGTGGACCACACGGGGTTAAACTCGGCATGCCCAAAGGACAACTTTCCTCTCCCGCGCATCGACCAGATCGTCAACTCCACGGTGAATGCCAAGCTGTTAAGCTTCTTGGACGCCTAATGCAGGTACCACCGATCGGTGGCGATTGACAGAAAGCAAGACGTCGTTCATCACGCCGTTCGGGACCTACTGCTACACGACCATGTCGTTTGGTCTCCGCAACGCCGGCACAACCTTCCAGCGCCTAATGACCAAGACATTCGAGCCTCAGATCAGCTGCAACCTCGAAGTCTATGTGGATGACATCATCGTCAAAAGTTCCGCCGAGGCTGACCACATCCGAGACCTTGGGGAGACTTTCGCCAACCTGAACATGCACAAGATCAAGCTCAATCCAGAGAAATGTGCATTTGGTGCTGCCTCTGGGAAGGTGCTCGGCTACATGATCGGGGGCTCGGGGGTCGGCCCGAACCCGGAGAAGATCGAGGCAATAGAAAAGATGCCCCCCCGGCGTTCGGAAAAGTAGGTGCAATGCCTCACCGGCAGCATGGCTGCTCTCAGCCGGTTCATCTCGAGGCTCGGCGAGCGCGGACTGCCCTTCTTCAAGGCCTTGCGCACGCACGGGGGCTTTGAGTGGACGCCCGAGGCTCAGTGATCCTTCGACGAGTTGAAGGTATACCTGTCAACCCCACCCTTACTTACGACCCCGCAGCCAGGTGAAAAATTGCTGCTCTACCTCGCGGCCACCACCAGCCGGTATCGGTTGTCTGGTGGCGGCGGGATGCTGCGGCAGCACCCGATCTACTACGTCAGCGAGGTCCTCCACGGGCCAAAGGAGCGCTACCCCCAGGTCCAGAAATTACTGTACGCCCTCCGCATGGCTTCGCGCAAGCTCCGGCATTATTTCTAGGCTCACTCTGTGGTCGTCCCGAGTAACTTTTTGCTCGGGGAGATCTTGAGGAATCCAGAGGCCGGAGGTTGCATCGCCAAGTGGGCCATGGAGTTAGCCATCTTTGATCTCCAGTTTGTGGTGCGCACGGCCATCAAATTGTAGGTGCTCGCCGACTTCGTGGTCGAGCAGACTTCACAGCCGGCTCCCGAACCGTGGTCGAGGAAGAGAAGCCCTGGGTCATGTACTTCGACAGTTCAAGATCCTTCAAATGCTCGGGGGCTGGGATCCTCATCCTCACCCCGCAGGGCGACAGGTTGAGGTATGTGGTTCGTTTCGGATTCCTAGCGACAAATAATGCAGCGGAATATGAAGCTCTCCTGGCGGGACTCCGAGCTTGCAAGTCGCTGGGTGTTCGCTGGTTGGTCGTCAAGGGTGATTCACAGCTCGTCATCAACCAGTTCAACAAGGGCTACCAGTGCCCGGAAGATTCCATGGCCAAGTACCTCGCTGAGGAGCGCAAAATGCAGAAGTGGTTCCAGAACCTAGAGATCACGCATGTGGCGCGGAAAGACAACTCCGACGCAGATTTCCTCTTTAAGCTAGGGTCGGGAAAGCTTTCCGCATGGGGTTCTATTGGCCAACAGCGCTCCAGGATGCTCGCAACATCGTCCGCGCCTACCGAGCCTACCAGTTCCATGCTCGAAAGTCACACCAGCCTGCTTATGTGCTCCAGACCATTCCGTTAGCTTGGCCATTTTAGACCTGGGGGCTAGACATTCTCGGCCCTTTTCCGCAGGCGGTCGGGGGGAAGAAGTTCTTGTTCATCGCCATCGATACCTTCACCAAATGGATCGAAGCCGAACCTGTCTCGACCATCACGGCTCGTGCGGCGGTCAAGTTTTTTCGCTTGTTCGTGGTCACCAGGTATGGGGTTCCATGCAGGATTATCACTGACAATGGAACACAATTTACCGATGGAACTGTTCGGAGAATCTTGTGAGGACATCGGCACCAAAGTATGCTACGCTTCGGTGGCCCATCCACAGAGAAATGGAGCAGTGGAACGCGCCAACGGACAAATCGTTCAAGGTGTCAAAAAGCGAGTTTCAGATGAGCTCGAACGATTCGGCAAGACCTGGGTGGATGAACTTCCCACCGTCTTATAGTCTATTCGTACCACAGTCAGCTGAGCAACGGGGTCCACACCCTTCCGGCTCGTGTTTGGTACCGAAGCCGTCCTACCTCCAGAGGTCACGCTGGGCTCTGCCAGGGTCAGCTTAGTCGACCAGATCAACTTTGAGCAAGAACGGTCCCTTGACCTTACCCTGGCGGAAGAAGTAAGATGCCGTGCACTGCTACGATTGGCGCACTACCTGCAAGCTCTTCGCAGACATGCGTCTCGATCGGTACGACCTAGGGAGCTCCTTGTTAGGGACTTAGCCCTGAGACAGATTCAAGCTCCGTCCAACACCAAAAAGTTATCCCCGCGGTGGGAGGGCCCCTATAGAGTTGTTTGAACAGATCGCATAGGGGCTTACAGGCTAGTGCTGCCCGATGGCAAAGAGCTCTCTAGCTCGTGGAACATTGATCAGCTTCAAAAATTCTATGTGTAACCCTTTTACCTCAATTTTCAATAAAGGTCTTGTTCAATTGTCATGAGTTGGTCTTTGCGCACTCTTTTCGTTCTATATTTTGTGTCAGCTGGAGTTCGGGGCCTCTTTGAGTCCGACCTACGGACGAGCGCGCTTGCTCTTGGCCCAAGCGTCGGGGGCTTAAACTTCACCCCCAGTGGTCGAGCTACTTGTAAGCCGAATCTCTTCGCATCAATGCTCCCCCTACGTCAGGATTCAAACTAAGCCCCCGACCGGGTCCAACGAGCAAGGCGTAAGTCGTTGTCATGCCTCAAGAGCCTTGCCCTAGGAACGATCCTAACACTCTAGAGCCTAAGTTTTTCCTCGTGCGCCCATGTTATGCTCCTTGTGGGTCTTTTTCGATCTTGCAGGTCTTGGTCTCTACAGGTTTTCTAACTTGCGCCCAAGGCCGGCGTTGCTCGACCTTGAGCCCAACGGGGGCTGGACGGGATATTCCATGGCCAGAAAAGGCTAAGTGCACGATTAGGAAAAAAATCTCTTGATCGAGAAATGATAAAGCAAACCAAGACATTAAACTATTCTTGCCAAAATAATGTCGTTCCATTAAACCTTTTCTGTCTTACAAAAGGTCTTGTTTACAGGAAGTCTAACCCTATCTACAGATCAGGCATCTCACGCGTGAGCTTCTCCTACTTGAGCTCGGCGACCTTGACCCTCAAGGTCTAGAGCTCGCCCTGAAGTCGGAGGGCTTCAGTGGAGGCTTCGGCGGCGCGGTGTCGCTCTTCTTGAAGTTGGGCCAAGGCGCTCTTTGCCGTCTTGCTCGCTCGGCCCAGCTTCTCGTCGAGCTCTTGAACCTTGGCCTCGAGCTCAGGGGAGGCCCTCGTCTGATCTTTGCTTAGTCCTTGGCCTTGCTCGATTCTTGGCCTTGGCTCGCTCGGCCTCGAGCACCTTGGCCGACCTCGCGCGCTCGTCCTCGACGACCTTGTACATGTGGTCCCGCTCCGAGGCGATGGCCTGCTCCAACTCGGCCTGGTGGGAGGCCTCGAGCATCTTCACCACCTTGCGGAGGCCGGCAATCTCGTTGGAGTCGTCTGCCGCCTTTTGCGCGGCCTCCTCCCGCTCGGCTTGCAGGTCCTCCACGAGCTTGGAGCGCGCCGTCTCCCGGTCCTCCAACACATCGAGCAAGGCCCTCAGCGCGTTGACGTGCGTTTGAAGGCCTTGCAACCCTTGGGTGACTGATCCGATGGCCTGAGGGGTTCGAAGGGTCAACACAGTACTCGCCAGAAGAAAGAAAGAGGAGAAGGAAAAAGGGAAAGCTTGAACCGGGGTTTGAAGGAACTCAAAGTACCTGGGCAAGACGGTCCTCGAAGATTACAGGAATACTCGGCGAACTCTTTGCGGCGACACAGGCGGCGTCATCCACTACTACCGCTGGGTCGTCGGGGGTGTGGCCTTCGGGTGCTTTGTCGTGGGCCGCCGTGTCTCGAGCTTCCCCTTCAAGGGAGCTCGACCCGCCCCCAAGCTCTATCCCAGTGGTGGCTTCGGCCTTGTCCCCTGCAGCTGGAGGGTCTCTAGCGTCCTCCCCTGCGGTGTTCCTAGCCTGGTCCACGGCTCGATCCTCCGTGCACGCCGCGGCCGGGACGTTTTTAGATCAGCGGCTCGAGGAGTCCCGACCGCCACGGTCGGGGTGATCTCGACGGTCGTGGCTAGGGCACCCCCGGCGCCATCTCCTTCGGCAGCCTCGGGCGGGTCGACGTCGTCTTCGGCATCCACTTTGCCGGTGGCATAATCCTCGCTGGACGCGGGGAGTACCTCTTCTTCGTCCGGGTCATCGAGCCCTTGGTCGAACTCGCCGGCCGGAGCCCAGCTCTGGGAGCTCGAAGGAATGCGCCCCTGGCCCGAGGATCGGTGGGGCGCCAGCATGTAGTCGGCTTCCTCTTCTTCTTTGGACCGGACTATACTGGACAATAGTCATTGTCATCTGGCGAGGTGTTGAGCTCGGGCGCTCAAGGTCTGCGATTAAGAGCGACTACTAAGCTAAAAAGGCACAAGGAGGGCTAAGCAAATGAAGGGTTGGAGACCTACCTAGGTCGGCAGTCTCCGTTTCGTAGGAGGACGGCGAGAACCCTGATCCCCCGAGGTTGAAGGGGCGCTCTGCTTTCGGGTCCCCCCGGTCTGGGACCTTAGGGCTTGCGGTGGCTCTAAGTCCCCTGCGGCAGAGGTCCTAGAGCCCCACGGTCGGGACCCTTGGGCCACTGAGGACTCGAAGTCCTAGCAGCGGCCGCCGCGCTTAGCTGCTGCAAGAAAGACATGTCAGGAGACGAGGTAGCATAAGCATAAGCTCGGGGGCTCGACCATGGGGGTTCTTACCGTTGCGCGGTTGGCCCATTCAACGTGGGGTTTTTTGCCTCCCGGTCATATGCTTTGCCCAGGGGTGGCTTCTTTTTCCCCTTCTTGTTCTTGCCCCCGCCGGGCAGCGGGAGCATCCTCCTTGCTATCTCAAGCAGCTCCTGATGGTCCTGTGTGCACAACAAACAGTCAGGGAAGGCGCTGGTGGTGTGCGAACTGAAGAACAGCCCGGAAGTGCCTACCTCGGCCTTCCGGCGCAGTATGTTTTTCAGGACAGGGTCGCTGATGGTATAATTGTGCGCCCCTTTCCCGAACATCTCGTTCATCCTGGCGGCGACCCAGGATTCCTTCGGCACTGTAAGGAAGCAAACCGTCAGGAGGGACCAAAGGTCGAATTCGAGCAAGTCCCTAGGGCAAGAGGACGCACCGGATATACCCTCGCGGGTCATGTCGTCGTGCCCCTTGATCTCGTTGAGCGGGTGTTCCCTCTTCCGAAGGGGGAAAACCGGTCCATAAGAAAGTCATGACGATCGCTTTGCCCGTAAAACGCCAAGATGGCGCAGATGTGTATGGTGGCAATGGCTTCTTCGTCGACCTCCAGGTCGTCCGCCTCTGGGGTCTCCTTCTTCCGGTGATGGGGGTTCCGTCGAATGACAGTGCGCCAGTCTTGCCCTTCTTCAAATAGAACCACCACTCGGTCCACGGACCGAGGGAGTCCCGAGACTGGATTTTGGGGAAGGCCCATGGGATCCCCGTCCTCAGCCGGAAGTAAAGGCATCCGACCACAGGGTCCTTCCCAGAACGGAATAGATTGAAGAAACAAAAAAAGAGCGAGGGGGTGGGAAGGATTCCAAGGAACCCCTTGCACAAATGTGAGAAGATAGAAAGGAGGAGGATGGAATTGGGCACCAAGTTGATGAGCTCTATCTCACAGTGGGCAAGGATGACCGCCATGAAGTCGCTCTCCAGTGTCCGCAGGCCGAAGAGCGCATAGTGTTCGGTGCAGACAAGCTCGTTGTCCCTGGGATGTGGTTCGGTCTCGCCGTTTGGCAACCGCCACATCGCTGGGTCAAGCAGCCCCAGACTCTCAAGCTCCTTCATCCTCGCCAACGACATGGTGCTTCTTCTGAGTTTTGCCATGGCGGCTGCTTTCAAGCTTGGTCGAGGAAGGGAGAGTTGCACGAGCAAAAGGCTAGGAGTCGAGGAGCACGAGGAAATCGGGAGTTTTTCAAAGGTCGCGAAGGCTTGGACTTAAAGGCCCGGATCGTCGCCAGTTTTAGACTAAGGCGCCTCAAAAGGTGTGCCGATGGCGATTTGACAGGTGTAATTAAAGATCGAGCGGCGGTTTCAAGGCGTTGCAGGCACTTCCTCTAACCGATCGGATTTGTACCAGCATCATGAAGTCCAAGGGGCACTAGGTGTCTTGGAGCCGAAGTTTTTCCTGGTGATCTCCGCTCGACCTCGATCGAAGGTTCAAGGAGTCCGGAAGTCTGTTTCCAACAGCTGCAGGCTCGAGGTCAATCCAGGTGTCTTCCTCGGCCTTGAGCCTCGGGGGCTAGCTGATGGGGACTGGGCGATCTTCGACCGGTCAAAGCTTGGTCAACGGGCCCCTTGCTCGGGGGTGTCGACCACGACCTGATCCATGCGATCCCGCACGACCTAGAGCTTGCCTCAGCCAAGAGCTCGATCCCGCGCGCCCTCGGGCACTAGGGGCGTGAAGTCAACTCTTGCTCAGGGCGATCTCTCCTCGGGTCATAAGGGGTGCGCCTACTCGGCGGTTACCAAGACCTGGATGGTGGCGTTAAGGCAGATGTGGGCGGCATGTCTAGGGCGGTTACAGCCCACCTTCAATGCGCACAAGGCCACTACTCCGGGAATCTCTCCCGTTCGTTACAGGCAGCGTCCGGGAGGATATAAGATCTCACGAGGCATGCGTATGAAGACAAGGGACATTGGCGAGCAATACACACACACACATTTGCACGACATCAGCATACCAGCAATAGGCCATTAGACACACCAAAGATGCTCAAGCTCGAGCTGTAGACCACACTCTGTACTCAGATAGTGAATTCCTCTACCTCAGGAGAAGACTGGAGTAGGGCTGTTACCCTCACAGGGGCTCGAACCAGTATAACTCGCTGTCTCTTGCTCGTTGACGCTTTGCCCCGACCTACGTCCGATCCATCGTTGGGCGCAGCGCTTTTTGGGTTCCCCGTTTACACTAACCCTGTTTTCATATTTGCGGTCAAGCGATCCCGATCATCGACACTTGCCATATGCAGGGTTCAGTTATAACAACAGTTACCAGGCTAGTTTGCAGATGTCACCATTCGAAGCCCTACATGGTCGTGCCTGTCGTACCCTATTGAATGAAACGGGAAGAGTGTTCGGTGTTTGGGCCTGAGATTCTCAGGGAGGCCAAAGAGTAAGTTGCCATGATCAGGGAAAGGCTGAAAACAGCGCAGTCAAGGCAGAAGAGCTACGTTGACAATCGCCGTCGTGATTTGAGTTTTGAACCCAATGACTTCATGTATCTCAGAGTCACTCCCCTTAAAGGTGTAAAAAGATTCCATGCCAAAGGGAAGCTCGCACCCAGATTTGTTGGACCGTTCAAAATCCTGAGCCGTCGAGGAGAGGTTGCGTATCAATTAGAGTTACCGCAATCATTAGCAGGTGTGCATGATGTGTTCCATGTATCGTAGCTCAAGAAATGTCTCGGAGTGCCAGCAGAGCAGACGCCGTTAGAAGCCATCGAGTTGCAGGAAGATCTAACCTACAAAGAGCAGCCGATCAAGATTTTGGATGTGATAGAGCGTAGGACTAGAAATAAGTCTGTCTGCTTTTGCAGAGTTCAATGGAGCAATCACTCAGAGAGCGAAGCAACCTGGGAACGTGAAGAGGACCTGAAGGCAGAATTCCCAAACCTATTCTCTGAGCGACCACAGAATCTCGGGTCGAGATTCTCATAAGAGGGAGGTTTGTAACATCCCAAATTTTGGCTTTTTGTTTAGTTAATAGTGTTTTGTTGCTATTTGTGCTTTTTGTGAATTTTCTGGAGTTATTGGATTTTTCTGGAGTTTATTGGAATTATTTTAAATTAAGTATATTAACCTTTTGTCAAAAACTAATTATATGTAGCTAATCTTAAAATAAATTTTTGCCAAAAATATTTTATTTGAGTCCAAAATGTCTCAAAGTATTTTTGAGAATTTTCTTGGAATTTTCCTAATAATATAAATGCCTCAAATAAATCAAAACTATTTTCAGTATTTATTTTAAAAGAAAAACCCGAGTAACTCATTGTAATAGTGTGGGGCCGAGCCCAACATCTTGGCCTTCGCTTTCAATGCCTTCAGGCGCCCGTTGCCTGGATTCGGGAAGATTCATCGCGAGCCGTCGGATCTTCATCAGACGGTCTTCGTCAAGCGCCGTAACAGGGAAACCCTAAGCAGCAGCGACCATTGGATCGGGAGTGACCAGCTGAGATTAGTCGCGACAGTAAAAGGCTCTGTCCAATCGCCGCTGTTAGATGCCGTTTTCAATCCATATTGCGCCACGTCATGGTGTATCGCGACCTTTGATCGAGGATCGGACTGCGGGGAGGAGTTCGTCTCCAATACGTCGTCGGAGTTCGGATCCGAGCCGCCGCGCCGCCGAGTTCGGTTAGGGTTCCGATTTTCGTGCCGACGCCGGGGCTATAAATAGAAGTGGGCATCGAGAATCCCGTGAGCCGCCGCATCTGTCGCCTCTTCTCTCGACGTTTGTGCTACCGTAGTTCGTGCGCTAGAGCTCGCCGGAGTCCGTGGGCATTCGCTGCGCTATCACCGCCATTGGAGAGTCTCTTCCGCCGCTTCGAGTTGGGTTCCAGATCCGTCGCATCGTGCCGCACCTGCTCCGCCACTTGGTGGTCACGAAGAGCGCCGGAACGCCGTCGGGTGTGTCATAGTCCCCAAGTCTGGCAAGTCTGCGCCGCCGCACCAGATCGAGCCACGTCGCGGGGTCAGCAGTACTCTCCATCTTCAACCGCCGCCCGTCGGATCAGCATCGGACCACTAGGAGTGGGCAACATTGTCAAGAGAGACAGTGAAACCCTTCGGTAAATAGTAGTCGCCCGATCTTAGATGTACGCCTCAGATTTAGCCACGTAGTGGTTTCGCTTGCCATTGGATAGACGCATGCGTTCTAGATCGCATCACGAACCGGACGAATCAGGAGCCGGCACATGGCGGATGACGTCAGCGATGACATCATCCGGTCCACAGCACCGTGCCCATGGTCTATGGTGGACCGAGTTTACGGTGCACCGGGTCCATGGAACAGTGCCGAGCGACGTGTCACTCGCTGATTGGTCCGATTCGGTGACGACGTCAGCATGACGCAATAAGTCGGTTTTTCTTTTATAAAAATAATTCGGTTATTCTCTGATTTTCCAATTTTCTGAATTTTTAGGATTTTGAATCTTCCGAGAGCTCGTTCTCCCTTATACGAACTCCGATTGAGGTGATTCAAATTTCTAAAAAATTTTAAAATTGAGATCTATCTAGTAGTAGCTTTTATTTGATTTTTGAAGTTCATTTTCTCTCTGTTTTGGTATTTATTTGGCATCCTCTTTCGTTTCGTGTAGATGATAAATTGTACGACACGTCCGAGGAAAATTCGTCAACTCAAGACCAAGGTCCAGAGAGGGAATAAGGGCTTTCCTAAGGCATATTGTGCTTTGATCATGTTGCACCCATGTTTATAAAATTGCTATCTTGTTTTACTATATTGCATGTTATTTCAAGCATACAAATGATTTCAATCTAATTTGGGATTTAGGTATCATACCCTTTGAATTACACCCTACCTTGTCGATTGTATGCCATGATCCACTTGTCACCTTAGATTAGTTTACTATAGTTGGTTAATAGTAGAATCAACATGGGATGGTTAGATCGGATTAGACTGCTTAGCCATGCCACGTCATCACATGTACTTGAATCATTGATAAATAATCTTGACTAATGGAATATAGAACAATGTTATGAATTTGTGTGTCATGTGTTGTAACACGATGAGATTGAGTTGTTGTGGCGATGGATGTCACACAACGATATTGAATTGTTGATGGCACGTGGTGCTTGGTAATCAACTTGGGTGGTTATGATTTAGATCGGAGCAAGTGGCAAGGGCAAGTGTGCCTGGGTGGGCCCGATGGGCGAAGGGTATGTACAAGTCTTGCTTTGATCAACTCTAATGACTTAACCTTGCAAGCCTTTGACCTGAGTCAATCATGTAACCACATGTCTGTTATGGGGCAGCTTAGCTGACTAATTTCAATGTCTTAGCTTTGGTACTGCTAGTGGTGGTGAGGTTCACCCTTTTTAAAGAACCCAGATGGCGCAAGAGGGGGGCCCTGTTGTGGTAACCAGTCCCTTCAGTGTTGAAACCTTAGCGGGTGGTACCGAGTTAAGACAGAGCATTGTAAAGGCTTTGTCATGATTCTCTACTGGCACACCAAAGGAAGTGTGTTAAATGGCCAGGCATAAAGAGATTATCATGTCGTGTGGGTAAAGTGCATAACCTCTGCAGAGTGTAAAATCTATTTGAATAGCCGTGCTCATGGTACTGAGCATAGCTCGGGAATTACAGTCAAGGGTTAGGCTTTTGCAAAATAAAAACTTGGGATGGATGGCAGGTTGCCATGGGAGGTTGAATCTTGATTTAGGATGGGAAACTTGGTTTACTTGAGAAATGCTGAATCTATCTATTATTGTTATTTGTTTTATTACTGTCTTTTCAATCTATATCTTGTACTTGTTCATAATCTTCGCTTTATTGCAAATAGCCATTATTAGCCATTCCTTTGGAATAAGCCTTGCATATAGTTATGTTAGAATTGCATTTCTGTGCACAACTTGTTGAGTGCTTTATGTACTCACCCTTGCCTACCACATCATCAGTACTGAAGAAGGTGTACCATGAAGGGACGAATGTTTTGGGTGCGAGCCTTGTCAGTTGCCTGTGGTATACTGAGGGGTTACCTACGTCTTCATTCTGCTGCAGTTCCATTTGGTTGTTCAGCCTTGTGAGGCATCGTTATGTAAGTTGACAATAAGGTCATTCAACTAGTAATATTTAGTATATAATGTCTTTTATCTTATTTTCGCTGTGTATGATTGTGATATTCACTAATGTTGAGCCTGTGTGCACTAGCGTGATCCTGGACTAGTGCACTATACACAGAGGGTCCGGATTTGCATATTCGGGTCCCGACAACTGCGCAACCGACGGAGCTGAGTAGAGGATGAGACGGGTTAGCCAGGTGAAGGTCGAGGCAGCAGCTCCTGGACGGAGCCTCCTGGTGGAGCAGAGGAGGCGTGACTAGAAAGGAGGTAGCCTAGAGGGCAGCCGAGAAAGAGCCGTACGGAGCGGGGTATTGGTTGGAGAAGAAAGGTGGTTGGGAGGGCGCAAGTGCACCGCTGGTGAAAAACCCTAGAAACATTGCTTTGATATCATATTAAGTTGCATGTACCAGCCAGTTCACCCAAATACTTAAGCTAATGAGGAAAGTTGGATGGTTCACTTATACTTCAACATGCCCCTCACATGTAGACTCTAAGGCCTACGATATGGAATAAAAGCCGGCTGCAATTTTTTTAAAAAAATTTGCATCAACTGGGTCTTGAACTCAAGACCTCTTTGCTCTGATACCATGTTATGAATAGCACTTGTATTCATCATGAGACCATAGGTTAGAATATATACATGTATACGAGGGTACAAAAGGAAAGCCTATCTAAGTCAATATCTATACAAAGCAATACAGGATACTATCAATCTCTATACAAGACAATCTAGGATACTAGCAATCTCTATATAAGGCAAATGGGATAGTGCCTAACACTTTCATCCTTTTTAAGGCTTGTCTTACTTCAGACTCTTGAATTCTTCAAATGAACCACCTATTGGTGTTGTTAAAAGCATCATCCCTCCATTGTATACATTGTTGAAGTAGCCTCTCCACTTATGCTTGATCTTGTCATCTTTCACCATAAGTCTATTAGTGTCATCTTTGATGCATTTAACTTAGTTGAAATCTCTCATCTTCCATTCTTAAAGTTTAGCCATCTTGTAGATGCCCACGCCCTCCTTTGTACTTAGCTTACGATAAAGATCTTCATAAGCCTTGTCTCGTGCCTCACTCACTGCTTTCTTTGCATTCTTTTTGGCTGCTTTGTACTTCTATACGTTGTTGTCGCTCCTATCATGCTACATGTGCTTGTAGCATGCCGCCTTCTCCTTGAAAGCCTTTTGCACTTCCTCATTCCACCACCAAATGTCTCTAGGTTTGCATGTAGTCCCTCGGGTCACTCCGCACCCTCTGCAGTCACCTTCATAATGGAAACCATCTCCATCCACATATTATTCGCGTCTTCTCCCACATTCTATATCCCTTCCATGATCATCCTCTCCTTAAACATTCGTAAGCTGACCCCTTTGAGCCTCCACCACTTCACCCTCGTGACTTTGGTGATAGCCAGTTACCATTGGTGATGAAATTTTTTTAGTGCGGTTTTTGAGAAACTAGATTGTTCCGAACTTCACTTTAATTTTGCATATAAGCACAACATTGCATAATAATGTTTTGAGAAATAGAAAACAAAATGAACCCTCTAGTTTTACCGAGTTCTCCCCCACTGAATGGCGAGCTACCAACGATCCTCTCCACAGTGTTTCAACTATTATTGGGTTGATCATAATCTTTAATTAGCTGGGAGCAGAATCGTTGATTGCTAATTGGTTCGGTGAACATTAGTTATGAAACAAAAATTATAAGTTCTTGGTCACCTTATTCGGTTTGGTTACATTAGTTGCACCCCATGCATCAAGTTTCAAAGGAGCCTTTACTGAATATATTGGACAACCGATGAATTCTCATTCTTTAGATTTAAGCCCTCAATTTGGTAGTAGCATTTTAATTCATTTTCAAGCATGATAACCCTTTTAGTCAGATATTGTGATGGAGACATGGATTTGAAGACAGAATTGGGGGTACTAAATATAATATCGTCGATGTCTTGGACAATAGATTTTGCCTCATTTGGTTCAATGTTACCTACAACAACAACAACAAAGCCTTTTAGTCCCAAGTAAGTTAGGGTAGGCTAGAGTTGAAACCCAAAACGATCCGCTAACAAAGGAAGAAAGAGAGAGATGTGGAAGTAGAACAAAGCCTAAAACTATACCAAAACGTGGCATAAATCCTAATCATGGTTCAGGCACGTGGATAGCTGCTTTCCACGCACTTCTATTCAAAGCCAACTCTTTCGATATATTCCATCCTTTTAAATCCCTTTTGATCTAGAGACCTAAGCAATTTTCTACATTGATCTTCTTGTGAGAGCAGTTTTCCTAGGGCAGAGAGTTTATTAACAAGTTCATTAAAGCGAGTACCAAAATATTTAATCGTCTCCCCAGGGTTCATCTTGAATAGCTCATACTCACGTGTGTACAATTCAATTTTAGCATTTTTAACTTCATTAGTACCTTTATGAATAATTTCTAAAGAATGCCAAATTTCATGAGCAGTTGTCAAAGTAGAAATTCTATTAAACTCATCTCTAGACAAAGCACCATAAAAATAACTCATAGCTTTTTGATTCAAAGTATAAAGCTCTTTTTCTTTCTTAGTGATAATATTTTCAGGTTTTACATATTTTGTAGCTACAATTTCCCACAATTCATACTCTTGAGATTTTAAAAATGACTCCATACGAACTTTTCAATAAGGGTAATCATCACCACTAAAAACAGGAGGTTTAGACAAAAAAAAAGATGCTACATGCGCCATGCTTTTTAATTGTTAAATTAAATCTAAAGCAAACCTCGCTCTGATACCAATTGTAGGATCGAGGCGCACCAAGAGGATGGTGAATTGGTGCAAACTAATACCTAAAACTATTTTTTGTGTTTTTATTAATTTTGAAAATTAACAAAATAATGACTAAACTGAGCAAATTAATCTAGAATAATTGATCTAATACTGTAGAAGAGAAACTAGATTAAACATGCATACTAGAAAGCAATTATACGTAAACATGAATTATTAGATTGGAATCCATACTCACTGATTTTCATCAAAAAATACACATATAGAACTCTTTACATGAAAGCACCGACCTCAAATAATCTTTGAAGTTTTTCTCTAATTTTCCTTCTAATCTCTCTCTTTTTTTTCCTCTGTTCTCTCTGGAACCTCGCGTCTACAGTACACGCCGATTCACTGTAGCGTCGCGAGGTACTGTAGCTTCATGTACTGTAGCACCCAATATTCCCTTCGCTCGTCGCTACGGCCACCGCTCTGTTTTTCTTCCGTGTCTTCTGTTCTTCTATGCAGCTCTGATTTTTCTTTTCTTGTGCGGCTACTAAAATCAGGAGTACCTCCTCTCCTATTTAGGGGGTGTTTGGGACAGCTCCAGCTCCACCAAAATCTGTGGAGTTGGTGGAGCAGGGTATTTCTAGCTCCAGAAATTTGTGGAGCTGGAGCTGTGGGTACATTAAGAGTGTTTAGGTAGATCATTTTGTTTACATTTTAGACTAAAAATATAAAGTTAATTCACTTTATTTTAGCCTATAAGTTTCAGCTCTGAGCTGGAGCTGGGATCTGGAGCTCTCCCAAACAGGGCCTTATTCTCAGCAAACCCTCCTATTTATTCTCAGCAAACCCTAATTTTTTAACCCAAATTACCTGACTCAATTACATAAGACCCAATACATGCACATAACCCAAAACTCATACATATGCATGTGTACGGCCCATTTGCCGCTCTCGCATGATTCACTCATCAGACGCCCATCGCCGCAACATGCTGGTCATCCGCTCACGTGACCTCTCGTGTCTCGTCTCTTGCACTGCGTCCTTCGCGTGCTGTGCCTCCTGCACCTGCACCTCTACGACCTCGCATGCTGCGCCTGCACCTCTGCGACCTTCGCATGTGCTGCTCTCGGGCTACGCGCCACCTACGCGGATTCTCACCGACTTGCAGTGTACGTCTGTTTGCGTCCACCTGCATTGCAACATGCATCTCGCGTCCCTGCGTTGCACTTCCTGTTGCCTATACTGCATCTCCTGTCATAAATAAAATAAACCTTCGCAGTACCTTGTTTCACAACAAATATTGTTGTCACATAAATCATCACACATATATTAAATTGTTGTCAAATTAATCATCACAATATAAATTTCGCAAATAGAATTAACATGAAACTTGCATGATCTATCGGCCTCCCCGTTGCTCCCACTTCTCTAACTGTGATAACTGTGTTGAGTGCTTTGATCACCACTTCCCTTCGGTTGGGCAATGCATTGGACAGGTTTGTTATGTTGGTTTATTCATTTTTGTCAAAAGAATCAAGCTATGGGTTCTATGTATCACTGATACGCGATACAAGGTACGGCGATACACAATTTTTCAAAAACATGAATCTGGTTATACAGTGAGTTTATATGTATTAAAAATTTTTTAAATGTAAATAGGCCAATAATTAGTTGATTAACTTGATGAAAAGTTAAAAACTATACATTTGTTGCCTCCTTTTCTCCTCTTCATACCTCAGTCTATACAAAAAAAAGGAAATAGACAATGTAAGAGTTGTCACTAGTCATAAACTTAGTTTTTATGAGGAATATAGCATAAAGAAAGGAAAGATGACCTACCCAACAAAATTTGACCCAAATCCTTCAATCCATCATCAATAATTGAGGCACCATTATTAGGCATCACCTCGGCGACACCTAGTCAAGTGACTAGGCATCCAGGAGGTTGGCCAGAGGCACCATGCATGGCCCAACACCTCACCTGAAGACTACTAGGCAGCTGCCTGGACGTCTTGGTGTCGCAGCGACGATGACTAGGTGTCGGCCTAGTGTCCGGACGATCGACTGGCATTGGATTGGAGCTATTTGCGGCTGCGATCGTGCGTCACAGAATAGATTAGATTCGGGATCAGGAGGAGTTTGGGACTGAAGACTCACGAGTGGGCTAGAGAGACCTTAGCAACCGCACGCCGCCACAGGTAATCCCCTTCCCCTTGCCCCTCTGCCTCCCCTTCCCTACCTGCATCCTGGCTTCCCCCTTCACATCCTCCTACACCTCTGCCCCTCCAGCTCAAGCTACTGCCACTCTGGACCAGAGGAAGTCCAGCCGCCGCCGCTGCTCCTCCTCTGTCCCAGATGAAGTGCCACTCTACCCTCCGCCTCTTGCTTGGCTGATGGCCAACTAGCAAAGCCGATGCAATCGCATCCCTCTCCGCCTATTGCTTGGCTGATGGCGCAACTTGCTCGGTGGGATTGTTCAGTGGGATGCCACAGAGGGGAGAGCAGTCGACGGCGGCAGGGAGCCTAGGATGGAGAGGGTGTGTGAATGGAGAGGAAGGCGTCCGCTGGGAGCCTGGAATGGAGAGGTCAAGAGGATCAGTTGGTCAGGCCGATGGGCCAAGTAGGGCAAGCTAGGCACATGGGCCGAATTGACTTATATGAATAATAAAAAAACTAGTTGGTAATATAATGGCATACAAAGGCAGCTTCTCCAGGGATATCCTTTGGTCGTCTAATCCTCGCCTAGGCGCCTAGGCGTCCAAGTGCTCCGAAGGTGACTCACCTCGCCAGAGTGTTGTGATAACCATGAATTGAGGTAGTGAACTTTAATGCAACATGTTACCAAATAGGCAAATACCAAGTAGGCAAGTACCAACGAAGCAGTAAAGCACCTGAGTAGCACTAATAAATGAGATATGAAGATAGTCTTGTCTAGCTGGAACATAACATAAAATAGGATACAAGGCATCATACATCTCCTAAATCTTGAAAACTTCGCGGCCTCACGTCACTTTGAGCCGGCCGGCCGGCCGGCTCGGCTCAAAAAAAATTCTCGCGATTCGGTCCTTTTGTAAATTACGAACAGGTCCTTCGCGATTTTTTGAGAGAGGAAGATTTTTTCGTCCAAATTCACGTTCGGCTCCCTCGTGCGCCGTTTTACGAAAAGAACCTCCCGTTATATTTAAATCGCGAACAGGCCCTTTTCTAATTTTTAAGGATAGCGGACAGGTCCAAAAACGTAACATTCAGGTCCTTGCTCTTTACGTCTAGATCCTTTCTCCATTTTTCTCGAGAAAAAATGTTTTTGTCACTAGAAATATATGTACAACTCTATTTCTAGACTTTTTTCCCACCTCGATTTCCCATCTCGATCTCTAATATTTTTTAGAGCATGTATTATTACTCCACGAATGCGTCGGTCTCTGATATTTTTTAAAACATGTATTATTACTCCGTGAACGCGTAGAGTGTTAAGATCGACAAAATAAGGTTGTCATCTCTAATAATTTTTCGCCCTTTTCCCTCTAGACTTTTTCCCCACCTCGGTTTTTAGCTCGGTTTTCAATATTTTCCAAATAATTAAATGAAAGAGATATTTCTCTGACTCTATTTCTCTACTTTTTTCCCCATTTCGCTCATTATTTGACGATTTAAAAATAAAAGCGCACGAAAAAAGAAACCCTCTGAAAAAAACGACCTTGTGTGTATTCGCTTGAGTCTCTAATATTTTTTAAAACATGTCCTTTCACCGTTTTCCCGGAAAAAAACGTTTTCGTCGCCAGAAATATTTGTGTAGCTCTATCTCTAGACTTTTTCCCCAGCTCGATTTCCCATCTCGACCTCTGATATTTTTTAAAACATGTATTATTACTCCGTGAACACGTCGATCTCTAATATTTTTTAAAATATGTATTATTACTCCGCGAACACGTAGAGTGTTAAGCTTGACAAAAAAAAAGGTTGTCATCTCTAATAATTTTTCACCCTTTTCCCTTTAGACTTGTTCCCCGCCGCGGTTTTTCGGCTCGGTCTCCAACATTTTCCAGATAATTCGTCGAAAGAGATATTTCTACAACTCTATCTCTCTATTTTTCCCAATTTCGACGATTTTTAAAATAAAACACTGCCGAGAAAAAAATAAAATTTTTCTACGGAAAAACGACACGCGCGGCGTGTTACGCCACGAGTTTTTAATATTTTTAAAAACATGTATTATTACTCGGCGAATGCATAGAGTATTAAACTCGACAAAAAGAAGGTTGACATCTCTAATAATTTTTCGCCTTTTTCCCTCTAGACTTTTTCCCGTCGCGATTTTCCAGCTTGGTCTCCAATATTTTCCAAATAATTTGTCGAAAGAGATATTTCTACAACTCTATCTCTCTATTTTCCCCCGTTTCGCTCATTGTTTTGACGATTTAAAAAATTAAACGCCGTCGAAAAAAACATTTTTTCTTCGAAAAATGACACGCGCGGCGTGTTACGCCGCGAAAAATTTCCTAGTTACATCTTAGTCTTAGTGAATTATAATTACATAACATAATAGGATAATGGGATACAAGGCACAAGACCAAATATAATTGCTCCATATGAGCTAAACCTATGGATAGCTCCCGGTAATAACCTCACCACATAATAGGAATTCTGATCTTGCATTTCCTCCCAAACAGCCACCAGTTTTCTCAACCTTTCTAACATGCTTTCATATATAGAGGAAATCTAGCATTCTCATTTAATGGACCAACTGCACACGAATTCACACTACCACTGCTAGTTCTTAGCAGATTTGGAATTTGAGATCTTTCACTTGCTATCCCTAAAGCAAAAGGCTAACCTAATTATGAAAAACAGACGGGATGCACTAAAGAAAAATAGGGCAGCACTCATCTTTGTTGAAAAGGCAGCAGAGTAGCTAGTGATTGCAGAGGTGGGCCAGCAGCAATTTGTCAAGAGGTGCACTGGCAGCGGCTGCAGGAGAAGGGGGAGACATAATAGAAAAGGGGAAGTGGCAAAGAAGGGAGAGGAGTCACAGAAGGTATGGGGAGGCGGCCGACAGAGAAGGGAGCGGCAGGATTTGCGGCTACGGTAGAAGAAGGGGGATGCTGCGGGATTTGCGACAGCAGTAGGAGAAGGAGGAGGGGTGGCACGATTTGCGGCAACAGTAGGAGAAGGAGGCAGCGGCGGGAGAAGGGGGAGGCAGCGGCAATTTGTGGCGCCAGGAGCTGGATGCTGTGCGAGAGTTTGCGCCGCACGATGAGGAGAAGGGGTCTATGAGGGAGAGATAGATTTTTAGGGTTAGGATTGATGGGCTAGATTGGGTTTTTCCTTTGTTTGAGTTTTGTGTTACGGTGGTTTTGGATGTATCAAGGAAAATAGCGTTGTATTGGAGAAGGACCGGGACTTTTTAAATTAATTTTTATGCTAAATTTCACCGATCCTTGTCGATTCGGGATTGTAGAGGATCGGGGTATCCGATACCGGTACGTCACTGTGGAGTATATGGATCACGGGTATTTGCAAGGCAGGCCTGCGAGGCCCAACTAGATGAGGCCGGGCCAGGCCAACTGCCTGGAAATAGAAGATACCAGGGTGGCGCCAAACGTACGAAACAAGGAAGCCCTGAAGATAGCAACCGATCCTGATTAGGTAGGATATAATCACAATCTAGGCCATTATCAAACGGATAAGTACAGAAGATATAATCTCCACCTTGTATCCGACCAGAACTCTCCTTTGTAACCACCCTCCTCTGCAATATAAAGGGAGGGGCGAGGAAACTTCAAGATACGAGATCATCAGCAAATAAGCTAAACACATATAATCCCAGAGCACAGGACTAGGGTATTATCTCCTCCGCGAGAGCCCGAACCTGTATAATTCTTGCGTCTTGTGTTACCATCGAGTTTGGATCCGATGCCTAGCCCCGTTTTCATTATTGCCGACAACAAACGTCGACAGGCACTTGCATGAAGGATTAGTGATTCATAGGTTTTACCTTTGACAACCATATAACTCTTCCTATCAAAACAGTCTCAGCTTATCTGCATTTCTCTTCCCCCTTGCAACGCAATTACCGGTACTTCTTCCGTTTAGTTTCTTCAGCAACAGTCGTGTGTTTCTATGTATTTGCAATGTGCGCATTGTACATCAGGCTTCTCATGAATAGGGGTCACCATTCAGTGGAAAGGCAAGTAAAGAATCTCCAGCATCAGTGGCAGCGATGGCATAATGTTTCATTTGTTTCTGGTTCGTTGGTGGTCTCACGGGGTTCGATTCTTACCTCATCGTGACAAACAAGGTGAGTCCCCCAAATCTACGATGTCAATGTTAAGGCATATATATATATAGCGCCTAATGCTTTGGCCCACAAAAACATAGTAGACTACCTTCATATATCCTGTAGAACATTTGTGTGTGCTGTGTACACCAGTGAGCTTTATATCTCTCACAAAAGGATAGGATCTATAATGCCTATAACTTGCTAGCTTGAATTATAGACTATAGTGATCATGGTAAATCTCACTGGATGACTTTTCATGGGTAGGAAAAAAATAATGCAATGATTTTTTTGTACTGGCCTTGTTGAATTATAACAATATTATTTTTTGAACTAAGTTTCCTTTTCCTTTTCTGAAGACAACATATGAGAATCTCAAATACAAGTACAACCAACCCAACGTGTTCGATGGTGGTTGCATGCGCAACTGTTTTGAAGCCCTCTACACGAAAAGAAAGCCTTCTAGGATCAACCTGCAAGCTATTGTTCTAGAGGAACATGAGGTAACGCTACCAAGGATCAGCCGTTGCAATGCACCAGAAGATGAGACACCACACGTCCACGAGCCAAAGTTGAGGATGATGACCTTGAGATGGGTCGATCGAACAGGAATCCGACCTACGTAAATAGGTCAAAAACCGACGTAAATATTTACGTCGGCATGCTAATGTAAATAGGCCGACGTAAACCCAGCGATGTAAATATACCATATAGAGGCCGACGTAAATAGGAATAGTAGTCCACGTCCGGCTTAAGCAGAGCTGACCATGTCATCATATTTACGTCGGCCAAGCTGGCCGACGTAAATACTAGAAGATATTTACGTCAGCTAGGTCTGGCCGACGTAAATACTGGAAGATAGCCAGACCTAGCCGACGTAAATACTGTATTTAGGTCGGCTAGGGTGGCTGACGTAAATCTGAGGAAGGTATTTCGTCGGCCGATACCGCCGACGTAAATCTTGGAGACCGACCGACCAAATATCATTACCGCCAACTGGATTTGGACAGCAAAAATATCAATTCAGTAGAGCAAAAATATCAATCCATTAATATCATTCAGGACAACAAAAATATCAAGCCATTCAACCATGCATTCATATAAACTAATTGTTCAATTTGCATATAACACATAGAAAGTTCAATTTGCATACAACACATAGAATGTTCAATTTGCAAACATGACATATGACATAGTTTAACCATACTACTCATTGTTCATACAAACATCAATTTGGCTGAGTATCTTCAAAATGATGCCCACTACCGGCGTCGCCTCCCGAGTTTAAGAAGTTGTCAACCGACGGCGTATTCCTCGAAGAAGAAGCGCCGGTGCCTCCAACATGTGCATCCGGTGTGCGGGCCGCCGCCGAACCCTATATCAACAACATATGTTAGAGATAATTAGATTACGTTAAAACAAATTTAAATTGTTCGATGATACCAGGTTGGGAGATTGCGGGGTAAAGAAGGGTGGAGGTTGGAACGAGGGAAGATTCAGTGGTCGTCCGAACTGCTGCGCCATATATTCCTACCAAACAAATGTAACTGGCATGAATACAATCATCGACATATATCTAAAATTAAAGTATGTATACATAACTAAAATTAAAGCATATAACCAAACAAATATAATTATTTAAATTTTTATGTATATATAGCAAGAACGACTAAGAGATTGCCGAACATAATAAAAATTTCGGCAGCACCTCCCCTAAAATAGTGGACATCCACTCAGCGGACAAAAGACAGTATTCAACCTAATATCAACAACACATGAAGTAATCTCCACCCCAGGGCCTCAATAACATAAAAGCAAAATAAAATCTTCAATTCATATTCCACATCTCTGTACATAAGAAGCTAACAAACTTAAGAGAAGAAATATATTCATCATAACAAGCTTTTGCGGACAAGCTCATTCAATGGCGCCAAGAACCACCCAATTGGTAGATCGGAATGAAAGGTGTCTGTGTAGGCATTTAGGAAGAAACAAGCTGTTTACATGGTACAAAACAAATGCGAAGAGGAACCATGGCCTACTTAATGTGCAAGGTCCACCGACTAAATGACATGGAGAGTTTGGATACTTCACCATAAAAAATTCACAATCGTTAGTTCATGAGAATTATCTTACTTGGGACTTTATTTTTTCCTTTTTTTTGTTCCTTTGTATCTTTGAGTGAGAAGTTAGAAAAATATCTGGAAAAACTGAGTGGAAGCTACAATCAGTAACCTTGCTATTAAACATATCTAAAAATTACAGTGCCAATGATTGAGAAGCGATCTGCGGAATTCTGAATTTGATGATGCATGTACATACGAGAAAATCTGTATCAAGAAGTTACAGTACAGTTTGTCATGCATATTAAGTGCCTTTGCAATTGCAAAAAGTCTAAAGGCCAAAACGAACTAGGGAACTAGTCAAAAGAGAGCTGGATGTCAATCCACAGGTTGTTCATGGCCAGCTCAGTGTCAGTGCTCTGCTCATATTGCAAAGATTAGACATATACCAAACACATTAGACCTTTATATTGTTGCTCACACTGGAACAAGAAAGCACCTAATTAAATAGACCTACAAGAAGGCATTCGGTTCGGTTTTTTCGGTTATTCGGTTAACTGATTTTCTAAGGGAGGCAGAGCAATCAATACTGTCATACTGATATGTGACTGATCTTAGATTCTTAGCAATGCATGCAATACAAAATGTTCAGGCAATGCCAATCAGGATTCAGGCGTAACATCACACTTCACACATTGTCCACTGTCCAGTATAGCAGTTAGCACTAGCACATCAGTACATCACACATCCATCTACTTAAAATATCACACATTGTCCAGTGACAGTAATGACTATTGACTAATGAGTATAGCACATTAGCACTAGCACATCACACATCCATCTACTTCAAATATACAAACAGAAGAAAATGCATGCAATTAGCACATCACACATTGTCCAGAAGAAAATGCATGCAATACAAAATGCATGCAATATATAAACAGAAGAAAATGCATTGTCCAGATTCCAGAAGAAAATGCATGCAATTAGCACGTCACACGACACACATTGTCCAGTATAGCTCTAAGCTCTACACTAGCACATCACACATGACAGTATGACACATCCATCTACTTCAAATATCACACATTGTCCAGTAATGAGTATAGCACTAGCACATCACACATCCATTTACTTCAAATATATAAACAGAAGAAATCCATCATGTAGTAGCAGGCTAGCAGCACAACCAGGACTCCAGGAGCCAAGTAGCCAACACTCTAGTCAGCAGGCAGTAGCAGGAGCAGCAGTGCAGCACAACGCCATTCATCTTCCAACCATTGTTGTTTGACTGAACTACTGATCAACTATTTGTTTGACTGAACTACTGATCAACTATCTTCCATACCAGGACTCCAGGGTATTGTTGTTTGACTGAACTACTGATCAACTATCTTCCATACCAGGACTCCAGGGTATTGTTGTTTGACTGAACTACTGATCAACTATTTGTGGCAGATGACTAGTTATTGTATTTTTTTTCATCTTTTCGTGTTTTAAGATAGATCAGTCTTGTCTTGCACGTGAATTTATTTTTAATTTAACACAATTTCTTTCGCAGACTCAGTTGATGACGGATAGGATCGCCAGATTACAGGAAAAGGTATGGCCAATATACCAGTAGAGCTTGTGTGATGTTTCCTAAGGTATGTCTAGTTGTCAGAGCATCCATTGAGCTCGTTGCATAAGCTATCTGAGCTAAGCTAGTTTACATGTCAATCGATGCCATTGCTATCTACCTTATAGAACTGATTTAAGCTCAGTTCCGGTTTTACAAGACTGACAATCTGACCATATTCAGCAAGAATGTGTTCACCCCTTTGGACAGTCCTTCCAATAATACGATATAAGGGGAATAGTTATTCTACATGCCAGTAAAAATCTGACCATATTCAGCAAATATCTGACCATATTCAGCAAGTAAAGATAAATTGAGGGGAATAGTTATTCTACATGCCAGTAAAAATGCAATGCATTATGAGACAAACTGGGGACAAAGATGTTACAGCTTGCGATCAGAAAATAATGAAGACATCAAAGCATTCCATTCAAAGATAGAATGAACACGTTTTTACTTTGAAATGCTAAAGTTGTGCTTTCTGAAACTTTGTGAAACTCTAATTTAATCGAACAGACAACTGACCAACTTCGTGTTAACATGAATTCGCATGTGAATGCAGATACCAATAACAAAACATTGGATGAACTATGTACCTGAAAATGCACTATTGTTGGCTTGACAAGTCGTGTGTTGAAGCAGAAATCAAAGAAAGTGCCTTTTCCCTCCACTTGTGTGTGCTCCTAGAGGAGAGAAGGGGAATAAGTCGAACAGCAAAAAAGGATGGCAGAATTTACCACCATATGGAAAAGGATACATACAATCCTTACGGGAAAATTGAATTAACACCCAAAATAAATGTGGGAGTTGTTAGCTTCCTTTTGTCCTACTTTAAATCGGCATGGTTTTGCAATGTCACCTCAACGATAGAACCTAAGATAGCTACCAGAACAACCTTGACGATTTGCTACAGAACAAATAAGAAAATGCGAGCATTACTCATCTCAATTGAATAACATAAAACCAAATGCAGCATTCTAATATTCGATTAGTGAGGACCACCAAATGATGATGACCAGCAAGATTACTTATTCGATTCCTTGTGTCACTCTCATCACCTTCATCCAGGAAACCAAAAATCGGATGCGCAAGACCAAATTTGATGAGGACCACCAAATGAGGAGTGTAGAGGGGTGAACCAGCCAGGAAACCAAAAATCAGATGCGCGAGACCAACCTTTGGGGCCGAGGGTGACGCCGACGGCGGCGGCAAGCTTCTCGACGCCGGCCTGGAGGGAGGAACACGACCTCCTTGGCGGATGCGCGCGCCACGCAGGGCGGCGGGCGGGCGCAGAACGGCACGGCACTGCGAGGCCTTGCGGCGACAGTAGGCGCTGGGCGGCTTAGGTATGGCGTGGTGAGGCAGGCGGCGTCTTGTGGCGGCGGCGGCGCAAGCAGCGCGAGAGCTTCGATCGGTGTAGCGCGGAGGCTTTAATTCAATCGGTAGTATTAGGGCACGAGCCGATGTGGGGAAAGAAGCTAGACCCGGTCGGCCACGTAAATATACAATATATTGACCAGGCCAACATAAATATGACACTATTTACGTTGGCCAGACGACCAGACTGACGTAAATATGCCGAGCTATTTACGTCGGTCAGACCAGACCGACGTAAATATGATACTATTTACATCGGTCAGGCCTAGTCGACGTAAATCTGCCACGCTATTTACGTCGGCCTGTCTGGCCAACGTAAAAATCCGCTACATGGTCTAGCCTGGATGACGTAAATAAGTGTCCTCTATTTTGAATTTCGTGCGTGCGCTGTCAGCTTCTATTTATGTCGGCCAAGCCGACGTAAATACAATACGTATATTTACGTCGGTTTAATATGGCCGACGTAAATAATACCCTATTATTATTTACATCGGTTTTTTTAGGCCGAAAAAAATATATTTAGCCGACGTAAATATCTCGACATCCTGAAGGCCTCACGGCGCCGGTCGGACAAATTGAGTGATGAAGAGTTGGGTGCGACATATATATCGCGGAGCTGACTGCACACATATTTCAGACACTGAGATTCCCGTTATCAGAACAAAGACTGAGAGCTCTAGTGAAGTTGGGGATCTGGGCATCTTGTTGGTTGGCAATGCTGCACACTTTTCATCTCCTGAGCAGAAATAGCGCCCCGATGAACATTGTTGACAGTATACTGTAGGAAGGATAGATTGTGTATAATGCGTGGGATGATTGTATTGCTGAGCCCTCAGGCTGTTTATATAGGAGTACATGGCTTGGAGGGCAAGACGCCTCTCCTAGAGATAAGGAAGGTTATCACGGGATTACAATCAATCCTAAACTAACCATATCCGGTGCTGCCTAATATACTCTAACATCCCCGTAGATCACAAGTGAGCGGCATGACGATGAGATCAGAGAAAAGCAGACCGGTGACATCCCCCATGATCGTAGCAGTCGATCGTCGCAGATCTTTGTGGCTGGAGTGGAAGCCGACGAGGTTGCCCAAGCAAGGCGGTAGCCCTTTGTGCCGATGTCGAGGTAGCCAAGTACGAGGACGTGGAGCCATGTCGAGGTGCCGTCGTGGGATAGGCTGTGGTTAATGAAGTGTCGAGGTGCGAAGTAGAGGAGCCGCACAAGTCGCGGGCGCGCGAGGGGCGCCATGGTGATGGTGGCGCATAGGAGGGAGCGCCATAGACGAAGACAGCGACGCAGTCGAGGCAATCGATGAGGAAGAAGGTCGACGCCGAGGTCGATGCTATCGAGCCGCCATGAGCGAGGCGTGCGCTGAGTTTGCCAGGCCCAGGAACGCGTCGGGGACGAAGGCACGCGCCGGTGCTGCCATTACCGGACGTACTAGGTAGAGGGCCCCAACCATTGCGTCAGCGTCTAAATGGGACTAACAGAGAAGGCCTCCACGACGGTTGCGGTGTGCAGAACGGCGGAGAAAGAAGGTGCCGATGCAGCCCACGGTTGTCGGAGTGGGACAAGTAAGGCGAGATGAGAGCGGCGACGCGCGACGAGTCTTTGGGACGAAGTCGAGGAGGCGATAAGCGACGATCGAGGCTCTGGGAGTGCGGCGGCGCGAGAGCCCTGGCGCACATGGAGGAGAACCATGCGGCGCCAGAGTGTCGTGGACGGCGGTGCTCGAAGAAGTCGGCGAAGAATCTGAACGACCAAAAAGACCTGCGCGAAGCGGAAGCGCAGCAACGACGAGCGGACGATGTAGATGCAGCGAGGGCAACAGCGGCGGCGGCGCGGCCGCCCAAGGAGGCGTCGTGGCGGCCCTTATGCTTGGAGAAGCGGCGCCTGATGAGCAGCGAGCGTCACGGGAGGGTGGTCGCACGTGATCGGTTGATCAGGCCGAGGGCGTCCGAGGCGGAGACAACGATGGCGATGTCGAGGATGGAGCCTCCCGATCAGTGGTGGTGATGACGAACCGACGTAGGTCGACGTGCAGGCGAAGAGGCGCAGCACAGGCAGGCTTTCCCGGGTATGCCGCAGGCCACGCCATGCAACACAGTCGAAGAAAATGAAGAGGCCGGTGTAGTCAATGCCAATGTCGAGGACCTGTGAGGTCGACGGGCGGTGGGCGACACATACCCAATCTCTGATTGGGAAAAAAGAAAAAAGGATACATAGCAGCAGCAGATTTGGGTACACCTCTAGGTTCCTGCACACACTGCAGGACGCAGCAACAACTGCCAGATCAGTGCAGGATGCACACACTGCAGGACGCAGGGGGAGTAGCGGCGTGGAGGGGCTCGCCGGCGATAGAGCAGTGCCAGATCCAAGCAGCTCCTTCACAGCCGTCACCATGACAGCGTGCGGAGGGGAAGCTTGGTCACGGCGGCCCGTCCGCATCCGTCACCATGACGGCGTGCAGAAGGGACGAGGCGTGGTCCAGCCGACAGCAGAGCCCGCACAGCCTCCACGACACGAACGCCCGAAGAAGCCAGTGAGTATCCCAATCTGTTGGTGCTTGACGACACGACGACGGCAGCGTGGCAATCGGAGGATTGGCCATGCATCTTCTGGCGGCGCTGCCCGGAGATTGATCTCCCCGGGGGCGGCGCGGCGGTGGTAGTGGAAGCCTAGGCTAGGATTTGAAAACCGTAACTCGTGATACCATGTAGGAAGGATAGATTGTGTATAATCGTGGGATGATTGTATTCTTTGAGCCCTCAGTTTGTTTATATAGGAGTACATGGCTTGGAGGGCAAGGCGCCTCTCCTAGAGATAAGGAAGGTTATCACGGGATTACAATCAATCCTAAACTAACCATATCCGGTGCTGCCTAATATACTCTAACATATACGAATGCGCCGGTGCACAGAAAAGTAGTTCACTGATGTCCATACCGCAGAGACAAAGGCTCAATGTTTAATTAGGACTGTCGTTTTCTGTTGGTCTCTTTGGCTATGTCAAAACGATGTTGTCTTTGATAAAAAAACAATTGTCTAATCTGTTGTTGGTTATTTATATGTGCATCAATTGGTTGCACCCATGGTCTGTGCTGCAGCATTAGAAGGCTCGAGAGATGATGTCATTGGCATGCAATTATCTACTGTAAGATCCCAAATTTTGTCTTCTTGATTTAGTTAATAAGTGTTTTATTTCCATTCGTGAGTTTTGTGGATTTTCTGGATTTATTGGATTTTTCTGGAATTTATTTGAATTACTTTAAATTAAGTATATAAACCTTTTGCCTAAAACTAATTATATGTAGATAAAGTTTAAATAATGTTTTGCCAAAAATATTTTATTTGAATCCAGAATGTCTCAAAATATTTTTGAGATTTTTCTGGGATTTTTCCTGGTGCTTTTAGTTGCTCAAATAAATCAAAATTATTTTCAGTATTTAATTTAAGAGAAAAATTCCAAGTAATCGTTTAGAACAGTACTAGGCCGAAGCCCAGTGTTGTGCACGCTCGGCCCATGTGTTGTGTAGCCCGCACGGCCTATCTTCTAGAAAGTTGCCGCCAACCGTTGGATCTCGATCGGATGAACCGTAGCAAGTCGTGTCAAAAGCAAACCCTAGAATAGCGTGAGCCGTTGGATTAGGATCGAATGACTGGGATTTGATCATGTCGTTTGTGCCGTATCTGATCCGGACCGTTGATCTGTTATGAGTGGTTAGGATCGTATTGGTGCAGGAGTGAATCGTAGCCGTTGATCGCCGATCGGACGGTCGAGCGGAGTTCTTCTCCGAGTCGCCGTCGGAGTCCTGGCCCGATACGCCGCGTCGTCGCATCGATTAGGGTTTCGGGTTGCGCGCTGATGCCAAGGCTATAAATAGGGGGGCAGGCGCCTCGAGGATCCCCGTGAGCCGTCGCATCTTTTGCCCTAGCTTTCGCCGCCTGTGCCACCGCCATTCGCGCGTACGAGCTCACCGTCGTTAGCTAAGCACCACCGCTAGTTTTTGCGTCGCAGCATCGCCGTCGAGCCTAGGATCGCCGAACCAGCTTCAGATTCGAGTTCCTGACATCAAGTTGCGTCTGCACCACCACCTCTTGGTCACCGAAGAGCACCGGAACGCCGTACCCAGGGTCGTCGTCGTCAAGTTCGACGGAACTGCACCGCCACACCACCATCGTCAAGGCCGAACGTCGTCAACCGTTGGATCGCCCGTGAAGGCTCCAAATCGGTCCACGCCGTGTCGGGAGGGAGCACAATCGTCAAGTGTTCTTCGCCATCCGATCGGAGACGAACGATCCAGATCAAGCCGCGTCTCCTCACCAACAGTGAAGTTCATCGATAAGCTAGGACCGTTAGATTAGATCGGAAGGCTATCGCTTCGCCGCGTGGTTGAGATCTGTAGCCATCGGATTCAATTTAATCAGTGCGGATCCGATCGTGCTCTGAACCATTAGATCCTCGTCGAGCGAACCAGATCGCGCCTCGGGTCGAACCAATCAGAAACTGACGCGTGTAGTGCGACGTCATCGCTGACATCAGCGGATGCACAGCACAGTGCTGTGGGTCCACGGTGAACCGATCCCACGGTGCACCAAGTCCATCGCACAATGCAAGTGCCACGTGGCAACGTCTGGTTGGCTTGGGTCCGACGCTGATGTCAACGTGACGTCATGATGATGCAATAATACGAATTTTCTTTATAAAAATAATTCTGATATTATTTAATTTTTTTGATTTTTATGATTTTTGAATCTTTCAAGAACTCGTTCTCCCTCATACGAACTCCAATTGAGATGATTCAAATTTCTAAAAAATTTTAAAATTGAGATCTATCTAACAGCGAATTTTATTTGATTTTTGGAGTTTATTTGCTCTATGTTTTGGGTGTTTATTTGGCTTCCTCTTTCGTTTTGCGTAGACGATAAATTGTACGACGCATTCGAAGAAGATTCATTAACTCAAGACCAAGGTCCAGAGCAGGAATAGGGGCTTTTCTAAGGCAAGTTGTACTTTGATCATATTGAACCCATGTTTATAAAGTTACTACTTTGTTTTACAAATATTGCATGTTAATTCATGAGTATAAATGCTTTCAATCTAAATTGGGATTTAGCTATTATACCTTTTGATTTGTACTCTACCTTGTCATTTGTATGCCATGATCTATTGTCACCCTAGATTGGTTTACTATAGTTGATCAATAATAAAATCAATATGGGATGGTTAGATCGGATTAGATTGCTTAGCCATGCCACGTCATCACATGTACTTGAATCATTGATAATTAATCTTGACTAATAGAATATGGAACGATATTATGAATTTGTGTCATATGTGGTCACACGATGAGATTGAGTTGTTATGGCGACGGATGTCTTGCTTTGATCACTTTAAGGACTTAACCTTGCGAGCCTTTGACCTGAGTCAATCATGCAACCACATGTCTATTATGGAGCAGCCTAGCTGACTAATTTGCATTGTCTTAGCTTTGGTACTGCTTTGGTGGTGTGAGTCCGGGTTCACGGATGAACTCACATGGCGCAAGGGGGGCCCTGTTGTGGTGGTTCAGCCCATCAGTATTTAAACCTCAGCGGGTAGTACTGGGTTAAGGCGAGACATTGTAAAGGCTTTGTTATGATCATTCGCCTGTGTGGTGCATGGTTGTATCATGTGGGTAAAGTGCATAATATCTGCAGAGTGTACAATCTATTCGAATCAGTGTTCGCCTAAACGGCCTAAACGGCCGTTTAAACGGCGTTTAAACGGTAAACGGTGGCCAACTGTGTCGTTTAGTGTGTAAAAGGTCCATTAAACAGTTAACCGTTTAAACGGTCAAAAAACGAGTTAAGCGGCCTAAGCGGTCTAAATGAGCGAGGTAAACACTATTAAACAAGCTAAGCTACATTTAACCTTTGTTTAAGCGAACACACCAAATTCACTTGAGTTTTTTCATATATTATTATGTATATCTTATATTATTCATACATAAATATGTATACTTGATTTGTTACATGTATAAATACGTATATATATTTTTTACATGCATAAATATGTGTACTTGCTCTAATATTTTATTCTTCTATAAGCATAAATATGTTTATTTTAATGCTACAGTACAAAATCGTTTAGACCGTTTAACTCCGTGTAAACATCGTTTAAACGGTTTAAACGCTAAACAAAGGGCGACCGACTGTTTACCGTTTAGCGTTTAGGATAACACTGATTCGAATAGTCGTGTTAATGGTATTGAGCATAGCTTGGGAATTACAGTTAAGGGTTAGACTTTTGCAAAATAAAACATGGGATGGATGGTAGGTTGCCATGGGAGGTTGAATCTTAATTTAGGATTGGAAACTTGGTTTACTTGAGAACTGCTGAATCTATCTATTACTGTTATTTGTTTTACCGTCTTTTAAATCTATTTATTGTATTTGTTCATAAAGGCTGCTTTACTGTAAAATAGCCATTGTTAGCCGTTCCTTTGAAATAAGCCTTGCATATAGATATAATAGAATTGTATTCTATGCACAACTTGTTGAGTGCTTTATGTACTTACTCTTGCCCACAACATCACCATTGCTGAAGAAGGTGTACCATGAAGGGACAAATGTTTTGGGTGTGAGCCTTGTTAGTTGCCTGTGGTATACTGAGGGGTTACCTACGTCTTCATTCCGCTGCAGTTTAATTTGTTGTTCAGCCTTGTGAGGCATAGTCATGTAAGTTGACCCTAAGGTCATACAACTAGTAATATTCATTATATGATGTCCTTTATCTTATTTTTGTTGTGTATTATTGTGATATTTACTGATGTTGGGCCTGTGTGAACTAGCGTGATCTTGAACTAGTGCAATATACACAGAGGGTCCGGATTTGTATATTCGGGTCCCGACAGAGGTGGTATCAGAGCCATACTAACTGTAGGTCTTGATCCTAGATAGTTGGTCATCTCTATAGGTCCTTGATAGCATCTAGGCCCCCTAATTCTTTTCTCATATTTATTTATATGGTTTTGTTGTTGATGACTGAGTCAATAATATCTAAACTATGAAGAATATTGGATGAAGCATCAAAGAAGTCTCCTAAACGGTCAAGATTAAGGATCTTTATTGGTAATTCTAGCTTGGGAGATGATTCAAGCTAAGTAGCTAGGACTTATTTTTTGTTTGGCTATACTATAAAGGGGGATTATGCACAAGTTAGAATTTTGGTTCATAAGGCTAAGACTAGAATAAACTGCTTAGAGTTAAAATTCTTTAGTCATTCTGTTCCTTGAATCAATCCTTCTCCCTAAAAAAAGTCTAAGTATCTCCCCGGACTAAACTTCAACTCATTCCTTAAGTCCGGCGTACCCTTAGCCAAAATCCATTTACTCCGGACCATTCCATTCTTAGTCCGGTGCCAAAAAATACTCAGTCAAAATCCAAACTAAGCGCATTCCATTCACGGCGGACCAAAAAGATCCTATCAAAAATTCTAGTCCAGTGCAAGCCATTTTCGCCGGACTCTTTATTCCTTAAGTCCGTGGTGAAAGAATTCTTTGTTTAAAGCAAACCGAGCGCTCACCATTCACGCCGGACCAAATTCCGCTAACACAAAATTCAGTCTGACGCAAAAGCATTCCTCTCGGTTAAACTCATCTCAATAAGTCCGTTGCTAAAAAATCTATTGAAATCCTTCTATGGCAAACCAAATTATTTGGTCCGGCGCGCACATCAATTTCACATCTTATCGCCGGACCAAAACATCTAAACTTCCTATGTACGCCGGACCAAATTTTTTAGTCCGGCGCAAATAATCTTGATTGGTGTGGAGTACAAAGACCAGTATCGCTAGATTATTTTGCTAAGTCCGTTGCAAATGTGTAATCCTGATTTTTTACAGTCTGACACGTTCCAATGGCTACTATGGTAGGTGTAACGGCTATTTTCAGTCTAAATGCCTATATAAGCATTTCCTGAGCCATCTACCATAGTATTTTTTTATGGTCTCCTTGACATTTTAGTATCCTTAGAGCTTTCATTCCACCAAGGAGACTGTGCTTCACCTTTGAACTCAAAATCTTATCACTTTCTGAGTGTTTAGCACCAATCTAAGTCTAGTTTTGTTGTGCTGAGTGAACCAAGAGATAGGGCTAGTGCATAGTCTATTACTCTTGGATCTTAGTGATCCTAGATGGTTTGAAGGCTGTGTAGGTGCGACCTATCCAGAGAAGGTTGTGGAAGGCCACCTAGCTTGTGAAAGGTTTGGAACTCACCTTACCGGAGTGGTGAAAGAGTTACCTGAGTGGAGACCAAAGCGACTGCGACTAGCTTTGGAGGAGCTATACTTCGAGAGAAGTGCTCTAACGTGGAGTAGGAGTGTGGCTCTGAACTACAGGATAAATACTCGTGTTCCTTATGCTTATTCTTGCTTTTGTGTTACTTTCAGCTGTTCTCAATTATGTTGTGCTTTATATTCTATCATCTTGTATTTGATAGTTCTCTCTTAAGCAAGATAATTAATCTGTAATTAAGTCTAAAAATTTGAAAAGTTGCCTATTAACCCCCCCTCTAGGCCAACTTGATCCTTCAGTCCTTCAAAATTATTTTCTAAAGTAGAAGACCTAACCCGAAAGAATAATGTGTTCTTGATTTATCTTATTCTTCTATTCCTGTCCTTACCAAAAATTCTTTCTTTTCCCTTTGCTGAAATTTGTTTCTCTTACCTCTACTAAATTGAGTTCAAATCTTGCCTGAGCTGTCTTGAATAAGAGCAATGTGCCACACCTAGGAGAAGGCATCAAGTGCTTGCTGTCAACCCTAAAAAGATCATGAAGGAAGGAGTCATCAAGCCCAAGGAAGAGTGGATCATTAAATTGTTCATGAAGCTACAAGACCTGTGCTTCAAGTAGCTGATTGAGACTCATGTGTGGGAGTCGCGTCTCCTAAGATAGGAGTGTCGCCCATGTAGACGGTAGTTTTGTGTGTTTAGTTTGAATTGGTTCTTCATTGATTGCTGAGTGTGCAGTTTGTGTTGCAGAGCTTCTAGGCTTAATAAGCAACCAAACCAAGTTATTAATATTGATTGCTTAAGTTGTTGGGTTAAACCTAACTCTCTTCTGTTAGGATCTCTACTTTCTTACCTATGCTATTTTCCCTCTCCTCTAGCCCTTTGAGGTAATCAAGCAGATGGTTCAGATTTGTGATAGCAATGGAGCCAATGGAAGTAGAAATCAACTCAGTGGAAACTCCAAGGATGGATCAGTTCTTCAACCGTCACTTCAAATAGATATGCAGAGTTTTAGAGAGTTTTTGGCTACTTAGACTCAGTTAATGCAGGCAATGATGAAGCAAATATAGAATATGACTAATCAAGCTAATGTCAGTAAAACATCTCGAACTGTTATTAATGATCCCTATGCTGACTCAAGGTTATCAGAATTCATAAGGACTCGTCGCCAACATTTTCAGAAAATGTTTCACTTTCGGAAGCAGAAGATTTGCTCAAGACCATTGAAAGGAAGGTACTCATAGCTCAGTGCAGAAGTGATGAGAAGGTCTTGTATGCTTCATATCAGTTACGAGGAGTTGCCGCTGAATGGTGGAAGGGCTATTATGCTAACCATGAAGCCCCGTAGAATATCACTTGGAATGAATTTATTGTTGCTTTTCATGATCTCTTTGCTCCACCAAGGAATGGTATGGTCATAGTGAATTCAGAGAATGACGCTACCCCTGCACCTTGTTCGAAATCTAGACGTTGTTCTATGAAGTGCTGTCAACCAAACAAGTTAGAAGATTGTGCGTGCATTCGCTGTGGAGAAATAGGACACACCGCTGACGAGCATGCGATCAATTGCTCCAGTTGTGAAGGAAGCCATTCTCCTGGAGAGTGTCCTATAAGCAACATCACATGTTACCTTTGTGAAGGTTGAGATCACTGCCCAGCTCAATGTCCCTTCGATCCGATAGTTACTTTCATGATCCAGCATCAACGGAAGAATCTACGGACCCTAGTTACTTGAGAATTGTCAACAAGAGGGTGAATGTCAGCTGCATCGGAGACGTCGCTTGGAGAATTAAAAATGCACCCCCTGAACCTGTCGGCCTTAATCAGGAAAGCAGTAAGTGGCAATCACCAACGACATGTTTCTTGTGTGATAAAGAAGGTCATTGGTCTAGAGAGTGCCCTCTGAAGCAATCAACCCTGAATCATAAGGACAATAACAAGTATACAGTTGCACCCATCAAGGCAAAATGATGCAAACGTTTGTGCTACTACTGTCAAGAAGAAGGCCATTTTGTTAATCAATGCCCACAGAGAGAACAAGTATTTCCAACAGCCGTGATCATACCGGAAGTTACCTCAGTCTGGTACATAACTCCAAGAGCGAGCGATGAAGTTACAAGAGAAATTTGCCCAGAGAACCAATTGAAGAAAAGGCGCCTAAGCAAATACACTATTCCGATCAACGAATGCTCAAGAAAGAAAGTTTACCTTAGACTCTGCTACATTTGCCACAAACCCGAGCATTTTGGCAACAAATACCCTCAAAGGAAAGCAATCGCGTTGGCTCAAGTCAATTTCAACTTTGTCCATGTCGAAGCCCCAGTGCCAATGCTAAATCAAGGAAGTCAGGAGCCATGATTTTACTTAGTGCAATGTCGTAACCCTACTTGTAAAGTAAAGAGATTTGTGATGAATTCCATGTAAAGGTTTCCT
Organism: Guadua angustifolia; assembly: GCA_036346375.1. Classification (NCBI taxonomy): domain Eukaryota; kingdom Viridiplantae; phylum Streptophyta; class Magnoliopsida; order Poales; family Poaceae; genus Guadua; species Guadua angustifolia. Next base: position 2,664,485 of record CM070519.1, on the reverse strand, counting down.
TGTCAAAAGAAATAAAGCAGAAATGGTTGATACATTAGTATACGGAGATTTGGAATGAAAAGCAATAATGTAAAATGATGAGTTAGATGTTTCTCTAAGAGTATTCTTGTGTTTATGGTTCACTTGAAAATGATGCATATGCAATGGTGGCTAGTTTAGTGGTACCCAACGAGAGCTTGTTAGCAAGAGGATTTGTCATTGTCAGTAAGTGCACAGTTGTGCTAGATTTAACCTAGGATGTTGAGAGTTCAGTGCTTATTGAGTGAGTAGAGTTCCAAACAAATCATATTGTGTTGGATACTTAGACCTTTGACGTTATTCCTGAAATTAGTTGGATGCTCAAATATAAGGCTACTTTGGTAAAATATATATCGATTTAAAATCCTGAATGTGAAAAAAAGGGGCTTCAAGTGATGACAATCCGTGTTAGCCAGCTGACAGATAATAGTGTGGAATTCGCCAGTTGGAAGATGCGCCAGTTATCAGAGAATACCTTGCCGTATTTTCCAAGAATTTGCTTGGTATGCCGTCATATCGAGAGATCAAGTTTGTGAGTGAATTAGTGCCTGGTACAGCACCAATAGCGAAAAGACCATGTCAAATGTCTACTAATAAATTAGTGGGAAATGGAAAAGCATATCAAAGAGTTACTAAGAAGAGTTTTGAGAAGACTTAGTACGTCACCATGGGAGCTCTTGTTTATCAAAAAGGAAAATGGAAGATTGGGAGAGTGTACTGAATCATGTTCTAAATGAAGAAAAGATCAAAAACAAGTATTCAATATCAGGATTGACAACGTGTTTGGTCAGTTGAGAAGGGCTGGAATTTCTCTAGGATAAAGCTTTGCTCAAGCTATCATCAATTGAGGAGTCATAGGAAGGATGTTTCTAGGATTATATTCTCTACGCGATATGGACAGTATAAGTTTTGGCCATATCTCCTGGATTAACCAATGCCCCGCGTACTTCATGTACATGATGAATAAGGTGTTTATGGATCATTTAGATAAATTCGTGGTTGACTTATGGATGACATTCTAGAATACTCTAAGACAAGAGAAAAACATATAGAACCTTGAGATGAGTATTGGAAAGATTGCGAGAGCAGTAGTCGTACGCTAAGTTCAACAAGTGTGATTTCAGGAAGAAGAAGATTGAATTCCTTGGCCATGTAAAGACTGCTAAAGGAGTTGATGTTAAACCAAGTAAGGTAAAAGTTGTGTTACATTGGAAGCAACCAAAGTTATTATTCGGATTCATAGTTTTCTGGGAATGGCAGGATGTTATCGTGGGTTTTCGACAACTGCTAAACCTCTTACGCAATTGTTGAAGAGAAAAAGTTACATGGGCACCGGAGTGCAAAAAGAATTTTCGAAAATTGAAGAAGCGATTAACATCAACATCCGTGTTAGTATTACCAGTTGTGCAGAGCAGTCTTGTCATATATTGTGATGCTTCTAGGCATGATTTGGGATGCGAATCAGCGTAAAATGGCAAGGTTGTTGCCTATGCAATGATGCAATTGAGACGGCATGAGGAGAATTACCCTACGCATGACTTGGAGTTAGCTATCGTAGTGCATGATTTGAAAATATAGTGTCACTATCTCAACGAAAATAGATGTGAAACATAAGAGTCTAAATTATACATTTACTCAGTCAGACCTTGACACGAGGCAAAGAAGATAGTTAGAATTGATCCAAGATTATAGTGTTAGAATCCATAGTCATACTGGTAAGGCCAAGGTAGTAGCTGACATTTTGAGTCATAAAGGCCACAGTGTGAATATGTTGATAGTGAGCGGTAAACCAGAGTTGTGCAAAGAATTTGAGAGGTTGAAATTGGAGGTCGCTCCACAAAGTTTCATAGTTGCTTTGGAAGTAAAACCAACATTAGAAGATCAGATCACAGAAAGTTTGAAGGGTGATGAAATACAGAATCAAGTCAAAGAAAGAAGAAGGCTTAGCCAAGAAGTAGAATTTTGAATGATTAGGATACTATGTGATTTTATGGTCGAACCTATGTACCGAATAGGGAGGAGCTCAAGCAATTGATTCTTGAGGAAGCTTATGATTCCAAGTATTCGATTCATCTTGAAAGTTCCAAGATGCAATAGGATCTAGATAAACAAGTTTTGGTGACCTAAGGTGAAGAGCGAAGCTATTGGGTATGATCCTCTACGTGGGTGTGTCGAAAAGTAAAGGCAGTGCATCAGAGCCCTATTGTACATAGTCATTGCAGATCTCTGAGTGGAATTAGAAGGTAAACCAGTAATAAAATCAATGATGGTAAGGATTTGCCTAAGACTCAGAGAGGTTATGATTCTATTTGGGTCAGCGTGGATTGTTTGACCAAAAGGCGCTCACCTTATTCCGATAAAGATGACTTACTCAGGAGATCACTTAGTGGAGATGTATATGTCAAAAATTGTATGTTCATATGGTGTGTCTAAGGAGGTTGTGTGAGACAGAGGACGTAACCTTGCGAGCCTTTGACTTGAGTCAATCATGCAACCACATGTCTGTTATGGGGCAGCCTAGCTGACTAATTTGCAATGTCTTAGTTTTGGTACTGCTTTGGTGGTGTGAGTCCAGGTTCACGGATGAACTCACATGGCGCAAGAGAGGGGCCCTGTTGTGGTGGTTCAGCCCATTAGTGTTGAAACCTCAATGGGTAGTACTGGGTTAAGGCGAGGCATTGTAAAGGCTTTGTTATGATTATTCACCTGTGTGGTGCATGGTTGTATCATGTGGGTAAAGTGCATAACTTCTGCAGAGTGTAGAATCTATTAGAATAGCCGTGCTAACGATATTGAGCATAGCTCGGGAATTACAATCAAGGATTAGGCTTTTGCAAAATAAAACATGGGATGGATGGTAGGTTGCCATGGGAGGTTGAATCTTGATTTAGGATTGGAAACTTGGTTTACATGAGAAATGTTGAATCTATCTATTACTGTTATTTGTTTTACTGTCTTTTCAATCTATTTATTATACTTGTTCGTAAATGCTGCTTTACTGCAAAATAGCCATTGTTAGCCGTTCCTTTGGAATAAGCCTTGCATATAGATATATTAGAATTGCATTCTGTGCACAACTTGTTGAGTACTTTATGTACTCACCCTTGCCCATAACATCATTAGTGCTGAAGAAGGTGTATCATGAAGGGACGAATGTTTAGGGTGCGAGCCTTGTCAGTTGCCTGTGGTATACTGAGGGGTTACCTACGTCTTCATTCCGCTACAGTTTAATTTTGTTTCAGCCTTGTGAGGCATAGTCATGTAAGTTGACCCTAAGGTTATATAACTAGTAATATTCATTATATGATGTCCTTTATCTTATTTCCGATGTGTATAATTATGATATTTGCTGATGTTGAGCCTGTGCGCACTAGCGTGATCCTGGACTAGTGCAGTATACACAAAGATTCCAGATTTGTATATTCGGGTCCCGACATCTACATGCCATGGTTATGGATTTCTTCATTGGGCATGGATGGAGATTTCAAATAAGATTGTGTGGGACTTGAGTGTTTTTGATTAATCTTTTCATTACTTGTTGCAACTTTTTGCTTAAGTTTCTATTTATGAATTTCTTCATGATAGCTCTTTTGGCTGTAAATTTGTAATAAATGTTTGGCTATGTGCATTTCACGATGCAAACACCGCTACTGAATACATGTTTACTGCCGGGCCCACATCGGCATCACTGCTAGATGTGGACCCGGCACTACCTAAGTGGCAGTGATACTCGAGGATTATTACTACTGGTTCATGCTGTACAACCAGCAATGATAATAATTATCACTGCTAGTTATCTCTCATAACCGGCAGTGATAAGTAACTATCACTGCCCCATTTTCATAAATATCTAGAAGTGATAATAATTATCACTGCCACATTTTCATCAATATCCAGCAGTGATAAGTAGTATCACTGCCACTTTTACCTCGACAACCGGCACTGATAACTCCCTGTCCTATTTTCAGATCCAAAACTGGCAGTGATGGGTTTTTTAAACCTTTATATATATATACATTTGTTGCAGTATATGTATTATGCAATGTTGCAGCATATATATATATATATATATATATATATTGTACAGTAGATGTATTCTGTATGGTATACGTTGTGCACAATAGTAACGAAACATCGCTAAAGGGTAATTCAAATACATTGAAGCATCATAATATTTAATTATTACATTGTTCATTCACAATCGTTGACATCTCACTTAAGCTAGAAATGCTCATAAAACTCGCCCTTCGGGTTGATAATTTCTCAAACGATGAACTCGGCTAGCTGCTCTCGAAGGGCTTCAATTTCGTTGTCGAGTAGGCTACTGGTGCCCAGCTTTATGCGCTGTCATGGGAGAAATTGAAGCATTAATTAGTGTATCATCTTTATAAAGAAAAGTATGGGTTAACATGTAATGATCGATATACCAGCTCGTTGTTGTAGTCCGTACTATCAGTGATGAACGCGTGCATATGTGTCATTGCGTAGTATCCACATAAATTGTTCCCTTGGGGTTGTCTCAGGCACGAAAAATCGGTTTTTATTCTAAACTTCTTCGTGAATAGACGACACCGCTCGCTCTTCTTGCGGTATTTTGCGTACACCCTGTTCATGGTTTCGAGTAGTCATTAAAATTAATTAGGTGCAATAGGATGGTAGATTACTGGAGCAATAATGCAATGACTGAGTTTACCTGTCTAGCAACTCTATTAATTCTTTGTAATCGCTTGTCGGTTTCCTCATTGAGTCCAAGACAGTGATGTTGCTTTTGTCTAACATGAAGACGAGAACGATCTAGTGAAAGTTGCAGAAGCCAATTAGTCGTCACATAGTGTTGCACATCAAATATGCGAGACTAGTAGGCAGGAAAACACGTACTGAAAGTTGTAGGGTAAAATTACGTAGGTCTTGTCTTGTAGCTTTATCAACGTCTTCAGTACGTACTCAACATCATTTATCGTGCTGGCTGCTTACATCGCCAGGCGCCAGGCCAACAAGCCCGTTATCACATCCCTCATTCACATCTGTCGACGATCGGGATCGCCAACCGCAAGAAATGAGATGGGGGGTAAGTATGATGCGGGACCCGAGCTGCGCTTTGCTCAGACGGAGGGAAAGAGTAGACGAGGTGATGGTCGAAGCAAGGCGACAACGAGCGTGAGACCGAGATTTATACTGGTTCGAGCCCCTGTGGAGGTAATAGCTCTACTCCAGTCGCCTTCCGGTGGTTTTCTTGGCTATTTCTGAGTACAAGGGTGTGTTACAGCTCAAGTTCAACAATGGCGATGTCTAAGCTCGAGCTATGGCGTGTTGTGTGTTGTCTTCGTCTGTCCCGAAAGACTGCGCATCCTTGGTCTTTATACCTCCTCTGACAAGCGGACGGAGAGATTCAGGAAGTGGCCTTCATGCACGTTGAGGGCGGCGAGAATTAGCCCGAACTTGTTGCGCACTCGCCCCACGACCCGCGCCTTGGGCAACCGCCGGTCAAATGCGATCCGAAATCGAGGATGGACTACGGCTCGACGAGGCCCCTTGAGCTCGAGTCAGCGGGGCGTGCTCGGGTCGTGGCGCTCTAGGTCGAGCGCCTCGGCGCGCACCCAGGTCATGGCCGGGGGCCACCCGAGCTCGGGGGATCCGTTGACCGTGCGTCGACCGGTCAAGGGACTCCCAGTCCTCGTCAACATCCTATCCTTATCTCTCTGTTCGGCCCAGTAGAGGTTACCACGACCCGGCATACACGGCGGCGAGCGGTGACCCGGCTTCCACGGCAGCGACCGGTGACCCAGCATCAATGGTGGCGACCTTGATAGCCGGAGGCGACCCTAGGCGCACGTCGTACTCCTTCCCCAAAGGTTGTGAAAGCAATTTGTGTTGTGGATGAACAAATTGCTGAGCTTTTGGTGGCCTGTAGCTGTAGGTCTGAAGGCTAAAACATTGCTTTATTTTGGTAAAATGTTAATCATGGGTTTGATGGCTTTGTTTGGTTGGTCTTGCCATCTTGATCATCGTCAATTACTCAAATGGTCATGGTTGTTTTAAATTTCTAGGCTTTATTTTGCTGTTGGTGTTGCTTGTTGATGAATGTTGGCTACTTGAGTGTTGTTGAATGGCTATTGGACACTGTTGGATGCCCTGGCTCAGCGAGCTAGGGGAGAGCCAAGCCGAGCCGTCTATTCGGGCTCGCCGAAGCACCGAGCCGAGCCTGGCTCGACTCGCTCCCTGACCGAGCCCAAATGAACCGAGCCGAGCCTAGCTCGGCTCGGCTCGTTTCTAGCCTTAGCCCTAGGTTACCCTCGATTTGGGAGCCCCAAGACCCACCTCACTGTCGCCCTCTTCACTGCCATTCGAGACACCGCCAGCGCTTGAGGCAAGCTCACTGGAATTTTCCTTGTAGCACCACCGCACCATTGGAGGTCATCCCCAAGCTTTCTTTGCGTTGGTCTCCTTCTTTGGTTTCAGTTGTCACTGTTGCCTTCTTTGGCTTTGCCATCTTGCTCGTGCCCATCTCTGCCAAAACCCAAGCCCGATCCATTGCCCTTTTCGATGTCGTCGTGTCATCTTATCCCTCGCCAGTCAAACTCGGGCCATCGGAGCTGATGCCGCGCTAACGTTAGCAGTGAACTCATCTGCCACATTGTCTGCTAGCTCAACCTCAACACCACGGTGCTGTCCACATGATCGTCAACATGTCATCTATGTAAGTGTCCATGTGGCAAGATTCAATGCGAGTCTATGATGTGTGGGCCATGTTTGTCAGCACCCGAACCCATGAGCCCAGTCCACCGTGGACCAAAGCTAATTCAAAAAGACTTGGTCCATAGACCATGGCCGTACATGTTAGTCTGTCAGTATCTTTCCCAAATTTCTTTTATTTTCAAAAATCCAAAAATTTGTGGGTCCCACCTATCAGTCTCTTACTCTCTTGCCTTTTATTTTCTCAATTTTCTCTCCCATACAATCTTTTAAAAGCCCGTTCTCCTTCGTATGACCTCCAATTGAATCCATTCAAATTTTAAATTCTTCTAAAATTGAGCACTTCATTCCAAAGCCATATATTTTTAATTTAGAATTTGTTTGTCTATGTTTATTGTTTAATTTTATTTCTTGCTTTCTTTTTCAATAGATGTTGATCCCAAGGGAGTGAACGAAAGATTTGAAGATCAAGACTCAACAACAATAGTATAGGAATAAAGCAAGTCGTAACTTTTGATCATGTTGAACTTATGTTTGCAAAAGTATTTTATTTTACACAAATTGCATGTTATTTCTATATCAATGATTATTTGCTGGAATAGTTAAATACCTATTTGTCATTATGCTACCTTGATTATTTGAATACTCTATATCCATTATTACCCTAGTTTGGGACCTTAATAGTTGGACATAATTAAATTACCAACAATTGGGTGATGGTAGACATGCTTAGTTGTATGATAGGTTCATACCACATGATAAATATTGATAAATTTGACTTAATAAGACGTGGAATTATGGTGAGTAGCCGCTGTTGTAAAATTCGTTATGCCTTGGCAAGGTATGCCATTTAACTTGGTTAAACAAAATAGCTTTCACTTGTGCAAATGATCATGCAGTAAAAAGGTGCGGTTAGCACATTTGGGATGTGGATCTCATCTGAGACTACTTAAGGATTTAATCTTGCATGCCATTGAACTGGTCTTAAATGTACAACATGTCTATACTTGTACTCGCCTGTATAGTTGAATTGGAGGGGTACTCTAATTCGATAAGACACCAAGATGTACGGTGCTGATTGGAGGGTTACTCCATTCTTTCTCACAATGATGAGCCTTTCATTAAAGACATGAGATGCATGTTGGGGGGGTAGACCGACAAGGCCACATCTCAAGGTTGAGGGGATATACTCACTAGGTATGATGGTTGTAACATCCCAATTTTTGTATTTCATGGATTTAATATGCATTTTATATTTTTGTAAAATTTCTAGAATTTATTTAAATTATTTTGAATTTATTTGATCAAGCATTTTGATAAAATATTTTTAAAAATCTAAAAATTTAAATAAAGTTTAGCTAAAAATATTTCATTTGAGTTCCAAATACCCTAAAACATTTTCCAAATATTTTCTGGGATTTTTCAGGCATTTCTGCTATTTAATTCAGTTTTATTAAATTTTTGGAATTATTTTTATTTGAAAATACTTTTAAAAGATATTTGAATAGTGTTGGGCTAGACCCACTCGGGCCCAACCCAATCCAGCTGAACCAGCCTAGCTTCGCGTCATTCCAGTCCAATTGTAAACCCCAACACTAAGATCGCGACCGTCAGATTTTGATCCAACAGCTGTGATCTCTCTGCTTGACTGCGTGATGCTAGCCATTAAATCGTCATCACTGTCGGCTTTTGGGGATCGTGACCAGTGCCGACGTGTTCACCTCGTCTGGTGTAGCTCGTGCTCGCCTTGGTGTCGCCGGAGGACCATGGTAGTAGGAGATCACCGGAAGCCCTAATTGTTGAAGCTTTGAACCATCGCCGTCACCGCTTGGGTGGTCAAGGAGGGAAGGTAAGTGCGTCATCGGATTTGTCTCATCGAAATCTCCTCAACCATGCCCTCGCTGGATGTCGTTGATGACCGTAGGGCCACAAGCCATGGTGAGCCGATGTGGCATAGGTGTCGGAGTGGCGCGTGTCTGCGTGACGTCTGTCTGATGTGATGGGTGATGTTACCATGGGTCTTGCGTGTTAGTGATAGGCTGGTGCACTTGGTTCACCACAGGCATGCACGGGATCTGTGGACTCAGTCCACAAAGCAGTGTGGCCACGTGGCACGTTTTGGTTGGCCCGACTCAATGCTGACATGAGCGTTTGCGTAATAATTAATATTTTCAGTATAAGAATAATTCAGCTAATTGTTGATTTTTCAATTTTCAGATTTTTATGATTTTTGAATCTTCTATGAGCGCGTTCTCCCTCAGATGAACTTCGATTGAGGTGATTCAAATTTCAAAAAATTTGTAAAATTGAGATCTATTTAACTATGAATTTTATTTTATTTTTAGAGTTCATTTGCTCTCTGTTTTGGTATTTATTTGGTTTTCTCTCTCGATTCACATAGACATTGAGTTGTGCGACGCATTGGAAGAGGATCTGTCGACTCAAGATCAAGTTCCAGAACAACACCAGGACCTTTGCCAACGAAGTTGTGCTTTGATCATGTGGAACCCATGTTTGCAAAATCGCTATATTGTTTTACTTATTGCATGTTATTTCACGTGTACAATTGTTTTCAATTAAATTGGGATTTAGCTATTATACCAAATTGATCTATATCCTACCTTGTCACGTGTATGCCATGATCTATTGTCACCATAGATTGGTTCAATATAGTTGGTTAGTACTAAAATCAACAAGAGATGGTTAGAACGTATTAGTATGCTTAGCCATGCCACGTCATCACATGTACTTGAATAATTAATGTTTAATCTTGACTAATGGAATATGGAACAATGTTATGAACTTGTGTGTCATGTGTGGTCACACGATGAGATTGAGTTGTTGTGGTGAGGGATGTCACGCAACGATATTGAATTGTGGATAGCACGTGGTCCTTGGTAAACAACAGGGAAGGTATTCACTTAGATTGGAGCAAGTGGCAAGGGGCAAGTGTGCCAAGGTGGGCCCAATGGGCAGAGGGTTTATGGAAGTCTTGCTTCGACCATCTTAAGGACTTAACTTTGCAAGCCTTTCACCTGAGTTAATCATACAACCACATGTTTGTTATGAGACAGCCTAGCTAATTAACTTGCAATGTCTTAGCTTTGGTACTATCGATGGCGGTGTGAATCCCGAGTTATGGTAAACTCACATGGCGCAAGAGAGGGGCCCTGGATGTGGTAACCAGACCCACCAATGTTGAAACCTTAGCGGATAGTGTCGAGCTAGGGTAGAGCTTTGTAAAGGCTTTGTTATGATTTCTCCGCTGACACACCAAAGGAAGTGTGTTAATCCGAAAGGCACCAAGAGACGATCATGTCATGTGGGTAAAGTGCATAACGTCTATAGACTATAAATCTATTCGGATAGCCATGCTCATGGTATTGAGCATAGCTCAGAAATTACAGTTAAGGGTTAGTTTAATAAAATGAAAACTCGATGGGATGGCAGATTGCCATATCAAGGGTTGGAATCTTGACTTAGGAATGGAAAACTTGGTTCGTTTGGAAAAGCTGAAATTATTTACTATTGATATTTGTTTTACTGTCTTTACAATCTATTTATTGTACTTGTTCATAAATGTTGTTTTACTGCAAAATAGCTCTGTTAGCATTTTCCTTTGGAATAGGCCTTGCATATAGATATGTTAGAATTGCATTTTGTGCACAATTTGTTGAGTGCTTTATGTACTCACCCTTGCCTACAACAACATCGCCAGTTGGGAAGTCTACATTAGTGCTGAAGGTGAAGTAATAGGAAGAGACGAATGTTTAGGGTGCGAGCCATGTCAGTTGCATATGATGTACTAAAGGGTTTATCTACATCTTCATTCCATTGCAGTTTAAATTGTTATTCAGCCTTGCAAGACATAAGCTATGTAAGTCAACCATAAGGTCATCCAACTAATAATATTAAATATATGATGTTCTTTACCTTATTTTCATTGTGTATGATTGTGATATTTACTGATGTTGAGCTTGTGTGCACTAGCGTGATCTTGGACAAGTGCAGTATACACAAAGGGTTCGGATTTGCATATTCGGGTCTCGACACATACTAATCTATTCTAACCATCCCATGTTGATTTTATCATTAACCAACTGTAGTGAACCAATCTACGGTGACAATAGATCATGGCAGACAAATGACAAGGTAGGGTATAGATCAAATTAGTAGATTAGCTAAATCCCAATTTAATTTAAAACAATTGTACACGTGAAATAACATACAGTAATGTAAAACAATATAGCAGTTTTATAAACATGGGTTCAACATGATCAAAGCAAAACTTGCCTTGGCAAAGGTCCTAGTCTTGTTCTGGAGCTTGATCTTGAGTCGATGAATCCTCCTCCGATGCATCGCACAACTCAACGTCTACACGAATCGAGAGAGAAAACTAAATAAACACTAAAATAGAGAGAAAACAAACTCTAAAATCAAATAAAATTTACCATTAAATAGATCTCAATTTTATAAATTTTTAGAAATTTGAATTACCTCAATCAAAGTTCGTATGAGGGAGAACGGTCTCTCCAAAGATTCAAAAATTCTAAAAATCAGAAAATTGAAAATCAAATAATAACCCGAATTAATTTTACAAAGAAAATTCGCATTTATTGCATCAGCGTGACGTCAGCATCAAGCCGAGCCAACGAGAGGCTAACACGTGTGCTCGCTCATAGACCCGGTCCACGGGACCTTCTGTGGTCCACCGTGCACCCTGTCTATGGCACCTCGGTGCCTGTGCCTGCCACGCTGCATGCCACGATTGGCTGCGATGCACGACTTGATCCAGCCCGCGGAAGTCAGATCGGGTGGCCGCAGTTCACGAGCAACATGGCAACATCTAAGACTGATTGATTAGATCTGACGGCACACAAATGATGATGGAATTTACTGTTATCGTGACCACGTGGCTCAATCCTGGTGGTGCAGAGACAATCCAATGGATGACAAAGCTCCAACCTAGCCGATGGCGGTGCGGCGGCGGAACTTCACCGAAGCTTGGGAAGACGACCACGGTGACAACAAAACAGCGACAGAACAGCGACGAGACCTCAAAGATCCGACTCGGCGTGACACGACGGTCCCAGATCTAGAACCCAAACGGCGGCAGACGGCGAAACAGCAATGATCTCGAGCAAAAATAGCAGCGGCACACTCGATCACTACGGCGAGGTTCTGTAGGCGCTATGGGACTCCACGGGCGACGGCACTTGGGCAGATGATGTGGCAAGCGACGGTGAGTCTAGGGCGCACGGACGGCGACTTAAGTAGACTTAGAAAGGCGTGCGGGTGATAGACAAGGACTCTGAGTCCAGTGGCGACACGGAGACGCAATTCCGAGTCCCACATGAACACGACAACCCCTGCCATCCGATGATGATCAAACAGCCACGAAGATCGCTAACGCGACATGATCAGATCCGCTCCGCAACCAATCAACGGATACGATCCTAACTATCCCTAACCGACATGGCTTAACTTCCACCGCATGATCTGAATCCAACGACCCACAAACACTAAGGTTTCCATCGTCATCTTCTGATCATCGCCGCTCCTTCGTGATCCAACGGCTGATCCAGCTCCAACGTCGCGGCTTGAAAATGACCTTGCGATGCAGATCTAATGGCCGACAGCAAAATTGCTTGAACGCAAGCCGAGCAGGCCGCACAGTGCTAGGCCGCGCATGCACAGTATTGGGCTCCGGCCCGATACTATTCAAACTGTTTTTTCTCAAATTTTTATTTAAAATAATTACAAAAATTAGTTTAATTAGTTTTAGACAATAAAAATATCAGGAAAAATCCAAGAAAATTCTCAAAAATACTCTGAGATATTTCAAGCCCAAATAAAATATTTTTTTGTAAAACTTTATATAAATTTTATCTACCTATAGCTAGTTTTCTTCAAAAAGGCAATATGCTTAATTTAAAATAAATTCAAATAAAATCTAGAAAAATCCAATAAATCCAAAAAATCACAAAACACGCAAATAGCAATAAAAATAATACTAAAGGCAAATTTTAGGATGTTACATAGAGACTTTGGGTACTTGGGGTTCTCGAATTCTAGAGATTGCCTGACATACATCTCTTCCTCAATATATCCATTGAAGAATACACTCTTGACATCCATCTGATAATGCTTAAAACTCTTAGATGTCAAAAATGCAAGCAAGCTTATAATAATCTCTAGTCTAGCTATAGGGACAAAGGTCTCAAAATCAAGACCCTCAACCCGAGTAAATCCCTATGTAACTGGCCTAGTATTGTTGCTAATGACAATCACATTCTCACTTTGCTTGTTCTTGAACACCCACTTGGCCTAACTGATATTATGACCAGATGGGGGATCAACAAGCTGTCAGACCTTGTTCCTCTCAAAACTCTCAAGTTCCTCATGCATAGCATTGATCCAAGATTCATCTGTTAGTGCATGAGAAACATCCTTCGGCTCAAAGATGGCAACGAAGGCAGAGTGAAGATAGAAGAGAGATAGGCCTAACTTTGAGCATGTGACAATCTCAAACAAATTAGTATATAAATAGATGACAGAGGCTATGCTAAGTTATCCTAAACCTTATAGGAAAACTAGTAAAAATGTTAATGACCTCTAAGTGGTCTTAGTTTTGAGTGGTCAAGTAGTCACAACCAATAGTGATCATAGCTTTGAGTGGTCACAGCCAAGAGTGGTCAAGTGGTCATAGCCAAGAGTGGTCATGGATTTAAGTAGTCATTGCCAAGAGTGGTTGTGGACTAAGGTGGTCATAGACTAAATGATCCAAGGTGAGATCTTTAAATATTTGACTGATCATTGATCTTTGTGAGATTACTTGTGCATGATATCTTGAGCAATGCTATGTCATTTTTTGCTTGTCTGATATGGTTGCAGAATTTCAGTGCTAGGTTATGGTAAGGTGGAGATCGGGACTAGACTAGGAGAGCTGAGATCTAGACGACCAAGGTGACACTAGAAGATGACTAAGGTCAGGGAGATGTTGCAAGTCTGGATGACAAGTGGATAAATGATATGCTAAATTAAATCCTACTCAAGTGAAAGAGGATCATTGGATCAAGGATTCGCAGGATATGCTAACTTAAGTCCAAGCAAAGAAGGATCATTAGATCAAAGATTTGCTGGTGGAGAAGCGGCTAAGTTAGTGTATGTCAAAACCTGTTATGTTGTTGGGTTGTAGGTTAGCCCATGTATTGTGAGAGAGTGAATTTCATCCCTTGATGAGGTTTCTTGAGGGCCAAGAAGGTCATCTAAGGATGGAGGTTACTCCCAATGTACTATAAATAAAGAGGTGGAGGGATGCCTCCACACTAACTTTGTCTAAACCAAGTCTGAAAGCTAAGTCTTAGAGAAGGGTTATCTGGTTTCTTTATGCTCCTTTGAACTTTGCCCACCTGGAAGTGTGGTTTTGTAACCATCCCTCTCTACGAAATGCAAGATTCAAGTTTATCTATGATATGAAATTATTTTATACTTGGTTCTTTCTCGCAACTTGAGCTTTGCTTCACCTCCTTTTACTTGTTGTGTTCCTACTAGATCTAGGACGTGTAAGATGTTGAGAAATTTAACTAGAATATGTTTCAACCCAGCAAGATCCATTCATTACTGTAGAAATGGTCATTACAAACAGATTTCTGAAGCGTCTGTAAGCATGTGTCAGTGATAATAATGGCGCATCACAGATGATTTTACAATCATATGTGAAAAGGCTATCACAGATAGTTATTGACACAAACCATATGTGACAATAGCATATCACAGACGGTTTGTTTAAAGAACTGTATGTGCTAACAATACATCACAGATGGTTTGTATAAAGAACCATCTGTGATAGCTATATGTACCTCTAAGCACTTGTGAGAACAAATATTCATGGATTCCAAGGCAAATTTCAGTCACACCCACAGTTCATCTTAAAAGTTGACACCCTCTAATTTATCTTCCACTTCATCCTTATCCCCGAATGAGAATACCATATACAGCCTATTTTCACTCTTACCATTGTGTAGAAACAAAATTATTTCTATGGTTCTCTATGTTGTCTAATATGGAGTTGATTAAACCATCAGGTATACAATGTCTTAATCAACTCTATATTTTATGAAATAGAGAACTATGAAAATAATCTTATTTCTGCACAAGACAAAAGTGAAAGTAGGTTGCCTATAGTATTCTTATTTGAGGATGAGGATGAAGTGAAAAGATAATTCAGAACATAACAACTCTCAGGACGAACTGTGGATAGAAATGGATTTTACCTTAGAATCCATCAACATTTGTTCTCACAGATGCAAAGAAATACTTAGCTTTCTTCACCTTTCAAATTGACACCAAAGATGTGTGAGGAAAGGTCTTAAGAAAAGAGATCTAAACCATACTTATTTGTGCACAAGACAAAAGTGAAAGTAGATTGCCTATAGTATTCTTATTTGGGGATAAGGATGAAGTGAAAAGATAATTCAGAACATAACAACTCTCAGGACGAACTGTGGATAGAAATGGATTTTACCTTAGAATCCATCAACATTTGTTCTCACAGATGCGAAGAAATACTTAGCTTTCTTCACCTTTCAAATTGACACCAAAGATGCGTGAGGAAAGGTCTTAAGAAAAGAGATCTAAACCATAAACTTAGAGAGAGGGAGTACATAGAACCATATCAAGGGAGTACAGGATGCATTACTCCATTGATCATTCTTACATGAATGGGTGCTACGCATACGACCAAGATAAACATTTAGCTAACGCTAAAATGGTCATCAAATACTCTTTATAGCTAGCATGAAGTTAAATATGCCCCAGTAGGGAGGTTAAATAGATTTGCCACATTCAATATACCCAAAATGGTAACAGTAAGGTAAAAGCACCTTAAATTAACAAACCTGAACCAGGGTATTTTGCCAAAAGCATCAGAAAAGTAACATATAAGCTCATGTCTTACCCATACTGACCCTAGGTCATAAATTTTTCAATGAACCAAATGGTTTTACGATTAGCTGATAAGACATGTTATATGATTAGTGTCGGGACCCGAATTCACAATCCGAAAACCCTCTGTGTTTTCAGCACTAGTCCCGAGGATCGTTAGCTAGTGCTTACGACTAACAAAGATGAATATCATAATCATACACAATGGAATAATAAATAAAGAATTCATCTTTTAATATAACATGTTGAACAATCTTAAGGTCAACTTACAATTGTGAAGCCTAGATGGCTTCAACTCGAGTAAAAAACAAAGGCCGGAGACGAAGAACGTCGGTGAATCCCATCAAAATACCACAAGCATTTGACAAGGTTCAACTCCTAGATATTCGCCTTCTTGCAGAACTTCTCCTTCTTCGAAGACAAAGACTTCTCCTCAACTAGTGATGTTTTGTTAAAGCAAGGGTGAGTACACAACCGTACTCAACAAGTCGTGCACAGAATGCAAGTCTAAATAACTACATGCACGGCTTATTCCAACTGAATGGCTGAATTGGCTATTTTGCATAAAACAGCATTTACAAATGAATATCATAAATAGATTGAAAAGCAGAAAAACAAGTAATACCCATAATAACTTTCGTAATCATTCTTAAGTAAAGCATTTCTCTTAACCAATTTCCATATCACATTGTTCACATTCCCAACCTCATTTTATTTTCAAAACTCTACCCTTGATTTGTAATCCCGAGCATTGTCCAAGATCATGCGGACTCGGCTATTCGAATAGTTTTACACTCTGCGGAGGTTGTACACTTTACCCACAAGATACAATCAACTCATCACGTCGGTAGTGAATCGCCATACAAGAGTATCACGAATGAGCGATCATAACAAAGCCTTTCGAAACTTCTATCTCAACCTAGGAACCTCTCCGGGTTGCCTTCACTATCACTTTCTCACACCGAGCCGAAGTATAGGGCCGACAAACAGATTGAGCCGGGTACCAAGCAGCAACCGAGCACGCTCCCCATACTGATCACCCCCTGGATGGCGCCACCCGAGGTATCAAAGGTGAGATATCGAATCCTACTAAACTAGGTCTTCCCATTCGGACATATGGTTGTCTGAGTGACTCGAGTCAAAGGCTTGCAAGGTGAAGTCCTTAAGCGACGAGCAAGACATCCTTCTCTCAAAATTGGCGCCTGACCCTCACAACACTCAACCCACCCAAATGCCACGATGGCCCACTTGGCATAAAGCCACTTGCCCGATCTAAATCCTTTACCACCCATTGATTATTGACGAGGGTGGCGTCCTTTGACCGGTGGCGTGCGGTCAAGCGGACCCGACTGGAGGCCCGACCTCGACACTGGTGCATCCGAGGCGCTTCGACCTAAACACGCTAGACGAAACCACGCCCGCTCGACCTCGAGCAGGCGGGCCCTTGTTCGGCCACGATCCACCAGGATTTCGGATCGAGCATTTGACCGACGGTTGCTCAAAAGCGCGTAGGCGGTAGCGAGATACATGCAACAAGTTCGGGCGATCTGGTGGCCCTCAGCGTGCATGAAGGCCACTCCCCGGGAATCTAGCCCAGTCGTTGCGTACTGAGGAGGCATAAAACCGGGGGAGCACAGTCCTTTGGGAAGACAGAGACAACGCACAACGCACCCTAGCTCGAGCTTAGACTTAGCCATCGCCGAACTTGAGTATAAAACACCTTTGTACTCGGATTAGCCAAGAAAACAACCATAAGGTATTTGGAGTAGAGCTATTACCTTCAACAGGCTCGAACCAAGATAAATCTCGATCTCCCGCTCGTTGTCGTCTTGCTCAAACCATAACAGCGTTCATACCTTTCCTCCGAGCTAAGTGAAGCGCTTGCTCGGGTCCGTATCACACCGACCCTAACTCAGCTTCTTGCGGCCGGCGATCCGATCGTCGACAATTATTGCGCATAACACAATGCCAACAACAACTCAACATCCATGAAGAACCACACTTTGGTTCCACATATCAACATCATCGTGTGGCAACACGTCACACCATTCACAAACACATTTCATAATCCATTAATCGGTATTATTCTTTTATTTTCAAAAGACATGAGTTGCGTGGCATGGCTAAGCAATTATACGCTGTCTAACCAACCCACGTTGGCAAGTAATAACAACCAACTAATAATCAACCATCTTAGGGTGACAAATGAATTATGGCATACAATTAATCATGGCAAGGTGATATTAGCAATTGGATTGTATAACTAATCCCAAATTAATTTAAATCATTTTAATTCTTGAACTAGCATGCAATAATTTGAATCAAAGTAAATTTGTAAACCGGGAGCAATATGATCAAAGCACGACTTGCACGGCCCTTGCAATTTATATTATTCTTTACTCTTTGTCTTGATCCTTGATCCTCGATCTTCAATCTCCGCTTGCTTGATCCTCGGCTCCTTGGCGACTTAAAACGTGTCTAACGATAAACAAGCACAAATACAACAAAAGCGAAAAAAGCAAATCAAGTAAACTCCAAATTAAGAACGAATAGCATTGGGCACAATGGCTTAGATGAAATTAGGAACTTGAATGGATTAGGTCGATGATTAGACAAAAGAGAACGGGCTTTCGGAAAATACACCGAAGAGAAAGATTAATAACTCGGAAAAAAGGAATAATATTCAGAAGAATATTATCTTGGTTGGATCACCGATGGCATATGGACTCTCGATCTATAGATCGGTCCACGATGATACGTTAGTTCACCATGAACTAAGCGGATGCTCGAGGTTAACTTTAGTTGATCGGCGATCTGATCAACCAAAAGGAAGATAGGTGATAGACTAGGTAAAGCACAAGAATATGACATATGGCTAATGGTCATCGACCAAGACCACGAATGAATTCTAGGTTAATGGCGATTAGATTTTCAAGGATAAGACAAGAACGGATGGGATCGACATCCACTACGGTTTGATCCGAGGTTAGTCTTACATTGAGGACGGAACTTCGGCGGCGACGGCGGTGATAGCGAATCTGAGGCTAAACTCAATGTGATTGGCTAGATCACAATAAAGCGATAGAAAAGGTAAGGACATCACATTAGGGCTTCCACTTGCATGCGCCCATACGATAGCAGCGATACGATGAAAGCAAAGCGTTAACGGCGGGGCGTTAACGGCGAAACATTAACAAATGGCGTTAACGATGGGAACGTTAACGGCGAACGTTAACGATGGAGCGTTAACGATAAAGCGCTAACGGCTTAAGCGTTAATGGCGAGGCGAAGCGATGTGGTAGGTTTTAGATTAAGGTTTTGACGGCAAATGGAGACTAAATGAACTCGAAGGGTGGCCAAAAAAAGAGGGTAATGACCGGCTGGGCGGGAGGACTCGACCAGCGAACTAGGATGTTTAGCGACAAAAGCGATGCTGCAATGATTTAAACCGACGGCCGAAATGAATATTAAAATTTTTGGATGGTGGAATAGCAAAGGTAGGGTGAGCACGGTGTAGAACGCGCGTCTGAACTCAACAGTATAAGCGGTTGGCGGCGACTCCCGGATTAATCACTGGCTCGCCGATTAACGGTTGTTACGGCTAATAGATCTAATAGCCATAACTACTAGAATAATGAATGAAAAATTACAAAAAAATTAGAGAACCTCATCGAGATCCTAGAACACGATATGACGTGAAGAGATCGGATTTTACCTTACGGATCAGCAGCGAGCGACGATGCCATTCCTGCATTGTTACGACGCGATCGATCGGGAAGATTGATTTTACGCACAAATCCATGAGTAAAACCTTGAGTTAGGGTGCGCGCGTGTAGGGACATCAAGGAGTCTACCATAAAAATTTCATAGCCAAACTCGCGAAACAAGGAGAAGCGGGCTCCGCAAGATTTGATCTTTAGGCGGCCATAACTTTTGATCCGATGGATGAAATTGCACCAAATTTGGATGGAAGATAGAGGGTATCTTGAGGCACGATGTGGCATAAGCGGATCTTGAAAAGAGTCGGCGAGTTGATGGGGAACGCGCCTCAAAGTATGGCCGATGTCTTGCGTATCGGAGGATGAGGGCAAAGTTTCTCGGGTTTGGATGAGTTGATCTGAGGTGAGGACGTGTGGGAGAGGTCATGGGAGGTCTACACAAGTTTGGGGTGGCGGCGAGGTCAAGAGAAACCGGATTTGGAGCAAAAACGGATCAAATCGGCATTTATACGAACATGTGGCGTGCGTGCACAGAATTGGGGCGACGTTGGCCAATTGAGGGCCGGCCAGTGGTGGGGATGGGGTGGAGAGGTGAGGGGAAGCCCATGGGCATGACGGCCAATGACGGCGATGGCGAACAAGCGAGCGGCGACAACCGACGACAAAAGCAGTCCGAATGGTATGGTGGTCAAAAACACAATAAAATGCGGAATTTCTCAAAACTAAGCGGGAGCCTGGCAGAGAAGCAAGATCATACTAGGCTATATCTAAAAGGAATTTGATTAGAATTCTTGGTTTGGGAGGAATTGACGACGAAGCGGAACCCGACTTGATGGCGAACAAACGCAAATTCCGGAGCAATTCTTGGCGAAACACGGACTTTCTTGAGGGTTATGATCCACACACTAACGCGCACAAGATGGCGTGAGCGGAAGTCGATTTGCCTTACGGATCAAAAGATGACACGGTGATGTCAGCAGAGGGCGTCCGACGGCCGTTTCTTCGATTTTGGAAGAGCAAACGATTCGGAAATGGAGGGCAAGTGTGAGCACCATCTTTGGGAGGCAAACGCTCATTTTGGTTGGTCACACGCGATGAGGGATGAAAGCGAAAGAGTTATGGCTCGAACAAGAAACGGCAAAGAAGTGATCGCAGCAGTTTCACTTGATTTCGGAGAAGCTGCAGGGAATTGAAGCCCTTAACTAGACCAAGCGATTTGCAACGGACCTCGCTCAATTTCGTTGAGAATTGCAAAGTTATGAGCATTTGAAGTTTGGGCTACAAATGGAAATTTGGAGCGTGAACAGTCGCGTATGGCTAGAGTTTGAAGATGAACAGTAAAGGCTATGTGTCGCTTTCTCATTGGTTGGAAGAAATGGAGGGACAAAAGCGCGAGGAATAAAATAGCAAAAATAATCTAAAAATCTTGGAAAGATTCCTAAAAATACTAGAGATTATTTGGAACCCAATAAAATTGGTTTCACGGAATTTTGATAAGTTTTGGAATTTAGACAATTCCGGGACTAATATACTGGATTTAACGAAAGACCGCGAGAGATAAAATACCAGAGAGATTCTATAAATCTTAGAAAAATTCCAAAAATCTTTATAGAATAGTTGGAACCTAATTTTATGAATTTTGATATTTTTGGAGTATTTTGGAACTCGGGTGAAATTTCGAATAAGGACCGAAATTGAAATTTTGACTTTGCGGACGGTAAAGGATTGAACTTTAATTTCGGAAGGAATGGATACCAGTTTAATTAGAACACCGAGGAAAATCCAAATTTTGGATTTAAATGGAATTTCAAAGGAAAAGTTTGAATTGGAATTTGGATATATAATTGCTAGAACAATTAATAATTCAAATTCAATAAAAATCAATTAACATCCAAATATTTAAATTAATAATTTTAATTAATTTTAGCAAATCTCAAATTTGAGAAATTTCTGAGATACAAAGAACACTATAAAAACTAAATTTTAAATTTTTGATGCACACAAAAGGCACATTAAAAATAGTTTAATTTTAGAAAATTCTAGATTAAGCTTCTTTAATCAAATAAGAATGATGTAAAATTTTTGGAAAGCTAATTTAAATATAAATTTTTGAAAACCCAAATTTTGGGATGTTACAATTAGCAAACATTCTGTTCTCTGTACACAGATTAACAGTACGTACAAGTTGCACTAAGATGCATAAGTACACCTCCTCAAAAAACCTACTCACAAAGTCCTAATTAGCAAATATTCTGTTAGTATCATAGCATGTCATGGAGTTTGTATTATATGATTATGAACACACATCCAGGATAGCCGCTTGCCCAGTCGTGCACCTGTGCCCCCAGTCACCTCCGTCATGCGGCGTGCACCATCCCTTGCCTCACCCACCGCGCCATGCCTTTTCAAGGAAAGAATATCAAAGAAAAAACAAGAAGAAGGCATTGGGTTTGACAGCATCTTGCATTTCACCATCGGCGTGGCACATCGGCGTCAGCGTGGCCCACCACTTCACCGCCATGCATGGCGCAACGATGTTGGAGCAATGTTAGTTGTGATCTCAGCTTGCGCTAACAAATCATGCGATTTTTTTAGGGCTAGGCCCATAACAACCCTTAACCATGCGCTCTGATCAGGAGCTCACCAATAGGAATTTGGTTTTAGTTCCGATAGCCAGTGTCATATTATAAGGGAGAGGCCAGTACTCAGAGAGAAGGAAAAAAATCTTGAGTTTGCCATCTTCCCGACACACCAATCCGATCTAGGGTTTCTGACGCTGAGGCTACCGAATGCCTTCACCATCACTGAGTGGATCTCGATGCCCTTTTCTTCATCGCGCATCTACTGTCATCTTCCTCACTGACAAAACTAATGGCTTATTCTTCCTCTCCGGGTTAGTCTATCTAACAACTTATGTTCCGCATTATTTTTGATCATGCTTAGGCTAGCTAATGAAGTTCATGTTTTAGTTTACCCTAAAGATCTAATATTTGGTATCAGAGCCAATCTAGCCTATCTTGATCCTTTTTAGCCCATTTTAGACCTTGTTTTTAGTTTGGTTTAGGGTCTTTTCGGCTCAGGTAGCACTTAGAAGGTGGGGATCCGAACCCTAGTTCCCATATTTCCCAGATAAGAAACCATAATCTCTAGTTCCCAAATTTCAAATCCAAATGCCAAATCAAATCAAGAACCCTAATGATCTAAGAGGGGGTTTCGGGCTTACCTTTATCGGTCGTTGTTGCCAACATTCTTGCCCGGTTGCCATCAACCGCTCCGTGTGCCTTTTGGCCATCATCGCCGCGAGCATTAGCTCCGCCCGCACGTGCACCAGGGCTTTTGGCCCTCCTCACACTGCTTCGCTAGAGCCCCTGCTCGCTCATGTCACCGCCTTGGTTGCAGATTTTTTTGAGATCCGAATGAGTTAGGGTTAGGATTTTCTTTGTCGCGCTCTATTTTGTTCTGGTCACGCAGCATCTCACCCATCTGTCGCGATCAACGGTCGAGATCTTCACGTGTACCTAGGCTTGCAAGTTTTTTCGGGCTACGCTATGCGTCTGTGCGAGCCGCGGTCATTGCTGGGCTGACTCGCTGGTGGTCCATTTCACGTGCACGCGTATGCGAGTAGTGCTGGGTCAATGTCAGCTAGGCCGCACCACACAATTGGTTTTTAGGCTGGCTAGGCCGCGTGTTAGTTTTTGGACCCGGATTTAATTGTTTCTGGATCTATTTTGGTTATTTGAAGTAAATAGTTTTAGCCCATTTCATATTTGTTTTATTCTATCTCATTTATATTTAGTAATAAATATTGTTTAATCTTTATTGCCTAGGCATTAATATCCTGATTAATTTTCTAGGCAAATTAATTAATGTGGCAATTAATTTTTATATATATGATGATTATTTCTAAGCATTACCTCTAATTAAAATGGAACCAACGGGAAGTTTTAGTTAGAGATTATTTAATGTTAAAATTGGGATTATGTCATGACCATGATTATATACTGACCAACGTTGTTTATGAACGAACATATGTCACTCATAAGATAATTTAGTTCTTTCTCTTTTCTACCTAACGGTGATGCGAGTTAGAACTGTTATTTTTTCCTATCATTAGCATGTTATTAATCAGACCAATGTAAGGTTAACTTTCATGCAAGACATTTATTTCTTCTAATGTTTACTGAATATATTTTGTTTTGATTCAGCCATGAACAACACTAATGTTGCCGCTTACTTGAACGGCCTTGAGCAGCTGACTAGGACAAAGTTTCCCTCTTAGAAAGAGAGAACCTTAATTATCCTGAGCCATGGATTTGGACTATGCCTTATGTGAGGATGCTCCCATACCTCCTACAACTGATGATGAGGGTTTCACTAAGAAAATAAACTCTATGACTTAACAGCGAAGAAATGGGAGCGGTTCAACTGTATATCTTTAATGATCATGAAGAGCACAATTTCTATTGGGATAAGGGGAGCAATCCCTGAATCTTACAATACTAAGCAGCACTTGGCCTCAATCGAGGAGAATTCAAGGGTTCCTCAAAAGTATATGCCAGTATGTTGATAATGAATATGCTCACAACTAAGTATGATGGCTCCAGCAGCATTCGTGAACATATCATGATGATGACTGATATGGCTGCTAAGCTCAAGGGCATGGACATGGCATTTCAGATGGCTTTAGTCCACTTTATTATGACCTCCCTCCCTTCTAAATGTAATGCTTTTAAGATTAACTACAACACTCAGAAGGAGTAGTGGACCATGAGCGAGTTGATCACCATGTGTGTCTAGGAGGAGAAGAGAATAAAGACCAAGGAGAAAGACCAAGTTTACCATGTTGGTTATGACAAAAGAAAATTCCAACGGGAATCTAAGAAGAAACTGCATTTCTCTCCTAAGGCTGAATCAAGGAAATCAAAGCCTAAGGAGAAGGCCCCTGATACACCTAACTCTGCCTCTTTTGATAGGCCCAAATGTCGCTTCTGCAAAAATAGTGGGCACATTCAGAAGGATCAAGTAGGCTTCATAAAGTGGTTCACTAAGAAGGGTGACGACATAATTTCTACTGTTGATGAAACCCTTTATGCTAATAATTCCCCTAATACTTGATGGATTGATTCTGGTGCCACTGTGCACGTTTCTAATTCATTGCAGGGATTCTTTACCGTGATGACACAAAGAAAGGGGGAGCAAAGCCTTAGAGTTTCTAATAGAAGGGAGACTGAAGTTGAAGCCGTTGGCACACTACCATTAGCATTAGATAATAGCTTCACCCTCAATTTGAATAATGTAGTTTATATTCCTACCATGAGGAACCTGATTTCAGTTTCTCTATTAGATGATGATGGATTCATTTGTAATTTTGGGAACAATAAATGCATTGTAAGCTTTAATTCCAATAATATTGGTCTTGTGACTCGACAAGACAAACTATATATGCTTTCTCTCTCTGAATTCCCTGTGTCAATGAATGTGTGCGATATCACCAATAAGCGAAAGAGAAGTTAGGTGATGGGACTTCATCAAAATTGTGGCATTGTCGTTTATGCCACATTTCGAAGTGGAGAATGGAACATCTCATTAAGAAAGAGATTCTCCACCCATTAGACTTCTCTGACTCAGACTACTGTATTGATTATATTAAGGGGAAGTACGTAAAACAAATTAAGAATGGAGCCACACGAAGAATAGGAATCTTAGAATTAATCCACACTGATATATGTGAACCATTTCCTGTAATTTCAGTGGATGGGTATTACTCCTTTATCATATTCACTGATAACTTCTCCCATTATGGTTATATTTTTTCCATTCGTGATTGATCTGAGTCACTTAATAAGTTTAAAATAATTAAGGCTGAAGTAGAAAATTAGCATAATTTAAAAATTAAGATAGTAAGATCAGATCATGGAGGAGAATATTATGGGAGACATGCTCCTTATGGACAAATTCCTGGTCTATTTGCTAAGTTTCTTTCAGAAAATAGAATAATAGCCCAATATTCAACACTTGGTGAATCTCAGCAAAATGGAGTAGCTGAAAGACGCAACCACACTCTCATAGATATAGTGTGTAACATGATGAGTTACTCCAATTTACCAGTTGGTTTGTGGATTGAAGCATTAAAGATAGCCGCACATATACTTAATCGGGTTCCCAGTAAATTATGGACTGGGAAGAAACTAAGCTTAAAATACTTATGTGTGTGGGGTTATCTTACTTAAGCTAAAGTCTTTAATCCACATATTAGGAAATTAGATCCTAAGACAGTAAGTTGCCATTTTATTGGATATCCTAAAAGATCTAACGGGTATTGATATTATTGTCTAAATCATATCACTAAGTTTGCAGAAGCTCGGCATGCTGTATTCTTAGAGAATGATAAAATAAGTAGGAGCTCAAAAGCTAAGAAAATAGATCTTGAGGAAATTTGGACTTATGTACCATTACCGATAATACAAGAGACTGTCATTCCTATACCTCATACAGTTACACCTCCAGTTGAGAATCCTGAAGTTGAGCCCTCACCTGAGGATTCTGGAATCAACAGTATAGCATCTAATGATGAATCTCAACAGCCCCCTATGATAACTAATGAACCACTAAAGAGATAACAGCAGGACAAGAGATCTGCCATCCCGAGTGACTATGTTGTATACATGAATGAAGATGTAAATGACATAGGAAAGGTAGATGATCCCACCTCATTTAAGAAGGCCATGATGACTAAGGATTCACCCAAGTGACTTGAGGTCATGCAAGATGAAATAAAGTTTATGAGCATTAATGATATCTAGGATCTGGTAACAATTTCTAATGGAGTCAAAATAGTAGGTTGTAGATGGGTATCTCTACTACTTCTAATTAGGAGTTGGTGGCTGTCGTCCATTCTCTCTAGTGTACATGACCCGTTGGGTTTAGCACGAATGGACTGAGATGGAAGGGGATATCTACCTTGACTACTTCTAATTTGTATGCTTTGATGAATTGATTTAATCATTCAACTATTGCACATTCAAAGTGAACAATATCATTTAGACAGGATTAGCGCTCTTTGTAAATAAATTTTTTGTCATAAATTGAGTTTTTATTGCAACACACGGGCACTTGACTAGTACAAAACTAAGCATGACTCTAAGGGAAATGTCAAAAGGTTCAAGACAAGACTTGTAGCAAAAGAGTTTACACAAAGAGAGGGGATTGATTATGTTTACACTTTCTCTCCTATTTCAAAGTAAGATTCACTAAGAATTGTCTTAGCGCTTGTTGCTCATTATGATTTGGGGCTACATCAAATGGATGTTAAAACTGCAAATCTTAATGGTGACTTCCATGAAAATGTTTACATGGCTCAACCGGAAGGTTTTGTCATGGAAGGCAAGGAACATATGGGATGTTGAGTGAAGCAATCCATCTGTGGACTAAAACAAGTATCTAAACAATGGTACCTTAAGTTCAATGAGACCATAAAAAATTTTGGTTTCAAAGAAAATGAAGTAGACAATGCATATAGGGAGCAAATTTAGTATTTTAGTGCTTTATGTGGATGATATCTTATTGGCTAGCAGCGATAAGGATATACTGTATGAGACCAAGAGATTTCTTTTCGCTAACTTTGACATGAAGGATCTTGGTGATGCCTCTTATATTTTGGGCACTGAGATTCACCGAGATAGGTCCAAAGGAGTATAAGGCCTATCCCAAAGGGCATACATTGACAGAGTGCTTAAGAGATATAATATGCATAACTGCTTTGCCACACCTGCTCCTATTGTTAAGAGCGATAAGTTTCAAACATTCCAAGAAATCAATTAGAAGCTAATCAGATGAAGCGGATTCCTTACGCTTTAGCTGTCAGAAGCATTATGTATGCTCAAGTTTGTGCTCGTCCTGATTTAGCATTTGTAATCGGGATGCTTGGCAGATATCAATCAAATCTAGTGTTGGACCACTGGAAAGCCGTTAAGAAAGCTTTGCATTATATGTAGGGTATTAAGCATTTCATGCTCACATATAAGAAGTCTGATACCCTTGAGGTTGTGGGCTATTCGAACGCTGACTTTATAGGTTGTGTTGATACTAAGAAATCCACATCAGGTTATACCTTCACACTAGGAGGAGCCATTTCACGGAAAAGCTCTAAACAATCTCTTACAACATCATCAACGATGCAGGCTGAGTTTGTGGCATGTTATGAGGCTACTGGGCAGGTTGTATAGCTTAAAAACTTTATCCCAGGATTAAGAGTGGTAGACAGCATATTTAAACCACTTTCTATATACTACGATAATATGGCTGTAGTTTTCTATTCAAGTAAAAAGTCAAGTGGTGCTGCTAAACACATTGACGTTAAGTATCATGTTGTAAAGGATAGAATCCAAGATCAGACAATTGATGTCAAGCATATAAGTACTAAAGGCTTACCACCCCGTCTCTTTTGAGAGCATGTTGCCGGCATGGGTTTATTGGAAAGCCTCTAATTCTGGAAAATAGGACCATAAGAACAAAACCAATTCACGTTAAGAATAAGTAATTATCCTATCAAGATAGAATGATGCACTATAGATACTGGAGTTTCAGCAGTGCTTATAATAACTGATGTAGTACTTTATCTTGGTGTGATGTTCTGTTGAGTATGAGCTTATGATATTAGCCTTTCGATCAAGTGGGAGAATGTTAATTGTGATCTCGACTTGAGCTAACAAATCATGCAATTTTTTAGGGCTAGGCCCACCACAACTCTTAAGCATGCGCTCTGATCAGGAGCACACCAACAGAATTTTGGTTTTGGTCCTGATAGCCAGCGCCATAATAAAAGGGAGAGGCCCGTACTCAAAGAGATACACAAAAGAATCTTGAGATTGTCATCTTCCCAACACACTCATCCGATCTAGGGTTTCTGGCGCTAAGGCTACCGAAGGCCTTCACCATCACCGAGTGGATCTTGGTGCCCTTTTCTTTATCGCACATCTACTGCCATCTTCCTCACCGACAAAATTAATGGCTTCTTCCTCTCCAGGTTAGTCTATCTAATGACTTATGTTCCGCATTATTTTTTATCATGCTTAGGCTAGCTAATGATGTTCGTCTTTTAGTTTACCCTAAAGATCTTATAAGCAAACCCAAACCCTAGGCATCCTCCTTGCATGCGCGTGGGGAAACCAGAGCTTTCTCTGAGCTCGGGGTCTCCAGCTCTATTCGCGTGGGAGAGAGGAGATGACCAAGCGGCCAAAGTGGGGTGAGGCTGAGACGGGCGGAGGGCAAGGAAGCTGATCAGGCAAGGTTGAAGCCGAGAGGGCGAGAGTGCTTGGAAAACAAAAACTATTTATAGCCTAGGAGGAGATATCATAGACAGTTTGTGGGAAGAACTGTCTATGACATCAGCTTAACACAGACAGTTATTTTCCAATAACTTAGACGGTCGCGATTGAAAACCGTATGTGATTATCTTTAACACAAACGGTTTGTCTATATTTGAAAACCGTATGTGATGAAGCATGTAATATAGGACTTTCTATAATAATGATTAGAACTGATTCTTACTCAAGTTTTGGTCACCCTCCTTGAAACTTTAATTTTGTTGTTTCTTTCTTTCTTGATCTTATGCTGTCAAAGATGAATGATTGATGGATAAATCTTCTATAGATCATATCAAAATAATCTAGGCAAGCTTTAACAAGATCTGATCTTATGCTGCCAAAGATGAATGATTGATGGATGAATCTTCTATAGATCATATCAAAATAATCTAGGCAAGCTTTAACAAGATCTCCAAAGTTCTTATCAAGAAACTAGTGTTTAACTTCAAAAAGAATGATTTGTGGTAGATCATGTTCTACCACATTTGAAGTTGTTGCTTTATTGTTCTTGTTTGCTGTGACATGTAAGATATCATTTAAGATTATCTTGATCATTAAATCCCTACGAGCAAGCTCAGGGTGAAATTTGTGAGTTTATCCCGATTTTGGTGCAACCTTTTATCAAACAGAAAAAGATTGGAACTTTGATATCAATCCTTACAATTGAAGGTTAGAATAGGTTTCTAACATCCATAAGAAGGTGCATAAAAAGTTTCACAAGATTTAAATCAACCAATCAAAAGTTATCTCAATTTTTATATTTAAAATTATCTTGATTTTCTTGTTTACTCAAGAGCACTAAACGTTTGCCCTATCTGGTTGAACCTTTTGATTGGCTCTTTTAGCTAGAAAAGTGGCTTAAATTTTTTTTAAAAAAAATTATTTAGCTCCTATTAACCTCCCTTTAATTATCATTTTCAGAACTACGAATATCAAATTAGTTATGATTAGGGATGAAAACGGAACGAAAACAGTTGGTAAATAGCTATTCCATTTCCATTTCCATATTTTTTACCGTTAACGGAAACAAAATCAGAAACCCCGAAAATAGATATAGAAACAGATAGTAACAGAAACGGAAGCGGAACGGAATGGAGCGGATACGGAGACGAAAGCGAAAAATTTCACAAGAATGTAGTACATAATCTATCCAAAGTTTCAAACATACCAACTTTGAATGGTATTGTAATTACACAGAACAATATCTTAATAACATTAGTCAACATTGAGCATGGTATGAACAAGGATATATAAACATTATACGAGATCATCCATTAAAGACAACAGCCAACTAGCTAGCCCTATTTGTTTTTCAGAAAATGGAAACCGGGCAGTGCCCATTGTTTCTCGGCAACATATCCTGTGCACACAGGGCTCCTCGTGTACACACCGTGCACACTAACTAATAAAAGCCATGAAAAATTCTGAAAAAAATTGTAGATGTACTTCATAGATTACTCTACCTATGTATAAAATTGTAGGTTAAACTTCATTATATATCAGGAGTTACAAAAAAAGAGAAAATTCAGGCAAGTTTAAAAAGTTTAAATTTGTCAGATTTTCCTCTTTTTTTGTAACTCTCGATATATATGAATTTGATCTTGAAACTTCATACATAGATAGAGTAATCTATGAAGTACATCTATAATTTTTTCAGAATTTTTCATGACTTTTATTAGTTGGTGTGCACGATGTGTATACAGGAAGTTTGTGTGCATATGATATGTTGCCTTGTTTCTCGCGGCTCATCACGTCACGAGCTTGCTTACTCTGAAGCATAGCAAGAATCTCTATAGATTTTTTTGAAGAAATTTCTCTTTGTTCCAGAAATTAAGCAGGTTAATTACTCCATGCATTTTTACCCTCATGCCGTAATTCTCTTGTTCACGATGAAAATATGGCAGTGCGAAGGGGCAGCGTAGGGCCCACATGCCAGCCTCCTCGACCGACACAATCAACGACGCTTCCCCGACTTGGCCTCCCTACCTATTTACCTTCCTGACGCAACAAAACATTAAGAAAAAGGAAAAATGGTAGGGAAAAGAAGCAGTAGCAGCTTCCCACTACGCCACCTCTGCTCTCCTCGTCAGCTCCCCCAGATTTACCACGTGCACTCGGATCTAGTCCTACTGGCGCAATCGATGATTTAAAACCAGAAGCATTTCGCGTGGATGATGCTTAGGAATCACGGCGTGCTTACCTGCATCATCATGATGGTGTTGTGGGGCTCGACACCCCAGCGATCGTCGTCGGGGTAGGGGACGAGGTCCTCCTTGGGCAGCAGCAACCGCCACTCCAGGAACCGCACGTCCTCTAGGTTGCAGTCCGCGACGGCCTCTGCGAAGTAGACGCCGTCGGCTGTGCACCGGATGGTGGGGGCCCCGGTCTCCGGCTCCACGATGCAGCCTACAAGCGGGTAGAAGACCACCAGCGCCTTGGCCGTACGTGCGTTGACAATTTTACGAAAATTCCGTTCCATTTCCGTCGAACCTGACTCCTGTTTCCAGGAAAAAAATTTCATTTCCATCAGAACTGAGACTCCCGTTTCCGATTCCGTATCCATTTTTCTCCAGAACGGTCAGAAAGAAAGTTTATGTTCCATTTTCATCCCTAGTTATGATGTCTGTAGGCTAGAGTAGCCACGCCGATTAGTTTCACGTGGCTATTTTTACTCTTCTGGGCACGGTTTGTTGTGCTGGCTCGGCTGTTTACAAGATCTCAGGCCTTACTGATGCAGTCAGCAGGAACTAACAGTTTTTAACTCAATACATTCAAATATTGTCCATACATGCCAATAGTGTCCATTCATGCAAGTAGCAATTACATCACCAAAGTCCATATATGCAAATATCGTCCATACGTGGCAATAATGTCCATCCATGCAAATAGCAAATACATCACCAAATATATATGTCTATACATGGCAATAGTCCATTCATATGTGGTATACTGGTATGCAAAAGACAGTCCGAATGGCCATGCAAACATAGTAGTGTGGCACTTGCCCTTCGGAGTGAACTGAGAGGATGTCAATTTACCAGCAGGACAGAATTAACAAAAAGCACCATCCCAGAACAACTGCTTGAGATATCAGGAAATAAAATAAGCTGAACATGCATTGTGATGAGTAATTCGTAAACAGGAAACAGTGAGCTGCAACACATTTTGTTGATTAAATATGTTACCTGCAAAATATTTGTCTTACAACCCTCCATTTTCCTCGTCGCCTTCCTCCAGATCATCGCTGTATCCATAAGCACAAGATATGTTCAAATTGTTCAAAATTAAATGTACCCTTGATCCATAAAGGAAAAGTTCATATTGCCCCCCTCAACTATCACAAAGATCCATTCACTCCCAACTACAAAACCGTCCAACTAATATATTTGTTATCATATTTTTTTCTCGAATGCGGATAGTCCGAATGCAAATACGAATATGGACAATGTTGAATACAGATACAGATCGAATACGAATCGAATCGTATAGGTTACACATATTTATCGAAACATGATAATCCCTTAGATTGTATAAAAAAATCAATGAAAACACATAACTATTTGATTTGATCAAAAAATTATTGAAAATTGAACAAATATTAGCATTTTCATTCACTTAGACAATAGTTAGATACCATGTCACAAACAAAATTATGTAAGAGATCAAAATACAAAATGAAAGTAATCCTTGCTCAGGGATACAAATGGAAGCAAAACAAAACACACTAAAAGTTTGATAATACTTAGGTACCATGTCCCTAGGAAATGTATATAACACTACCCAAGATTTGTATTATTTGTTGAATAATGTTTAAAATAATAAATTATGTATTTATAAGTTTTTATGCATTTTAGCTACTTATTTAAAATATTTTTTATTAAGAACAGTATTTGAATTTTTTAGAAAATTTAAAATCTGATAAAATTTGAAAATATTTTTTTTAAATGATAGATTATGTCTGGAACTTTCTCAAAAAAATTCGTAATACTCAGAGTTGGTTTGCCAATTTTAATAATTGAAACTTGATTTGTGGATTAATTATATTAGAAAACGATTTTCAAATTAAGAAACCTTTTTGGACCAAAAGAATAGTATTGAACCAGCCCACATGCATATCCGGATATCCGACTGATCAATATTCGGATTATCCGAATCCGTATCCGCATCCGACGGATAGTGAGCTACCATATCCATATTTGTATCCGATTCGATTCTATCAGACAAATATCCGATTCGATAGAATCCGTATCCAAAAATTATCCAGATCGGTCAGAAACTATCCGATCCGTTTTCATCCCTACTTAAGAGTGCTAGTTGGACGATTTCAAGTTTGGATTTTTTTTTTGGGCAATAGCTGAAGTGGTAATATCGAGTTTTTCACCTAGAAATGTAAACTATTAAATAGACTCACTCTGATCTTTCAAAAGATATCCATGTGCACAAGAAACTACAAAAAAAATAATGTTTATTAGAACGCATTTAAAAAGACAATGTGTCATAAAAAAAGACAAAATTAATGAACATACGGGCCATCCATCTTGCATTGGCACATGATGAACCAGATCAATTTTGTAATAAATTCACCAAGTTCATGTGAAATCATCAAATTAACTACAGTTAGGTTTGGAATCTGTTGAACCCCATCAACCTTCAAATAAAAATAGTCATAAGTTAATATTTGATTAGAGTTTGTTTTCAAAAGACAACGAGGCGATGCAAGGCTCAATTGAGGAGCTAGATACATAAATCACCTTAAGTGCAAGTAAAATAATAGGATATAGCAATTAAAAAGATATTATAATATACAAAATCATCTTATGTATCAAGTATTAGATTTTGCTCAATTAACTAGCTCAGCATGTTCCGGACTTTTAACTTTTACTAATTGATAAACAACTTTCATACAATAAACTTGATATCTCGTTATCCATCTCGAGGTACGTATGCTACAAAATATAATCGATTTATCAATATTTACTATGTGCTCAAATGTGTCCATTCTCACCAAATTTCCTCTTTTCCTCCTAAAGTTCAAAATAATACACCTTAGTTACTATCTTTATATTTTACATTTCGTAAATGTATTCTTGCTTAAATTGTGAGAGCGGTGGGAACATCTTTCATACAATAAATCTTGATATCTTGTTATCCATCTCGAGGAACGTATGCTGCAAAATATAATCGATTTATGAATGTCTACTATGTGCTCAAATGTGTCCATTCTCATCAAATTTCTTCTTTTCTCCCTGAAGTTTAGCATAATACACCATAGGTACTATCTTTATGTTTTACATTTAGTAAATGTATTCTTGCTTAAATTGTGAGAGTGGTGGGAAGATATCTACTCATCCAAATCATGGCAAAGTCATATACTTAGCCAAAATTTGTGTAATCCAAAAATTGGTAAAAAATTCAAGATTTAGCAAAAAAAAATGTCATGCAAACCATGGTAAAATCACAGTTGAGGTATATTGCAAGTATTATAAGCAATTAAGCATAAAAAAATGAACATGAATACCTTTGTGTAGTTCAATACATGATTAATGAAATTCCTTAAAAACATCAGTAAGTGCCAATAACTGTGCTGATATGACTCCGTACCATCATTCCTCTGCTTGTACCGATAGACACTAACATAGGGCTCGCTACCTTTGGCTATTTCCCTCCATTCAGGCAACCCCCTTTTATTAACCAATGGACCATAACCTGAACGACCTTTCTCCTTACTAAGAGAGTCATATACCCTGAACAGATTGCATATGAGATCGGATCGGGCCAATGGGGGCATAAAAGCCATGTGAGCACCAAGATACTTTTGGAATAACTCAAACTTGTCTGACATAGGGTTAGGTGCCTTCTTGATGTCTTCTTGAAATTCATCAAAAAATGCCAGACGACCTTCAGTGTCTTCACTGTGACAATATCTTACCAAGACTTGAATGTATTTCTCAAGATCTTTAGACATACCTCCTTTTGTTATAGGCTTTGTAGCCTTTTTTGTGATGAGAAATATAGAACCATTCTTTCTAACCTGGATGTCACAGACATCCCAATCCCCTTGCCAACAGTGACCACCCTTGTGGATTTTAAGAATAAATTTCAGTAATCGCCTTGCCAATTTCCTCCCGATGGAAGATAAAGTAATGACTTTTTCCCCCGAGTACAGTGCAAAAGTCTCCACTAAATCACTTCCACCTATAAACTCTGGGAAAGATTGATAACTGCATGTGAAAAAATATAGTCATAAATTTTTTGGTTACTCAAAAAGGAAAAAAAGAAACTTGCACTTAGATATTAGAGATTAGATAGCTTACCTTTTCCGTAGAGGCATGCAACAAATATTCAATGCTAATTTCTCTGATATTTTTTCCATATTCTCCATGAAATTTTTCTCTACCAGATATTGTACAGCAGAATGCTTCAGATCGTCATGAACCCTACAAAAAAAAGAAAAAAAAAAGCAGACAATAGTAAAACACGTAATCCATCCTTAATTGCCCAACTACGGACACTCAAGACTTTGGCACCTGTTGACCACTGATTAATAAGTGACCACTCACAAGAACAGGAGGGGAAAATATATACTATGTATTGAAATGAAAGAGAAGGGGCAAGTGTATATGAACTTCTAATTCTAACCACAGCATAGGATGCTTGTATGTAGGAGGGCCATACTGGTAAGAGCTGCGATTACCTCTGGTAGTTGTCGCGAATAGCTTCTGCAAGTTCTTTTTCCTTCTGCTCAAGGAATTTGTACGGCACATTAAGATTAGAAGAGCAACAGTGTTGCATAGCCTTTACTTGACCTTCAAAAAAGGGTACATCGCTTGTGCCTTCCTTGAACCTGGAGAAGTCACAATCAATTTTAATTCAAAGGGTGGAGGTGTAGGAGTTGCATGAGAATTTACCCCCTGAGAAACTCCAAAAAAGTTGTGGAAACCCAAGAGAGGTCCATGTGATTGCCATCTTTATGTTGGGCGTTGTCTTGTTGAAGTTTAATATACTCAGTACCTTGGTCTTCAGTAGAGTCTAATGAAGTTTCCAGTGCACTGGGAACTGTACTCTTGCTCTGAGAAGGACTACAATAGTCTTGACCGCCTTCAATGAGACTACCATGCTCAATGCATGATGTAGGATTTTCCACCTCTTTCCTGTGTATTGTTGTACTTCTGTGACTATTTGGCACTTCAACAGGCACAACATTCATAGGCTGATGAACTAAACTCTGGGCAGTTGCATCAGGACGATTGCCACTGCCATGTCTTCTCCATGTATTTGTGAAGAAGTTTTTCACTTCATCAGCCAAAACATGTTTTGGACATTCGGACAATCTTGACAACCTTTGCAACCCCAAAGCAAAGGCACTGTGTATTCTACAGAAGGTTCCTAAGAATAGTAAAAAACAGTTAATTTAAATTGAAAAACACTTGTATGGTGTTCTTCAGAAAAAAAAAGAGTTCTTATGGTTAACATCACCAAAATGAGGACATTTGTCAACTATCAAGAGGTTGGATCTATCAGTAGCCATGAAGCGAGGATACTCAATTTAACTTTCAAGCTTACGCATAACAACTTGGGATTTGATGCATTTTATATTTGCCAATTCAACAATAATCTAGCTAAGCAATCATACACAATGTTTAGCATCCTGCCATCCTTATATAAAAATTTGAGTCGGATGATGTCATGACATGATCAGACTAAAAACATACTTGTTAATGTCATGAGTTGGAATTAACACGCACAGGCCAGCAAATTTTCTTGCCAATGTCTGGAGTTACATATACCAATAGTTTTAGCTGCTTATACCAGAAATGGACTTGTAAATTTCTACCAAGATATAGCATGTTTGCATGATATGAAATAGATAATGGTTAACCAAAGAATTACTGTATTACAAAGTAGTAGTTCTAAAGGTTAGAAAATAATACCACTAAGAGGGTGATGGACCACGAGGTCCACAACCATCAAAATGAATATACCAATCAATTCCACACAACCAGGGAAAAGTGGTAGCACAGACAACAATATTTTCTTATGCTCTATGGGATATTTAAGTAGGCTTGTAACACCATTGGAACAGGTTTGGAAAATAACACACCTTCGCTGACACTTCTTCCAAGGCTAATGTTTGTTCGTAAAGGGTCAACTACATTGAAGTGCTCTGAAACAAACAGCTGAACATGGTTCTCTTGGGCACTAGGCGGCCCAACTGCATATGCAGTACTACAAGCATCAAGGAAGGATTTGCTGAGGAGTCCATCTACTCGTGCAGGTTCTGCTGCATGACATAACATGAATAATCAAATGACCTGCATCCATATGATTTATTCATCTGGCAATGTGACTACAAGAAATATTAAATTACCAGCCATGCCTGGAAGAGAACTTATAGGAACTGGGCCCCGCAAGCTCACATAAAATTTCTCCCAATCAAAGTTGCTAACGAACTCTAAGAATTGATACAACACCTAACAATCAAAAAAAGAAAAAGAAAAATCAAATTGTGCAGCTTTGCCAAAAAAAAATGATAGCACAAAGGAAAAGGAAACATACCTCAAGTGGCCCAGCAAAAGAATTGTTGAACACATGAAAAATGTAAAGAACTAGGGTCTCTAGGGCATAAGTAGTTATAAGACCACGATGAGCTCCAAGAATACGACTTTCGTAGTAACACCAAGCCTTTATCAGTATGATACTCCGCTTGAAAAGATGGTTTCGATTGATTAATGTGTCCATCTAGTAAGCAGAAGATCATCAGGAAGCAAGCTTAGTGTAAACACAACACACACACACACACACACACGAGCTTTGATCCTACGATGTAAGCAATAAGTATAAACATGATGTAATTGAAGAATGATAGCATGTACAAAAAGTTTTCAACAGGTAGTATTGCTTGCCTAGGTATGCTTAGCTAGTTATAATTAAGAGGGCATACCTCTTCAAGGACAAGAAGTGCACACAAGCCACCAACTTGATTAAATGAGATGTGAACAACAATGTTTTCCACACAACACTTGATTATCTTTACCTACACATAATTGAAAAAATATGAAAATTCTGCAGATATATGGAAAATACATGCTATAGCCCCCACCCCAACACACACACTCTCACACATACACACACAAAAACAAAACAATGATATGTTGTATCAAACCATACATCATG
This sequence comes from Guadua angustifolia, assembly GCA_036346375.1. Lineage (NCBI taxonomy): Eukaryota > Viridiplantae > Streptophyta > Magnoliopsida > Poales > Poaceae > Guadua > Guadua angustifolia. The sequence goes on along the minus strand of CM070519.1, from coordinate 2,626,570 downwards.
ATTAATTAGAAACATAATTGAGTGCATTTCTGCTGTACCAAATGAACACTGGAAGTATTTAACATTAATTATCCTCCAAATTTTTTCATAAATTGACATGTTGTCAATAGGTCAAGTGCTAAACAGATTTTAAAGAGTCATAAATTTCCACAATATATCTTGCGAGAGATGCCAGAAAGATATATTATAAACAGAAATCCACAACCTTGTAGGCATATTTGGTTAGCCAGATGAGAGAAACCATGTTTTGCTGATATTTAACAATTCAGAAAATGAGATGAATGGATATATGCAGCAGCCTATCACAGGGACTTGGGCCAGTCTCTTTACAAATGCAAACTTCTTGTGAGCAAACCCAAATCAACACAATATGTGAGAAAAGTTGGTTCACCTCACCACCTCCAACTAACTTTTCTTGGCTCCCCCAATAGGACGATGATAGTAGTGTTGCTTGCATCATATTAGGTGGCGACAGCAAAGAACATTTGTATTTCCATTCTTGCCAACAGTGGCGTCGCCACTTCAAATTACCATTATAAGAAAGGAGACTCTAAGCATACCTACTGGCCTACTACACACCAGACCTCAAGTACCACCCTATTAGACAATACATGGGACAGTGCAAGATATTTGCTAATTACGGATAAGACCCAAAAAAAAAACACCGTGCACAGTAAACAAAGTTAACAGAACACGAAAATAATTTTTGAAGAGCTGCAATGATACAATTAACTCAGCAGATATCATCGACATTCAAAAATACATAAGGTGTTTAGTTTGAGGAATGGGTTGGTCTAGGATCATCCGAACCTAGGCTTCTTGTTTGTTATGAAGAATGGAATGATTTAGTCCATGACTGTGCCATTCCTTATAAACTAAAATGTCAATACAAAAATGAGGGATAGGATCATGCCATAGCCACAACTATAATAAGATGACTCCATGATGGACTACAACCTCCAACTAATTTTTCTTGACTCCTTCAATAGGACGATGATAGTATTGTTGCTCACTTCGTATTAGGTGGCAACACAACAAAGAACATTTGCCTTTCCATTCTTGCCAACAGTGGTGTCGCCACTTCATATTACCATTATAATAAAGGAGACTCTAATCATACCAATTGGTTTGCTACATACTGGACCTCAAATACCACCTTATTAGACAACATATGGGACAGTGCAAGACATTTGCCAATTACGGATAAGACAAAAAAAAAGTGCACAGCAAACAAAGTTAACAGAACACGAAAATAATTTTTGAAGAGCCACAATGATACAATTAACTCAGCAGCAGTGTTATTACGACGCCTAGGTGCCGACTAGGCGTCCAAGCGGCCGGCCGGAGTCGCCTTGGCCCAGCGCCTCGCCTGAAGCCGGCCAGGTGGCCGCTTGGACGCCCTGGCGTCGCGGCGTGGACGCCTAGGCATCGGCCAGGCTTTCTGAGCGAGCGACTTAGTGCTTGGCTGAAGCTAAGGTGGGTGACTTAGTGAGGACTGAAGTGGGACTGCAGGAGGTTTGGGAAAGATCGAAAGAAGCTCACCGTCTGGCTCACGGGTGGAGAAGCGACAGGCGAAACCCTAGTTTCGCCCCGCCGCCGCCCCAGTAAGCCTCCGCCTCCCGCTCCTCCTCCGTTTCCCCGTCCTCCTCCGCCTTCCCTTCTCCGTCCGCTTCTCCTCTGCTCGGGGCTCCTCTGCTCGGCAGCTCGGGACTCGGGAGGATGCGCTGAGCTCGGCAATCGGCAGCTCGGGAGGGATAAGGAATGGCGAATGGGATGGCAACCGGCAATGCGCTGAGCCACTGAGTGCCAAGCCAAGTAGTATGAGGAATGGCGAATGGTACGAGGAATGCGATGGCAGGCTGGCTAAGTAGTAGTAGTGACTCAGTTGATTGCTTGACTGTGTGCGTGCTGTTGGCGATCCAGAATGGTCTACCTCCATTTGGGAAACTCACAGGCTTCCATTGATTGGCCATGAGGCTTTTTAGTAGTACTGATTAAGCCACTAAGGACTATTAGTATTAGTATTGACTATTGAGTACTGATTACTGAATATGAATATTAGTATTGAGTATTGAATATTGATACGGTTTATTTTAGCTTGTATAAAAATGACTGATAATGATGCTTGTACAGGACATATACTGATATACGTACATGGCTGACCAAACAACAAGTACCGCCGTTGGCGAGTCCGGTAATGCTAGCCAAGGGCAGGCATATGATCCATTCAAGGATCCAAAGCGAAAGGCCAAATCGAAGGATCTCAGGTGGAAGTATGGATTTTGGCCCGACATGACGAACAAGGACATGATGCAATGTATACTTTGCGGAAAACAAATGCATTCAGCGCCAAGAGGTTGAAGCGACACCTGTCATGGGTCTTGGGGATGTTCAAAAATACCCCAAAACCACCACGGCCATAATGAGAGAGATGTAAGATTACATGAAGAAGACTGCAAAGAACAAGATGATTAATTTAGATGACGATGAAGAGGAAGGTGGAGGTGATGATATTCAGGAAGTTGAGGTTAATCAACAAGTATCCTCGAAGGCGTCGTCTTGTCATCCAAGTTCTGGGACAGCTGCTAAGAGGAAGCAAGCTGCCATTATGTTCAAACCGGTGGCCAAAGTAACAAAATCAGTTGCCTCTATGATAAAAAAGACACCCGAAGAGGTGGTTGAGGAAAGGCATTCCAAACAATTGTCCCAAACCTCCATGGAGCAATGTATGAGGACCAAGGAAGAAAAAAGAGAGGGTGGATATGCATGTTGCTAATTTCTTTTATCAGTGTGGCATACCATTCAATGCTGCAAATTCTAGGAGTTTTGAAATTATGATGGAGCCTATTGGACAATACGGGCATGGATACAAGCCTCCTAGTTTTCATGAGTTAAGGGTGTCGTTGCTTGCTAAGGCAAAGAATGAAATACAAGCATTAAGGGAGAAGCAAGAGTCTGGGGCAATATGGTTGTACACTAATGTCAGATGGATGGACTGATAGGAGAGGAAGACACTTGATAAATTTTCTTATCAATTGCCCTGAAGGGACTTTCTTCTTGGAGTCTGTAGATGCATCCTCTCAGTCGGCTGATGTAAGGATGTTAGCTGATTTGCTTGAGAAGAGGATTGTGGAGATAGGCCCTGACAACGTCGTTCAAGTGGTCACTGATAATGGTGCCAACTTTAAGGCTGCTGGTAAGTTTCTCTTTAGCCAAAAAAATATACCTTATGCTGCAAATTGCTTGGAACTCAATCTTTTTCTTTTGCAGGTAAAATTCTTATGGAGAAGTTTCTCACTCTTCTGGACCCCTTGTGATGCACATTGTTTGGACCTTACGTTGGAAGATATCAGAAAAATAAGTGAGTTCAAGAAGACCATCAATCAAGCCAAGCATGTGACTAACTTCATCTATAGGCACGGGAGGCTTTTCGATGCAACAAGGGAGAAGACAGGAGGGAGGGATTTAATGAGATCCGCAGCCACTCGGTTTGCAACTTCTTTTCTCACTTTGCAGAGTTTATATAAGCATAAGGATGCTTTGCGACTACTCTTTGTTAGTGGGGATTGGACTAGGGCCAAATTGGCTCACACGGAGGTGGGGAAGAAAGTTTGTGATATTTTGTTTTCCTTGCGTTTTTGGCATGCTGTGGAGGATTACATAAGAGCATCCTAGCCTTTGCTGATTATGCTAAGAATTATTGATGGGGATGAGAAGCCTGCCATGTCGGAGGTTTCAGCAAGAATGGATCGTGCTAGGAATAAGATAAGAGAGTCTTTTGGAAGCAACCCAATGGTACTAAAGAATGTAACGGACATCATTGAGAGCATGGAGTTGCATTGTTTTTGAACCCAAACAAGTTTTTCAACGCCAAAGAAAAAGACATTGACTAAGTTTCAAGGCTCCGGATTGCATTCAATGATGTGCTTGAAAAAATTGTTAATTGTGATAACAATTTGCTTAGAAAGATAAGTGATCAAGCGGATGATTATGAGAAAATGAGGAAGAGCTTTGGAAAGCAATCAGTTATGATGCAACAAAAAACAAAGAGCCCTCGTAAATATTAAACTTCTATTCTAAGTTGATTCAATTTTAAACATTTTAAGTTTCAAACATAGATGCAATGTTTTACGCTTTAGTTGATTGGTGGGATGCCTTTGGTGGCCTTGCTAGAGAGCTTCAAAACTTTGCAAGGCGCGTCCTCGGCCTTTGTTGTTCGGCCTCCGGTTGTGAGCGCAATTGGAGCATCTTCGAATTTGTAAGCAACTAAGTTATATTTATTTCAAGGCTGCTCATATATTCCAAGTATTTTCTTTTGTTGGTTAGTGATTAATTTTCAGATCCATACAAAAAAAAAGAAACCGGTTGGAGCACCAAAGATTGAATGATTTAGTCTACATTCAATACAACCGGAAGATTGCCGAACGTTTTCAAAAGAGGCGTATGGAAGGGACAAATTTCAACCCTTTGATCTTAGAAGAGTTCCAATAAAACAATGAATGGGTTGAAATGAGTACCGAAGAAGTCCACCATGGAGAAAATCTTTCATAGGCTCATGTTGATGAAGCCACCGGTGCATCACAAATGCTTCAAGGTCGTAATCTGCCTAGGATGGCCAGGACGTACCCTCGACATAGTGTAAATTTGAGCTCGACAGTTGAAGGAGAAGAGCAAGGCTCAGACGAGGATGAAGTCTATGATCCTTTAGTAGCCAATGATCTAGATATCGACGATGATTATGGCCAAACGCCACCTACTTCTCCTCATGAGAGTGGACCAAGTGATGAGAATCGTCAAGATGATTTAGACTTAGACATTGATGTTTGAATGTCCTTGTCCTTGGAACATTATATTTATGTTTTAATGTCCTTATCGGCTTATCCTTGGAACATTATATCTTTGTTTGAAACTTTAAATGTTTTTGTTCTTGGAACGTTCTCAATTCTGTTTTCAAGATATTTTTGTAGTTTATGTGAACTCCATGTATCCAACAACCTAGTTTTTCATACTTTCATCTTGCTGACATCAGGTAAATCTCCTGCTTGTACCAGGGAAAATCAAGGCAAGCTGCTGGATGGATTGAATTATTTCATACTCTACATCAATGTTTGGACAGCAATGATTTCGATTATATGAAAGGTGCTATGGATGCTATATACAAAGTACTACACATCACTCCTCACTCCTACTATATTTGAGCTTGAATTATGATTTTGTATATAGGAAACTTGAACTATAATTGAGATTCAAATCTAAACTATTTGGTCACCTAACTGTCGCCTAGGCGCCTAGGTGTCCAGGCGCTCCAGAGGCGACTCGCCTCGCCGGGGTGCCATGATAACCATGCTCAACAGATATCATCGACATTCAAAAATACATAAGGTGTTTAGTTTGAGGAATGGGTTGGTCTAGGATCATCCGAACCTAGGCTTCTTCTTTTGTTCCGAAGAATGTAATGATTTAGTCCATCACTGTGTCACTCCTTATAAACTACAATGCCAAAGAAAAATAGGAGAATTGACCATTTGCCCCGTGATGTCTCACTGACAGTGAGACATCACGGGACAAATGATCAATGGCACAAGTAAGTGAGAGCAAATCATCAATTATTCCTAGAAAAATGAGGGATAGGTTCACACCACAGCCACAACTATCATAAGATGACTCCATACTAGGATGAGAACATTCCTCAAACCAAACAAGCTCAATTGCTCACAGTCTTATTTGAAAACTTGCTCTAGGAAGAGAACAAAGCAATAGCATTAGAGAGCACTAGAGAAATAATGGGCGAAAAGAAAAGAATAGCAAGTTAACAACCAGACATCAAGTACAGCAAAATAAAAATAAATAAATATTTTTTGGTATGAAGCCTAAATCAGCACCACATCAAGCATACACCACAGTTGAGAAGGAGCAATCACGCAAGAAATCGATTAAGATTAACTGTAAAAGAATGAAAGAATAGCAATTTGCAAGAACAGACATGGAGAAAAATCAAGCGTACCTCTGCCTGAATATACTCTACTTCTCTGACACGAAATTCAGCATTCCCACTCTTTTCCTCATGTTCCAATGCATCCCGAACAGTAATAGCACAAGTATCCTTTAATTCTTCACTGTTACTAAAAGCGCTGACCTCAATAGCATCATCAGGTAAGTAAGTCTTGAGCGCGACTGAACCAAAAGTAAAAACCTGGAAGTATAGAGAATCAATTATATCATAAAAATATAAATCTACTACAAAATTATTTTGAAAACAGAAGAGCAGAACAAGTATAGCTATCATAAAAAAAACTAAACAAATATTGTCAATTGAGTACTTGACACTGTAGCTCTCAAATGCACAAGGTTCAAATGTTCATTATCCCGGCGGGGAATGGGTTTCCCAAACAAAGCCTCAATGGGGGTATATTAGGGCAGCAATAGCTACTGAGCTGTCAAGTAAGAATTACTCATATGAGTCTGCTAAGGCATGCCAGTTGTATATATCGTCTTTTGGTTAGAGTCAACTCCAAAGAATCATCCACCCATCACAAAATAATGCATGGTAGTCTGCTTCCCCTTGCGTTGGAAATAATTGAGCATCATAGAGAAAAGACCAGATGATGTAGGTTTCAAATATGTTTTCTCATACATTAAACTGCTCCCATGGTTCGTTCATAGGGGTGAAAATGGGTCGAATACGGGTGGGCATTGCTCTTTATGTATCCTAATCCATAATGTTTACATAGGATTCGGAATCGGATACGGATACGGATTTTTTGGGATATGGGCACAAGGCGGATGCGGATCGGATTCAAATCGGTCACTGATAATTTGACGGCTATCACACACATAAAAAAAAAGATATCCATGTTTTGATCATGACTAATTAGATATAGCAGAGTTCTTTGCCCAACAACTGAGATCCATGTTTTTTACAAGTAAAATTGGGATGCTATAATATATATGCACCTGATGACTACTTATTTAAACTAAGTGTCTTATAGCTGAAGCAGCATATCAAAGGCTTGTACTATACAAACGAATGTGAAGGAAAATTTTTTTAAAAAAAATATGAAGGAAAATATGTTATTTGCACTAGAGCCATTTGAACTATGAACATCTTAATTCTACAAAAAAGAAAGGAACTCCGCAATTGCTCAAATTTTAACTATTCACACTCACGAACACATCATAGACATCATTATGTGCATATTACTGCTAGTTCAGCAAGTTTTCTCATACAGCTGGAGTGTTGTTTGTGCAACTAAATAACTATCTTCTCACAAAAGACAACATATTATTTCACAAAATGAAGATGCAGCAATAGGAGATGCAAATTCTAATAAGCCAATTGTAAATTTCAAACAGCAGGAAGCATCAGATTGAGGCAACAGGATAAAATTGAACAGAAAGTTGGCTATATGGAACAAAAAAAGTTGAAAATACTAAGGATCCAATTTTACGAAATGTTTTTAACAACACCATTAAGTAAAGATATACCCACAGGTAACATAAATACATGCTAAGTAGGAAGCAGCAAAAAAAAAAAAAGACAGAAGTTTAACCTACAATTAATCCTCCGTTTCACTAAATAGCTCCCTGGTTATAATCACAAGAATCACAAAGTGGTAATCTACAATTTTCCTTTTAATGTTCTCTCCAAAGCAAACCTCACCTTCATGAACAGCAAAACAGAGAACTCCCCGCCCACTTTTCTACTCCAACGTCATTTTATCCAATTCTATAAAAGTCCCCAAGCTTCAATAACCTATTATGTGGCATGAGACCAATCCACACACCCAAAAAATATATATAAATCCCCTTCATGCTTACACATGCACACAAGAAGCACTGCAATACACACTGCTCGTAATACTGCGGCACTGCCCCTACCATGTAAAACTCCGCCACGCTCACTTTACCCTTCCCCTGACTAGCGCTACCTTCGTAGCTACTGAAATGGCTCCACAGGCCGCGACTGCGCTCATACCTGACACGAGAAGCACCCCATGATGAGCCGTTCCACGTAGTCGATGACGGCCCTGCGGCTCTCCTCGGACTCCCTGGTTGGCATGATGCGCGCGATCAGCTCGGCCGTGCTCTTCTCCGCAACGGCCCACCGCTCAGCGTCCAGCCACTGCGTCACCATCACCGCCACGTTGGGTAGCAGCGGTGGGTAGTCGGCGGCGTTTGCAGGAGAAGGAGGAGGCGGCGGTGGTGGGGTAGGCGGCGGCGGTGAGGGGATCGAGGAGGGTCTGGGAGACGGGAGAAGGGGGTGTAACTTGTGAGAGACGGAAGAGGAGCGCACTAGACTCAGTTAAGATACTAGCGCTATACTGTGTCGTACAGGATTTGGTCACATGATAATTTAGGATTTTTTTAAAAAGAATTAGGTGTTAGGTCTCGTGAGCAAATATGTAAATAGCTATAAACAATCCGCGGATCTGTACTTTTTTTTAGAGAATAGCGAATATATGGACCGCTATAAACCATCGACAAAACTGCGTTTTTTTTAGAAAACCGGATTTAAACGTATTTTTTTTAGTTCATCATGACAAAAACTGCCAAAAGAACCTTTCGTTACATGACGATTTGTTTTTTTAAAAAAAAAATTGGGCTCTAGGCCCCGTCGGTGAATCTATGGACAGCTATAAACCATCAGCGGATTTGCACCTTTTTTTGTAGAATAGCGAATCTGTGGATCGCTATAAACAATCGGCGAATCTGTGTTTTTTGGGAGAAAATCGGATCTAAAGGTATTGTTTTTTTTCGAGTTCATCATGACAAAAACCGCTACAAGGATCTGAATGTAAACCACGGAGGGACCTAAACGAAATTTTGATTTTTCAGATCTATTTTATTAAAAACCACCAAAAGGATCTAAACACAATTTTCAATTTTTCAGATGGCCTCTCTGCGAGGCCGGTGATGTGGCATCGCTCAGGAGCCGACAATCCTCAGCGCTATAATATATAGTATACATACATAAGAGGTGTATTTTGATTTTATATAAAATTAAGGTTATGATGAAATTGAGAAAAGTACAAGTAAAAATGACTTAGATATTTTACTTAATTATTTTGTAATAATAGTTTGTGTATAGTGGTAATAAATAAATACATATAGTTGAAAGAAAATAAATAAAAGTACAATAGAAAAACCTAATTAAATCTATATGTAAGCTTTATATTTCTGAACAAGATCATTTAAACTATGAATCAATTGATAAAATACCATCACTTATATGTGTCATTAATAAAATGTTTCTAATATCTCACTGATATATAGATCCTCCGACTATATATCTATAAAGGAAGCAGATTCTCTCGTCAGGCCTCTGCCAGTATGAATTCATTGCGCGTGAGAGGTCTCCTGTGTGGCGTAGAACTCACGTGCAGTGACCGTACAGCAGAAGATCCTCATCTATCTATAAAGTAAATAAAATATTTTATCAATTACACCTACTAAAATAAAGCATATGATGGATTCCCCTCAAACTATAGTCCTCGTATCGTATGTCTGAACGGAGCGAGTATTAACGCGTCGATGTGGCGTGTGGTGTTCGGTGCGAGTATTAACGCGTCGATGGGGCGTGTGGTGTTCGGTGCGGAGGCTTGCCAGGAGAAGGAGTCACACAGTCCTCGTGTATCGTATGTCTGAACGGAGCGAGTATTAACGCGTCGATGTGGCGTGTGGTGTTCGGTGCGGAGGCTTGCCAGGAGTCACACGGTTGAAATGGGATCACGGCGCCTGGATACTGCCCTGTATCTTCGTATGGTCAGCTACTCCAGTTAGTTAATTGATTTGTGTGTGATTTGTATACGATATTTTACTGCAGTGTTGACGAGACAGGTGAATAAACTATTGTGAGTCGATTTGTAACTTGGGAGCCCATGTGAATTGTGAAATTTTAAGAAATGGTATTCAATTCGTGCGCCTCTTCGGTTTTGTATATAACATATGGGTCCATCTGAATCACTAACAGTGGATCAGAATGTCAAATACCGAAAAAACGAATTTTAAAGATGTCAAGAACTGAAATCTCTCCATATGAATGCCAGCCTATCCCCGCAATAAGATTATCCGATTGTGAGGTCCAAGTTCTTGTCTTTCTGGAGCTATTATTGGTGCTAATCCAACCGGCGCCAACACTTGTAACATTGCATTGCACTTCGTTACTTTCTTGTGAAAGCATGCTGCTAACTGCTTTAGTACAAGTCCAACCCACCCCTAAACCTCCTCCTATCTTAAATTATAAGGAGAATTGAAAAAAATATGAACTCCAACCCAACTCTTATAAGAAACCTCTATTTTAGGGAGGCCCTTTCTCACCCCTACATCTAGGGGCTTTCTCCTTCCCCCTATTATTTTCTTCATGTTTTTTTTATTCATTAATTCATGGGTGCATAGTAATAATAATGTTTAGATAAATAATAGGGGTGAGTAATAGGGAGTGTGGGTTGGAGACAAATTTGATATAGGGTATCCCTAATTTTTATACCACCCCTAAATGAGTGATTTAAGGGGAAAATATAGAGGGTTTAGGTTGGAGTTGCTCTTAGGATTATTATTTCCATCGACCTATTTTGTTCAGAGTTACGCTATCTTCTGGTAATCATGTTATAACTTATAACTTATCTATTAAAGCCGGTGGATTCCAGGCACGACCAGCTGCTCCACGTCACCCAGATTTCGGCGTCCGTCCATCCTTGCGTCGGTCATGATCCAGCCGTCCACGTCCTCCATGCGTGCCTCCTCTCGGCATCGCTCTTGCGGCCGGCCCTTCCGACGCGTCGCGCCATCTCCGCGTCATCGGCGTCGCTCGGCCGCGTGTTCGGACGCGTCCCTGTGTTTCGGTGAGTTTCCTCTCCCGCGTTTTGTTTTCGCGCATACGTCCGTCTTCGGGAGCCTTCTTGCCTGTGCCGCCTGTTAAGAATCATGTATATGTATGTATTCTGTTATTCTGTTCAGCTCTCTGTGCTCTCTATTTGAGTCTGTTGGCCGAGTCTTCAGGATAGTGGCGCAGCTCCTTCAGAGAGTGGCGTAGTTATCGGTCACTTTGTTGCATTGCCGTTGTAACTTAATCATTATACGTTCCAGTATAAATACAAGTGAACCCTGCCACAGTTTGTGCATGGGATTGCATTCTCCTTCTCATACTAATCTTTACATGGTATCAGAGCCAACCCCTCTTCTTCTTCTCCCACAACGATGTCATATTCTAATCTTGCCACTTCTTGACCGCACGCAAGAATCATGCGGCGACAAATGGCGGCCTACTCCCGACGCCGTCTTTTGGCCAGTTGATTACTGTCAAACTTGGCCAAGAGAATTACCTCCTTTGGAAGGCACAAATGATGCCTTACCTTCGGAGCCAACAACTCTTGGGACACGTCGATGGCTCAATCATCGCACCAGAGAAGACTATCATCGTGGAAGGTGTCCAAACGCAACGATCAAATCCAGCGTACCAGACTTGGCTACAACAAGATCAAGCTGTCCTCAGCACCATTCTGTCATCCCTGGCCCCTGAAGTCCTTGCTCAAGTGCTCCTCCTCGACACCTCCGTTGAAGTATGGTCTGCACTCGAGCGAAGGTTTGCCTCTCAGTCACGAGCTAGAATTATGCATGCTCGTCGTCAATTAGCCATGGTCCAGAAGAAAGATCTGTCTATGGCTAATTACTTTAGCAAAGTTAAAGGGCTAGCAGATTCTCTTAGCTCTTGTGGTGTAGTATTGTCTGATGAAGAGATTGTGGCTTACATGTTGTCAGGTCTTGACGCTAACTATGATTCAATTGTTACGTCATTGACAACTAAGTCTGAGCCAATTACTCTCAATGATGCCTATGCTCACCTCTTGTCTTTTGAGATGCGTCAAGAGCAGAACAACCATGTAATACAGGTGAATCTTGCCAACCGAGGAGGACGTGGCCGTGGATGGCGTGGGCGAGGCAGTCAAGAAGGTCGTCAAAATAGCCAAAATCAGTTTAATAGTCATCAGAATTCAGCCCGTGGGTTAACCAACCACAACATCAGCAAACCAACCTGTCAAGTTTGTGGAAAAATAGGACATGTCGCTCTCAAATGCTACCATCGCTTCGATCATTCCTTCCAGGCTGAAGAAACAAAGGTTGCTGCTGCTGCATTTAGTCCACCGGCGTATATAGTTGACACCAACTGGTATACTGACACTGGTGCCACGGACCACATCACCAGCGAGATGGATCGCTTGTCAATCAGAGAAAAATATAATGGCAAAGACCAAGTTCAAACTGCAGGAGGCTCAGGTATGTGCATATCTCACATTGGTCATTCACAGATTCACACTCCTCAACACACTTTCCAGTTGAATAATGTTCTTCTTGTGCCAAAAGCCTCCAAAAACCTTCTATCAGTACATCGTTTTTCAAAGGATAATGATGTTATGTTTGAATTCTATCCAAATCATTTTGTTGTTAAGGATCTGGCAACGAAGAGAGTGCTCCTTCAAGGACGCAGTGAAGGTGGTCTGTATCCTATGTCATCCAATGTTGCGTTGCTAACACAAGGAATGCTCTTTCAAGCATTAAATCCTCCCACCAACAGTGGCATTGTCGGTTGGGCCACCCATCTTCAACAATCGTTCAACAAGTTATTCAATCAAATAAACTTCCCTGTCTGAATTCCAATAGTGATTCCTTTGTTTGTAATGCCTGTCAGTGTGCTAAGAGTCATCAATTACCCTTCTCATTGTCAAATAATATCTCTACTGTACCTCTTGAACTTGTATTCTCGGATGTATGGGGGCCTGCCCTCACCTCTATTGAAGGATACAAGTACTATGTCAGTTTTATTGATGACTATAGCAAATTTGTTTGGCTCTACCCACTGAAATCCAAGTCTGATGTTTATCCTATGTTTACTCAGTTCCAAAAACATGTTGAACGATTGCTTGATAAGAAAATTCTTTGTTTTCAATCAGATTGGGGAGGAGAGTACCAAAAACTCCATTCCTCGGTCTTCACTCAACTTGGCATAACACATCGAGTTTCCTGCCCATATACTCATCAGCAAAATGGATCAGCAGAAAGAAAGCACCGACACATAGTAGAGGTAGGTCTATCTCTTCTTCTGCAGCAAGTATGCCTCTAAAATTTTGGTGTGAAGCTTTTCAAACCGCTGCTTATCTTATAAACAGACTGCCCAGTAAAGTCATCGACTCCAAAACCCCATTAGAACTGCTTTTTGGTGCTAAACCCAACTACACCCTGCTAAGGACCTTTGGCTGTGCCTGCTGGCCAAATCTGAGACCCTACAATGCTCACAAATTACAATTTCAATTAAAAGGTGTGTGTTCTTGGGTTATAGCAATTTGCATAAGGGTACAAATATCTAGAACACTCCAGTGGCAGAATCTACATCTCCAGGGATGTAATCTTTGACGAAAGTGTGTTTCCTTTCTCTGAAATAACCCAAGCCATCACAGTTCAATACACAACTGATCATGTCCTCCTACCGGTCCTGTCCACTACCAGTTCTGTGGTTCCCGGTGAATCTGTGACTAATGATCAATGTGAAAATGTGCATGACATTGCCCCATCAAGTGTTGACATGCCACAAGAAAATGATTCTTCTGTTTTGCAGCAAGTTCAGTCTCTAGGACAAGTCGCAGGATCTGAAGGTATTGATCCGATTCCGTGTTGTCAAGACAGTGAAGAAACTCAACAGCGCATGATGGAAATCTGAATGGTGTGGCTGCATCCTATGAGGACTCGGTTGAGAGATGGAATCAGGAAGATTAAGGAGTATAATGATGGCACTACAAGATATGCTGGAGCAACAGTTGTAGAACCAACCGATTACAAACTGGCATTGGAAGATACTGACTGGAGGAAAGCGATGGAGGCTGAGTATTCAGCTCTGATGAAGAATGACACTTGGAGTCTGGTGCAGCCACACAAAGGTATGAACCTAATTGACTGCAGATGGGAATTTAAAATCAAGAAGAAGGCAGATGGAACAGTAGACCGATACAAGGCTCGTCTGGTAGCTAAAGGATTTAAGCAGCGCTATGGCGTAGACTATGACGACATATTCAGCCCAGTAGTCAAGATAGCAACAGTGCGCCTCGTTCTTTCTTTGGCAATTTCAAAGGGTTGGAGATTGAGACAGTGGGATGTCCGGAATGCGTTTCTTCATGGCATTCTAGAAGAGGAAGTTTTTATGAGGCAACCACCTGGGTTTGAGGATTCGGCGTGTCCACAAAAGGTATGTCGGCTGAACAGGGCACTATATGGTTTGAAACAGGCACCTAAGGCCTGGCACTCTAGACTTAGTTCAAAGCTTCATGAGTTGGGTTTTATTTCTTCGAAGGCTGACAGCTCTCTATTCATATATAATCATAATGGACTGACAGTGTATATGCTAGTCTATGTTGATGACATAATTGTCACTAGCTCCTCAGATGATGCAGTAAGCAAATTGCTTCAGAGCTACAGACAGACTTTGCTATGAAGGATCTAGGAGATCTTCATTACTTCCTGGGAATAGAGGTGAAGAAATCAGCTAGTGGTATTATACTTGCGCAGTCCAAATATACACAAGAGCTGTTGAAGAAGATGAATATGGAAAAGTGCAAGCCGGTTATAGCACCAATGTCAACTTCAGAAAAGCTATCAAGAGAAGAAGGCAGCCAACTTTCTCCCGAAGATACAGTCAAATACAGAAGGATTGTAGGAGCCTTGCAATATCTTACACTAACTAGACCTGATATCACTTTTGCTGTTAACCGTGTGTGCCAATTTCTTCATTCACCTACTTCTCAGCATCTTACAGCAGTGAAGAGGATATTGAGATATCTCAAACATACTAGTAAGTATGGTCTCTCTATTAACAGATCAAGGTCAGAACTATTGAGTGCCTTCTCCGATGCTGATTAGGCCGATTGCTCGGATGATCGAAGATCAACTAGCGGCTTCGCTGTGTTCTATGGATCAAATCTTATATCATGGAGTGCCAAGAAATAAGCAATGGTTGCAAGATCCAGTATTGAAGCTGAATACAAAGCTCTAGCAAATGCCACGGCCGAAATAATTTGGATTCAGTCTCTACTCGGTGAGCTTGGAGTATTTCAACCTAGAGCACCATACTTGTGGTGTGATAATCTAGGAGCAACCTACTTATCAGTCAATCCGGTCTTTCATGCTAGAACCAAGCATATAGAGGTTGACTACCATTTTGTTCGTGAGAGAGTAGCAAACAAAGCTCTAGAGATCAGATTTATTCCAAGTCAAGATCAAGTTGCTGATGTGTTTACAAAGCCAATTATAGCAAGACAACTAGCGTTGGCTAGAAACAATCTCAATCTGGTAGCTTGAGATTGAGGGGGACGGTTAAGAATCATGTATATGTATGTATTCTGTTATTCTGTTCAGCTCTCTGTGCTCTCTGTTTGAGTCTGTTGGCCGAGTCTTCAGGATAGTGGTGCGACTCCTTGGAGAGTGGCGTGTTATCGGTCACTTTGTTGCATTGCCGTTGTAACTTAATCATTATACATTCGATTATAAATACAAGTGAACCACCCCACGGTTTGTGCGTGGGATTGCATTCTCCTTCTCATACTAATCTTTACATGGTATCGAGCCAACCCTCTTCTTCTTCTCCCTAGCGATGTCATATTCTAGTCTTGCCACTTCTTCATTGGCCAAGCATAGCTGCGGCGACAAATGGCGGCCTACTCCCGACGCCGTCTTTTGGCCAGTTGATTACTGTCAAACTTGGCCAAGAGAATTACCTCCTTTGGAAGGCACAAATGATGCCTTACCTTCGGAGCCAACAACTCTTGGGACACGTCGATGGCTCAATCATCGCACCAGAGAAGACTACCATGGTCACCGTGGAAGGTGTCCAAATGCAGCGATCAAATCCAGCGTACCAGACTTGGCTACAACAAGATCAAGCTGTCCTCAGCACCATTCTGTCATCCCTGGCCCCTGAAGTCCTTGCTCAAGTGCTCCTCCTCGATTGTTGGCATTTACTACCTCTGTTCGAGAATAGTTACGTTTTAGGATTTTGTACGTCAGCTAAGGCGTGTAGAAATGACTAAATCGTCCTTCTTCATTACCTTGTGCTCTATATAAAAGTGCGAGGATCGGTGAGCAATGACCAATGCCGCGTCACCGTCCTCTCTCCCCTTGGTTGTCATTGGCGGCCGCGTTGTGGTATCAACTTCATGAAGGCCGCGTTGGAGTCTGCGTAGGCATCAATCGGTTGGAGAGTAAATTTTATTCGTATTGTTGTAATTTTGTCTATGTTGCCTTTGAATTCCACCTTGTTACGCAATAACTTTGGAAATTACAATCGTGACTTCCTAATCATTTTGTGTTATTCTCGGTGATGCTCCTCACTTAGAAGTTAAATTCGCAAGATATCTGGTTACTTGAGCTGGAGCGAAACATTACATTGTTATCTTCTATCGGTCCAATTAGGTACAATAAGCAATGCCTTTATTCTTTGAAAGGACCGATATATCGCCTAGAGGGGGTGAATAGGCGTAATCAAAATTTGCAATTAAATAAAATCACCGAAGGCCAAAATCCGGAGTGTCCGGAGTTAATGTCAGGATAGTCCGGATTAAATGTCGGAGTGTGGGACAAGTGACCTCGAAATGAGAATTTTAAATCCTTGCAAATTTTCAACAATCTAGCTGAATGCAAAGGTTCTAACTGAACTCAGCTACCTTAGAAAAATATGGATCTAGACCCAAACACAGAGATAAAGTAGATCGGGACACCACAAGTTTCAAGAACTACAAACCCTAGCACAAGCAAGTGAAGAACACAAAGACAACGAATTTGTTACCGAAGTTCGGATTCTTGAAGGGAATCCTACGTCTCCGTTGAGGAGGCACAAAGCCCGGGTCCCTCTTGACCCCTTTCCTCCCGGTGTTGCACAAAGCACCCGCCGGTCTTCACTTCTTGCCTCTTTCCTTTGGAGGCTAGGCTTGCCTTCACAAGCAATCGAGGCTCTCCACACGAAGATTGAGGCTCCGGTGACTCCTTGCCGTCTAGGAGCCCTTCAAGCTCCAAGAGTAACAAATCGCGCTAAATCAACTTGGAGGATGAACTTGTGCTCAAGAATCAACAAAACAAGCTCAAATCACTTAAATACCCTCTTTTCTCCCAAAAGATTCAAGCCAAATCAAATATTCAAGTGGGGAGAAGAGGCTAGGGCTCAAGAGAGTGAGAGAGCGAGCTTGAGACTTGAATGCTGCAATGAATGAAGTTACCAACGGTTAGATTTGGAGTGGGGGTTTAAATAGCTCACCCAAAATCCAACCGTTACAGGTTTTCTGCGCAAAGTCCGGACTATCCGGACATTTAGTCCGGAGTATCCGGACTCAACTCATTTATCAACCGAGCAGGTGAGCTCGGAATGTCCGGACAATATCTTCGGATACTCCGGACAAATTCCCCGGAGTGTCCGGACTAAATGTCCGGGTACTCCGGACTTACCAAAGAAAATCAACCGAGAACTCCAGCTCGGAGTATCCGGATTTAATCCCCGGATATTCCGGACATTTTCCCCGGAGTGTCCGGACTAAATGTCCGGATACTCCGGACTTACCACCTCGGCTAGGAGTACCCTTTGATAGGAAATGCATTGTTTTAAAATTCTTTTGAGATGCAATTTTCATCCTATGAGCACAAGCATATCCTAGAAGCGATTTTCCGTCGTATCCCCCTTAATAGTACGGCTATCCTTAGACTCAATAAAATAAAAGGATTCAACTAAAGTCTTGATGCCGCCTTTTCAAATTTTAAATATGGTGGGGATCTCCAATCGCCATTCCAACCATGATATCTTCTTGATCACTGCATAGAATCTCACATGCATCGTTAGTATACTCAATTGTGTTGCCATAAATCACCAAAACTCTTTGAGGAGCCTAGATGCACTTTCAATCTCCCCCTTTTTGGTGAATTGATGACAACACAATTGGATTTAGATAAAATTTGAAATGAGATAGTATTTGGAAGACCAAATACACGGGGAAGCTCCCCCTAAATGTGTGCATTGAAATAATTTGAGTGAAAAGTCAAATGCACATATTCTACGGAAAGTTTTGAGAGCTCCCTAAGATTCTTGCTTTCGAGGAGAATATGACATGATATATAGCGAGATAATTTGCATAAAGTAGATATGACATGATATCACACAAGT
Source organism: Guadua angustifolia (assembly GCA_036346375.1). NCBI lineage: Eukaryota > Viridiplantae > Streptophyta > Magnoliopsida > Poales > Poaceae > Guadua > Guadua angustifolia. Next base: position 2,608,383 of record CM070519.1, on the reverse strand, counting down.
GCATAACGAAAAGGAACTAGATAATGATATTAAGCAAATAGTCGACAACCAACACAAGTTCACGAACACAACCATAAGCACAAGTTCAAGCGAAAGCGATAATTAAACACAAAGCACAACCAAGCACACAGAACGAAATAAGAAATAACACTCTAGCTCTCTCCCCTTTGGCATCAAGACACCAAAAAGGAAGAGTCTCGCAAGGAATCACTAAATAAATGTGGAAGGCTCGTAGTCCTCCTCCTCTTGTAAATGCCGCCATCGCCATTGTGCCGCTTTGAGGTGCCGGAGGTGGTAGATCGAAGAAGCTGCCGGTAGCGGAATCCATCGCATACATGAGTGACTCCTCGGACTCGCCATTGGTGGAAGATCCTCACCCTTTGGCGGCGGGGGCGGAACTCACTGGCGGTGCTCACGAAGCTCACACGGGTCTCCTTGACTTGGTTGGACACATCTTGACAAAGAGAATAGGCACTTGACATCCTTTTGATAGTGTCGCGGCTAGTACGAGAGAGCCTTCTCCGTGGGAGCTGGAGCGGTCTCGAGTGGTGGAGGAACAGAGGCGTGTCGGAGGAGGCTGAAGGCTCGCAGCCGGAGGACGACCTCGGGGCGCTTCTCCAAAGGAGGCTGCAGGAGCGCAGAAGCGAAGGTGCACGGACCTTGTAGGGAAGGTGATCCACATCCTTGACAAAGTCAAGGCCCGTGACGTGCTCGATGAGAGCCATGATGAATGGTGCATATCCGCATGTTCTTTGGAGTGGTGAGCGAGTTATGGCGAATGGCCTCCCAAATAAAATTCACGACGTCGAAACCATGAGTCCGTTCCACCAAGTGATAAAGCAAATTCGCCCATCTGAATCGATGGCAGACGCATCACCCTCCTTAGGCCAAAGAGTGACCCGAAGAAGCCTCAGAAGAATAGCCAGCCACAGGCTTGAGACCCTTAATCGTGCCAACCACGAAATGTTGCGATGAATCATAAAGATCTTCAAGCTGCTCAGGGGCCATCACCTTCTTATCATGTAATTTTGCATCACCGTCAGCTGACCTTAGATGCAAAATCCTAGCAAACGTCCTCTTGGTGGCCACATACCATAACTTGCTTTGGTCATCCACCATATGGCTTCTTGCTTCTTGTCGTAGAAGAGAGTGGCATAGAACTGCATAATCACTTCATCATTCCAAGCATACATAAAGCTCATGAGGTCCTTCACCTTATGCCTCTCACAAATCTGAATAACCTCATCAAAGATGGGATTCTGAGCCTCAGACATGTAGATCTAGTCAACCCGCTTCATCTTCATCACTGGATTCTCCATTGGAAGGAGAACAGTCTCATAATAATCTGAGTGGAACCTGTTCGAGAACCGCTTGTCGACATCTTGATCTTGATGGAACTCAGCGGATCCTTGTTCCTCTGCAACAATCGCTTTGCCCTTCCTCGCACCAACACGATAGTCAACCACACGTAGGGGCATCATCGCTGGATATCTCCTTTGTGGTGAAGCTTCTCAAGTGGACCAATCGCCACTTTTGACTCTTGAAAGTGCTTCTTCTTCTGCTCACGACGCCTTGCATGGACATCCGCGGGATGCTCATCGGCAGGAATCTCCTCGGGATTAACTTGAGGAGGAGCACGAGCGGATGACGGAGCAGCAGGAGGAGCCATAAGCATATTTGCACGACTATGGCTGATCTTCTTCACGCCTTGCCTCTTCTTCTTGGGAGCGCCGGAAGGAGAGGAAGGAGGTGACTCAATAGGGCGCTTTCTGGCACCATAACCACCTTGCGAAGAAGCCATCTAAGAGGGAACAAGGATTGGAGTGAAAAAGAGTTACACGAAAGCAGATTTCACAATTTAAATTTTTGGGCCGAGAGGTACAGCTCGGATACTCCGGACATTTAGTCCGGACTGTCCGGACAATTACTCCGGATACTCCGGAGATTTAGTCCGGAGTGTCCGGGGTTTTGTCCGGATACTCCGGATAAAATATCCGGAGACTCCGGGTTGAACAGATTCGAACCCAAAACCCTAAATTGCAAACAATGTGGGATTTCTAAAGGCACATTCTAGGATTTCAACAAGAATATGAATGTTCTTTAGCAAGGGAACCCTAATCCTAAGAATTTCAAGGATCAAAAGAAGATTAGGGCTAAAGATGACATACCACAAGATGAACCACCAAAACGAAGAAAAATTGAGGAGATCCTTCCCACGCCCACCAAGGAAGATCCAGGAGGCTCAGGAGGGTGAGAAACAGGAGATGGAGGGAACCGAGGGCGGCTTGGGCAAAGTTTTGAGGAGGATGGGTTGAAACAAATGAGAGAAGAGAGAGAAAGGATGCCCCTCGCGGCTTAAATACCCAAAGCCATCTCGGTTCGGACACTCCGGACATTTAGTCCGGATACTCAGGACAATTTGTCGACCGTCTGAATCGACAAACTGGATCGGATTAGGAATTTCAAGGATTTGAAGGAATGAATGACTTGAAGAGTTGAGAAAAGAAGTCCTTAGGACCCTTTGCACAATGTGACTAGCGAACACAAAATCAAACAATCCATAGTCACATGTCATTGGGCACGATCCAAGATCAAATATTTCAACCAACACAAAAGATTAGAAAAAAGACCAAATAAGCTTTTTCAACATATTTTGCAAGCATCAATCAAAAGTGTTCACGCTTCAAGCCAAGTTCGAGAATCAAGAATATTTAGCCCACTCCTCAATTCGCAAAATCTCTTTTCATCAAGAGGCTTGGTGAATATATCGACTAATTGATCATTTGTGCTCACATGTTGGATATCGATATCGCCTTTAGTGGAATGATCCCTTAGAAAATGGTGGCGAATATCAATATGCTTTGTACGGAATGTTGGGCGGGGTTGTTGGCAATTTTATGGCGCTCTCATTGTCACACAAAAGTGGCACACGGTTATAGGTTAGTCCATAATCATTTAGAGTTTGCCTCATCCAAAGCAATTCGCACAACAACTCCCGTGACTATGTATTAAACCGGTGTGGATAGGACTCTTGAATTTTGCTTCTTAGAGGACCAAGAGACAAGGGATCTACCTAAGAACCCGACAAGTCCGAAGTACTTTTCCTATCCACTTTACATCCGCATAATCCGCATCGAATAGCCGACTAACTCAAATGATGAACCTTTAGGATACCAAAGTCCTAAATGAGGAGTGTGCACTAAATACCTCAAGATTCTCTTCTGACCACCATGTGGCACTCTTTTGGAGCGGCTTGAAAACGTGCACACATGCACACACTAAGCATGATATCGGGCCTAGATGCACAAAGATAGAGTAAAGACCCAATCATCGAACGATATACCTTTTGGATGACCGGTTTACCTTCTTTGTCGAGGTCTAGATGTCCGTTGGCTTGCATTGGCGTCTTGATTGGCTTGGCGTTCTCCATTCCGAACTTCTTGAGCATGTCCTTGATATACTTTGTTTGGCATATAAAAGTTCCTTCCTTGAGTTGTTTGACTTGAAATCCGAGGAAGAACTTTAACTCGCCCATCATGGACATCTCAAACCTTTTAGTCATGATTCTACTAAAATCCTTGCACAAATGTTCATTAGTAGATCCAAATATAATGTCATCAACATAAATTTGACAAACAAACAAGTCATTATCAATGTTTTTAGTAAAGAGAGGGGTTGGCCTTTCCACTACAAAACCTTGACCGAGAAGGAAATCGCGAAGACACTCGAACCACGCTCTCGGCGCTTGCTTAAGCCCATAGAGGGCCTTGTGTAGGAAGTATACGTGGTCCGGATGGTTCGGGTCTTCGAAGCCGGGTGGTTGCTCAACGTAGACCATTTCGGAGAGTGGTCCATTCAAGAAGGCGCTTTTCACGTCCATTTGGTATAACTTGAAATCATGGTGAGTCGCAAAGGCAAGTAATATTCTAATAGATTCAAGCCTAGCTACAGGAGCGTATGTTTCATCGAAATCCAAACCTTCGACTTGCGTGAAGCCTTGAGCAACCAACCGTGCTTTGTTTCTAGTCACTATACCGTTTTCATCTTGCTTGTTCCGAAAGACCCATTTGGTTCCAATCACGTTTTGCTTGGGCCGTTCGACAAGCTTCCACACTTGGTTCCGTTCGAAGTTGTTCAACTCCTCTTGCATCGCCACCACCCAATCCGGATCTTGGAGTGCTTCTTCTACCTTTAGTGGTTCAAGAGAAGACATAAAAGAGTAAAATTCACAAAAATTTGCAAGTCGAGATCTAGTGGATACTCCTTGTTAATGTCTCCAAGTATGTTGTCGTAGGGTGATCGTGTTGTATGCTTTGATGAACTCTCGGATGAGGGTTGTTGCGTTTATCGTTGAATAGGACCTCCGTCGTCTTGAGAAGTGTTGGAACCATCTTGAGTTTGAATGGATGAGGAGGATCAACATTTGAGCAGCGATGTCCGGAATGTCCGGGGTTAAGTCCGGATACTCGGAGATTTTGTCCGGATACTCGAACATTATCCGGACACTCGGGTTGAGGTGCTCGGGATTGCATCTGCTCCACGGTTTTACCTCCCCAATGGCCAATTTCTTGATTGCTTCACATGGAGGTTCTTCCCTATTAATTTCATCACAATTAACTTGTTCTACTTGAGAACCGTTAGTTTCATCAAATGTTACGTCACGCGAGATTTCAACTACACCGGTGGTGTTATTGAAAACCCGATATGCGTAAGCATTTGATCCATAACCAAGTAAAAATCCTTCATCTACTTTAGGAGCAAATTTAGATGACTTAGCTTTCTTGTTGAGGATGTAACATTTACTCCCAAATACTCTGAAATAGGATACATTGGGTTTCTTGCCGGTTAGAAGTTCATACGCCGTCTTCTTCAACAACTTGTGGAGATATAGTCGGTTGGAGCTGTGGCACGCGGTGTTGACGGCCTCCGCCCAGAATATGTCGGAGACCTTGTACTCGTCAAGCATCGTACGCGCCATCTCGATGAGGGTTCGATTCTTCCTCTCGGCTACCCCATTCTGTTGAGGAGAATAGGGAGCCGAGAATTCATGCTTGATGCCTTCTTCATCGAGAAACTCTTCCACACCAGTATTCTTGAATTCGGTGCCGTTGTCGCTCCGAATTTTCTTGATCTTCACGTCGAACTCATTTTGAGCTCTTCTCATGAATTTCTTCAAGCTTCCTTGGGCTTCGCTTTTATCATGCAGGAAAAACACCCAAGTGAAGCGAGAAAAATCATCAACAATTACTAGACCATACTTGTTTCCTCCGATGCTTATGTAGGCGATCGGGCCGAACAAATCCATGTGTAGCATCTCCAATGGCCTCGAGGTGGTCATCACATTCTTAGCGGGGTGAGATGCTCCGACTTGCTTCCCGGCTTGACATGCGCTACATACCCTGTCTTTCTCAAAGACAACGTTGGTTAGTCCAAGAATGTGGTTGCCCTTAAGGAGTTTGTGAAGGTTCCTCATACCAACATGGGCAAGCCGGCGATGCCAAAGCCAACCCATGCTAGATTTAGCCATAAGACATGTTTCAAGGTTAACTCTATCAGCAGAGAAATCTATAAGATAGAGATTACCCTTTAAACGACCCTTAATGGCTACTGAACCATCAACCCTCTTAATGACATCCACACCTTTCTCACTAAACACACAATTATAGCCCGCTTCACATAATTGTGCAACGGACAATAAATTGTAGCTTAGAGATTCAACGAGTAAAACATTGTTTATATGAAAATCATTGGTAATCAATATCTTACCTAAACCTACCACTTCACCTTTTCCATTATCGCCAAAGATGATGCTTTCACTATTTGATCCATTGGCTTCCAAATCTTGTGAACATTGCCCTTTCTCCGGTCATATGATGCGTACATCCGCTATCCAAGATCCAACTTGTTCCACCGGAGATGTAGGCCTACAAAATGAAATTTAGTTTTTGCTCTTTGGTACCCAAACTTGTTTAGGTCCGCGCACGTTAGTGACAAGTGATTTGGGAACCCAAATAGATCGCACATTAGAGGTACTTTTGGATTTACCTCCAATAGGATATGCAACTACACGACCATGGTTAGTTCTCTTAAGTACATATGAAGCAAAGAAAGTGGATTGAGCCTTATATTTAGAGTTTGCTTCCCCCTTTACGAAGTGAATGGGCTTGTTCAAAGGCGTAACCACAATGTGGTTTCCTTTGCCCTTGGGAGGGACATAACCAAGCCCATGCTTCATGGGGTTACCTTTGCGCTTACCGAGGAACTCCTCTAGTCCCTTGCTAGCCTTATAGGACTTTTGTAGTCCATCTTCGAGCATTCCCTTGAGCTTCTCATTTTCATTAGCAAGTACTTGCAAAGTCTCAAGGTTAGTGGTACAAATATCAATATTGACATTATAGCACCTAGCGCATCCATTGCTAGTTGAAGGTAATGAAGAATTGGAGTTAATAGTTGAGGTAACCGGAGGGCTATTCTTGAGATCAACAAGCTTCAACTCAAGAGCCTTGCAAGCATCCTTTGCCTTAGCAAGTTCCTCTTTGAGTGAAGCGTTGGTGATCTCGAGACTAGTCACCTCGGATTTGATTAATTTTGAATTCTCAACTAATTTCTCATTTTTCTCTTTTTCAAAAGACAAGCTCTTCTCTAGCTCACGGTTTTCTCCTTTTCGAGGATGAGCAAATCCTCTTGAGCCTCAAGAGTAGCTTCCTTTTGTTCTACAACTTCCTCCAACTTTTCAATATTTTTAAAAGCAAGTTTAATTTATGAATGTCAAAATTCTTCATAGATTTAAGCACGTTGTTAACATCATCTTCATCACTATCGCTATCGTGCTCATCTAGACATTCATTAGCAATGGAGGGAGTGGAGTCTTTTGGTAATACCTTATGCCCTTTTGCCACAAGGCACATAGGAGTGTTGTCGTCGTCATCGCTCAAGTTGTCGAAGAGGCTCTTCGACGTTGTTGAGGTGGTAGGCACGACGATAGCGACGGAGGCAATTCCTCCTTCCTCGTCGGACTCGGAGCTTGAGTCGGAATCGGAGTTTGAATCCCACTCTTCTCCAATATGCGCTTGACCCTTGTGCTTGTAGTGCTTGAATTTCTTGCTCTTTTCTTTGTCTTTGCCTCGATATTTGTCTTTCTTGTGAGGCTTCTCATCTTTGCTTTCCTTGTGCGGACACTCGGCAATGAAGTGGCCGGTTTCACCGCATTCATAGCATCTTCGTGTAGAATGTCTACCCTTTGACTTTCTTCCAAAGCTCTTCGACTGACCTCCTTGTTTGAAGTTCTTTTTCTTGAAGAATTTGTTGAATCTTTGCACAAACAGAGCCATATCTTCATTTGTCAATGGACCACATGACTCTTCGTCTTCGCTCGAACTCTCTTCTGCTTGGCGCACTATCTTGACGGCCTTGAGGACAATCCCTTTCTTTTTGCCAGACTTGAGTTCTTCAACTACCTCGGCCTCCTTCACCATCATCTCGTCCATCATGAGCCGGCCAATGACGTCATGAGGTGTCAACGTGTCGAAGTTGGGCTAGTCTCGGATCAACTGAACAAGGTTGCGGTTGGTAGGAGTGATTACGCGGAGAATGATCTTCACAACGGCCTTGTCAGAAAGATCGGAGCACCCGAGACCTTTGGCTTGATTCACGAGCACCATTAGCCGGTCAAACATCTTGTTGTAGGACTCTCCTTCTTCCAAAGTGAACCAGCTTAGCTCACCAATGATGAGCTCTATCTTTGATTCACGGACACTTGAAATCCCTTCATGACTCACTAGGAGTCTATCCCAAATGGCCTTTGCTTCCTCAAGTCCATCCACTCGATTGAACTCGGAATCACTTAAAGCATTAAACAAGGCATTGACGGCCAAGTCATTGAAATGTTGATCTTTATCTTCTTCGGGAGTAAGATTCTCGGGATCATTAGGCTTGAAACCTGTTTGCACAATCTTCCAAATAGAAGGGTGAAGTGACCTCAAGTGCATCTTCATCTTATGTTTCCATGCCGCATAGTGAGTGCCATCGAAATGAGGCGCTCAATCGAGGGCAACGAAACATACGATGAAGAGTCGAGGAATTATAATTAAGTGGAATTCCCATCCTAAGATCATCCCCCGTACCCGAGGTGCGGGTGAGATCTTCGACAGACTTCCCTGTTTGCGACATATTGATTCTCCAAGCGGTTAAGCCAAACTAAGGAGATTTGGCTCTGATACCAATTGAAAGGACCGATATGTCGCCAAGAGGGGGGGTGAATAGGCGTAATCAAAATTTGCAATTAAATAAAATCACCCGAAGGCCAAAATCCGGAGTGTCCGGACTTAATGTCCGGATAGTCCGGAGTTAATGTCCGGATAGTCCGGATTAAATGTCCGGAGTGTCCGGACAAGTGACCTCGAAATGAGAATTTTAAATCCTTGCAAATTTTCAACAATCTAGCTGAATGCAAAGGTTCTAACTGAACTCAGGTACCTTAGAAAAATATGGATCTAGACCCAAACACAGAGATAAAGTAGATCGGGGCACCACAAGTTTCAAGAACTACAAACCCTAGCACAAGCAAGTGAAGAACACAAAGACAACGAATTTGTTACCGAAGTTCGGATTCTTGAAGGGAATCCTACGTCTCCGTTGAGGAGGCACAAAGCCCGGGTCCCTCTTGACCCCTTTCCTCCCGGTGTTGCACAAAGCACCCGCCGGTCTTCACTTCTTGCCTCTTTCCTTTCGGAGGCTAGGCTTGCCTTCACAAACGACCGAGGCTCTCCACACGAAGATTGGAGGCTCCCGGTGACTCCTTGCCGTCTATGAGCCCTTCAAGCTCCAAGAGTAACAAATACGCCGCTAAATCAACTTGGAGGATGAACTTGTGCTCAAGAATCAACAAAGCAAGCTCAAATCACTTAAATGCCCTCTTTTCTCCCAAAAGATTCAAGCCAAATCAAAGATTCAAATGGGGAGAAGAGGCTAGGGCTCAAGAGAGTGAGAGACTGAGCTTGAGACTTGAATGCTGCAATGAATGAAGTTACCAACAGTTAGATTTGGAGTGGGGGTTTAAATAGCTCACCCAAAATCCAACAATTCTATGTGTTTTAGCAGAAAGTCCGGACTATCCGGACATTTAGTCCGAGTGTCCGGACTCAACTCATTATCAACCGAGCGGTGAGCTCGGAATGTCCGGACAATATCTTGGATACTCGGACAAATTCCTGAGTGTCCGGACTAAATGTCCGGATACTCGGACTTCGAGAAAAGCAACCGAGGACTCCAGCTCGGAGTATCCGGATTTAATCCCCGGATATTCGGACATTTTCCCCGGAGTGTCCGGACTAAATGTCCGGATACTCCGGACTTACCACCTCGGCTAGGAGTACCCTTTGATAGGAAATGCATTGTTTTAAAATTCTTTTGAGATGCAATTTTCATCCTATGAGCACAAGCATATCCTAGAAGCGATTTTCCGTCGTATCCCCCTTAATAGTATGGCTATCCTTAGACTCAATAAAATAAAAGGATTCAACTAAAGTCTTGATGCCGCCTTTTCAAATTTTAAATATGGTGGGGATCTCCAATCGCCATTCCAACCATGATATCTTCTTGATCACTGCATAGAATCTCACATGCATCGTTAGTATACTCAATTGTGTTGCCATAAATCACCAAAACTCTTTGAGGGGCCTAGATGCACTTTCAGTTACTTGTGTTTGTTTCATGTTATCTGTTAGAGACATACTTTTAGGATTTTCATATGGTTGTAGGAACTTAGCAGCCATTTTAGTCGTTGAGTTTAGTATTAAATTTGAAAAATAAGGCAATCGGTGTTTGATCACTTGAGAGTTGCGATTTATTTTGGGGCCTCCTTTATGCAGCTAGAGGATATAATAGAGGCTACAGGAGATGTCGATTTGGAGCAGAGATTCTCCCGATTCTCATTGTCCCTCAGCCAAAATCACGGAAGACATTGTTAGCACAATTTAGGATAGGAGGAATGACATGCAACTGTGTTATCACTACACCATGACATATTTTCATCAACAGTCTATCTGTCGGCAAAAGCCACGTAGTGCGACACATTATCTGTCGGCAAAAGTTTTTCCGACAGAAAACATTGTCGGTAGAAGTCTGTCGGAAAAACATTTGCCGCAGATATATTTTTACCGATGATGATCCGACATTGTTATAAGGCTTTTGCTTATGCGGATATACTTTTAAACGAGACAAACTTTTGCCGACAGATAGTCGGAGGGTAGACTTTTGCCGACAGATAGTCTGAGGGTAGACTTTTGCCGACAGATAGTCGAAGGGTAGACTTTTGCCGACAGATAGTCTGAGGGTAGACTTTTGCCGACAGATAATCTGACGATAAACTATATTGGTGTGAATTCCATTAATTTCTCAGATAGAAAACAATGATAAACACATTATTGTGGAGAATATTAGAAATCCAACTGATAATTAATTCATATTTTCACCACATCACAGTAGAAAATGATTCAATTAATACATCCATTCAACACAACATCTGGAACATCAAAATTTGTCCATCAAAATACATCCATTCCATTTCATTAGTATAAATAGGAGATTTGTCCATCAAAATACATCCATTCCATTTCACTAGTATAAATGGCAGACATAGACAAGCAATTCGATGTGTATCTCATTTTTACAAGGAAAGCAAGCAACTAACTCAGGCCAGGAAGTGGTAATATACCCATAGCATTGCTTACCCTAATAAAAACAAAAACCAAGTAAAGAGCAATGTGAGGCCAACTCCCAGTTTCTTGTTAGACCGCATGTCACATTGTGGCAGCATAACAAGAGCCCAGATCATCAATCCAGCAATGAGGAAGCTCATTGTGTAAATGAGAGAGCAATCTTGCGGAAGAACATAAGAATTGGGTGCTTCAGATTTCAAACGATCTGAATCAACAGACATGAACTTAGACTGCTGAATCCTCTGTTTTTGTATAAGGGCAATTGTAGACACTGTCTTCCCAAGACCCTGTTACAAGAAAACTGCTTGACTTTAAGGACGGCAATATGATAAGAAATAAGTACTTGTGAAGAAGACAGGAAATAAGAAATAACCTGATCATCTGCAAGAATTCCACCTGCACAAAGCGAGCTATTCTCCTTCGAAACCATCCAAGCTAATGCCATTTTCTTTCAAGCAGAAAGGTATGTAAGCAACATGATATCTAGCATATAGGAAAATGATAAATAAGAAAAATTTATATGACATAATTTACCTGGTACTTAAGCAGAGATACTGATAGAACACCCTCAGGCAGATCATCTTCCCCTTTATCCTGTCTAATATTCTGCACAACAGATTATGAGAAGCAATGTCACTCAAAAAGCAGAATCAAATTTAAGGGCAATACCTAAACCAGGTTTAGATTAACATGAAAATATATAATTCCTACCAGAAAATGTATCCTAAATTGGAGCAAGCCAGATTAAGGAAAACTAAATAAAAAAAACATGCGAATATATATGCTTCCTTCAAAAGTCAAAAGTAGCGTGCATTTAGAATGTGATGAAATAATTATAAAAAAGGATCGAAGCACCACATAGGTGATGGTAAATATATTTATAAAGTATTATGAAAAACAAGAAAAATGTACCATCATCTTTACAGAACTTTGATCTTCCTTCATTGAAGTATAATTAACACAATTTGCTTGAGGACAAAAATTGGTAAGAAATAAAATGGAGGCTGAACATTTATTTGCAAAGTTCGGATCATGAAATAATTTTAGAAGCGAAGTGAGAAACTCAGGAGATAGACAATTATACACAATGAATCATTGCATGGACTAACTTTCACTCAATAAAGTGTAAAGAACCAACAGGCCCACTGAATCATTGAACCAGTGCCACAACAAAGAGAAGTAACCAATAAAGCTATATGAAAGATAAGTAACAGCATGTACAATATTACACAAATTCAAATAGGTCAGAACCTGTGGTTTTTCTTTAAGAAAGTACTTTAAACAACAATGGCACAAGCTGACACAAAGTAACTACGTGTGGTTATCTCCAGTAGTCCAGCGCCACAAAATAGCAACTATTTACAGAATATTCTTTTGTGTTTTGGGGTTTGACGAACTGGGAGAATATCTAGAGTAGATAAATCACAGAGATTGCCAACAGTCTACTAATCCATCAAGCCAAGTCAGAAATGCAATTCACAAAACATAGCGAAGAGTAATAAGTTAATTACTCTATTGTACATAATTGCCTATGGATGAAACTTCACATTATTAGCTGGGCAGGAAGCTACACGTGTGTCTCAATGGACCAAAGATGCATACCTGCAGAGCTTCTCGAAATACTGCTCTCTCATCAGTATCCAAATGCCTATTTTCTAGGTTAGGACGACCTTGCATATCAATACCTGCAGCAATCACCTGGTTATACATCCTCCATAGGCCACCCAACCCTGAGTCCAGTTTGGTAAGAGAACTTCTTGGGCTCCTCATCTCTAAATAGTCATTTAGACTGTCCATTTGACCTTGCAATAAAAAGAATACATGGCATGATAGCAATAACAAGAAGCTCACTTAAGACTCCATAATGTTGTTTCAGTTTATATAGTATACACCACGACCTTTTATTCTTTAAAAGGTTTTGTTCAACTATTGTGTTGTGCCTTTACAGGTTCTTTGTTTAAGTAATCATAGATATTATTGTTTTCGCAAAAGACTGTCATCTCCATGTTATATTATGATTATGAGGTTTAACATCAATTATTGAAACCATGCGTCAAGTTTTTTTGGAATTCGGTTGGGACCAGCAGGAAGAAAACAAAATCATAGCCTTTTCAGTGTTGAGCCTTTGGACCTGCAATAAAAAGAATACGGGGCTGTTTGGTTTGTAGCCATGAAAAGCCATGTCAAATATTTGGTCATGGCCAACTCATGGCATGACCAAATATTTGGCAAAATGAGGCTGTTTGGATTGTATCCAATAATTGGTATGGCAACAAAAAATAGTGTTTGGTTTACAACCTTAGAAAGTAACCAATTGTTGGCATAGCATATTGGCAATGTTTGGTTTGATGCCAAATATTTAAATGAGCATGAATAAAAATTTCATTAGGGATCTCATAACACAGCTGAGACCTAGCACAAAGTGACACCCCATGCATTAAAAGGAGGAATAATATCAACAGTTCATACACTAACAATAATATGCAAACATAACTAGTTATTTTCAGCTACAAATGCTAGAAAAAGTGTACCGCACTAACATTCCAAAACCATCTAAATCCTCATTTTGATCAAAATAACAAAAATAAATTGAGAAGCTCGCTCGATCTTTGGTTTAAATTAACATAGCAGTCTCAAAGGAAACCGAATGCATTCCTACTGACATAATTTCATACCAACATGGCTACCACATTTGTTTAGAAACTGACAGGTCAAACAATCCCTATGCAGATAACAAAAAACCCATCTAAACCACTCAACAAACCAAAACATAATAGCAATCAGCACCCAAAAAAACAGCAGTCAATCAAAACATTACATTGACTAATAGAGTACATACGGCATAGCAATTCCAATCTGAAAACAAGAACAAACATGCATAGCCATGCCTAGATACAACTAGATGCTAAGTCCTACCAAGTAAGCTAACAGAAGCGAATCCACTAAAATCTAGCCATCCAACCAAGCCATCTCATCCATAAAAACTTAAGTAGACTGAAGAAGACAGCACATGCATGGCATTAGTCGAAGCAAATAGTAGTTTTAATTCAGGAGAAGGAGCACTGGAGTTGCTGTCCTGTGTAGGTTTGAACATTTCTTCCATCACTTTCTGCCTCATGGCGCACGAGTGGCGCCCTCTTCTGGTGGTAGCCTTCGCTTCTCGGCAAGAGCTTGATTCCTTCCTCCCTTTCTTTTCGATTCTGCTGTTGTTTCGCATTCTCGGTTTCCATGGCTGCAAAAGTGTGAATTAAGCACTGTACTTAGGCGTTACAGTATGATCTGGAGACGAGTCAAGATTATAATAGTCTCCGGTCATATCTCTTGATCAACAATTTTAAATCGGGATAAGAATACCTACCAACACACATTACTTACAACGCCTAGGCCGACAAACTCTTGTGTTTTGTTGTTGTTGATTCTTTAATCTGTTTCTTGCGAAAGCTTATTTGATTAGAAAAAGTTTGTGAAACTCTAATCATTGATAAATGTGAACGTACTGCTTTCCATGCTGCAAACCAAGTATTTGCTTTAAATTCTGGATCTCTGCATTATCCATTATCTGCTTATGGCTTGCTTCTCTCACATTTAACAGTTTACCCCTGAGACCACTTGCTAATCTTGTGACCACTTGCTTTCCATCTTCCCCTCCATTGTCATAGACATCTTTTAGTGATCCAGGAAGAACCCTCCAGAACTCATTCACAAATTCTCCTCCCTTGCGTTTGCTATTTTGCTGGATGTCATTTGATAAAAACAGGAATGATACTTTCTTATCCTTTGTTGCTCTATTAAACTGCTTCTCCCATGTCTCAGCAACCTTTCTGGCTCTCTTCCGATGAAAAATGCACCACTGTGAAAGTGCTGCTTAAGAATTAAGGAACACAAAAGGACAAGCTACTACAATCTAGATGCAAAGGCAAGAACAGCCATAGGAAATGAGGAACTAATAATTAGGCCTGTCATTTGATACTCCAGAAAATTGGAATAGATGAAACCATGTCATATCAAGATACAATTAAAGCACACAAGGTAAATAAACCACAGAATTGAGTATAACATATAAAAAAGTGGGGCATACTTCCTCAGTTCCCCAGGTTAATATAGGTTCCAACTTTACCATATCTGCAACCCTAACAACCAATGCAGAGTTTTTGCATTCACCAAGACTTGCTTACAAGTTTGAAATGAAGTAGCATATACTGGGCCTAGAACCCTGAGTTCCTCACAAAAGATGCAAGCACAAAGACATGGAAATAATCATATGATCCACCTATTTTATGGTCAATATCAGACTGCATGCTGCTGTCCTGCTTCAAACTCAAAAGTGTCCTTGAAGCATTTGTCATTTGTGATTAATTTAATCGATGACAGTGTAGGATACGTCTTCACCTAATTGATTAATTGACTCAAAATGCAACCTCAGAGCAATCTATTTTGGACACAGAATAGATAAATACCATCAGAAATAGCAGGTCGGCGGGGACGAGCAGCAGGTCGGCGGCGAGGACGAAGGCGCGCGTGAAGAAGTCGGCGATGGAGAGCCTCGTCCCCTCCTCGCCCTCCGCCGCAGCCGCTTGAACGCCTCCCGGCGAGCTGTCACAAAGAGATGCCAGGCGCATGAGCGAGTCTCAAGCAACGTGGCGGCGTTGCGGCGGTGAGCGCACTGTGGTGGGAGAGGCGGGACGGTCGGCTCGGCTCGGGTTCGATTCGCCGAGGATTTCGCTTTCTTCGGAGTCCTCGTGGCGCGGATGCACCATTGTTGCCCTCGAGACAGCATGAAGCGGGATAGGGCGGCGACGTCCCGGCGTGGCGGCTGTGAGCGAGAGAGATAGATTTGGGACGACCGAGTGTGGCGGTGAGCGAGAGGAGAGAGATTTGGGAGCGATTGAGGCGTGAGCTTGGTTTAACCTAGCTAGGGCGAGGTGGTCTCGAAATATTTTATGTACGCCCATGGACATATTTTGCCGCCTAATTTCTGTAAAAAGTTTCACGACAGATAAGTTTCGACGACAGATGAATTGATCAACAAATACGTATATATGACTCTTGACCTCGGCCAAAATAAAGAAAATGAACTGAGAAAACAATAGGAGATAAATATTTTATATTTTTGCCTCTAAATTAATATAGAAATCACTTAGAGATAAAACGTCAGATGCACATGACTTACCTTAGGAAAAATTCGTTCTTGACATTATCAATCCAAATAATTTTTGCATCTTGAACTCGTAATAAAGCATATGCAATCAACAAACTTTAAAACTAAACCACACCTGTTCTGTAGTAGATTTCTATTTAATTTTCTATCTGATTTCTTTTTGTCCTTATTAAAAGTTGTTATTTACTATATTTTCATCGATCTGGCGCCAGAGACTCGACGTTCGAGCTGCGACAATCGACTCTAACTTCATGTTGAAATCAATGAGCAAGGAAAGCACCCCCTTTGATCATTATTGATATTTATTATCAAAAAATGGGGGCTTCACAGCGCGCGACCAGGGGGAGGCGACAGAGGGGCGCTGGTGTCGGGGGAAGGCCAGAGAAGCAGGCGGCGGTGCAAGAAGGAGGGAGAGCAGCGGCGGCACTCGGGAGAGGAGATGAGTGCGAGAGAGAGCGAAGGGTGCGAGGTAGCGGCTGGAAATAGGGAATGGGAGCCAAGTGAAGAGAGAGAGACCAATAGAGTTAGGTTAAGGGGGATGGTTGGGTCGGGCCTGTTGTCCATCGATCGATTCGGGCTAAATGGGCGGCCGAAAAAAAAAAAAAAAAAAAATAATAATATATACAGTAAAAATAATATATATAAAAGAATTATCGATAAATAAATAAGAAAATATAATTAAGGCGTCTATTTTTGCATATTTCGTTGTACATGAGTTTTGCCAACGAGATAGACTTTGCCGAAGCGTGATATCTTGACGAAAAATTTATCATTCTTGACAGATAGTTTGTCCTACATATCAAAATAATTTCCAATGCACCATCTGACCCTAAAAGTATTATTGCCGACAGTTAGTCCGTCACCAAGTTTTAGCGACAGATAGTTGGTCGGTAATTATGTATTATTGCCGACTGATGTCTGACGCTAATTTGATGTCATGGTATAGTGTATGTAATTACTTCTATTCCTCTTCTCTGCATATATTTAGTGATGTTACTTATTGATAGGTTCTGCAACAGCCGTACTAATGTAGCTCTCTTCTGAATATACCATGAATCTTTCAGCTAAGTAAGTAATTTTCGAACAAAGCATGTTAGCTTACAACTGCTAATATCTTATAGATGTCAATTTCAAATATCCTGTCAGGAACATTTAAGGTGTCCTCTTATATGGTTGCATTTTGTTTTCGTGCATTTTGTTTTTGTGCATTTTATTTTCAAAGCTAACATTTCTAAGCAGTAAGTAGCTGCTCAACTTATAAAATGGTATTTGAGATACTAGATTCTATATTGCTGGTATTGAGCAAGACCAGCACAGAAAACTACTAATTTATATATTATCTGCTGCCGGTTCTCATAAACTGTGCATATTGATAACTCTAAATAATACTTGCATATATGCGAGAAAAGAGCTTCTATAAATCACAATACTATGTTTATTGAGTTGTGTTGCGACTCTTTCTTAAACTAGTTAGTAACATGGGCACAACTACTAAAGTAGTTTGGCTCGATGTAAACAATTGAGTGGTTTCTTGTGTAATCTCAGGCGCTAATCCGAATAGAATCAATTTAGAATGCATGCTCACTTCTTTCTGAAACATAATAGAATGAAATCCCATCTTGTTCTATATTTTCGTTGATCCTTTTTTTTACAACTCTGTAGGTTGCTTTTGAGAAAGAGATCTCTACCTTTGTTGCCAACGTACAGGTAAGTTGACATTCTTAAGATTTCTTTGTAACCTTTGTTTACCTATTTATAGATTTCTGAACTTTTTACCCGACAATGAACTTTTTTTCTTGTTCATCTGTACTTGAAATCTTTCAAGTCTTCTTTACAACAGTATATAGGATTAGCTAGCACAGTTTTGAATATTTTGGTTCAGAACATTAATTATGGATGAAATTTCATCTTTTTTTTTGTTTCTGAACAAGGGAATGTATCTTGTTCATCTGTTGTTCCTTGTGCAGGTGGATGTTGACATTGGCTCTTCTGCAGTAGCAATGTCATTTTGGTCTTGCTGTTTGATGTTATCACAACATTAGTAGTTGACATGGCTTTTCTAATATAGGTAAGAGACCTGAAGATGTCGCGTTTTCCTACCTTAATGAATTTTTGCTTCGTCCATTGATTGAGAATACACTTTGTTCTTGCTAACTTGGAAGCATGACTAGATTCTAGCAGTGATATACAACTAATAATTGAAGGTAGACTTTCTTTCATTGCAAATATGTAAGGACTATAATGTATATTATGACTGTATTACACATTGCCGGCGCGGCGTAGCGCGCATATCTACCTAGTTTGTATGAGAGCTGACTAGTTCTAGGGCTTTAAGAAGTTGTACGCGCGGCGCCGAGGGCGGGAGTGTGGGCGGGGGGGGGGGGGGTAAGCTCAGATGTTACACCATTTTAGTTTCTGTGAAGCTATCAAATGTTTCAGTGATGTATCTCTTTTTGTTCAGATAATCTTCTGTGGTGGAAGGTTGATCTTTGGACCAGGTGCCAAGGCCACTCTACTATCTTTCTCCCTAATTGCAATCCCTGCTGCTGTCGTCATGCGTTTTTGTGGTGAAGCATCTCGTACACCTCTTTCCTGCATATAATGCAGAGTATGCAATTCTCGCTGTTACCATAGGCCTCATCACAATTTATGTGAGTAAGCATTATTTGCCTATTTACCAAAGAGTTCTGCTAAGGTCCATTCATAGGATTTGTGTTGTCACCCCAGATCATGTGTCTGCTTTCAGTTGGAGAAAATTTTATAATGTGATTAAAATGGCATATGGTACTAAATTTCCCAGTCATATAGTTCTGAAAGATTCTATACCTTCTGAGAGGTTCGTTATTAAAATAATCTGAAAGGTGCAGAGTATTTTGTAACTAATCTGATTTAATCAAACATATATAGGTGAATATGTTCCACAAGCTGTAGTTTTTGCAAGGTTCATTGGTAGTTTGTCATCATTATGGTCATAAAAGGGTGATTAGTGTTTACACTACACTAAGGCATCATATCGCTGTTTTCTGGGCTTGATTGCATTAAAATTTGTGATGTGCATAACTGAATATAGTTGACAAAGTGCTAAGAGCTTAGTTTCACTCATTAAAGGAACCTTGTATGATACTTTTTTAGTTTAGTTACCAAGTCACATAGTAAATGATACAGTATTCGAATTTTCTTTAAATTCACTATTTTGTGGTGCTGGTAGATATACCTGTTATCTCATGAAACTTCCATGATAAATATGGGCATATGAACTTTGATCACCATAGATTAAGGATAAACATTACTTAATGTCATCATGGGTATATACGATTACATATTAACCATATTTAGCCATACTTTAGAAATCAACGAGGTAGATGATCAAATCAAAATTGTTTCCTGAAAATATTGGATATGGCACTGTTGGTTACTGGTATTTTGATTAAAAATCCAAAATAAAACTATGGTTTTGACGCGGGCGATTATTGGTAATAGCCGAATGTGCAAAGAGAATTGCACTTAGTGTAGCGTGAAGTATCGCCTGTGTCGGATTAAGGACCGAGCAATGGGACGCTATTGATCTAAGAAATCCATGCAACCACGAGAGCTAGTATGGGACGGCTTTAACCTATTAAGTTACTTAGATATGGTTTTGCACTTTGGAAGGCGGGAGCTAGTATAGGCATTCCGGTCAGGTCAGCTTATAGAGGTTTCTACTTACCAATGCAACGGTGTACGCCTTGCCATGAACAGAAACGGTGTGTTGTGTGTAATGTGAATGGATCCACGTCTTGGGTGAGTGTTTTTGTTTCTATGGTGAGGGCTCAATGTCCTAGGTTAGTTCAAAGTCATGTCTAAGTAACGTAATAGTTATGTATGATATTTTTGCAACACACGAAAGAAAGTGTGTCAATAGTGCTGCTCAAAGAGCTGATCATTCCTTGTGGGTAAAGTTGTACACTTCTGCAGAGTGTAAATCTAATCGATTAGCCACACTCACGGTCATGGGCACTTGGTGAAGTCATTCTAATGTTAGATGTTTCATTATTTTCAAAAAAGTTTATTTTTGGAATGCTTACCCCACAGATGATACAATACTATACCATGTGTTGGCAAGTATTGGTATCAGCTGTTGTGCCATGTGTCAGCAAGAACTGGATATATGCCATTTGATGGCAATGATCGATTCGAAGCTCACATCATGGAAGACTGTGAGTATTACTTATTCTTTACTTATTTCTTATCAGTCAATCTTACTTTTATTAAATTCCGTTTGAGAAATGACAACTTGATTTGCAATTCAATTTCGTTTTATGCAAACTAACTGTAGTAACCTCTTTTGACTTGGTCTACATTTATGCATTTGCAAATACCACCATAAGTCTTGCTAAGTACGAAAGTACTCACCCTTGCTTAATCTATTATTTTAGGTGGATAAAGTTAGCAAAGCTTCGGAGATTTCTTTTCATCGCAGGATGCTGGAATTTCATCAACGTGATCTTTTTAGGGATTTATGCCTTGTCAGTTGCCTGCGGGTTGGATGGGCACACTACAAGACTTTACTTCTTTTGCTGCTATATATTTTGAGTTGTAAGATTTTTTGTATAATAGTTTTTGCTTTAATCATATGAAGTATGGTTGTGATTCCAATTGTTATAAATGTGCGTACTAGCTACTGATCATGGGATTAGTACTGTATGCACATTAGATTTTTATTTTTTCCATTTTATGTAAAAATGGGGGTCGTTACATCCAACTAGAGTGCAGTTAGCGGGTGGGAAGTGGTATGTTCTTTTCATTGTCGATGATTTTTTTAGGTATTCTTGGGTGTTTTTCATGGCCTCAAAGGATAAGACTTTTTCTCATTTCAGGGGATTGGTCAGTAGGCTGTCTTTTGAGCTCCTAAGTGCCTTACGAGCTGTATAGAGTGATTATGGCACAAAGTTCAAGAACTCCTACTTTGAGAGTTTCTGTGTGGAGTTTGATTTAGAATATCAATTCTCCTCTCCCTACGTCCCTCAGCAAAATGGCCTAGTAAAGGAAGAACAGAACCTTGGTAGTGATAGCCAGGATGATGCTAGACGAGTACAGTACTCCTAGGAAGTTTTGGGCTGAGGCTCTAGCTACTGCTTGCCATGTTTCTAATCGTGTATTCTTGAGAGCATATTTGCACCACACTTCTTACGAGTTGAGGTATGGGCAAAAGCCCAGTGTCTCTCATTTTCGTGTATTTGGTTACAAGTGTTTCATTTTGAAGTCTAGTAATCTAGATAAGTTTGAGTCTCGTTCTTTTGATGGTATTTTTCTAGCTTACTCGACTTCCTCACGTAGCTATAGGGTTTGGAGTTGTGATACGAATAGAATCATAGAGACCTATGATGTGACTTTTGATAAGGCTAGCCCAGGAGTTAGACCTGATATATGCTTGACGAATACTCATACAGGGGGTACCTCACAGCAAGGTATACATCTATTTCAAGATCGTATTTCTCTCAATCGTACATGGCAGCAAGATTGGCAGCGATGCTCAGCGCTGGAGAGGATGGGCCATTTTGGGCCACGTTCTAGTCGAAGGCTTCACCAGGACGAGGGATCACCCGGCCTCGATCAAGCCCACCGGGAGAACTCTGACCTAGACCTAGGGTAGCGCCCGGAGGCTCCGACCTGAACCAGTCCGGCGCCCCAAAGGCCCCGACACGGACCAGGTCCGACGCCCCGTAGGCTCGGCTGGACCGGGTTCGGCCCCAAAGAGCTCGATCCGGCCTTAGGTCGGGGCCCCAACGAGCTTCAACTTCGCGACCTCCGCCACGTCGATAGTCGACGACAAGCTGGTCACCTGCCCCACAGACATGGCGGCCATGATGGGACGGGATGCTCCTTCCCAAGACGGCCAGAGGGTCACCAGAGTCAAGCACCCGTCCCTTCGCGCCGTCGCTATCTGACAGGTGCACAGAGGGCAGGTGTGCACTTCCCAACGGAGCAATGTCCGTTGTGTCTACTAACCCAACATGGGATGAGCAGGGACCTGTCAGCCATCAAGACCAAAAGCCAGGACTCGCGGAAGTAGCATACCCCCACCTTTTTTCTCCAAAACTCCTGTGTAACCTACCCCCTCCGCCTATATAAGGGGAGGCAGGGCCCTCAGGGAAGGGCACGCATTCACCCATCTATCCATCGATCGATCGACCCATCCATTCTCGTGCAACCCAGTTCGAGCCTTCCGACCTGAGCAAGCACATCTGACCTCTAGCACGTCAAACATACAGACGAACACTCCCGAGCCCCTTCACTCGGATGAGTGCTAAGGGCGATCCTTAGCCCTCGCTTGTAATCCCTTGTAGTCTACTACATCCTGAGCAATAAGAACCCTCACACGAACTGGACGTAGGGACATTCGGCCCGAACCAGTATACATCCGGGACTCCTGTAGTCTAACCATTCAAGGAGAGGGGACGTGCAGCCCCTATACTTACAAATTTACTTGCCGGTTATACGAAACACCGACAGTTGGCGCGCCAGGTAGGGGCCTTTGCGCGTCATCTTCGTGATCTCCGGATTCCCATCTACCTCCTTGATGGCTTTCTCCACCGCCGACGGCGCATCTACGTTGGGGAGCTAGATCCGCTTCGGCTCCCTCGATTTCGTCGCCACCCCGGCGGGAGAGTTCGTGCTCATCCCCGCCGCTCTTCAGGCTCGGGCGTCCACCACGAGCCTGGACTCCGTCGTCGACACCCTCGGCAACCTTCGGCTCGGGGACCCCGTGCGGACCCCGACGCCAGAACCCGTTGAACGCCACGCTGCCCTCGGCAGCAGCGCGTGCGAGCTTGCGCGGACAGCGACCCCGCCTCCCGCAGGCTCGCATCTCGTGCTGATGGTCGGCTATCGGCCGGCCTCTGTCCACGACTTGCTGGAGAGCTCCTCCAGCCACGACTCCAGCTCCGACACGGAGCATGCTGCGGACACGTTGTACCCTCGCGAGTGCAACATGGCGGGTGTGGAGGATACGTCCACCACCCCTGTTAGTCCAGGAACCGCCGCCCAGCGTGTCGAGGCGCAGGAGGCGGAGGACCAGCGCAAAGCGATCGAAACCTCGGGCTCGTCACGCTAAGCTTCAAAGAAGAAGACGAAAGCGGTGGAGGCCCGAAGGCGAGCTCGACAAACTCCAGGCCGACCTAGAGCAGAGTTAGCTGGGCTCCGACGCACTGGGCAGCAGCAAGACGTCAGTTCACTAAACAAGCGGCCGAGGGGTCGCACGGTCTTCCGTACTTCCCCCACGCCAGCTAAAATGTCGCTGCAGCAGCGATGCTGCTCCGCGGCATCCCCGAGCCGGAGGACCTGGGGGCCAAGGCCACCTTCCAAAACCTCCAGGGGCTGGTGGAATGTGCTGCCGTGCAGCACATCCAGGCTTCCGGTTCCCCCCACTCGGGGGCTTCCTCAAGCCACCCGAGCCGCGCCACCGCTCCGGACCGTCGGGGTCCGGCGCTAACGGCGCTGCCTCGGCGACCCTCCAGCCTCCAGACTGGACGCCATGAGCGCTAGGCGAAAGTCGCGACGTCCGCGGCACCATCGAGGCCTGGAAGAGGGCAACCGACGTGGCGGCCCAGTCGCGGGCCGTAGATAGTGGCCGGCGCCACCACCGCAGCCCAAGCCCTGGGCCTCGGGCGTTTGGCCGGGAAATCCGGCGTGCAGAATTCCCCGTCAGATTCCGGGCGCCCACCAACATAACCAAGTACACCGGGGTGACAAACCCCAGTGTCTGGTTGGAAGACTTCCGGCTCGCATGCCGGGCGAGGGGAGCTACGGATGATCTCTTCATCATCCAGTACCTTCCCATCTACCTCGCGGACTCCGCTCGAGCCTAGCTCGAGTACCTGCCCGCAAACACCATCAGGAACTGAGCCGACTTGAAGAGCCTGTTCGTCGGTAATTTTCAGGGCACTTACAAACGCCCTGGTAATTCCTGGAACCTGAAGAGCTACAAACAGCAGCCAGGGGAGAGTCTCCGGGATTACATCCAGCGGTTCTCCCAGCAGTGCAACGAACTCCCCGACATCTGCGACGCGAACGTCGTCGGGGCGTTCATCTACAGCACCACTTCGAAAGCTCTGGTGCACAAGCTGGGCTGCGCCAAGCCCAAAACCACCAAGGAGCTGCTCGATATCGCCACCAACCACGCCTCCGGCGAGGAGGCCGTGGGGGCCATCTTTGAAAAGGGGAAGGCCAAGCGGGACGCCGGCGCCAAAGCCGGCGCCCCCTCCGACCGCTCCGACAAGCTGAAGCGGAAGGGGAAGTAGGGCCGCGAAGGCCCTGTGGTCACAGCCGCCGACCGCCCTGCCAAGCAGCAGGCACGGCAGGAGCCCGACCACTTCGAGAAGCTGATGGACGGCCGTGTCCACACCATGGGTACCCCGTCAAGCACAAGTACAGGGATTGCGAAACCCTAAAGCGCTTCATTTCCGGAGCAGCCACGCGGGGCAAAGGGAAGAAGTGTGACCCGGTACCAGATGCCGAGGAGAAGGAGGCGGACGCCGAGTTCCCGGAACCCGATGGCTACCTCATGATCTTCGGCGGACCGGCGAGCTACACTGACAAGCGACAGCTCAAGCTCGCCTTCTGGGAGGTCCACACAGCGGCCCCCGCCGTGCCCAAGTACCTCTGGTGGTCGGAGTCGCCGATCACCTTTGATCGGGCCGACCACCCCGACCACGTCCCGCACCCGGGGAGATATCCCCTGGTTGTGGCCCCCGTCGTGGGGCCAAAGCGCCTGTCTAAGGTGCTCATGGATGGCGACAGCAGCCTCAACATCCTGTATGTTGAGACTTTCGACGCCATGGGCATCCCTCGCTCGCGTCTTCAACCGAGCAAAGCACCCTTCCACGGCATCGTCCCTGGCTTGCAGGCCTATCCGCTCGGGCAGATCGATCTGCCCGTCACCTTCGGGAGCCCGGACAACTTCCGCACCGAAACCCTCACCTTCGAGGTCGTAGGGTTTCCCGGCTCCTACCACGCCATCATGGGGAGGCCATGCTACGCCAAGTTCATGGCGGTCCCCAACTACACCTACCTCAAGCTGAAGATGCCGGGCCCACGGGGAGTCATCACCATGGCCGCGTCTTTTCAGCTCGCCTACAACTGCGAGCAAAGCAGTTGCGACCTGGCGTCGACGATCATTGCGTCCGTCGAGCTCGAAATTCTTCGGAGGGAAACCCCCGAATCCACCCCCGACTCCAGAAAGTCGGGGCCTGGATCCTTCAAGTCCGCCGAGGACACGAAGGAGGTTGCGGTCGATCTCGACGATCCGACCAAGACCGTGCGGGTCGGAGCCACGCTCCCCGCCAAATAGGAAGGCGCGCTCGTCGACTTCCTCCGCGCCAATCGGGATGTCTTCGCATGGAAGCCGTCTGACATACCAGGCATCCCGAGGGAAGTCGTTGAGCACTCCTTGAACATCCAACCCGGCTCAAGGCCAGTCGCCCAACGCTTGCGCCGCTTCGATGAGGAGAAACGCAAGGTCATTGGTGAGCAGATCGCCAAGCTTTTGGTTGCAGGGTTCATAAAAGAAGTCCGTCACCCCGAGTGGCTGGTGTCGGGACCCGAATTCGCGATCCGGAAACCCTCTGTGTTTTCAGCACTAGTCCCAGGATCAGAAGCTAGTGCCCACAGTTAACAAAGATGAATATCACAATCATACACAACGGAATAATAAATAAAGAATTCATCTTTTAATATAACATGTTGAACAACCTTAAGGTCAACTTACAATTGTGAAGCCTAGATGGCTTCAACTTAGAGTAAAACGAACAGCAGTGGAACGAAGAACATCGGTGAATCCCATCAAAATACCACAGGCATTTGACAAGGTTCAACTCCTAGATATTTGCCTTCTTGCAGAACTTCTCCTTCTTCGAAGACAAATACTTCTCCTCAACTGGTGATGTTTTGTTAAAGCAAGGGTGAGTACACAACCGTACTCAACAAGTCATGCATGTAATGCGTTCTATTACTACATGCATGGCTTATTCCAAAGGAATGGTGAATGGTTCTTTTGCAATAAAGCGGCATTCACAAATAATCATAATAGATAAGCGATAAAACAAATAATACCCATAATAAATTTCGCAATCATTCTCAAGTAAATCATTTCTTATTCTTAACCAATTTCCATATCACGTTGTTCACATTCCCAACCTCATTTTATTTTCAAAACTCTACCCCTTGACTGTAATCCCCGAGCATTGTCCAATACCGCGGACTCGGCTATTCGAATAGTTTTTACACTCTGCAGAGGTTGTACACTTTACCCACAAGATACAATCAACTCACCACGTCAACCGTGAATCGCCATACAAGAGTATGCGAATGAGCGATCATAACAAAGCCTTTCAGAAACTTCTAGCTCAACCTAGGAACCTCTCCGGGTTGCCTTCACTATCACTTCCCACACCGAGCGAAGTATAGGATCGGCGAACACCGTTGGATAGGGTACCAAGCAGCAAAGACAGTACGCTCCCCATCTGATCACCCCTACGTATAGCGCCACCGGGGTATCAAAGGTGAGATATCAGAATCCTACTAAACTAGGTCTGTCCCACACCAGACATGTGGTTGCATGAGTGACTCAGTTCAAAGGCTTGCAAGGTTAAGTCCTTAGGGTGACCAAGGCAAGACTACCCCGAATAATTCACCAACAATACCATCACATAATTCACCAATAATACCATCACATAATTCACTAACAACACCGCCAAATACCAGAGTGACATATCCAATGCCACTCTTGCCACTTGCCTTGGTTTAAAACATTTTACCACCCTAGTTGATTATTGCGCAACACAATGCCAACAACAACTCAACATCCATGTAGAACCACACTGGTTCCACATATCAACATCATCGTGTGGCAACACGTCACACCATTTCACAAACACATTTCATAATCCATTAATCAGTATTATCCTTTTATTTTCAAAAGACATGAGTTGCGAGGCATGGCTAAGCAATTATACACGGTCTAACCAACCCACGTTGGCAAGTAATAGCAACCAACTAATAATCAACCATCTTAGGGTGACAAATGAATTATGGTATACAAATAATCATGGCAAGGTGACATTAGCAATTGGATTGAATAACTAATCCCAAATTAATTTAAATCATTTTAATCTTGAACTAGCATGCAATAATTTGAATCAAAGTAAATTTGTAAAAACTGGGAGCAATATGATCAAAGCACAACTTGCCTGGCCCTTGCAAATTTTTATTATTCTTTACTCTTTATCTTCGATTCTTGATCCTCGATCTTCAATTTCCGCTTGCTTGATCCTCAGCTCCTTCGAGCGACTTCCGGCAACGCGTCTAACGATAAGCAAGCACAAATACAACAAAACTCAAAAAGCAAATCAAGTAAACTCCAAATTAAGAACGAATAACATTGGGCACAACGGCTTAGATGAAATTAGGAACTTGAATGGATTAGGTCGATGATTAGACAAAAGAGAACGACTTTCGGAAAATACACCGAAGAGAAAGATTAATAACTGGGAAAGAATAATATTCCGAAGAATATTTCTTCCGGAGTTATTATCTTGATTGGATAGCCGATGTCATATGGACTCTCGATCTATAGACCGGGTTCACGAAGTTACGTTAGTTCGCCATGAACTAAGCAGATGCTCGAGGTTGACTTTCGTTGATCGAACGACACAATCAACCAAAAGGAAGATAGACCGATAGACTAGATATGGCACAAGGATATGACACATGGTCAATGGTCTAGCGACCAAGTCCACGAACAGGTTTCTAGAAGATTAAGGTTTACGGAGAGAAGGCATCGACACAAGGGTCTAAATGCGATCGGCTAGGATGCGTGCGGGGTTGATCATACTACGATGAAGAGACTTGACGATGATAAGGCGACGATGATATGAAGACGAGGCTAAACACATATGTGATGGGGCTAGATCACATCAAGGCGATAAAAAGATAATGACATCGCACTAGGGCCTTTTCTTGCATGCACACGTGTGATGAGAGCAAAGCGTTAACGACGGGACGTTAACGACAAAACGTTAACAGCGAAACGTTAACGATGGAACGTTAACGGCGAAAAGTTAACAGCGGAACATTAACGGCGGAACGTTAACAATGAAGGTGAAGCGATGACGGAACGCTCATGGAATAACAAGGTGGCGACCGTCGGTGCAACGACATAGCAGCGACAGAATGCTACCAAGGATGGCTAACCGAGACGCGAATGGATAACAGAGGGCTAGTTTGAAAAGACGACGGGTAGATTCTAGAACATGGCTTTGACAGCAACCGAGAATCAATTGAACTTCTCCGATGAGCAAAATAGGGGATAATGGTCTACTGGACACAATGGCCTGGCCACGTAAAACCAACATGGTTGGCGGCACAAGACGACGCGCGGCGGCGGCAAAAGGCGGCGGCTGACGAATAAAAAGAATTTCGGTAGATGCAATAGCAAAGGGGAAATGTCCATCGCGTAGAACGCGACGAGACAAATTCAGCAAAATAGGCGGATTTGGCGGCGACCCACCGGATTGATCGCAAACTGCCGATGAACGGCTCCCGAAGCTAATAGATCAAACAGTCATAACTATTAAAATAATGGATGAAACCTAACCAAATTTTACAGAGAGCTATCTGAGAATATTTGGCACAATATGACGTGAACGGATCTGAGTTTTACCTTCTGGATCAACGGGGAACGCGTGACGAAGTTTTCTGCCGTCCGCAGCGTAGTCTGATCGGAGAAAAGAATTTTCTGCGCAAAATCACAAGGTTAAAACCATGGGTTAGGGTGAGCACCATGTAGGGGACATCACCAGGAGTCTACACAAAAATTTTCACGGTCAAACTCGCAAAAACGAGGGAGAAGAACCTCCGGCAATATTTGATCTTTGGGCGGCTGTAACATTTGATTCCATGAACCAAATTCCATGAAATTTGAAAGGGAGACAGAGGGTACCGTAGAGCTCATAGTGATGAAGACGAATCTTGAAAAGAGTCGATGAGTTGACGGGGAACGCGCCTCAAAATACAGCCGACGTGTGGCGGTGCTTCGGAGGGTGAGGCAAAGTTTCTCGGGTTTGGATGAGTTGATCTGAGGTGAGGACGTGTGGGAGAGGTCATGGAAGGTCTACTAGGGCTTGGGGTGGCGGCTAGGTCAAGAAAACAAAGAAAAACATAAAAACCTGCTTCACAGGCATTTTATCGAGCAATTGGCGTGCGATGCGTAATTCGGGGTGACGTTGGCCAATTGAGGGCCGGCCAGTGGTGGGGATGGGGTGGAGAGGTGAGGGGAAGCCCATGGGCACGACGGCCGACGGCGGGGATGCCGGAGCGACGGCGAGGGCGACGGCCAACGCGACCAAAAACGGTCCGAATGGCATGGTGGTCAAAAACACAATAAAACGCGGAATTTCTCAAAACTAGCAGGAGCACGGCATAGAGCAAGATCATACTAGGCTATATCTAAAAGGAATTTGATTGGGGATTACCGGTTTGGGAGGAATCGACGACGAACGGAACCCGACTTGACGACGAACAAACGCAAATTTCCGGAGCAATTCTTGATGAAACCTGGATTTTCTTGAACAGTTATGATCTACACACTAATGCGCACAAGATGACGTGAACAGAAGTCGATTTGCCTTACCGGATCAAAAGATGACACGGCGATGTCAACGGAGGACGTCCGGCGACCGTTTCTTCAATTTTTGGAAGAGCAAACGTTCTAGAAATGGAGGGAAAGAGTGAGCACCGTGCTGTGGAGACTGAAACGCTCATTTTGGGTAGTCACATGTGATGAGGGGATGAGAAACAAAAGAGTTATGACTCAAACAAGAAACGGCAAAGAAGTGATTGCAGCAGCCGTTTTACTTGATTTCGGAGGGGGAAACTATAGGGAAATTGAAGCCCTTAACTAGACCGACGATTTGCAACTGACCTCGCTCAATTTCGTTGAGAATTGCAAAAGTTATGAGCATTTGAAATTTGGCTTGCAAAAGGGGCTGGAACGTGAACAGTGCGCATAGCTGGAGGTTGAAGATGAACAATAAAGGCCACGTGTCGCTTTTTCATTGGTTGGAAAAAATGGAGGGACAAAAGCGCGAGGAATAAAATAGCAAAAATAATCTAAAAATCTTGGAAAAATTCCTAAAAATACTAGAGATTATTTGGAACTTAATAAAATTAGTTTCACTAAATTTTGATAAGTTTTGGAATTTAGACAATTCCGGGACTAATATACTGGATTTAACGAAAGACCGCGAGAGATAAAATACCGGAGAGATTCTATAAATCTTAGAAAAATTCCCAAGATCATTATAGAATATTTGGAACCTAATTATATGAATTTTGATATTTTTGGAGTATTTTCGAACTCGGGTGAAATTTCGAATAAGGACCGGAATTTACCATTTTGGCTTTGCGGACGGAAAAGGATTGAACTTTAATTTCGGAAGGATATAGATGCCAGTTTAATTAGAACACCGAGGAAAATCCAAATTTTGGATTTAAATGAAATTTCAAAGGAAAGGTTTGAATTGGAATTTGGATATAGAATTGCCCGAACAATTAATAATTCAAATTAAAAATCTAATTAACATCCAATTATTTAAATTAATAATTTTAATTAATTTTTAGTAAATCTCAAATTTGAGAAATTCCCTGAGATACAAAGAACACTATAAAAACTAAATTTTAAACTACTTGATGTACACAGAAGGCACATTAAATTGTTTTAGATTTAGAAAATTCTAAATAAGCTTCTTTAATCAAATAAGTTTGATGTAAAATTTTTGGAAAACTAATTTAAATATAAATTTTTGAAAACCCAAATTTTGGGATGTTACAAACCTCCCCCCCTTAACAGAATCTCGTCCCCGAGATTCGGGCTAACTAGAGAATAGATTCGTGGAAACTTGACCTTCGAGACTCTTTGCACTTGCAGTCAACTGCACACTTGACGGACTTGCTTCGAGGTCAAACACTGAATAACATCCTCCTACTGGGTCAAATTCTGATAGGCTACTCCTTGTGGGAAAGATCCTTTTATAAACTTAATTGGCTTCAATTGGGTCTGCTTTCTGGCATATGAAACACTTCTTCCACTGAGACCCTTGGAAGACAATCTGCACTCTTCCTAACAATGCCGATAACTTCCATTGTTAAGCAACCCTTTTTTTTATTTATTCACTGACACTTGCTTCTTTGCTTCTCTTGGAAACTGGACAAGCCACTCCTGACGGCGAAAGCAACTTGCTATTCTGCGGTCTTGATCAAAGATTGAACATCATTTCTGTTGAGTTGGTTCTTGAGAACAACTCTTGATCTGAGGAACTCAAGCTGATTAATAATTGCTTCACTGTGCTTGACAATCTTGGACGATTCATTGATCCTTTCATTTCACTACCAATGACCTTCGCAGTAAGGGATATTGATTGAAATGAATCTGGTAACTTTTAAAATCATGACTGAGAACTCAGGCTCTATGGCCAACAGACACATGAACATTATCTAGTAAAGTGAATGCTTAAAGACATATTTAATCCTTTATTGCCATTAATACTTTTGATTTAGAATTCTGGGTACATTTATTCCACAAATAGGAATTGCTAAGAGAATTCCTTGACATTACTTTTATAGACTAGAGTATGGCATCACGGCTTCTGGAACTTATTGGTAGCTTCATCAGTCAACCGTCTTTTGTTCAACTGCTTCTTAGAATAATCGGCTTCTGTGGTTGCTTGGGCATACTTGTATCTACAGCTCAAGCGAGGTAACCGAGGACAATCTCAATTCCACAAGGTACCTCATCATTGAACGGGCATTGCTTGGCAAAGTGACCTCTTTTACGGCAGGCATAGCATAATCGATTCTTTGATGCTGCACCATGCGATCTTGGTGTTATGCTTTGAACCGAACTGACTTCTGGGATGACTGAAGGTAAAGGAAATGCTTGATGCATCTGGGAACATCGTCTGGCATGGTGACCTTGTTTACCACAA
The DNA here is from genome assembly GCA_036346375.1 of Guadua angustifolia. NCBI lineage: Eukaryota > Viridiplantae > Streptophyta > Magnoliopsida > Poales > Poaceae > Guadua > Guadua angustifolia. The sequence continues at coordinate 2,576,488 of CM070519.1, read as the reverse complement.
AGGAAACATCTTACTGGTGACCTTGACTTGCTTCTTTTCTGCGGTAGCTTGCTAGATTCTTGGTATTTCTCTTTTAACTGCTCCTGTGACAAGGCAGGGGTAGATGACAACATGTCTTTCTTTGCTAACTCTTGAACCACAGTGGCTCGGAAATTTTCTCGTTGACGTTGCATTGCAGAGGTCAATACTGAATACATGGCACACTGGCTTGGGCAATGATCTTGGCCTTCACAAAGAAAACATGAAATTTTATTATTCGGACATTCTTTGAGAGGATGGTTCCCTTCACAACTGGAACAATCGATATGATGCTCGTCCAAGGTATGTCCTATGACTCCACAACGGGTACATGCACGATCCTCTGATTTGCCTAGTTCTATAAAGTTTGCAAACTTGCACTGAGAACGCACTGTTGAATTTTCAACCGGTGGAACTGAAGATTGCTTTTGGTCAACATTTGCTCTAATATCGACATCTTGGCGGCAACATCTCGAATCGACTTGGATCGCTTCAGAATACTACCAAGGTTGATACTAGATAATTTCTCCATCTGTTGAGTGACCATGGTTAATAGGCAAGAACGAAAAGCATAGGTAAGTATCCAAGAACTATTACGGGATTAGGTTTAACCCAAAACCTCAATTTACACAATCATTATTTACAACTTGGTATGGTTGCTCACAAAAGCCTAAGGGCCATGCAACACATATCGCAAACTCAAAGAAATGAAAACCAAATTAACCTAAGCACACAAGTCTAACGTCTAGAAAGGGTAGCACTCCTAACTTAGACAGACGCGACTCTCACACATGAGTCTCAACAGCTAATCAAGCATTGATTCTTCGAATTTCTTGAACACTTCATCGGCACTGGTTCTTCTATCTTCTGGAACACTTCATCGGCACTCTTTCCTTGAGCTCGACGATTCCTGTCTTCACGATCTTTAGGTTCAGCATCGACATCCAGTGCTTTCTCCTAAAGTGTGAAATATCGTTATCTATTCAAGACAACTGAGGTAAGATTTTCAACTTAAATCGGCGGGGAAAGATAGAAATTTCAGCAAAAGGGGAAAAGAATGGAAGAATAAGATAAGTCAAGAACTTGTTATTCTTTAAGTTAAATTTTCTCTTTAGAAAATAATTTTGAAGCTCCTAAAGAACGGCCAAACTATCTAGGGTCAAGACCTACAGTCAGTATGCTCTGATACCACCTCTGTCGGGACCCGAATTCGCGATCCGGAAACCCTCTTTGTTTTCAGCACTAGTCCCAGGATCAGTAGCTAGTGCCAACAGTTAACAAAGATGAATATCACAATCATACACAACGGAATAATAAATAAAGAATTCATCTTTTAATATAACATGTTGAACAACCTTAAGGTCAACTTACAATTGTGAAGCCTAGATGGCTTCAACTCGAGTAAAACGAGCAAAGAAGAGAAGCGAAGAACGTCGGTGAATCCCTTCAAAATACCACAGGCATTTGACAAGGTTCAACTCCTAGATATTTGCCTTCTTGCAGAACTTCTCCTTCTTCGAAGACAAATACTTCTCCTCAACTGGTGATGTTTTGTTAAAGCAAAGGTGAGTACACAACCGTACTCAACAAGTCATGCACAGAATGCAATTCTATTACTACATGCATGGCTTATTCCAAAGGAATGGCTTAATGGTTCTTTTGCAATAAAGCAACATTCACAAATAATCATAATAGATAGAAAAGCAGTAAAACAAATAATACCCATAATAAATTTCGCAATCATTCTCAAGTAAATCATTTCTCATTCTTAACCAATTCCCATATCACATTGTTCACATTCCCAACCTCATTTTATTTTCAAAAATCTACCCCTTGACTGTAATCCCCGAGCATTGTCCAATACCGCGGACTCGGCTATTCGAATAGTTTTTACACTCTGCAGAGGTTGTACACTTTACCCACAAGATACAATGAACTCACCACGTCGGTAGTGAATCGCCATACAAGAGTATCTTGAATGAGCGATCATAACAAAGCCTTTCGAAACTTCTAGCTCAACCTAGGAACCTCTCAGGGTTGCCTTCACTATCACTTCCCACACCGAGCGAAGTATAGGACCCGGCGAACACCGTTGGATAGGGTACCAAGCCGCGGCAGCAGTGTACGCTCCCCATCTGATCACCCTCTCGTGGATCGCCACCCCGAGGTATCAAAGGTGAGATATCAGAATCCTACTAAACTAGGTCTGTCCCATACCAGACATTTGGTTGTACGAGTGACTCAGTTCAAAGGCTTACAAGGTTAAGTCCTTAGGGTGACCAAGGCAAGACTACCCCGAATAATTCACCAACAATACCATCACATAATTCACCAACAACACTGCCAAATACTAGTGTGACATATCCAATGCCACTCTTGCCACTTGCCTTGGTCTAAAACATTTTACCACCCTAGTTGATTATTGCGCAACACAATGCCAACAACAACTCAACATCCATGTAGAACCACACTGGTTCCACATATCAACATCATCGTGTGGCAACACGTCACACCATTTCACAAACACATTTTATAATCCATTAATTAGTATTATCCTTTTATTTTCAAAAGACATGAGTTGCAAGGCAACGACCACAGCATATCGTACGTCCCCCGGACGGCGATCAAGTCGCAGGTCTTGGCCGATTTCATCGCCGAGTGGACTGAAGCCCAGGCGCCACCGGCGCTTGAAGACCCCGAGTACTGGGTGATGTACTTCGACGGGTCTTACACCAACAACGGAGCGGGTGCTGGAGTCGTCATTGTTTCCCTGCTCGGAAACAAGCTCCAGTACGCCATTCGACTGCTCTCGACACAACCAACAACGTCGCCGAGTACGAAGCCGTCGTCAACGGTCTCCAGATCACTGCCGACCTCGGCGCGCACCGACTCTACGTACACGGCGACTCCAAGCTTGTCGTCGACCAAGTCATGAAGGCGACGGAGCCTCGTGATACCCGCATGGTAGCATACTGCCGCGAGGTGCGCAAGCTCGAGGAAAGGTTCAAGGGTTTCGAGCTTCACCATAGCTACCGACGCTTCAACGGTGAGGCCGACTACCTGGCCAATCTCGCCTCCAGCAGGGGACCGGTTCCGCCTGGGATCTTCGTCTCCGACCTTCACAAGCCTTCCGTCCGACTGGACTCGCCTTCCGAGCAGCTGACCGACACTCTGGATGCAACCGCTCCATCACGGACAATCGGACGCGGACCTTCGCGTCGAGCCACGGCGTCTTTGGTTCTTGACTCGACCGGGAAGCCCTTCATCGACCGGCTGACCGACGGGTCGCTCCCCACCGACCCAATCGAGGCTCGGCGCCTCTCTCGGTGGGTGAAATCCTTCGTCCTAGTCGGTGAAGACCTCTACAAGAGGAGCCCCTCCGGAGTCCTCCAGAAGTGCATTCTGGCCGACCAAGGGAAGCAGCTACTGCTCGATATCCACGGCGGTATCTGCGGCCATCACACCGCGCCGCGGTCCCTCATAGGAAAAGCCTTCCGTCAAGGCTTCTACTGGCCGACCGCCGTGGCCGACGCCGAGCAAATTGTTCGCACCTGCGAAGGGTGCCAGTTTTTCGCTCGGCAGACGCATCTTCCGGCGTAAGCCTTGCAGATGATCCCCATCACGTGGTCATTTGCCGATTGGGGACTCGATCTGGTCAGGCCCTTCAAGAAGGCGCCCGGGGGCTTGACTCACCTGCTCGTCGCGGTGGACAAGTTCACCAAATAAATAGAAGTCAAGCCGGTCGCCATCATCACTTCGATGCAGGCGGCCAACTTCTTCCGCGACATCGTCTATCGGTTCGGGGTCCCGAACTCCATCATTACCGATAACAGAACACAGTTCACGGGGAAGGAGTTCCTCGAGTTCTGCGACGACTTCAACATCCGCGTCAACTGGGCGGCTGTAGCCCATCCGCGGACCAACGGCCAGGTCGAGCGGGTGAATGGCATGATCCTCCAAGGGCTCAAACCGTGAATCTTCAGTCGATTGAAGAAGTTCGCGGGGCGATGGGCAGCTGAACTGCCCTCCGTTCTCTGGAGCCTGCGGACCACACCAACCCGGTCGACTGGGTTTACACCATTCTTCTTGGTGTTCGGTGCTGAGGCTGTCCTCCCAACCGATCTGGAATACGGCGCCCCAAGACTGCAAGCCTTCCACGAGGCACGGGGGCTCGACGCACAACAAGACGCCATCGACCAGCTCGATGAGGCGCGCGATGTGGCCGTCCTGCGATCAGCTAAGTATCAGCAGACACTGCGGTGCTACCCCGAACGGCAGATCCGCCGGAGGTCCTTCAACTTTGGTGACCTGGTCCTGCGCTAGGTTCAGTCCAACGTTGCCCGACATAAGCTGTCCCCTCCTTGGGAAGGGCCCTTCACCATTGTGGAGGTCCTCCGACCCAGCACCTTTCGACTCAAGGACGCGGTAGAAGGGAGTGCCCGTGCGGTGCAACTCATGGTTGGTCGGGAACACACTCGGACCACGATATCTCTAGAAGCGAAACCATGAAAAGGTGGGAGAAGCGGGAAAAGCGAAGGCGAGGAGGCGGTGATGGGAGGAACGTGCCCTAGCACTCTGCGCGCTGAATTTACATGCACCAGCCAAGCGCGCACCAGCCGAGCGGATGCCAGTCAACTGGACCCGTCTCGGATGAAGCGTCGCTCGTCCCATCGGACCGCCATGCCGCACCGTTGGTGAGACGTATCGCCCCCAATCATTTCCTTTCGCATTTAATTCCCGCACATGCATTAAATGCCGGCAGGAGACACCAGGGCACCGCTCCGGGCGAGACACCCTGTGACCCCTCGATTTTCACCACTGGGCCGGATCGACCAGATCGAAACAGGTATGAAAAGCCCACTGGCCCGCTACGGCCTCAAGGTGGCGAGAAATCTCGATTGCCCTTGCCAGGGCCTAATACAGGCGCTACGGGTTCGAAGGCCAGATCCACCAAGTGGATCCCAAACCGCCCCAGCCGGCAAAAATTGAGCGAGGGGTGAGGACAAGGCGAACCCTCGGTGGGTCTCTAGTTGGGTTGGCGGACGACCCAATCACCTTAACTCATGTCCGAGACCATTCTTCAAACTCTCCCGCGGAACCCGTTGACGGGTGGCAGCCAGCTGTGCTCCGGGTCGGCGGACGGCCCAGGGTCTGCTACGGGATCGAGTAAAGAAAGGTTTTTTATGGGTCGCCCCCAGCGGGTTGGAGACCCGACGCAAGGATCGTCCGCTCGGAGGTCGCGTGATCTCCAAGGCCCACTCGGATAACCCGTTACTAGCTCCACGAGCACGGTGTTCAAACCAACGTATGGTAAACACGCGTCTGCTCACCCCCTCTAGGTCCCACACCTGCGGACGGGGCGTATACGTGGCACCGACAGCGGCCACTCCTCCCATAGACAGCCTCACCAGATGAGGACTTGGGACGGACGCCCTTCGCCTATCTCCGGCGTAAAACCAGCCTAACGAGCACGTCTATCTATGACGTAAAACTAGCATTCGGACGCTTAAACCACGCCCAAGGCGTTTGGTAGTCCGCGCCGACCAACGGACGCGTCTAGCTACGACGTAAAACTAGCACTCGGACACTTAAACCACGCCCAAGGCATTCGGTCGTCCGCGCCGACCTACTAACACGCCTAGCTGCGGCGTAAAACCAGCCTCACTGATGCGTCTAGCTGCGACGTAAAACAAGCATTCGGAACCAGAACCTCCATGAGGCATCTGGGCATCCGCGCCGACCACGGCCGCGTCCAGCTACGACGTAAAATTAGCACCTGGACACCGGAACCTCGCGCAAGGCATCCAGGCGTCCGCGCCGACCCAAACGGCGCTGAACCAGGGCCCTCCTACTAAGTCGGTCAGGCTCGTCTAGCAAGAGTAATCCCCCAACCAGCTCTCCAACTCGCAAGGGCTACACCTTTGGGTGTGCTTTCGCCGACGCGGTCGGCCGAAATCGCCAACCAAGTTTGCCGAGACGCCAACGAAGGCAACTCTCCAATCCACTCGGGGGTCCGGGGCTGACCAAGTCCACTCGCGCTCGGTCGATTCTCTCATAGCTAAAGTAACCCCCAACCGTTCTCCGACCGCCGGGTTGCACCAATTTTCGAAACCGGACGACCAAGCCGGTCGGATTCAGCCAACCAAAGCAGCCGCGTCAAGGAACCCGTTGCTTCATTACACAACGCAATATCTGGTCTCCAGGAGATCATATCAACGAAGGTTCTTAACAGGCGAAAGGCTGGTATCATTCATATATGGCACGCAAGTTACATATGATTGCTACTCGCATCCTAACAACGAAGACAACAAGACGGCATCTACGCGCCGCGCGCATACCTAACCGCTTCAATGAGGGCATCCCTGGCCTTGACAAGCTTCGGGACGGTCTTGATCAGCGCGTCGACGGCTACGGTATCGCGAGCGGCGGCGTCTTGCTCGGCCCACTCGGCCTGGGCAAGCTCGAAGCTGCCCCAAAGCTCCGCGAGGAAGGCCTCCACATCCGTGGGCACCGGCGAGCCATCATCTCCGAAGCAGAACACCAAAGTTCCATTCTTGGAAGAAGCCATGCAAGATGCCGAGCGTCGCAAAGTGGACAGAAATTCGAAAGGCGGATAATTTCACCAACTCCTGCCACCGTACTGCCCTTATATACACTTAAGGCACAGAAGCCGAGCAGTCCCGTGTAAATGAGGACGTAAGAAGCCGAAGTGTCGCCATGCTTCCGTAAAGACCGCGCCGCCGGAAGACGATGGGTCCATCCAGGAACACCCGCGTTTCAGGACGGCCCCGGGGGCTACTGACGAATACTCATACAGGGGGTACCTCACAGCAAGGTATACATCTATTTCAAGATCGTATTTCTCTCAATCGTACATGGCAGCAAGACTGGCATCGATGCTCAGCGCCGGAGAGGATGGGCCATTCTGGGCCACGTTCTAGTCGAAGGCTTCACCAGGACGAGGGATCACCCGGCCTCGATCAAGCCCACCGGGAGAACTCCGACCTGGACCTGGGTTCGACGCCCCCGGAGGCTCCGATCTGGACCCCGGTCCGATGCCCCGAGCCCGACACGGACCGGGTCCGACGCCCATGAGCTCGACTTGGACCCGGTCAGGGCTGACCGGCCCGATCCGGCCCCTGGTCGGAACCTCCGGGGGCGTCGGACCTGGGTCCGATGCCCCCGCAGGCTCCGACTTGGACCCGGGTCCGGGGCTCCAGCCGGCTCCAATCCGGCCTTAGGTCGGGGCCTCAACGAGCTTTAACTTCGCAACCTTCGCCACGTCGATAGTCGACGACAAGCTGGTCACCTGCCCCACGGACATGGCGGCCATGATGGGACGGGATGCTCCTTCCCAAGACGGCTAGAGGGTCACCAGAGTCAAGCACCCGTCCCTTCGCGCTGTCGCTATCTGACAGGTGCACAGAGGGCAGGTGCGCACCTTCCCAACGGAGCAATGTCCGTTGTGTCTACTAACCCAGCATGGGATGAGCAGGGACCTATCAGCCATCAAGACCAAAAGCAGGGACTCACGGGCGTAGCATACCCCCACCTTTTTTCTCCAAAACTCCTGTGTAACCTGCCCCCTCTGCCTATATAAGGGGAGGCAGGGCCCTCAGGGAAGGGCACACATTCACCCATCTATCCATCGATCGATCGACCCATCCATTCTCGTGGAACTCAGTTCGAGCCTTCCGACCTGAGCAAGCACATTCGACCTCTAGCACGTCAAACATACAGACGAACACTCCCAAGCCCCTTCACTCGGACGAGTGCTAAGGGCCTGTCCTTAGCCCTCGCTTGTAATCCCTTGTAGTCCACTACATCCTGAGCAATAAGAACCCTCACATGAACTGGACGTAGGGACATTTGACTCAAACCAGTATACATCCGGGACTCCCGTAGTCTAACCATTCAAGGAGAGGGGACGCGCAGCACCTATACTTACAAATTTACTTGCCGGTTATACGAAACACCGACAAGGCTCTTCTTCCTCCTCTAAGAGCATTTTTGTAGAGGATGAGAATGATGGAAATGATGGCGTTCCACCTGATCTAGTCCCCTCTACACTTGAGGTACCACCTGTTTCTATTTCTGCACCTTTGGGAGATCAGCCTTTACCTTCGAACTTTCCTTCAGCGAATGGATCTACTCCTACCTTTTCTGTACATGAGGCAGAGGCCACATCCGGTTCTGACCTCCTTATCATATTCAACGTTCTCATCCACCTGATCTGATCATTGGTGATCTATTTGAGAGTGTGACGTGCTCAAAATTAGACTTATCTTCTTTCTGTCTTCACTTTGTCTTTGTTTCCTATTTTGAGCCAAAGGATGTTACTCATGCATTATCCGATGGGTCTTGGATTAATGCTATACATGAGGAACTTGAAAAGTTTGAGAGAAACAAAGTCTGGTAGCTTGTAGAGCTCTCATCTGGTCATAATATCATTAGGACCAAATGGGTGTTTAAAAACATGTAGAGTGAGGATGGGGCTATCATTCGTAATAAGACTAGACTAGTTACACAAAGCTTTTCTGTCGGGACCTAGATATGCAAATCCGAAACTCTCTGTGTATACTGCACTAGTCCAGGATCACGCTAGCGCACACAGTGGAAACATAGATGACATATCATTCCATACATCGAAATAACTAAGAAGTAGCAAATTATTATTGAATAAAGCGAACGACCTTATGGTGAAGGTTCATACACCAATGCCTCATGGCTTAAGAAATAAATAAAACTGTTGCAGTGGAAATAAAATAACTTGGGCCATTTGACATGCCACATGCAATCGTCTGGGGAAACGCCATCCTAGTCGACGTAGTCTTCATAGTACTCCTCCTCTTGATACTCATTACCTGGTCCTTGCTCAACAACTGAACAACAAGGGCATAAAGCCGTGAGTATAAACGTACTCAACAAGCCGTGGGGAAATGATGCAATATATTCATGCACGGCTTGACAAAGGATAGTCATATGGTTCATTTGCAGAAAGCAGTAACTTGAATTTAAATACAATAAATAGATTGAAGGCAGATTGATAAAACAATAATAAATAACTGGTTAATCAATGGTAGATAACATGAACAGAACGGCGAGGCATCACCCTTCATCATTCGAAACAAGTATCAACCACACAATTCAACAGTCTAGCTTGAGACAACAAAACAACAGTGAACTCCCGGTTCACATCCAACAATCCACATTTCATAAACACTCTATACCCCGTGTGAAATCCCTGGGCTTGTCCATGACCGCGGACACGGCTATTCGAATAGTTTTACACTCTGCAGAGGTTGTACAACTTTACCCACAAAACATGATCATCCCTTATTGCCAAGCGCTATGAACACACTTCCTTTGGTGTGTCGGCAGAGAGATCACTACAAAGCCTTTACAATGCATGTCTAAACTCAGTACTGCCCTCTAAGGTTTCGCCCCTCGGGGCCCCCTCTTGAGCCATGTGAGTCTACCCCGTCCATCCCGGAACCCACACCAACAACTGGCAATACTCAAGACTAGACATTGCAAATTAATCAGCTAGGTCCGTCCCATACCGGACTTGTGGTTGCATGGCTAGGCCCAATTCAATGGCGCACAAGATTAAGTCCTTAAATTATCTCAGGCAAGACAGCCACATCCCAATGTGCTAGAAAGCACCCCCTTTACTACACGATCACTTGCCCGAGGGAAAACATTTTTGTTCAACCAAGACTAATGGCATCCCCTGCCATGGTACAACAAGTTTTACAATAGTGGCTAACAGCCACAATTCAATATCACATTAAGTCAAGATTAACATTAATTCTCAGGTGATATGAATCCCATTGGACAACTAAGCATGGCTAAGCATAACTACGATAACCCCATGTTGATACTATGATTATGTCCAACTAATAATGTCCCAACCTAAGGTTAACAATGGGTATATGGCATTTCAATAATCAAGGTGGCATAATGTCAATCAGGTGAATAGCTACTCCCATAAACTAGCATTGATACACAAATAGCATGCAATTGTATAAAACAAATTACTTTTGCAAACTTGGGTTCAATATGATTAAAGATTATGACTTGCCTTGCTGTTCAAGCGCTGAATCTTGGTCTTCGAAGTCTCTGTTTGCTCCTTCGAGATTCGCGTCTACCGGAAAAGAAAGCAACAAAACTAAATAAATACAAAACATAGGCACAAACAAGCTCAAATCTGAAAATAAATGGTTTTGGAATGTAGAGCTTGATTTTACAAAAATTTAGAAATTTGAATCGGCTCAATCGGAGTTCGGACGAAGGAGAACAGACTCCTGGAAGATTTAAATCAGAGAAATTTCCCTAGGGTGACACGTGTTAGCTTTTGATTGGCTGGAATTTTGGGTTTTCGAGAAAATCAGAAAAAGGAAAAAGAAATGCAATGCCGACTGATGTGTGGGGCCCGCACGTCAGTGGCTCGGTCCACGGTGGACCAGAAGCATCGAGGGGACATTCGGGTGATGCGACAGACTAGCTGAGGTGGCAGGCCACGCGGCGACTAGGGCTGAGGTGGCGCACACGTGGGCACTGACGAGGCGCTGACGCGGACGATGACACCGCGACTGATGCGGACTGGCCGCGTGTCACGCATCGGCGGCTCGGTGCAGATCGGACGGCCACGAGATGAGGCACGGGCGGGGAAACCTGGCGCCATCCGGAGCGTTGAAGGATGATCGGATGGGCACGGTTAATCGGCTGAGGTCGACGGCGAGCGGCGGTGCTTTTCCGCTGGAGTCGAAGAAGACAATGAGGGTTTTGGCGATTTGGTACCGGATCGGGCTAGCTCCGGTGAGGATCGGGAAGAGCACGACGCGAGGAATCCATCCATGCCCACGGTAGCAGCGAAAACTCACCAAAGACGGCGAACAAAGCGGTGGAAGGTGATCGGGCAGGGAGAAACTTCGGCGAGCTCGTACAGCGTGACGACGGGATTTCGGGCTACAGGAGATGCAGCAAAAGAAGCAGCGTGCGACGGAGAACACGGCACGAGGCATCTCGGGACCTTAAGTAGCCCTAGGAGGCGTGCCAAGCGCGGAGAACGAGGTGGAGCGGTTGGGGAATAGGAATGGGCGGCGGCACGGTGCAAGGTGACGCGGCACCATTCGGGCCGAACACATGTCAACGATCGGACGAACGAGGTCGCGGTGAAATTTGGTGGGCGTGGGGAAAACAGCCGGCAACAGCAGGGAATAGGATTGGGCCCGAGGAATAGGAACGGGCTGCGGAATTGAATTCGGCCCGGAAAAGATTTCGAAAATAAAAACCATTTCCGAATTAAATTAAATTCCAGAAATTCAGATAAATCCAAATAAATTCAAATAAATACCAAATAAATTCATAAAAATCTCCAAAAAAACAGAAAAATTCCTTGAAGCACAAGGAACCCAATAAAGACTGAAAACCTTTAATTTGATACATAGATTAATCAAATTAAATCCTTTTGCCTTTGGAAAATTCAGATTAAGCTCGATTAATTCCAGGAAAATGCAAATGGTTCGCTTTTGATTTTAAAACATTCAAAAACTCCAAATTTTGGGTTGTTACATTTTCTCAGGTTGATGGTCTTGTCATTGAGGAAACCTTTGCTCCTATAGCTAGATTAGAGGCTATTAGGATCTTACTTGCATTCTCTATATCCCAAGGCTTCAGGCTCTATTAAGTGGATGTCAAGAGTGCATTCCTCAATGCTTATATTGAGGAAGAGGATTATGTCAAGCAACCTCCAAGATTTGAGAACCCCAAGTACCTGAGCCACGTCTTCAAGCTTTCTAAAGCTTTTTGTGAACTTAAGCAGGCCCCTAGAGCATAGTATGAGAGGCTCAAGTCCTATCTTCTCAGCCATAGTTTCAAAATAGGTATAGTAGACAAGACTCTGTTCATCAGACACCAAGATTCTCATTTTCTCCTCGTCCAGATTGATGTAGATGATATTATCTTTGGTGGCTCTTCGCATTCTCTTGTGTCTCAGTTTTTTTATAAATGATGAGCATAGAGTTTGAGATGAGTATGATGGGCGAGTTGAGCTACTTCCTCAGCTTCTAAATCAAGTAGACTCGGGATATGGTACCTTCTTGCATTAAGGCAAGTAAACTTGAGATCTCTTGAGATGCTTCGATATGTCTAATGAGAAGCCAGTGATGACTATTTTGGCCACCACTGCTGTCCTCGACCATAACAAGGATGGTGAGCCTGCTGATCAAAAGGAGTTCCGGAGCATGATCGGCTCCCTCTTGTACCTCACCACTTTGAGGCTGGACATAAATTTTGCTGTGTGTTTGTGTGCTCGATTTCAGTCTTCTCCTCGTGCCTCTCATCGCCAGTTAGTGAAGCGCATCTTCAGGTACCTTCGTGCTACCACTGATTATGGTATTTGGTACTCTTCCTCTTCTTGTCTGTCCCTTCGAGTCTTTTCCGATGCAGACTTTGCTGGCTATAAGATAGATAGGAAGAGCACTTCTGGCACTTGCCAATTCATTGGTACTTCTCTTATTTCTTGGTCGTCTAGGAAGTAGTCCGGAGTTGCATAGTCTACCATAGAGGCTGAGTATGTTGTTTCAGTGAGTTGCTGTAGTTAGGTGCTTTGGATGCGATCGACTCTGTGTGACTATGGGTTAGCGAGTGTGTTCCACTTTTCTATGACAATACTTCTACTATTTGCATTACTAGGAATCCAGTGCAGCATTCCGGATCAAGCATATTGATGTTCGATATCACTTCCTTAGAGACTATGTGGAGAAAGAGGATATCGCGCTTCAATTTATAGAGAGTGACCACCAGAGAGGCGATATCTTCACCAAACCTTTGGATAGCTCTAGGTTTGTTGTCTTGAGGAGTGAGTTTGGAGTTGTGTACCCTTACGGCTTATTGTGTGGGGGAGCTAGTACGTATATTATATAATATATATTTTCTTCCAACATTATCTTCCCTTTGCATCTTCTAGGTGTTCTTATTTTTTCTTATCTTGAGTTCACTTTACTTAGACTTCTGGCATGCTTTGCATGGACCTCTTATATTATGTTTTAGGTTGTTATCATACGCAATTAGCTGTTCTCTCTTCTCTCTAAGTCGAGTTCCCTCACAGTCTTATAAGTCTAGCTGGTGTTGGGCTTCCTTAGGTAGACAGAGTCTATATACACTCTTTAGCTTGGGATCTAGAGTCAGTTTCCCTATGTTAGTCATTGGGGAAAATGAGAGCGAGTCTGAGCCGTTGTATTCTCTACTATCTTTTCTATACTCTATAGCCACTCAGTTCATAGTTTCTCAACTTGTTCTCTTCATTTTATGTTTCTAGTTTTGATTGAGTTCATTTGGACCTTCCTTGAGCTCAAATTTTCTAATAACTCAACTTAAACCAGATTTGTGCTTAAAATTGATTCACTTGTTGAGGGGGAGTTTGGAGAATGTGATTCATACATTGTATATAGACTTCATTCTATTTTATGAGCTTTGTCTATTATGCAAATGATTTATCTCATCATGCTATACACCAGGCTACATCATATGATAAAAATCACTAACTTAGATATGTCCAAATTCATTTATCTTGCTAAGCTTGCTAAAAAAATTAAAAAATGAGCTTTAAAAGAAAAACTTGATGAAACATGTTGCTTTTACTTGCTAAGTTTCTTCTCTAGGAGTATTTGCCATGATTTGTGAAATTTTAGAGTTCTCTAGAGTCCCTATAGCAACTTGGGTGAAACTAATTTGTTCCATACCTGAATCCTTCATTTGCTCATATATGCTAAAATGAAAGCAAGAAAATTGACACTTTTTGTGCACATTAGACTCAACACCTCGCATGCACAAGACAGCTTCCCATTGCACGTGGGATGAATTTGGAATGTGTTGTGTATGACCGAGACCATCCTCTTAAGAGTCCTTGAAATGGGCGAATATGGCTTGAGTCAATTACACTTGAAAAAAAACATAAGTGGGTAAAGAATGCAAATAATGTCAAACATTTGGATCCCGCTATGTCTTTTAAGATCTTAATGAAAAATTTGCATTAAATAAAAAAATGAGCTCGAAGGACCTTGTATGCACTTCTAGATTTCCCAAAGTATTCAGTAGGTTGAACTCCAGGTTTTTCATTTGATCCTTTGAGTGGTTTTGCTCTAGTTTTGAAACAAATGCTAAGTGTTACACTTGCTAAATCTTGCTAAAAATGATATATTCGAAACTAAGCTTGCTAGCAAAACTTGTTATTTGCCCATGGACATGTCTTAGTTTAACATAATCTACAATTGACTAGCTTGGTGTCATAGCTTGTCATTTTGATCATTTGGATAATTTTTAAAACTCTTTAGATGCATATCATAAAATGGGGGAGAAAATGTCATCTTGATGCCTATATTGACAAAAGGGGGAGAAATTGTAGAAAAGGTATCATTAGAAGATAAAAATAGAATTTGGTTTTTATGATCTTGGTAAAATTGATAAATTCTTATGATCGTAAGCATACTTGAGCTTTTTGTGATTGGATTTTAGTGCCTTTGTGGAAAACTTGCTCTTCCTTTTGCTTTGCTTTAAAAATCTTTGTAGCCAACTTGGTCATGATCTTATTTCTTACTCTCTGGACCAAGTTTGGCTTTGCATTCAAATTGCTTTCTTACTCTCTCTCTTTCAAACTCAAATTTATGTCTTTTATTGTTTGTCAATATACTCATCAAGGGGGAGATTGAAAGACCATGTGGAGATCTACCCATGTTTGTGATGAGTATTTAACTAAATTTGAGCTTGTTATGCTCTGGTTTGAGTTTAATTTAAATTGGATTTTCAATTTGAAGCAATTTGAGTTGAGACTACCAAGTTCTGGTTTGGTTGATTACTGCCAAATTCTGGCTTGGTCAAGTAATGCCCCGCTAGAGTTCTGGCTTGGTCGAGTAATGCCCCATCAACTTGTGGTCGAATGTTTCGAGTGGATTGGGAATCGCTAAGTATCGAATAGGAATTTTGATAGGTCGAGTGCCCTGCCATTAGCCCATCTAGAGTCCTTAGGTTTGCCTCAAGTTACTCGATGTCGACTCATTGACTCATCGATTTGACTCTAAACAGAGTTACTTGAAGGAATAGTTGCAAAATTTCATTTATTGCCAATCTCTTCTTAGAAGCTAAACAAAGTGCAAATTAGAATTAAAAATTTAGAAACCTCCTATTCACCCCCCTCTAGTCGGTTATCCTTGATCTTACAAGTGGTATCTGAGCTTGGTCTCTCTATTAGGGCTTTACCGCCTAGAGAGTAAGGATGGCTAGTGATGGTGATGTGACTTTGGTGTCCCGATCTTTCGATGAGAGTGATAACTTCGATTTGGTGGAATTGACTTTGACGATCCGACTACAACGTACGACGACGATACGCCTTAGCAATCGCTAAACCAACTCTAGAGGGTTATTGATCTTGCTGTTGGCATGATCAACCTGATCACGAGGTTCGATTCCTGCAT
The DNA here is from genome assembly GCA_036346375.1 of Guadua angustifolia. Taxonomy (NCBI): domain Eukaryota; kingdom Viridiplantae; phylum Streptophyta; class Magnoliopsida; order Poales; family Poaceae; genus Guadua; species Guadua angustifolia. Next base: position 2,560,994 of record CM070519.1, on the reverse strand, counting down.
GCAACCGAAGAACAAGCAAGAACAATGGTAAAGCAATCTGAAATTGCGAATATGAATGAAGGATTGATAAGGTGGGGTTCTGAAACAAAGAGCTTCTTAGGCGGCTGTTGAGCACGTCTGGAAGACTCAAAATAGTAGCAGTGGCTAAACTATCAAATAAACAAAACCCAAGTCCTAGATGAGGGTTTGGGTGGTTATTTATACTAGAGGAGCAGGAGGGGGTCGTCCATAGCATTGGAGTTCTAATACAACTCAAATCCAAAGCACCAAGTCTACTTGGACTAGAGTTTGACTCGGACTGGAAAAGCAATGTGTGGTTTTTGGCAGTTTTCGGACGCATCTGAAGGAGTTTTAAGGTGAGGCTGGATCCTTTGGAAAGTAGACTCTGAGATCTTTCAAACGTGTACTCATAGACCTCCAGAAGCCTCCGGAATCAAACGTTATGGCCTTTTAAAGTCAGTGCTGTTGGGGAGGCCGAATTGGACTCGAACTTGAGCTTCTCTTTCCAATCCGACTTGAACTTGATTTTTGGCCCAACTTTGGTCCATGAGGGTCCTTCTCCATGGTTCCTAGGTACAATCAAATCACCACAAGTATTAAATAGCATCCCATTCATGTTATCACTAATGGGCGGGCTCAGAACGCATTCACGATGATTAAACTGCGTCGATGCGAGCTCGAGTAACCGGTCCTTGTATAATAGCAGCGGGTTCAAATTGATGTGTAGATGTGGTTGTATCCATGGAAGTGATGTCCTCATCATATGGGGTGTCAATAGGTAAGGCGCCATTTTTCGATGACACAAATTATGCTTATTGGAAAATCCGCATGACCATTTATCTAAAGGCCATGAGCCCAAGCATATGGAGAATTGTAGATGAGGGTTTCACAACCGGAGTAAATCTGACTCTTACAATAAAATAAGAAGAGCGAAACACTCATCTCAATGCTCAAGCCATGAATGCTCTTTTTGGCGTTTTGAACGCAGATGAGTTCAATCGAGTGAGCAACCTTGAAACTGCTCATGAGATTTGGACGACCCTCTCGGAGATTCATGAGGGCACATCCTCGGTCAAAGAAGCCAAATTGCATATGCTTCAGATAAAATATGAGAGTTTTATCATGTTACCTCATGAGAATATTAATGAAATGTATTCACGGCTCAATAACATAGTAAATGAGCACAAGGGTCTTGGAGCATCACTAACCGATCTTGATATTGTTCGAAACATGCTTAGGGCTCTCACGGAGAAATATGAGACTTTGGTGACGTTATTTCTCAACTCACTGGAGTTGCCAAAAATGACGCTGACCAGACTTCTTAGAAATCTCATCACAAATAAGATTTACAAGAAGGACAAGAAAGAGCTTTTGGAGCAAAGCTCTTTGAAGAAGAAAAATATCGCCCTCATAGCGAAGGCAGAGTCAAGTGATGAGGAGCTTGATGACTCCAATGATGAAGACACCGAAGAGGAGATGGCTCTTCTTGTGAGAAGGATGAAGAGATTCATGAGGAGGCGTTCAAGCTCAAGCGCTCCTCAAAAGTTCAAGAAGGGCCAACACTCTAGCTCAAAAAGAAGGATGACAAGAACAAGTCACCTAAAAAGAAGAATATCTTTCAAGGGAAGAAAAAGCTCTTCAAAAAGTTTCAAAAAGATAGCAAAGGCGAAGCTCACATAGGAGAGTGGAATTCCAAAGATGAGTTGTAAGGACCCGAATCCAACCATTCGAATCCACTGTGTTTTTCCGCACTAGTCCCAGGATCAAACGCTAGTGCACACAGCTTAACATCGGTAAACATCATATCATACACAACGATAAGAATAATAGGACTTTATTGATTGAATGTAACTAGTGTATGATCTTATGATCACTTACATTATTCAGCTTTGCAAGGCAATAATAAGACTAATAAGACAAATGCAGCGGAAAGTAGTAGAAAGCGTAGATGTCCCATCAAGACACCACAAAGCGATCGACAAGGATTGGCCTAGTGACACGCGCCCACCGAAAGTCCTTCTCCAATATTGAAGATGATTCCTCCTTTGTTGTTGGTTCTTAAGCAAGGGTGAGTACACCAACACGTACTCAACAAGTTGTGCATGTAATGCATTTCTATTATAACTATATGCGGGCTTATTCCAAAGGAAGGCTTATGGTTTATAAGCGATGGCAAACATTTGAAACACATACATTAATAGATTAAAAAGACATAAAACAAATAGTAACAAGTAATAGATTCATGATTCTCAAGTAAACCAAGTTTTAGGTCCTAAGTCAAGATTCAACCTTTCATGGCAACTCGCCATCCATCCCAAGTTTTATTTTGCAAAAGTCTAACCCTTAGTTGACCGAGGCAAGACTAACCAAAAGTTCATCATAAAACCAAATCGATTGCCCAATTGCCACTCTTGGCCCACCAAATCGATCGCCTAATTGCCACTCTTGGCCCACAAAAACCAAATGCGATCGCCCAATTGCCACTCTTGGCCCACAAAAACCAAATCGATCGCCCAATTGCCACTCTTGGCCCACGAAACAATCTTGCCACTTGCCTCGGTTTAAATCATTTTTCCCACGGTTGATTACCAAACACCACGTGCTCTTCACAAATCAACATCGTTCGCGTGACTCATTGTCACAACAACTCAATCTCTTTGTGCGACCACACATGGCCCACAAATTATTATCATAGTTCCATATTCCATTAGTCAAGATTAATAAACAATATTCCAAGAGCATGTGATGACGTGGCAGGGCTAAGCATCTCTAATTCGGTCTAACCACCCATGTTGATTTTCTATTTAACCAACTATAATTAACCAACCTAGGGTGACAACCGGATCATGGCATACAATTTTAACAAGGTAGGTGTAATTCAAAGGGTACGATAGCTAGTCCCAATTTAGGTTGAAATCATTTATACACATAAAGTAATATGTGATAAGGTAAATCAAAATAGCATGCAATCTAATCCATGGGTGCAACATGATCAAAGCACAACTTACCTTGCTTAAGCTCCTGGTATTGCTCCGAAGATTGTGCTTGAAATAATAATTCCTCCTCCGAAACTTTGCTCAACTCAACGTCTACGCGAATCGAGAAGAAATAGCAAATAAACACCAAAACCAAAGAACAAATGAACTCAAAAACTCAAATAAAAGTGACCACTAGAAAGATCTCAATTTTACAAATTTTTAGGAAGTTGAATCACCTCAATCGGAGTTCATATGCAAAAGTTATAGCATTTAGAAGTTTTGAAAATAAACTAAACCTGGATTTAGAAATTCTAAATCTTTCCGAATTATTTTTATAAAGAAGATCCGAATTTTCCTGCCCCGGCTTGTACGGACAAAACGTGGTGAAATCTAGATCGATGAAACTCAATCTAATGGTTACGGTTAAATCTACTCCGTGACCTAATGTCAACCGACCGATCTAAATCCAACGGTTGATATTTAATCTAAGACGCTTACCGATTCCGAAGTGACGTGGATGAATTCCGTGCGCTTGATTACGATCCGACGACTGGTGAAGCTCCTGATCGGCGACAAAGCGACGGCGGCTTGATTTCATCGGAGACGAAGACGACGACCTCGGCGACAACTCGGCAGCGTGCGCTCGGAAATCTCCTGACGACGCTGCAACTTTCCTCGGACGACGGCGCGACACGCTCACGATTTCTTGCCACTTGCTTCTCTTTTTGACGACGCCTGTGCTGTTCCTCGCGAGATACCTCGGACGACCGCGCTCACGATTTGCTGTCGCTCAATCGCTCGCGTCCCTTTTTTTTCTCTTGGTCGCTGCTTGGTCCTAGCGATGCCCTCACGGGACTTAAATACCCAGCCATACTTCTCCCGCTCCATCACGGCTCCGATTACTTGCCAATTTCAGCCACGTGTAGGACCCACAGCCGCAGCTTTCCTTCTCCCGCACGTGGACTCCAAATCCCTGCTGGTTTCGGCTTGGTGCTGGCGTTTGGATCGAACTGGCTACGTGTGCTCCCTCCGCCTGGAAGGATTTCCGAGCCATTGACGACTTGGTGCCAGCGCGAGTCCTTCTCGAGCACGCGTCACTCTCCCGCCTGGAAGGTCTTCCGATCCATTGCAAAAATCGGCGCCAACACCAGATTCGAAACAGCCACGATATTGCTTCTCCCGCCCGATGCAGCCACGCGTTGCTCTCCCTGCGCTACTGGTCTAGGACGTTTGGCGCCAACGGGTTCGTTTCGGTCACGTGCGCGCTCCTGCCGGACAGACTTCCGAGACCCTGATGGCCTTGGCGCTGGCTGGGGAATGTTGAGTCGACTCGTCAAGAAAGCTGAATCGCCATGGTGGTTCAACTCGCCAAGACGTTGGTGATCCTCTGACCCTCGAGAGCTCTACCGACACGCGCTTAGCGGACAAGTTGTACACGCATCGTGAAAGAACGATTTTCGACCCGCGGCGGTACTATGCAATAATTTTCACTGATTTTATAATTAAAGTAATTAGATAAAACACCTGGATTTGTTTGAAAATACTAGAAAAATTCCAGCAAAATCTCAGAAATACTATTGATATAGTCTGGACTCAGATAAAATATTTATTTTTATAATTATTTCTTGGCAGTAGGCCATATTTATAAATTCAATTTGATTCAAGTAACTCTCAGAAAATCCAATAAAATCCAGAAAATCCACAAAAATCATAAATTGCAGTAAAATAATATTTAATAATTAAAACTCAAAAATTGGGATGTTACATGAGTATTCGAACTCTGACTCTTCCGAAGATGACACACCTTCAAGGAAGAAGAGTCTCACTGGTGTTGCCATTAAGGAGGCATCGTCGGGATTCATCACTCCTTTGTGTCTCATGGCAAAAGGAGATTTTAAGGTAAAATCAAATGACGATGAGGAACCTTCATATGATGAGTTAATGGATATGCTTGAGGATTTAAATGAATATCTTGGAAAAGAGAAATCCAAACATAAGGTTTTGAGAAAAGAATTTCTTTCTCTCAAAGACTCTTATGAAGAGCTAAAGGAAGCTCATGAGATTCTCCTTGCCAAGGATCATTCAAAATTCTCAAAAGATATTGGTATTGAATGCAATATTATTGATGATATGTCTAGATCAAAAATTGATTCATATTGTGTAGTAAAATCGAGTGTATCCACCTCTTGTGATGACTTAATCGATATCGCATCTATTTCATGCTCTAGTGCAAATTCATGTTATGAAAATTTGATTATTGAAAATAATGAGCTTAAAGAACAAGTGAACAAACTTAACAAAAGTTTAGATAAATGATTTAAGGGTAAAGATACCTTAAATAAAATTTTAAATAGTCAAAGATGTTCTTATAATAAAGAAGGGCTTGGATATGTTCCTAAAAAGAATAAGAAATTAAGTAATAAGGCTCCACGCTTTGTGAAATCAAATGGGAAGCTTTGTTATAAATGCCATGATGTAGGACATTTAGCAAACGATTATCCTTTGGGTAAAGTATCTAAAAATAACATTTATGATTCTTGCTATGTTCTTAAGAAAGATAAAAACGGTAAAATATTTGCTAAATTTGTTGGGACCCCTATAATTGGCCAAAGAAAGAAAGCCATTTGGGTGCCCAAAACCTTGGTTACAACCTCCAAGGACCCAAATAAATTTGGGTACCTAAAAGGGTTTGATTTTCTTTTGTAAGTGAACTACAAGACCGGTGGACGGCATTGGGTGTTGGATAGCAGATGCACCCAACACATGACCGGCGACCAGAAGATGTTTACCACATTTGAGTCAGGAAAAGAATAACATGACAAGATCACCTTTGGCGATAATAGCAAAGGAAAGGCATTAGATTTAGGTAAAATTCCTATCTCAAATGACCTTTCTATTTCAAATATCTCCTTAGTTGAAACCTTGAATTTTAATTTGCTATCAGTTGCTCAAATATGTGATCTAGGTCTTGTTTGTAGTTTTTCTAAAATTGGTGTGGTCATTTCTAGAAAAAATGATAATTCTTTAGTATTCAAAGGTTTTAGATTTGGAAATTTATATTTAGTTGACATCACCTCAAATGACTCATGTCTTCAAACATGTTTAATGGCAAAAACCTCATTAGGATGGTTATGGCATAGAAAACTAGCTCATGTTGGGATGACTCAACTTAAAAAGCTTTTCAAAAATGATTTAGTTGTGGGTTTGAAAGACGTGAAGTTTGAGAAAAATAGACTTTGTAGTGCTTATCAAGCCGGCAAGCAAGTGGCTAGTTCTCATCCTTCAAAAAGTAGCATGTCCACATCTAGATCATTAGAGCTCTTATATATGGATTTGTTTGGCCCGACAACCTATAAGAGTATCGGAGGCAATTCCTATTGCTTAGTTATTGCTGATGATTACTCTAGATACACTTGGGTATTCTTTTTGGATAACAAATCTGAAGCCACCGATATTTTCAAGAGATTTGCAAAAAGGGTCCAAAATGAATTTGATTTCAAAATAAAGAAAATTCGTAGTGATAATGGTTCCAAGTTTAAAAATACAAGAATTGAAGATTATTGTGATGAACTTGGAATAAAGCACGAACTTTCCGCCACCTACACTCCAGAGCAAAATGGTGTGGTAGAACGGAAAAATCGAACATTGATTGAAATGGCAAGAACAATGCTTGATGAATATAGCACTTCCGATAGTTTTTGGGCGGAAGCTATTAATACCGCTTGTCATGCAACAAATAGGCTTTATTTGCATCGTCTTTTGAAAAAAACATCTTATGAACTTCTTGTTGGAAGAAGGCCGAATATTTCTTATTTTTGAGTTTTTGGTTGCAAATGTTTTATCTTAAAAAAGGGTGTTCGGCTTTCAAAATTTTAAAGTCGTTGCAATGAAGGTTTCTTGCTAGGCTATTCTTCAAACAGTAAAGCCTATCGTGTTTTTAATAAGAACAAAGGGCTTGTAGAAGAAACTTGTGACGTTAAATTTTATGAAACTAACGGCTCTCAAGAAGAGCAAGAAAACTTGAATGATTTAGGTGATGAAGGATTTAGAGAAGCGATGAAGAATATGACGCTTGGAGATGTGAAGCCGGAAGTAAATAACGAAGATCAACCTTTATCCACTCAAGTTGAGTCTTCTACTTCCTCAATGCCAAATCAAAGTCAACCTATCGATGTGGATGAGAAGGAGAACGATCAACAAATCCAACCTCTGCCTCAAAGGATTCATCATGGACTCTCCAAAGATCACCCAATAGATCAAATATTAGGTGATGTGAGTAAGGGTGTCCAAACTTGATCTCATATTGCTTCGTTTTGTGAATATTACTCTTTTGTGTCCTCTCTTGAACCCACTTATGTAGATGAAGCTCTAAACGATCCGGATTGGGTGAATGTTATGCATGAAGAACGAAATAATTTCGCTCGAAATGATGTTTGGACAGTAGTCGAAAGACCCAAGGAATACAATGTCATTGGTACCAAATGGGTTTTCCAGAACAAGCAAGATGAAAATAGTATTGTGGTAAAAAACAAAGCTAAGTTAGTGGCGCAAGGTTTTACTGAAATTGAATGGTTGGATTTTGGTGAAACTTTTGCACCCGTAGCTAGATTACACTACTAGAATTTCGGACTTTTGCAACGGCGAGAAATCGTTGCAATAGGGCCCATTTCGTTGCAATATGTACCAATAGCCACAATGTCACAATCGTTGGCAAGCGTGGCTATTAGTTGCGTGGTCCAAAGTTTGGGCCACGATTTACATTTTATTGTAATTGTAATGCTAATTGCAACGGGAATATGCGTTGCATTAGTCCGTAGCTGCAATGACGGTTTGACGTGGCAATAGTCTTAATTGCCGTGGCAATAGTAGTCTCTATTGCCACGCTCTCATGCGTTGCATTAGATAGTAGTCGCAATGACCTTAATACCATGGCAATATTGGTCTCTATTGCCACGCATTTAGACATTGCATTACACAATAGTTGCAACAAAAACCAATCCATGGCAATAAGTGAGGTCGCAACGAAATAATTTTCGTGGCAATATGATGTATTGCAATGAAATAACTTTGTTGCAATAAATTATAACAACGATATATATCTGTAGCAATTCATTTTTTTCGCAACGAGGCGTCAATGCATATTGCAATAATATTTGCTTATATACCGTTGTTGCAAAAGAAATGTACTCAAATTAGAAATTGCACGAACAAAAATATCAATTATAACCATCAAATCATATATAAGAGCATTTGTAACAATCTTTTTAGTATGTACAAACATGAAGCAAAAGAGACCAATAATAGAATAATTTCATAGTAATCTCTGAATGAAAACTTTAAATTTCTCAACTAAGATTGCGATAACAGAACTAATCTATTGACTAGTGACTTGAGAATAAGTTGTTCCACATTATAGACTTGCTTGACTTGACCATGCCATGAACCAGACACTCCGCTCAAATTGTATCCTCCCATTGAATAAAAGCACGGTTTATTCCTTTGCGCATAAACAAATCCAAGATGAAATTTTATAGGCTGCCATATTGTAAATTCTACCAAATCAGGTGAAAGGACTCGACAAAGCCCATGAGCTCAAGTTAAACTAAACAACTACTCAGTTGATCTTACCAAAGCATGCAAGGAATGGATAAATGAAGGAAACAACTGTTGCATCACATAAGCATGAAATTGACATGTTGATCAACTTTAAGTGCTTATCTGCTGCTTCTGAATCGAACAAAAAAATGATAGCATGACTGTTGTAGGGTATGCACTGGCAGCACTATATACAGGAAGTGTTGAGAGGAAAAAATGTCCAAAAATTAGAACTTTGTTCAACAGTAACAGAGATCTAGGAAGAAACAGCTTCACTTCACTTGAAAATATACATTGTTCAAATATAAGTGCATACATGAACCATGGGCTAATAGAAGCACTGGACCAAGATGACAGGGCTACTGTAAGGCAAAATGAATAGCTCCTGAGACATGTGCTCATTTGCAGGAGCATTTGAAGGGTGCAAATTCATCTCAGATACCTTTTTAACCTTCTTTTCTTGCACCTACACGTCACATAATAATACTCAAGTTATTAATAGCACGAAAAAGGTGCAAGACTATATTATTATCAGGTACATCTTACTCGTGAAAGCAAATAACAGAGCTAGAAAAGACTGTGTAAATGAAGTAATTCAAAAGTCTTTGGGCAGAAATGTATAAAATTTGAACATTAGAAAATTCAAAATCATCTTTGGCATCTGTCCTTTCAAACAAAATAACTCATCACCCTCTGTCAGCAAGACGATGTCCTGATTTATTAAACTCTATTGCTGAGATGATGTCAACTGCAAATCAAAAGAGAAAAACATAAAATTTAAGTTATTATGCAGCCATAATACGTGACAGTCTATTATTGAGCATATAATAAACAATGTTGAAAACACGTATAACAGCAGGTAATCATCCATAATGTAAAATTTCAATTTACAAATAAAGAGTTGGCAACCTTATCCATAATGTAAACCTAAGCACCCATCTTGACGTTCTTGGCCTTGAACCAATCGGCGAGCTTGTGGAAGAAATCCCTTAGATGGCCGAACGCGAAGAGCAGCACGTAGCTGAACAGCCTCGTCAGCGCCGGTGGCCACACGATGAGAGATCAGGGCTCCGTGGCGAGGCTAGGAACTGGGGACTAGGGATGGGGAGGCAGCGCGGCGATGAGTGGAAAGGATGGGGAGTCGGTCGGGGTCTCTTGGGGATTTTGGAATTTGGATAGCCAGCCGCGGATAGGGGTGAAAATGGGTAGGATACGGTCGGGTAGTAGGTCATCCTGTATCCTACCCTAATTATTTTTTTCAGATACGGGTACGGGTAGTGGAAAATCGGGTAGGATACGGATACGGATCTCGAGTATTCTGACGGGTGAAAGCGGATCTGGGATATTATCTGACGGTACAATACGGATAACGGGTACTTAGTTGAATAGTATGCAAACTACCTAGGATCAAAGTATGTGATAAAAATAATTTAACTAACATATATGGTCTAATTATCAAACATAATTCAACACATAGAGTCAAATTAAGATATAGAACAACACATAGAGTTGAATTTTCAGGTAACAACTCATTATAGTATTTGATGGTCCAAAACTCCAAATGATCTATAACACTTGATGCAAAAGAAAAGACAACATGTGTATACCTGAAAGTAAAGGACTTGTTTGCTGGGACTTGGGGTCCCAGAGGACCTTTCTTCTTTCTTCTCTAGGAGATCTTCTCCCTAGTGTGACAACTTGAACTATAGGCCCATCGGTTTCTTGAAGTTCCAGTTTCCTTCTGAGTGGAGTCTTAGCAACATAGTTAGAAATATTTTTGTGCAATCCTGTATTCACATTATCCTTTAGAGCCAAGAGACACCCCACTATACAAGTCATTGATCCCTGTAATGATCAAACCGATCACAGTTGACCAAAAACAACATGAGAACAAAAAATCATATAGCACAGAACTAAAGATTCAATTGACAACTACAAAGGGAGTCTGATTTAATATAAAGCTTTCATGTCTATGCGTCTTACAAATATCTGAATGCATCCATCCATAAACGATTTAGTGAATACTTTCTGCAAAATTGCTTCCTATTAATCTATTATTCAGTAAAATTCTATAGCAGAGTATCAATATGACTCAGGTTATTGCTGTTGTCCAATCAACAATCAGCAAACATAAGGGGGCATTTCATATCACATAAGTGCATATAAATCATCTTCAATAAGGCGTAGACGCATTATTGCTATTCTGTGCCTACAAGATTAGAATCTATATTGCCATTAAGTACTAAGTACTAAACACCAACTATGCTATAACCATATTAACGTACACCTTGACAAGGAGAGGAAAGCAGCATTTATATGGAGCGCATACTAGCATCGTAATTCTAGTATATAGCAACAACTACTTCATGTGACAGGACCAACTTCACCTCCTCGAGATCCTTCACGCTGAAGCCCGGAAGTCCCATCTCCACGATAACGGAAAGGAATTTCTTCACATTTGACCTTTGCTCCGATGTATAACCACCCCACATCCCCTACCAAGTACCAACAAAGCCATATGAGCAAGAATAACATGCAGCAAATATCAACCATTTCCGAGATTGGTTAGCTCACCTCCAGAACACCAGGCATGAGCCTGTTTGCAATGTAGCACAGCGCCGTGCCGTCGATGAGGTACTCCCGTTGCTCGTCGTCTGAAGAATCCAATGGCAAATCAAACTCTGGTAGTAACCCACCGAGCCAATCTATCACCTCAGCACGACGATTGATTGGAAATGTTTTTATCGCCAAAGGAGACAAGTGTGAGAAATGCATACAAATCACAACTTTGAGCTCCCAAATGAAAATTGACAGTCTCAAGAACAACATCATTAGAACAAAGATTACATTTTGACCTCCTAGGCCAAAAAAGAAAAGCAAGCCAAGTGCTAAAGAAAAATAGCTGCATCGCACTACACTACCAAAATAGGCATCTAGTACACCAAACAATCCAAGCAGTGGGCATATTAAACTCCAGAAGCGCAAATCCTAGAGCTTAACAACAACTAAATCGCCTCCATCTCGTAGTATCGCCAACGCCAAACATTCACACAAAAAACACGCGAAACTTTCAAAGATCCAAACAGTGAGCCCCAGAGCTTGAATTGAGCCATTCCCCCGCAGCGAAAAGATAAGGAATGCTCAGATCGACCACCTCACCTACATGGAAATCCTCGTACTCGCCGTGCATGGTCCCCATGCCTCACCACCGGGGCTAGAGCACGCCTCACCTATGTGGAGGAGTAGCAGCGGCGGTGTGGAGGTCTGAGGTCTCACGATTTAGGTCAATCACCGAATGAGGACGGCTGCTGGACGAGGTCATGGTTAGGAGCGGGGAGCCGCGGACTCGGCGCCGCGGTGGCCTAGTCGGGGAGGAGATGGCCCAGATGACTCTGTGGGTTGGGAGCCGGGGCCCGGGAGTGATAGTTCCGGGTACCCGGTAAAAATTATCCGCCATGTACCCGTATCCGATCCATTTTCATCGGGTATTTTGTATCCTGTATCCGACCTGTATCTGAATAAAAATTATCCGGGTAGTTCGAATCCGTATCCGAACCAAAAGTACCCGAACCCGTACCCACAATTTTGGATAAATTTATCCCGGATACGGATACGGGTCGGGTATTACCCGACCCGTTTTCACCCCTAGCCGCGGATAGGGACAGGAGTCACGGGACCAGAGGGCACTAGAATGGTTTCAAATCGGATAGTGTTCCAGATATATCTGAATAAAAATATGGTTATATCTGAATCCGACAGATAGTTTTTTTTCGAATCCGAATCCATATCCGGAAAAAACTATCCGAATCCATATACGATATCAAAAAAAAACTGGATATCCGAAATTACGCTCCGAATTGTATCTAAATTTATACGGACGGACGGACAGTCGGAAATTATTCGCTCCGTTTGCACCCCTAGTCGTCTAGTTTTACAGGGGAGGGAGAACGAGAATCGAGAATACTAATCCGAGAGCAATAAGCCTAGAACCCTAAGGTGGCGCCGGTCGGCGGCGGCTCCTAGAGGAGAGTGAAGGACTGGATGAGAAGAGATGCAATGCGGAGAAGTTGTCAAACGAACACTTCGTGGGCTGTAGGCCAGGCGCCACTTAACTACTTAAGTGGGTAGTGGGTGTCTATTTTGCAATTTAAGTGGGCTAGAATTAGTGGATAAGTTGGCATCCCGCGATCACTTTCATGTCTAGGTTCTAGATGCTTGCTCGCTGCTATCCTTACCCAATGACGGAAGCACTTGCAAAAGGAATCTGCAGAAGCATGGAGGAGTTTTTAGAAACGAACTTAAACAGAGTAACCGCAAATCATTGTTCTGAATCTGAACAACAACAAATTACAGTTTGTACACTTCAGTTTGAGCAAGAGATAAATAATCACAACAAAAATTTCAATCTACAGCAAAATCCTATAGTTCATACTCAGGTAGCAAGCCTAAGGCGCGTATCCAATGGAAGTAAGCTTAATACAAAAAATCAGGGGAAAATTCAGAAGATTTTGCGTGAGAAGGTGAATGACTTACGGAACTACGGAAGCAGTTGTGTTGAGGCTCTTCGGGGGACTGCAGCGATCGGAACCGCCGATGGGTCTCTGGCAAAAGCAGTGGCAGCGTGCAGGCGCCCGTCCACCGTGCAGATAGTCAGAGATTGATCCACCACTTACCACTCGAGAGGTGCCGAGAACAACAGGTCGTCGTGCCGCTCCCCTATGGTTCAGAACACGCTGTCAAGAGCGTCGGCTGCTAGTAGGGTGCGCTAGCGCTGGCCCCTGGCCGGAGGCGGAGGTGGCAGAAAAAACATGATGGGGGCTCAGGCCGGGCAAGCGGCCCACGCATCGCATGCGTAAAATAGGGACAGGAACTCAGGAGAAGAAGAACATGGGCTGCATGGGCTGGGCTGAATCTACAGGATTCGTCCGATACATGTCATGACCCATATGTAAACTTATTGCCCCGTAAAAAGAAATTGTGGCTATAAAATTAAAAATCGCCATGAAATAAAATATTATAGCAACAAAATTTACCCGTGGCAATAAAATCTTATTTAATGCAATGATTTTATTTTTTGTTGCAATATGACCAACCTTTTGCCACGACAGTTAACAATATCGCAACGCACAGTAATTCGTGGTAATATATTGGATGTATCGCCACAATTTTCCAAATTGAGGCAATAACACCACTCTAATGCAACATAATTTCTGGTGTTGTAAAAAGTTTCATGGCAAAAGCCCGGATTTCTAGTAGTGTTAGAAGCAATTAGAATCTTGCTTGCATTCGCATCTTGCTTTGATATTAAATTGTTTCAAATGGATGTAAAGAGTACATTCTTAAATGGACAAATATCTGAATTGGTATTTGTAGAACAACCTCCCGGTTTTGAAAACCCTAAACACCCAAATCATGTTTATAAACTCTCTAAGGCACTATATGGTCTAAAGCAAGCTCCTAGAGCATGGTATGAGTGACTTAGAGATTTTATAATTTCAAAGGGATTCAAAATTGGGAAGGTTGATACAACACTATTTACAAAAATAATTGATAAAAACTTCTTTGTATATCAAATTTACGTTGATGATATTATATTTGGTTGTACTAACGAAGATTTTTGCAAAGAATTTGGTGATATGATGTCTAGTTCGAAATATCCATGATTGGAGAATTGAGTTTCTTTCTTGAACTTCAAATCAAGCAACTTGAAAATGGGATATTCATGAGCCAAACCAAATATATTAAGAATCTTCTCAAAAGGTTTGGCATAGAAGACGCAAAGCCAATCAAGACCCCAATGGCATCAAACAGGCATCACGACCTAAATGAGGGAGGTAAACCAGTAGACTTAAAACTTTATAGATCCATGATTGGTAGTTTACTTTATCTCACCGCATCTAGGCTCGATATCATGTTTAGTGTCTGCATATGTGCACATTTTCATGCTTCTCCTAAAGAGTGTCATTTAGTTGCCACAAAGAGAATTCTAAGATATTTAAAGCATTCCTCAAATATAGGATTATGGTATCTGAAAGGTGCTAAATTTGATTTAATTGGATATCCGGATTCGGATTATGCGGGTTGCAAAGTGGATAGAAAGAGCACCTTTGGGAGTTGTCAATTGCTAGGTAGATCTCTAGTTTCATGGTTTTCCAAGGAACAAAACTCTGTAGCCCTATCCACCTCCGAAGCCGAATATATATCCGTCGGTAGTTGTTGTGCTCAATTATTGTGGATGAGGCAAACTTTAATGGATTATGGAATGAATTTCAAAAAGATGCCTTTTTATGTGACAATGAAAGCGCCGTCAAAATAGCCAATAATCCGGTCCAACACTCAAGAACCAAACACATAGATATCCACTATCATTTCTTAAGAGATCATGTTAGCAAAGGTGATATTGTGATTAGTCATATTAGAACCGAAATCAATTAGCAGATATTCTCACCAAACCTTTAGATGAAGCCTGGTTTTGTAAATTGAGAAATGAGTTGAATGTCATAGATATCTCCAGTGTGGCCTAAATGATTGCATCTAAATTGATTTCACTATTTTGGTTTTGTTTGTTTTAATTGATCTTTGCTCTTTTAGATGTGTCACACATTAAGGGGGAGTGTTATGCGTTTTATGTATATACTACATCCCCTAAATGTGAAAATATCAAAACTAATGCTAATATTCTTTAAAAAATGATTCTAGACCTCCTTAGGTCAAATTATTTGTAGATAGTCTATTTTGGGATTTATAGAATGATAACTTGCCTAAGACTTCATTTCCAATACATTATTATATAAATCTCATCTCTTGAAACACTTATCTTAGTATACTCTCTCTATTTTGAAAATAAAATAAAGAGGCTTTTCGACAAAATCTTCATTCTCATCAAAATACCCTAAATCAATACTTTGATCTATACTAATCTAACTAAAGCACAAATCGAGTCATGGCCATTAGAACTAGAATACTAATATTTCTAGACTTCCAAACGGTATTTTTGACTCGAATAGCTCAATCTTAAACTGTCTCTTCATCAGTCTTTATTTTATGTTTCTTAAAATCTTTGAACCCTCTAAAAGGCCTATTTTGAATAAAAATTATTTAAATTTATTGCTTCTTGAAAGCTTTCTTAGTTGGAAACGCTCAAATATGCTATTATTAAGATATTGAGAACATATGGGCTATTTCGTAACAGTTTCTTTTAGTTTTCCTTGCACCTCCTATGAGCTTGGCACTACCGGCTTAAGTTTGCGGTACTGCCGACTAACTCGGCACTACCGGATGTTGAGAGCGGTAGTGCCGCTCGAAGTGTGAATGAGGGCAGTTCAACTGTATCGTGCGAGAGGCGTTTCTCTCTCTCCTATTCTTTTCTCCTGTGCCCGGTACCTCTCCTCTCTCTTCTCTCCAAGCCCCTCTCTCTCCTCTGCTCAATCCTTAACTCCAAATCCCTCTCAAAAATTGAAATCCGAACCCGTTCTCCTCTTGAATCCAGTGCTTGTTGATCTCTCCCTCAAGAGGTATTCCTTTTTCCTCTTCTCTCTTCTTCTTTCTCTCCTTTTTGAGCAATCTAGGGTTTAGGATGAAATTATTGGATAATATGAATTTTAGCAAAAGTTTGTGCAAAACCTTGGTGGATTAGATCAAATAAATGTCATCTATTGCTATTTAATCCCTAATCCACACTATAAACAAGATTTTGCCCAAACATTGTCTCGGGGATAAGGGTGGCAATTGTACCTGCGGATTCGGATACCCGCGAGTTTTGCACCCGATCGGGTCGGGTTCGGGTTTTAAATTTTACCCGTGGGTTCTTCAGGTCAAGTACCCGAAATAGGTTCGGGTCGGGTTCGGGTTTTAATTTTCACCCGCGGATACCCATCGGGTACCCGAAATACCACATATACCCATCGGGTACTCGTCGGGTTCCGGGTACCCGCCGGGTTTGGGGTCGGATTTCGGGTACCTGTCGGGTTCGACTCGGGTTTCTTGTCGGGTCGGGTTTTGCAAAACCCACACACAACCCAACCTATTGTCACCTGTATTACACAAACCCATCGGGTACCCGTCGGATTTCGGGTACCCGTCTGGTTCGGTTTCAGGTATAGATTTTTACCGATATGGTATTCGGGTTTGGGTCGGGTTTTTCAATTCGGGTTTCGGGTCGGGTTGGGTTTTGTAAAACCCGCACCCGACCCGATCCGACCCGTTGCCATCTCTACTCGGGGATACCAAGCCGTGCTCTGGCCGTGCATGGCTGGCACTACCGGCTTCTTGAGCGGAAGTGCCGCCCATGCACAAAAAGGCACATCCATCGTAGTCCCTGAGTGCCTGCTCAAGTTCAATTCATATTACTCAATTCATTCAAAGAAACCCTATCTTGATATTGCTCTCATCCAAAATTCTTTTAGTTCTCCTCAGATCATGCCTCGATCAACCCTGCAATTGGGGCTGGTTCCTCTAGGATTCAAGGTCGTAGGGGTGTCAAGAAGTCCACTCGTGGTCGTGGTGTCTCTACACCTAACACGGACAGTGGAAGCAGTAATGACTCTTTCACCATTGCAATGAGATCATCGACAGCTCAAAGAGAAGCATCTGTTGGGACATCAAAATGCAGGAAGGGAAAAGGCCCTGTAAATGAGCTACAAGAAGAAGAAATCTATGAAAGTGAAGAAGATGAGATAGAGGAGGAAGAAGAAAGTTTTGATGAGGATGAAGAGGAATTGCCTCAACCAGGGATACACAAAAATGATCTCTCTCAAATCAAGGGTGAACAGTATTTTATTGTCAGAGGAGAAAACCAATACCTCCAGCCTCACAATGCAACCAACCCCAGATTCCACTCCCTCTTTTAGCAAAAGGTTTATGAGCAGATTTAATCAGAAAAGGAATTTGCAAATCAGAGGTGGGTCAGTTGGAATAACATCAGGGATCAGCCAGACTTTGTAGGCATCCCTAAGCTCTTTGGAGGAGTTGGATTGTATCATTTTCTTGGAGGGAAGACAGAATACAATGAGAAGATCATCAGGCAGTTCTACGCTACTCTATTTATTCTTGAGACTTTTGACTCCCTCACTTGGATGACGGACTCCCGGGTCTATACAACCACAAAAGAAGATTTTGAGCATGCTCTAGGATTTTTTTCACAGTGGATATCCCCAAATTCATGATGATCCCATCTTGAGCATGAGTCAGGTAGTGCACTTTTATGATTGATCCCGCACAGTCAAACCTGGAAAGCTTGCAGGGCTGCGTCTTCAACCCAGTATGGTAAACAAGATTATCAGGGTCACTATTCATCCAAAAAGCAGGAAATTTGATGATATAAGGGGATATGCATGGAATTTAATTGCTAAAATTATGTCCCAGCAAAAATTCGATGTGGTGAATTTTATTATAAAAGAAATGGAGCAGTCTGCTAGAGAAAGGGGAAGACTATCTATTTTGCTCCATACATCATGGCTCTGATCAAAAGGGTGGCAGGGTACACACTACTGGAAAACGTGGTTGATTCGTCGGTCAAATATATTTTCGTCGGCCTATCATAAGCCGTCGAAAATAAGTCTGTAAATTCGTCGGTCTAGCTTTGCCGTCGAAAATATATGCATAAATTCATCGACCAAGCTTTGCCGTCGAAAATATCGGCATAAATTCGTCGGCTAAATAGTAGACCGTCGAAAATAGTAATAAAACTCGTCGGCTTGTGTGGCCGTCGAAACTAATCAGACCTAATACACCCGTGACCAGCCGAAAAAAAACCCTCGCTCGCACTTTCTTCCGCGCGCCGCCACTCGCTCGCGCGCTCTCGCGCGCCGTCCCCCGATTCCGCGCTGCCGCCGCAGCCCCCGCGCGCCGCCGCCGCCGCCCCACGCCTCCCCCGCCCCAAAACCCGAGATCAGAAGCCGATTCCTCGTCGATGCGTGGGGAAGCGGCAGCAGTAGCCGAGGCGGGGTCCCCGCGCTCGCCGGACCTCCACGACCTCTCTGACGACTCCGACTACGCCGCCGCCGCCGCCTCCAACCACTCGGTACGCGCCCGATCCGCCCGCCCGTCTATCCGATGCTTCCTATGCTTGCTCCCCAGCGCGATTTGCTGGTTACGAAATGTTCGATTGGGTCGCTGATTTCGTTTGGGGGCGGATTTGGGGTTGCTTTACCCCCCGTTTGTTGTTTCAGCCCCAGATACTTTCTGTTATTTTGGGGAGCGCTCTTGTTCCTCGGGTAATCAATTCTGCAGCTGTTGCTCTCTCTCTGTGGAAATTAGTTGGGTTCGTTGTGGTGTGCATGTTACGGCGATGTACATAGTCTATGTTTCCCCCTTTTGGATTGAACTGATATTTGTCTGGTGATCGAAGGCGATGCGGGGCGATTTGGCGGACAAAGGGTCAGGCGAGGTGGCGAGGGTGGATGTGGTGTACGAGAAGGAGCGTGTGACCATCCACCCGACGCAGTATGGCTCTGGCCGGATCAGCGGGAAGCTGCGCCTGTACTTGCAGCAGTGCTCTTTGTTCCTGGTAAGGTTATACATATCTACACGAGTGGTTGGCTGTTCATAGATATATGGTAGGACTAGAACATGTTATAGAACTTATATAGCAAGCAAACTGTCACCATACAAGATACAACTGCTAGGGTGGCCAATGGGCAATGGCGTTACTACACGGACTACATGTTGGTTGGCTTATACTTTATCTTTGCTTATTATCTGTTCTGATGATCCATAGCATGCTCCTATCTATGCTTGCTGTTTCCATTCTATTTTTTTTTTGCTGTATATGTGAAATCAGGCTTGGAGAAATGCAGTATTGAACATTGAGATGATTATTTCAAGTTGGTACCTGAATATAGCTTTGTTGGTGATGCGTGCTACTCCCAAGTTGCTTAAATTTTCTTCTGCTTTTGCTGATGTCTCATCCAATCTATGTAACAGAGTTGGGAGCCAAATGAAGGAGTTGATTCTTTCTCAGCCAGTTCAGCAACCGTGGAAATAGAAAAATGTAGGAAAATATAGTTTTCTTCTTGAGTTACAACAATATTTGGCAATTGAAGCACAGCAGTCTATCCTCTTATGAGTCTATCCTTCCTGAAGAGACATGGAGCATTATGTTGCTCCACTGCAAAAATATTTTCTAATGGTAGTTGTTCTGTTACATTTTCAGTGGAGGCAACACTACAGGAATTTACTACTTCTAGCGTACCAGAGCTTTGGTGTTGTTTATGGGGACCTAAGCACATCACCTCTTTATGTGTATGAAAGTACATTCTCAGGAAGGCTCCATCGATACCAAAATGAGCAGACAGTATTTGGTGTACTTTCCCTGATATTTTGGACCTTCACACTTGTTCCTTTGCTGAAGTATGTCATTATTGTATTGAGTGCTGATGACAATGGCGAAGGTACACGATAACCCCTTTTTATGCCTGGCATCATTTCATAGTCTTCACTGTAATTCCATATGGCATACTGTTCTGATTGGTTGGCAATTTCATGTAAGCTGAGCATATATTATTGGTTGGCATAGATTTTCTTGGACGAATTTTGGGGAGATTTTACCTTAGTAAATTTTGCATGCAGCAAGCGACACGTCTTGTGGTTTGTTAATATTACAGATAAGCAAAATGCTAATGAATAGAAGCTACTTCATACTGCTACTGTATTTCTAGTTTGCCTGTTGAACATAGAATTGATTGTGTAGATTTTTTATCCTACTCATGTATACTTCTTGCTTACAATGCTGAAACACCATTTCGTTTGAGTATTACATTGTCCGATGGTGTATATGTTGAACCCTTAACGAACTATCAGATGACTAATACAATTCAGAAGAAGTTCAAGGTATCTTCAACCCAGCTGCTGTACCAATCATGCCCATACCAAGCATTGACCCTGTTCATTATAGGTCCATTCCTCGATGGATTTTTGACTAATAAAAATGTCTTTGCTTTTGATTACACAACTCGTGCCTAATATCAGTCTCAGTAAACTTCAGCACTTTCCTTGTGATTGGGAAGACATCTCCTGTAACTTGGCCATCTTAAAACATGCTTGGTTCTCACCTTTGGCTATGTTTTGCTTCACGATCCATTTAGCTGGAGAAATATACTTGGAATCCTAATTGCAGTGATTGAGATGGTATTATATTCATACTTCTGCACTTTAGAGACTCAGCAAAAACCCACTGAAGCCTCTCCACAAGTCATTCAGGTACTTTCTGCAATGGTTTAGTTTTAACTAAATTATATGGATATTCTTATCGTGTTTTGAGCAGATAGCATTTTCTGTGGGTTGAAACTCAAATCTGTTGAATCTCATGATTAAGGATTAAGCATAAGCCATTTAACATGAGCCTCACACACTCGCTTTTTAGTTGGGTTAAGCTATACCAATTTTCATTGGCGTTTTTATTTTGTGTCAGATTCCTTCCACTTTGCTCTGCAGCATTTTAATTGGTGAAAGTGGGATGCTTTGGCCATGTTGCCATCATTCTCCTGTAATTTACATTGCAGGTGAAAGAAAGCGAATCGGATCCTTTGATCTCAGACTCTTTAAGCACTGCCGAGAACGGTGGCTATGTTTTTTTAATTTTTTTTGAAATTAAATATTTATTTTCGTCGGCCCGGCCGACGAAAATAAATATTGGCCGACGAACATAAAAATAGACCGACGAAAATACAAATTTGGCCGACGAAAATACATTTTTTTGGACGACGAAAGTACTGTTTTTTGGTCGGTATAGCCGACGAAAATAGCATAAAAACCGATGAAAACAAATTAATTTAAATCGGCTAAAGGCCGATTTAAAATATATATGCCACGTCGACCGAATCAAGTGGCTCGTGTGCGTCGACTAGTAATTTCGACGGCCAACAAAGCCGTCGAAAATAAGTTTATTTTAAATCGACAGCAAGCGAAAATAAAATAATCAGAATCGCATTATTGTCGTCGGCTAAAAGCCGCGAAAATATGTGGAAAACCGAAAATAGCTATTTTAAATCGACTTTTGATATATTTTAAATCGGCTTTTGGCCGATTTAAAATATCATGATTCTGTAGTGACAATGGTCCAACTCCTACCCCTCATAAGCCCTACAAGCCCCGGGTTGCTCCTCCTCAAGTCCTGCACCACATAGCCCAGCAACAGTTTCAGCAGCAGCAACAGGAAAGAGAACAAACTCAAGCTCGAGAGCAAGCAATTCAAGCTCCTCAAGCCCCTCCTGCACCATATGCCTTCCTTGTTGGCCTTGAGAGCCTTCGATTTGACATGATTGATCAGTTTGCACTTGTGTTTGAGTATCAATTCCAAACCAGTCAGATGGTCGAAGAGGTCAGGGACCGCATGGATGGTATTAGGGCAACAGTTGATCAGATTCATGATGAGCTTCTTCCCGTCATGTTTCATCGTTTTGGTCATCGACAAGGTTGTAGCGATGCTTCTTCTCCTCCACTGCCTCCTCCAGCTTGAGCCCCCTTATTGGTATTTGATGACAAAGGGGGAGAAGGCAAGATGAATTGAAGACCAGAATTAGCCGTGATCATGATCTTCGAGGATTAGCTTAGTGTTTAAGTGCTATATATATATATATATCTTATGTAAATAAGCTAATGAACCTCGTTTCCATTTGGTTCTGGTTGATCTTGGACTTTTTTTGGATGTGGTATTTTTCTTTTAATTCTGAAGGATGGACTATTAGCTCTTGAATGTCAATTGGCTTTTCAATTGTGTCCCTTGCTTATGTGCTTTAATTCCTATACTTGTTTTGGTTATTCATATCTATTGCCCATAATCTCATTTTGTAATGAATTACAAATTGCCTCGTTAATATCCACGGTTTCAAATTAGTCGTATCTCCACCAAAAATTTCAAATATATATATGATTACACATGTGCACATTAACTCAAAATCCTCATCCAAGCTCATTTGTAGGGGGAGTCTTACTCATTTAACAATACTAACGAATCTAATACTCCTTGTCTCCAAAGACAAAATATTGTTAAATAAGAATCTCCTTGATTGCAACCAATCTCCTATTGGTTGCTCACTCAAATTTCAACTCGTTTCAATTCATTCATGAGGATTATCATCAATTACCAAAAATGGGGCGATTGAAAACATCTAGGCCCATATTTCTTTGAGATTTTGGTAATTAATAACAATCAAGGTTAAAGGACTAATGTTTTTCTATGTAAGAATACTGAAAGCAGGTTGGTCCAAAGTTCGAAGAATATAGAAGCATGAAGATAGCGAAAAGGAGAAGTACGCATCAATTGTAAAGGTGACCAAAGTATAAAAAGATTAAGGTTATTTTTCTTAGTTCTTGCCGATCTTGGTGTTGGAAGCAAATTGGGTTACTAGGTTTAGTTGCCGTACTATCAAGAGGGATTTGATCAGTAACTTAGACTCTAAAAGGTGTATCCAAAATGGCTTGCTAATTTTGATAGTTCATTTGTGCATAAAAATTTGCTTTCAAAATCTTGCTTTCGATACTCATGCGGCACTACCGGAAAAATGGGGCGGTATTGCCAAGTTTGCGGCAGTACTGACCATATACTGTTGGTAGTTTTTTAGCAGAAAGCATGTTTTTTCTGAGTTTCAAAGGCTGGCACTACCGGAGTGCTAGAGCGGTAGTGCCGCTTTAGCGGCAGTACCGCACTAACACTGCGGTAACTTTTTAACAGAGAAGCTGTTTTTTGTCGAGCTAAAGGTGCGGCACTACCGGTCCCCATACCAGTAGTGCTGGGCTTGGAGGGAATTTTCAAGGAACGGCTATATGTCAGTGCATTAAATGCGAAATCTAGCCATTGGCACCAAGGCCGGCACTACCGAGCCCTAGAGGGCGGTAGTGCTAGGCTAGGTGATTTTCTCTGGTTTATTTACTGTAACGGCTAGTTTAGGTTGTGGGTGTTATAAATACCCCCACCTGTATTGAAGGCCGGTTGGTGACTCCATTGAATTCATTTAGAGCCCAAGCAAGTCTCTTCTCTCAAAAGTGCATTCAATTCTTCATTTCTGAGGTTAGAGAGAAAAATTCGAGTGCATTGCATCATTTGAGCCATTTGGAAGCACTCAAGAGTCTCAAGCCAACGTCAAGTCTATTACTTTTGGAGGTTGCCGCCTCCTAGATGGCTTATAGGCAAGTAGTGTCGGTGACCATCATGAAGAAGTTTGAGTGAAATCCCGATCGTTGTGAAGGCAAGGAGCTCGCCTACCCGGAGTGGTGTGGGGACCCGGATTACCAAATCCAAACCCTCTGTGTTTCAACCGCGCTAGTCCAGGAACAGCTAGCGCACACAGTCGTACAGTGATGATAACACAAAAATATCATAAAGTAAACAACAGTAATAAGCAAAAGAGTGTAACGACATCATCACATTATTACAAGTATGGAGCCTTACGGCTTAAGTGAAAATGTAGCAGCGGAAAAGTAGAACCAAAAAGAGCCAATCAGTGTGCCCACAGGCAACCGACTAGGGTACGCTCCCTAGAAGATCGAGTCATCCTCCTCATCATAGTCTTCACCACAGATGTCGAACGGTGGATCGCAGGCTTTTTGATAGCCTCTTCTCCCATCATCTGCTTTATGGAATAAGCAGCCCCACGATGAAAAGCGAGGGTGAGTATGCAACATACTCGCAAGTCTCGGAAACTTAATGCAAGTAACTAAATGCAAGGCTTAAACAAAGGAAGCATATAGGGTTCATTTGCAATAAGCGAAATTGAAATTTAAATACAAGTAATAATTTCATAAAGCGGCATTTAACAAAATGTAAATAGCATAATTAATTAACTTTTGAAGTATAACAATTTTCCAGGTTCCAACTACCTGGTTGGCTCCAACCACCAAACTAAAATCCGGAAGCTCTAGCCGCTCACGGATTCCCAACCACATTTTCATTTTCAAACCAAATCATCATTTTTCCATTTAAAACCAAAACCGTAAAATCTACTATGTGAAAGCTGCCCACGCTTGCCCTTGTCCGTAAGCACGGCTACTCAAGTAGTTTTGACTCTGCAGAGTTGGTACACTTTACCCACACGACATGATTAACCCCTTTCGCCAAGCTATTGACACACTTCCTTTGGTGTGCGCTAGAGGAGATCATGACAAGGCCTTTACAATGCATATCTGCTATCGACTCACTTGTTGAGGTTTCACATTGTTAGGGCATCCCACCCAATCTGAAGCCCTCTTGCGCCTTGCAAGTGCTGAGTCGACAAACCGCACAACCCAAATGGCGAAGTCAAATAACGATACATGCAAATTACTTAGCCAGGTCGTACCCATAATAGACATGTGGTTGTACTGTATAGCATGGCCCAAGATAACACACGACCGGTCCTTAATTGACTAGGGCGGACAATCACGTTCCAAAATTTTGTGCATCCCGCACCCGCCGTACAGCCGATCCGCCCCGGTCTAAACCATTTTTCACTTTTATTTTCAAAGTAATACCGGCAACACCAATTGCCATAATTTTCACAATTCATTTTGAATCAAATATGAAAGCATTTCCATAATGGTAAAGTACAAGCGTGATTAAGCATGGCTAAGCATCTTTCTACCGTCCCATAACAAAATGATTACCATTAATTACAGTAATTAGTTTTCCTAAGGTGTCAAAGGTTGTCAAGTTGAATATCAATGTGGCATAACAAAGTTGGAATATAGCTAGGCATTAAAACAGTATTTAAAGTATGATACGCAAATAATAAGCATGCAATAATTTAAAGCAAAGTAACATTTTCATAAACTTGGGTTCAATATGGTCAAGGAAGACTTGCCTTCAACCTCTCCATTCTTTGCCACCTCCGCTGGATGCTCCTCTCGCTCAACCGATGCGTCGTCTACACGCGAAACACGCACATCGAGACAAGAAATAAATAACACAAAAATAAATAAAATCCAAAAATTCATAAAAATAACACCAACAGATAGATCTTGATTTTAGATGAATTTAGAAATTTGAATCGTTCAAATCGGAGTTCGAACGGAGGAGAACGGGCTCTCGAAAGTTCCACGGAGAGAAAAATCGAAAAATCACAGACGTGACACGTGTCAAGCTGCGATTGGTGGGGTTTCGGTTTCGGAAATAATTAGAAAATAGAAAATAAAACCCATCGACATGTGGGGTCTATGTGTCATAGACTCGGCTCGTGGCGAACCAAGTTCACCGAGGAAGTTCACGAGCGGACGTGGCGGCGACGTGGAAGCTAGAGTATACATGTCGCTGATGTGGCGGTGATGTGGCGCGATGTGGCGGTGAGGTGGCGCCGACATGGCAGCGACGTGGGCGACATGGGCGAGATAGGGTCGACTTGGCGTGATTCGGCGCAGACGTGGCTATGCGTGGCGCGATGGCGTGGTTAGAGTCGGCGTGGCGGCCAACGCATCAACCACGCTGCCTTCGGATCACGATAACGCCGGCGTGGAGCGACGAGCGCCACATGGCGATTCGGTCGCGCGCGGCGTGACACGCATGCTACGGCGGTGAAGTGGCCAACTCGTGGCGTGACGTGGTGAGGAGGTGGCGACCACGTGGTAGGTGACGGGGCGGCTGAGGCTTAGGGCTTACCAAAAAGGACGTGGCGCAGATCTGACCGCAGCTGGACGATCGGACGGACGACGAACTCGCGACTGGAGTCGGCGGCGCAGGACAGAGCTATCCCACCGGAGGTGAGGAAGACGACGCGCAAACGGCGGTGGAGTGGCAGATCGGGCAGAAGAGTCAGTGAATCTGGAAGAGGGTGACGAGACGAACTCATTGGTGCCAAGAAATACGGCGGAGACTCACCGACGGCGGAGGAATCGGCGGCGGAAGGGCTCGGAAGGGAAGAGGTACTCCGGCGAGGTCGTGTGGCTACTAGACGGCGTCTCCGCCGGCGAGAGGAGGGGAAAGAGGCGGCGGAATGGCGAGTCTTGGCGTGAAACCGGAGAGGCCTTAAATAGCCTAGGGCGACGGGAAATGACGCGGAAGCCGAGGTTGGTCGCGGGCTAGGGTTTGCACGGGCGGCGGCGCACGGGTGGCCGTGGGATCTGGATCGGACGGGCGAGGGAAAAGGTACGTAGGGTTAGGGTTTCACTGTTGAGTGGCGGCGCGATTTACAACCGTTGGATCATCGATCGACGATCCGGATCGCTTAGGGTTTCTTGTGTGAGGAAGCGGGCGTCTGCGGTAGTTTTGGGCCGGCGATGGAATAGGAACGGGCCTGGGCGGTTGAACAGTGATTTCGGCCCAAGCGGAGGAGAGAGGATTTTAATTAGGGTTTCCGATTAAATTAAAATACCAGAAAATCCGAATCACTCCAATAACTCCAAATAAATAGCAATTGAATTCGAAAAAATCCCCAAAAATACCGAAAAATCAAATGAAGCACAAGGAACTCAATAAAAATAAGAAATAATTAATTTGAAGTATTGATTAATAGAATTAAAACCTTGTTGACTTTAAAAATTCAATTTAAGCTAGATTAAATTCGAGAAAACTTTCACGGTTCGGATTTTGAATTTTCAAACTCAGGAAATCGAAAAATTCAGAATGTTACAAACCTCCCCCCCTAACAAGAAATCTCGACCCCGAGATTTGGAACTAACTAGGGAAAAAGGTTGGGGTAGTCCGCTCGAAGATCCTCCTCGCGCTCCCAAGTGGCTTCCTCTTCCGGATGATTGCTCCACTGGACTTTCGTCTTGTGATTCCTAGTTGATGTGCGAGAAATAGAGAAGACTTCTATTTTAATTTTAGGTAAGCAGATGAGAGATACTAATACTTTCTACATGTCTCTTTTGTTTAAATAACTAGTATTGTTAATAATCTAATTTATATAGTGGTATGTGGTATGATTAGAATATTTGAGGTGAAAGAAAAGATGCATTGTCATTACTCTCATTTGGGGAAAACTGAATGTTTAATATCAAGAAAGGTATTTGAATACAATGGTTGATCTGTATAATTCAACGTTAGTGATTTAAATGAGTGAGAATAAATGTCATTTCGAGTTGACTTTAAATTGGAAAACATGTATAGATAATTCAAGTATTGGGTTGAGGTAAGAGTATTATAAGATGATTCATGGTGATTTAACTTGTTTGCTCACTTTGGTAAACAAAGGGTTTTCATTTTCTTTGGTTTTGAAAACTATGAAGGACTAAAATGTATAGACTCAAAAGATTGATTGTAGGAATTGAATACACAAGGGACGTACTCAATACCACAACAAGTGCTGGGTACAATCACATAAGAAAGATGTTTACGTTCAGAGCCTGATATCAAGGCAGGGGTTGTTCTAGACACTTGGTGTTTTCTAGGTCTTTGAGATAGCTTAGAAATTATTGATGTTTTCCTTGTCGAGGTGAAGTAAAATTCTTCTTGGGTAGGTGTTGGCGAGGTATTCAAGTTCTTCTCGGTTGATACAAGTGACATTACCCATTTTATTTGAAACAACAGAAAGGTTGTTTGCTAATGATATAAAATAGATGATCAGGAAGTGACTAGGATCAAAGAGTTGATCTTAAAATTAAACTTATACCCTGGTAAGGTTTAAATACATAAGTATCATACCTAGCACTACGCCAGGCAGGTCATAAACTTCTTTCGCGAATTCATGCTGTAGGTGAATGCCACGAATGATTGGATTAACACTTTGAGTTGGATTGATATATGTCTAAGGAAGTGTTTGTCTTCAAATTCTTGAGGTTGCCTTAGAGAATGTTGCGTAGCTTGTCGGGGTTGAGAATGAGGTGGAGTTTGCTTCTTGCTTAAGGCAACAGTTGGCATAATACTTATGTTTTTCATAGCAAAGGCAAATAATATTGACTTTCCGATATTTTTTTTTTGTACCAGACAATTATTCATTGGTGTTATTAGAAAGATGAATAGATGACGATTGAGGATAAAGTTGAGCAGAATTCTTCTAGGACAGCATCTTCGTTCAATCGCCCTTTTCTTTATCTCGCTTCTTTGTGAACTCGCTTGATTTTATTTCTTCTATTCTTGGAGTTATAAACTTGATCGCTGAAATTCTTGGTATGTCTACGACTATATGAGATATTTGTTCGACTTGTGGACATCGTTTAGGAATTTGGTTCTTTTCGTGACAGTTGAAGCATTCACGCTTTTCTCATGATGTCATGTTCAGTTATTTGTATACTTAATATTATCTTGTGAATTTCAATTTGTTGTTTCTCGTAACATTCTTTAGCCTAATGACTTTCTTTATCGGACAAGGAACATGCCATTGGAGATTACCATTTACTACTTTCTTAGTGAAGGTAGTTAGGATCAAGTGTTATTTCTATAATTCCTTAAGTGATATTTCTTGTGTGGTGGTTTTCTTCCTCTTTTGATCACCAAATCTTGAGCAAAATTGTATTGGCGACTATCGATTAAGGGCATTGAACTAGACAATAATCTTGACATTCACAAGGGTAAATGTTTATATTGCTTACAGGATATTTTCTAGGAGAATGATTTCCTTCGGTGGAGCAATTGATTGCACTCTCATCAACAACATGACCTATTTCTCCATAGCGAGTGCAAGCACGAACTTTGACCGACCGGGTTGACAATACTTCAAAGAACAATGTGTAGGTATCAAATAAGATATAGAAGTAGGTTTCTAGTTTAAACCATTTCCTTTTCGGTAGAAGCTACACCAATATTATAAATATCTTGTGCGAGTTTTAGAGCGAAGGTGTGCATTTGGTGATTTGTTCAATTACGGTGAGCATTTACACCATGGTTACAGATTCTAACATTTTTTTGTGAACATTGAGAAAGTGGAGAGTTATGACGATTGCTATGTTGAAAAGGAAGTGCTCTAGCTAAATACAACGGATTTGGTTGAACTATGGTAGGATTATCATTTCTTGGCGGTGGAATGTCTTGCGGGGTTTCACGAATTAGATGAGGAGTGTTAGTAGTTTACACCTAGAATCATTAGTAAGAATAAGCTAATTTAAAGAGAGATACAGAGTATGTTAAAATATTTGAGATGAATGAAAGGTTGCATCTCAACCAGAGTTATTTGGGGAGGACTGAAGGTCAATTATAAAGGCTAAAATTTTTTTTATTACTCATTACTTTAGTAGACGTATTAATGAATTGTGTCGCAGACATCCTGCAACAATATTTATTAGAGTAAAGCTACTTAGATGGAATTCTGTTGGGTTACACAGCAACATTTTGTTCTATAAAAATTTCCTTAATTAAATTTTTCTTATTAGGTAGGGTTAACACATCGTAAATTTCAACCTAGTGGTTTAACATTCACGAGAGTAACCCGAAAACAATACAAAAGATTTACAACAAAATTTCAATAACACATAAACAATATGTATACATTTTGCTTAGTATGTAGGAAGGGTATCTATGGTTTTTCTTCTACTTGCCGAATCATATATATTTCTGCATAAGAGGTTTACTATATCGCTAGCATAATATGTAGCTTGCATATTGCTAGCTTTTATTGTAGGCTATTCGGCAACGAGTTTCTTTTATTTTTTTTTGCACCCCTTCTTGTGTTAGTCTTCCAAGGCTTCTATGAAGTCGAAGAGGTTGTGATGCTTCGCTATCCCCATCTTCTTGAAGTTCTTGTCTGACGTCATGATATTACCGACTTGTTACCAGAATTCTTTTCAAAAGATTTGTTTGTGGTTTTCATTTCGCAAAAAGAATAAGAAAAGAAATACTTCTAAAAGGGATGACTTAAGAGTGAAGAAAGAAAATTCTACACAAGGGAAACGAGTACATAAATAAGGAGACTAAATTCTATAGATTAGAAAAGAGTATATGTATAACTGATGCAACTCTCTTTATATTTCTTTTAGAAAAATAGGACTTTCAATTCTTCCAGTTTTCATTTAAACAACCATCGAAGCTTTCCATTCGTATACTGAACTTTTACGGTTCTAGCTCATTTTATGGTATATAATCTAGATAAGCAATGAGGTGAGTTTTAAAACATGATTAGAAATTATTATTGGATCATTAAGTTTTAACTAGCCTAAAGCAAAGATAAGCTAGTTTGGTGTTGCTAATGTGGTAAGATCTTAACTTGGTTTATATATGAATGGGGTGATCTCAAACAAAGCTAAGAGTAGTAATGGAGAGCAGATTATTAATCTCATTGAGGTTTTATTTTAAGAAAGGTTGATGACCATAATGGTTACCATTGGTAAGAAGCTCTATGAAAAGGAGATAACTTTGTGGAAGTTTTATAGAGATAAGAGATAAACTATTTTATAACTTCTTAGTTATCCTATGGGTTAAATTTTCCATATTCACACATAAGGACAACTTATTGTGAAACTTTAACCAAGAGGTTAAGTTTACACATAAATCAGTCCTGACATTCAAAATAAAGACCAATTTCAAGTAGCGAAACATAACGACAACGTAAATTGCTCTACATAACTAGGGCGGAATAATATGCTACACGTAAGGGTGCTTATCTTATGGTAGGTCCTAATATATTCTAATCTTTCGCCTTTTCCTGTTGGGTGATGTTGTCTCTTCATGAAGTAAAATCTTCGTTGATTGGAATATTGTAGAGGACCGTAAACTTAGAGATATTCCATGAGATAAGGTCAAATTTAACTTTTCAAAATAGTATTCCGAAAAGGGAAGAAATAAGATCCTAAGAGTAAGGTAAGAAGAGATAAACTATTAATTACCAGTTTGTTGATTTGATTTCAAAAATAGTTTTGAAATTCTAACGGCCATTCTATCTAGGGTTGCGACCTACGATCGATATGGCTCGATACCACCTCTGTGGGGACCGGATTACCAAATCCAACCCTCGTGTTTCAACCGCTAGTCCAGAACAATTAGCGACACAACAGATCGTCTGATGATGACAACACAGACATATCACAAAGTAGACAACAGTAATAAGCAAAAGAGTGTAACGACATCATCACATTATTACAAGTATGGAGCCTTACGGCTTAAGTGAAAATGTAGCAGCGAAAAAGTAGAACCAAAAAGAGCCAATTAGTGTGTCCACAGGCAACCGACTGGGGTACGCTCTCTAGAAGATCGAGTCATCCTCCTCATCATAGTCTTCACCACAGATGACGAACGGTGGATCGCAGGCTTTTTCATAGCCTCTTCTCCCATCATCTGCTTTATGGAATAAGCAGCCCCGCGATGAAAAGCGAGGGTGAGTATGCAACATACTCGCAAGTCTCGGAAACTTAATGCAAGTAACTAAATGCAAGGCTTAAACAAAGGAAGCATATAGGGTTCATTTGCAATAAGCGAAATTGAAATTTAAATACAAGTAATAATTTCATAAAGCGGCATTTAACAAAATGTAAATAGCATAATTAATTAACTTTTGAAGTATAACAATTTTCCAGGTTCCAACTACCTGGTTGGCTCCAACCGCCAAACTAAAATCCGGAAGCTCTAGCCGCTCACGGATTCCCAACCACATTTTCATTTTCAAACCAAATCATCATTTTTCCATTTAAAACCAAAAACCAGAAAATCTACTATGTGAAAGCGTTCCACGCTTGCCCTTGTCCGTGGGCACGGCTACTCAAGTAGTTTTGACTCTGCAGAGTTGGTACACTTTACCCACACGACATGATCAACCCCTTTCGCCAAGCTATTGACACACTTCCTTTGGTGTTGGCGAGGAGATCATGACAAGGCCTTTACAATGCATATACTGCTCACCGACTCCACATTGAGGTTTCACATTGTTAGGGCATCCCACCCAATCTGAAGCCCCTCTTGCGCCTTGCAAGTACTGAGTCGACAAACCGCACAACCCAAATGGCGAAGTCAAATAACGATACATGCAAATTACTTAGCCAGGTCGTATCCATAATAGACATGTGGTTGTACTGTATAGCATGGCCCAAGGTAACACACGACCGGTCCTTAATTGACTAGGGCAGACAATCACATTCCAAAATTTTGTGCATCCCGCACCCGCCGTACAGCCGATCCGCCCCGGTCTAAACCATTTTTCACTTTTATTTTCAAAGTAATACCGGCAACACCAATTGCCATAATTTCCACAATTCATTTTGAATCAAATATGAAAGCATTTCCATAATGGTAAGGTACCGACGTGATTAAGCATGGCTAAGCATCTTTCTACCGTCCCATAACAAAATGATTACCATTAATTACAGTAATTAGTTTTCCTAAGGTGTCAAAGGTTGTCAAGTTGAATATCAATGTGGCATAACAAAGTTGGAATATAGCTAGGCATTAAAACAGTATTTAAAGTATGATACGCAAATAATAAGCATGCAATAATTTAAAGCAAAGTAACATTTTCATAAACTTGGGTTCAATATGGTCAAGGAAGACTTGCCTTCAATCTCTCCGCCGCTGCCACCTCCATTGGATGCTCCTCTCGCTCAACCGATCGTCGCCTACACCTAAACACGCACATCGAGACAAGAAATAAATAACACAAAAATAAATAAAATCCAAAAATTCATAAAAATAACACCAACAGATAGATCTTGATTTTAGATGAATTTAGAAATTTGAATCGCTCAAATCGGAGTTCGAACGGAGGAGAACGGGCTCTCGAAAGTTCCACGGAGAGAAAATCAGAAAAATCACAGACGTGACACGTGTCAAGCTGCGATTGGTGGGGTTTGGGTTTTCGGAAATAACAGAAAATAGAAAATAAAACCCACTGACATGTGGGGTCTATGTGTCATAGACTCGGCTCGTGGCGAACCAAGTTCACCGAGGAAGTTCACAGGCGACGTGGCGACGACGTGGAAGCTAGAGTATACATGTCAGTGATGTGGCGGTGAGGTGGCGCAACGTGGCAACGACGTGGCTGACATGGGCGAGATAGGGCTGACTTGGCGTGACTCGGCGCAGACGTGGCTAGCACGTGGCGCGATGACGTGGTTAGGGCTGACGTGGCGAAGCCAACGCATCAACCACGCGGCCTTCAGATCTACGATAACGCCGACGTGGTGACGACGTAGCGCCACATGGCAGTTCGGTGCTGATGCGGCGTGACACGCATGCTACGGCGGTGAAGTGGCCAACTCGTGGCGTGACGTGGTGAGGAGGTGGCGACCACGTGGTAGGTGACGGGGCGGCTGAGGCTTAGGGCTTACCAAAAAGGACGTGGCACAGATCTGACCGCAGTTGGACGATCGGACGGATGACGAACTCGCGACTGGAGTCGGCGGCGCAGGACAGAGCTATCCCGCCGGAGGTGAGGAAGACGACGCGCAAACGGCGGTGGAGTGGCGGTCGGGCGAAGAGTCGATGAATCTGGAAGAGGTGACGAGACGAACTCATTGGTGCCAAGAAATACGGCGGAGACTCACCGACGGCGGAGGAATCGGCGGCGGAAGGGCTCAGAAGGGAAGAGGTACTCCGGCGAGGTCGTGTGGCTACTAGACGGCGTCTCCGCCGGCGAGAGAGGAGGGGAAAGAGGCGGCGCGGAATGGCGAGTGCGGTGCGGAAACCGGAGAGGCCTTAAATAGCCTAGGGCGATGGGAAATGACGCGGAAGCCGAGGTTGGTCGCGGGCTAGGGTTTGCACGGGCGGCGGCGCACGCTAGGGCGACGTGGCGCACGGGTGGCCGTGGGATCTGGATCGGACGGGCGAGGGAAAAGGTACGTAGGGTTAGGGGTTCACTGTTGAGTGGCGGCGCAATTTACAACCGTTGGATCATCGATCGACGGTCGGATGCGCTAGGGTTTACTGTGTGAGGGAAACGGGCCGTGCGGTAGTTTTGGGCCGGCGATGGAATAGGAACGGGCCTGGGCGGTTGAACAGTGATTTCGGCCCAAGCGGAGGAGAGAGGATTTTAATTAGGGTTTCCGATTAAATTAAAATACCAGAAAATCCGAATCACTCCAATAACTCCAAATAAATAGCAATTGAATTTGGAAAAATCCCCAAAAATACCGAAAAATCAAATGAAGCACAAGGAACTCAATAAAAATAAGAAATAATTAATTTGAAGTATTGATTAATCGAATTAAAACCTTGTTGACTTTAAAAATTCAATTTAAGCTAGATTAAATTCGAGAAAACTTTCACGGTTCGGATTTTGAATTTTCAAACTCAGGAAATCGAAAAATTCAGAATGTTACAAGTGGGGAGAGCTACCACGAGTGATCGAGGAAGGCTTAAGCGGTTGGAGCTGGCTTGAAGGGTTTCAAGTCACCTCAACGTAGATTCGGAGAGATTGGCAAGTCTCCGAGACCATAGGATAAAATTCTTGTCTCTCCTTTCTTGTGACTTACATATATTATTCATGTGCTAAATTCTTGTTCCTAGCAAATTTGTTTATATTTGGAACTAGTATCTTTATTGCTCATACTTGCCTAGCTAAATAAACTTGTGATCACTAGAAGGAATAGTTGCAAAATTTCATTTATTGCCAATCTCTTCTTAGAAGCTAAACAAAGTGCAAATTAGAATTAAAAATTTAGAAACCTCCTATTCACCCCCCTCTAGTCGGTTATCCTTGATCCTACAAAGAGGAGTATAAATAGAGGGGTAGGGGTAGCCTTCCCCCTCTTGAATGTTTTGAGATTTTTGTTGCTCCTTTGAGCTTTTCCCACTTTGTTGTGAGGCTTTGTAAACCTCCCTTCCAAAAATACAAAACTCATTTCCTTATGCTTAATTTCCTTTATGGATGAACATTATGTCTTAAATTATGCATTTAAATTCCGTACTTAAGTTCCGCACTTACATTCTTGCAATTTACATTTACGCAATTTCTATTTGCCTCCCATCCTTCTACATGCTTTTGCTTCTTGTGCCGATGATGTTGATTGATGGATGAATCTTCTTTTAGATCATATCCCAGTCAACTGGGCAATCCATGTGTTCTTCTTGTAAGAAATTGGTTTTATGCTCTTAAGTGAATCATTCTTCAAAATCGTGTTTGTGCAGTATTTTGACTTGTGTTCTAACTTATTGGGGCATGTGGGAGGCTATCCAAGATCATCCTGATCAACAAAATCCCACAAGCAAGTTTTAGATCAAGTTCTTGAGTTTTGCTCCAACTTAGTGTGTTCTTCCTTCCAAGTGAAAAAGGTCGAAGCTTTGATTCAATCCTTGCAATTGAAGGTTGGAATGAGTTCCTGACATCCTAAGGAGTACATCTACCAAGTTTCGTGAGTTTTTGTCCAGCCGATCAAAAGATTCCACAAAATTTGCTTTTGGGTCATGCTATTTTCATTTTGTTCTTGCTGATGTTCTTGAGTCCGGTGCTACCGCTCAATTGGCCTCCAATGCTACCAGCCCTCCTGCGGTAGCACCACCCCTACAAAACAGTTTGCTCATTTCTTTGGTTTTTTGTGAGTGTTTTTCTTTGAGGGCTTGTTTGGATTATTTTAAGTGGAGGAAAATTTGATTTGGGATCATTCAACCCCCTTCTGATCGCCATCTAGATCCTTCAATTAAATTGAAAATTTCTTTAAAAGGCCATTTGAATAGTGTTGGGATGAACTCTTACGGGCCTGGCCCAAAAACCCCACCACCGGCCCATTGCAGCCCAACCTCACTTAACCCTAACCCATGTGGAATCTAGGCCGTTAGATCCAAATCTAACATGCGGAAGCTCGCCATGTCGTGCTCGCGCATGAGCCATCTGATCATGCCCACGTGGACGTCTGCAATGGAGCCATATAGCCAAGCCATGTCGCCTTCGGGCTCCGTCGTCGCCTACGTAACCACCACGAATTCTGCACGTATCACACCTCCTGAGTTGCCTAGTTAATGTGCCACCACCTGCATCATCCTCCTCAGCCCTCACCGCAACCAATGCCAAAGATAACAACGTCCGAGCTGTCACCTTGCATCTAGACGAGCTCGTCGGAGTTTGTCATAGCCACACTATGGTTTTCTTGCTATTTACTCCTCATCCGTTGAGCTTCCACCATCACCAAGGTCATCATCGAGTTCGCTGTCTCAAGATCTCTCGGATCCACCAATGAACATCACTAGAGAGGCCCCACCGCACCATGCTATATGTCTTCGTCTTCACTACCGGTGAGATTTTCGCTGCCGTCCCCATGACGCTAGGCCCGAGCTCTGTGACTGTCTAATTTGTAGCTGACGCTTTAGATGCTACCACGCTAGGGCCATCGCTTCACTTGTCCGTAGTCAACTGTAGCCATTGGATCCAGAATTACCGGTCTAGATTGTTCCATGTGTTGAACCCACGGTAAACCTAGAGCCGCTGCTTCACCAGTAATCTCAGCCATCCGATCCGATGTGTGTGGTCTTGATTAAGCCACGTGTCAGCCTCACGGTTGTTCATCGTCGCCACTGCTTGCACGTGTCTACATCCTTAGATCTAGATTGAGTGGTCGTGATCATGCCGTCTGTCCTCACTGATGTCACCAACGTGCGTAGCCACACCTCCGATCTGGCGTTGAAAATCGAGATGGTGCCTAGTGTCGCACCCATAGTAGCACCATGTGTCTCGCCTTGCATTAGCTGCCAGTTCGCTTGCCGCATGGACCAAGTCCACCGTGGACTTGGTATTGTTCTATGGACCGAGTCTATGAACCCTGGGCCCACCTGTCAGCCTAATAAAAGATTTTTTCGATTTATTTTTTTTGGTTCTTCATCAGTGACATTAGCATGATGTCATAAATATGTTTTTCCAGTAGTAAAATAATTCAAGTAATTCTGTTTTTCTATATTTTTATTTTTCTTTATTTCAAATACCATTAGCTAAATTCTGACCACATCAAGATGCCTCTGCGCTCGAACGAAGGAAGGTGGTGGCACAAGAGAGGGAAGAAGCCGGTGCTCTGGCATGAGACATGAGAGAGGAGCAAGAGGCGGCGGCTGGGAAATAGAGTGAATGAGGAGAGAAAGAGTGAGAGATGAGGGTTAGGGTTAATTGGGGAAAGCCATCTGGGCTAGGCTAGTGGTGAACCAAATGGGCTAAGGCCGTCGGTTGGGCCGAATAAGTCGGCCGACTGAGGGGGCCTAGAACCTTGTGGGCCGACTAGGGCCGAAAATAGAAAGAAATATAAAGGCAAGCTCTTTTGAGTGAACACAATAACCAAACAAAAATCTATTTTTCTCTTTCTTTTTTCTCTTTTCTTTTCTCTCAATTAATTTATATTCTAAAAACTTATAAACATATCGGTAATTTAAGAACTAAACAACTAAATTACATATAAACTCTTTGACAACAAATATACACTACACATAAATAATTTTTATATTTCTCTTTTGACAATATTAATAAAATTTTGAGTATTAAAAGTCTTCAATACCTTCACTATAAAATTTTATAGAACAACCTATTTCTATAATTGTATTACATATTTGGTAGTATTTGGCTTCTTTTTGCCACTCATTGTTATTGCTTTGCAATAAACCACGTGTAGACCCTAACATTCCAGAATCCATGATCGTCCATTCTGACTTGACTACTGAAATCAACGAGCAAGACAAGCACCCCATTTGATCATATTGATCCCAGTATTTTAATGAAATTATATTGATTGGGCAAATCTATGTTTGCATGTGTTTAATTTCAATAAATTTCGCTTTATTGTGGGTATTAGTAGATATATCCTAACTCATGGAATGTCCTTAATAAATGTTGACATGTGAACCTTGATGACCATAAGATAAGTTTAGACATGTTATAAATGTCAATTGGGTATAACTGAGTATATATGCATCTGCTTAGTTATGCATTAGACTAGGGGAATAGATGGACAGTTGTGCTATTAGTTTAGAGAACAATGATTTCATATATTATGGGGAAACATCATTCAGTTATTTTAGTATAAAAAAAACTATGGTTTGACATGGGCGAGATATAGCAATAGTCGAATGTGCATGGGACTTGTACGTAGTGTACGGGGAGTATTCTCGTCTGGGTCGATTAAGGACTGAACTATTGTGTTCTTTTCAAGCCAAGATATCAGTAAAATCACAAGTGCTAGTATGAGATAGCCTTAACCTACTAAGTTATTTAGATTTACCTTTGCACATTGGAAGATTAGGTAGTACGAGCTTTTTGGGATGGATTGCTTGAATGAGTGCTCTCAGGTGTTGGGAATAACACCTGCTGATACAACGGTGTACACCACACCATGGGGAGAAGTGAGACAATGGGGTGTATAACTATTTGTCATACAATGATTGTACAAATATCTTCTGTCACTATAGTATGGGTTTGTCGTCACTGGAGCTGGTGCAAAGTTAGGTCTAAGTAATGTAACAATGATGTTATGATCTCTCTACGTTACACCAAAGGAGGTGTGCTAATAGCTTGAAAAAAAGAGTTGATAATATCTTGTGGGTAAAGGTGTACGCCTTTGCAGAGTGTAAATATTTTTGAAAAGCCATGTCCGCAGTCAAGGACCACTTGGTAAGTCGTCACATAGTTCATAAAATGGGTTGATCTGGGAAAGTTTGTGAAAATTTTGTTTCAGACTTTATGTCATGAGTTGGCAGGAATTGATTTGAAGCTCATATTCATGGAGGAACGTACTGTGAGTTAGCACATTTATGCTATTCATACTTGTTATTTATATACCTGTCAAGTTGCTCTTACAAAATTCCGCTTGCAATATACAATTTAGCATTTACAATTCAATTTAGCTTTTAGCAAAATAACCTTAGAAACCATCTCCTTTAACATTGCATGCATTTAATTATATTTGCATACACTACAAGTCATGTTAGTACGAAAGTACTCAATCTTACTTAATTTATTAGTTAAGGAGAAGATAATCCACTACAGGAATCCTAAAAATTTTCGTGGGCCAGAAGCCCACGAAAATAAGACCTTTGCCCACGAAAATAACTTATTTTCGTCGGCAATACCTTATTTTCGTCGGGACACGGCCGCCAGAGATAAGGAGTCGAAAGTTAGCTTAATTTTAAATGCGACTCGATTTAAAGTTATTTATTTTTAAATCGACGGTAGCCAACTAAAGTCGATAGGAAAGCCACAATTTTAAATCGATAACGACTAACGACGAGAATTATATAATTTTCGTCGGTTTTCTTCTGCGCCCACGAAAGTTAATAACGTTAATTTTTGTAGGTTTACTTTAGCCCACGAAATTTAATTTGGTTAATTTTAAATCGGTTTAAATATTACGAAAATAATTTGGGTTAATTTTAAATCGGTTTCTTGGCCCACGAAAATAATTTGGGTTAATTGTCGTCGGTTTTTCCTGGCCCACGAAAATTATTCTGGACCTGACAAAAAAACGCCCAGTAAACCCATTTTTCATACAAATTTAGACAAATATCATTGATAACATATATCATTCATTCAATTCAATCATTCATCCACATATATCGCTCATTCATCCACATACATTCATTCATCCACATATCATTCAAATATCCACATACATCCATTCATTCATCCACATATATCATTCATCCACACATAATAGTTAGTTGAGTTGTCGCATCACAAGATTACAGATTATTACCAAACATCTCAAGATTACATAACATGGTCATTTGAGTTGTGGCGCCACTCTTGAGCCAAATAGGTTTTGAACATGCTCTCCGTGTCTTTGCTCCGTGTCTTTGCACCATCGAGTTGATGTGAAGCAAAGAGGACCTTCTCATGGTGGGACATTGGCGATGGCGACTTGCGCTCAATAGTTGAAGCCAATCATCGGCCTCGAGTGGATCCAAAGACGGAGAATGTTGGCGGCCTCGTCGAACAAACTCGCCGAGTCCGCTAGCAGCGTGATGTCCCGCCTCGGCTCCTCGAAAATTTGGGGCAAGGGCCGTGTTACGGTGATCTGCTGCGGGATCAAAGTTTGATCTTGCGGTTTTGCTCAATCAAAGCGAGGACTTGAGCCATGGTAGGAGGGTGGAAGTTCCTCCTCCACGCGAACGTGGTGCTGATTTTGGCGATGTGAGGACTCGGGTGGTCATGGGTGACCCCGAGTTGGATTCTCGATTGCTTGGGATTCGTTGGATTGCGGCCTCGCCCACGCCGAGATTGGGAGCAGTGGTAACTCCGTCATCTGTTGCCAAAACCAAATTAGCAACAAGTAGAAGGAGAACCATAACAATGTCGAACTTAAAATATCCGGACAGCAAGTCACGTAATTTAAACTCTAGATGTATGCAGCAAGAAAACATGCACCAACTCCAAAAGACATCAAAATAAGAAGGCTCTTAAGCCCAACAGCATCCATGAAAACAAACAACAAAGTTCCGATACATTAGTGCAAGTTCACAACTTGTAGGTCAAGGATAACAACTAAGGGTGATAGTTCCAAATATAAAAACTAGCATAGGTTCATAAGGTAGCCTATTACATCAATTAAATCGATTCACTCATCTCTACTTTCCCTCCATGATGAGCTCTCTGGGACAACTCAAATGTCTCTAAGGAATCCTTGGGAAACACATCCAAAAGATGGTATCACGGAGATCCGGTGTCTTGAGTCCAAGGGGTTAGTGAGACATTTGTGGTGATCCTATATAGAACCTAGGTACCCCGGAGATTCCCGGGCACGCCGACGCATCACACCTCCCGAATTGATGCGCGCGGTGTTGGAAACAACGTCCTCATTCTCTATCCCCGACACATGTGGAAACTGAAAGCGGTGGGGCTACATCGTGTGGCGTCGTGGAGTTGCTTGTACAATATGTCCCTCGGCACTAAGTTAATCTTGACAAATTGGTGAAGGTGCCCTTGTGCCGCATGAAGACGGGCACGAGTCTCCCACAGCTCATGGACAATGCAACGATTTGCCCGGTCCAAGGCACGGACCAAGCCCGACAACTGTCGAACAGAAGAGTCTTCTCCTATCTCGATTTCAGCAACACTGTTGACTTCATCTGTCAATCCTCGTTGTGGGAAATATTGATATGGAGGTAGAGTCAGCTCCCACAAGTCATGACGGAGATGGCACATGGCAACATATGCCACCTCTTGGATAGCCATCCCTACGGACGTCCCCCTCGCTCGAAAGTGATAGGGAATGCTCCCCGTCACCATCCTAGCGATGATGTGAACCGTGGCAGTGTAGGTCTTCAATCCTGGTCCTACAGCACGACCATAGACTGCGTACTCCGGTGCATAAGTGAAATTAGCCCTCCAGAGCATATCCCTCAGGAGGGAACGATAGCCCTCCACATCCTCGGCACGGGTGACTAAAACCAATGGCCCAAAACTCATCTGTCACGTTGAAAAGGATAAGAGGGGTTAGAAACTTGTTTACACAATCAAATGAACATAAGGGTAAGATATAGAACTAAGAGGGGTAAGAAATAAAGGAATTGCACAATGCTATCAGTTCTGAAATTATTTGATAGCAAAATAATTTTTGACTCAAAACATCTTCTAACTAGTCGTAGCATGGCCGTTCTAACCTACAGTCAGGATGGCTCTGATACCAAGCCTGTGGGGAACCGTCCCCGGGACTCCACTGATTCACCCAAGTGCGCGGTACATCTCAAGTGAATCAAGGGAACCTCGAGCGTTCCACGATTATACCCGTGTTGGTCCCAGGATAGTTTGTCAACACGAGCATTCTCATCCAACAGTTGACATCACAACACATACACAACTATCGGAAGCGTAAACATTATTACATTCCAAAAGTAGGACTGCTGTCCATAACGACATATTTAGAGTTATTACATCGAGTAGCAGTGGAAATCATAAGATAAACAACAAAAGGGCCAGCATGGCATGCCCCCAAACCCTCAGGCAACCAACTGGGGCAAGAACGGCGACTAAACGTTAGCATTATCGAAATCTGCCCGGTAAAAGTCCCCGGGTAATGCCTCATCCTCACCTGCAGCAAGTGGACAATCCGATTGAGTACAAAGAGTGTACTCGCACAATAATATACATTGTATGCTGATTTCTAGCTACATGTGGTTGCTACATCAAAGGAAGGCAAAATGGCAATTTCAGCATAAAGCAATATTTGAGGTAAATTGTAATCATGTATAGATTGAAAAGAATTGCATTTAGGAAACATTTGCAAGATTTAATACATAATATAACATCATCATAATCATATTCATATCATGCCTTCAAGCATTTTCCGAACCATGAGTTCCATCGCTCATGTTCAATTACACACACAAGTACTCCAATACTTGTGTCTACTTTCCCACTCCCATCCCATTCTTACCAAGTCCTTAATACTCGCCCAGTGACTGACAATTTAAGAGATCGTCCTTAACCATGGACGCGGCTATTCGAATAGTTTAAACTCTGCAGAGGTACGACTTTACCCACACGACACGCCACACTCGTGAGCCAAGCTATTAACACATTTCCTTAGATGTGTCGGCCGAGGTGAACGTGACAAACCATTTTCCAGTATGCATGGTAGTGCATATAAACCATCCGGATGACTGTGACCCTTGGTCCCGCGTGCCCAGTGCCCGGTGTGTGTGGACCAAGGAGTACACCCGTTGTTGGACATCCCCCAACTCAACAAAGTTCGAGGGACTCCGAGGATATTCCTTGGCGCTCCACCAAGCCCAAGGAATTCCGGCGGACATTCCTTGACGCTCCACTAAGCTCAAGGAATACCGAGTGCACATGGTTTACATACCCTAGTCATACACAAGTACTTGGTTACACCGGTCCCATAAACGGCGTGTGGTTCGCACGATAGTTACTCAAAAAGACGTCACCAGGATTTAATCCTTAGGGTCCTTAACCAAT
This sequence comes from Guadua angustifolia, assembly GCA_036346375.1. Classification (NCBI taxonomy): domain Eukaryota; kingdom Viridiplantae; phylum Streptophyta; class Magnoliopsida; order Poales; family Poaceae; genus Guadua; species Guadua angustifolia. The sequence continues at coordinate 2,517,775 of CM070519.1, read as the reverse complement.
ATCTCTACTCATTAATCAACAATTGAAATCAACATCATCATAATAATTCTCAATCATTGCGACCGATGGATTAAGTCCATCTATCGCGGTTTCTAACGTTGTTCTAAGCATGGCTAAGCAATTCGCACGAACCCATATATAATAATAAACCAACCACTTAGGGCGACAATGGAACATGGAGTGAACATGCTAAGGGTATAACACACAACATGGTAATAGCTAAGAATTCTACCCAATCATAATTGTAATTGAAAGTAAGCATGCAATTGATAAAATAATTCCAAAGATGTAAGTTGCAATTAGTAGGAGCAATCATAGTCAAGGAGTAAGATAGTGCCTTGCTGCTCATTCTTGACTTCGAAAGCGTAGTCGTACTCGGGAGTGCCTTCCGAAACGTCAACACCTAATCGAGAAAATTCAATTCAATAAACACCAATTCAAGAACTCCAATGATGCACATGAGTAAAGAATGCATGAAATGCTCATGACGTGCAATACTAATCATAATATGAGAGTACTAATTGAGTTTTTGCGTCAAAAGTTTAAGTCTTAAGGCTTTTATTGATTTATGTTCGAGTATCCGAGTGTCACCGGATTTGTCGGCGGACCCTCTCGATGCGACGGTTGAATTATGTTAGGACTATCCGAAATTTGATTCGAGTATCCGAAAGTATGTTCGAGTATCCGAACGTTACCTCGAATGTCGAAAGCAGACCTTCTCGGTTAGCCAATGCAGCCCTCAAGCTAATTCCTATTCGGACTATCAAAGCGTGGTTCGAGTATCCGAATGGTTGAATGTCCGAGCTATACCTCGGACTATCCGAGCTGGGCGTCTCGCTTCAAAACGGCTATTTGCCTATTGTCACCTACATTTCAAAGGAAGGGTCTAGGGTTTCAAAGGGATGGACTAGGGTAGATTCTTACCACTACAATGTTGCCTTTGCACTTGATGAGCGTTGGTTCGGCGAGGAGATGATGAAAAATGTCACAATGCCGGTTCTTCACGGTTCGCCTCCTCCTAGCTCGCGTGAGCGACAATGCCTTCCTTTGCTCGTGCTTGCAACGGCGTCTAGCCTTCCTCCTCAAACTTCCAAGTGACATGCACGACCCGAATCAAGGTTTGATGATGGATTCCATGGGGAAAATAGCAATGAGTTACAAGGAGCAAAATTTCAGAACATGGGTAGAAAGAAAAATGATTGCCACTTACCCAAAACTTGGTCCCTTAAGAATCCATTTGGACGGATTCGAAGCTCTTGATCTTGGCTTCAAGATGGTATAGCATGCACAAGCTCAAACCTTAATCTTGTGAAGATTTGAGGGGGAAGAAATGGCAAGGGTTGGAGAAAGGTGCTTGCTGTTTTTCTGGATTGAGAGGAACAAATGGGCAGTGTGGGAGGAGAAAACAATGTGGAGAGACTTATATATGGCTGCCCATTCATGCCTTACATGTGGGGCTAGGTCCCACATGTCATAGGGTAGGTGGAAGAGTGGGTATGGGTGGTTGGAGTGAGAAAAGGCATGGATAGGATGTGCAGCCCACAAGTTCCAATGCAAAGTAGGTCCCATGTGTCATAGACTAGTTAGGTAGGTGGGTAGAGGTGAGTAAAGTAAGAATTGGTATGGTAGGTATGTGCAGCCTACTCTCCTCTCTCTTACAAACATGGCCCACATGTCATGGAGTAAGGTGAAATGACATGTGTGCGCTTTTAGAAAGTGATTGTTAGGATTTTGTAACTCCTCTTTCATGCAAGATGAATGTCCTAACACTTGTATGATTATAATTAAATGAGGATGCAACAATATTATGGAAGATGTTAGCGACAAGCCTCACTTCGGACTAGCGAAAATCGGGTACATTACGGCGGAGTTTGGTAAACACAGGGCGTGTTGTCCCCGATCCCTACGATCTGATGAGACCAAATTTAGCGAGTCAGAAGCATCTTTACTTTAAATTTGTACAAATCAAATATAGACCTGCATTTAAATAAATGAAATTGTAGTAGCACAATAGAGTAAGTGATCGATGCAAAATGCAAGAAGAGAACAGCGTGTGTAACATCTCAAAAGCATTGATAGGCAAACCTGACATTGTAATCTTGAAAAAAGATAATGTTATGGGTACTTAATCAACCTAATAAAATACTCTACAAACAATATTTTCATCAAGATAATGTTATGGGTACTTAATCAACCTAATAAAATGTCGGTCGAGGCTGAAATAATTGGGCAATGCAATGTAAAATATTCATTTTCATAGCATGTTCCAATCAAGAGGATTAATCTTTCTAATTCATTTATCAAGTTCCGATCTACCTAAGAATGATGCCGTATGTTGAAGATATCATGAAATGCTAAAGATGCACCGTTAGGATAGACTTTTGTCGATTCGAGATTGAAATAGCACTAGCAATCTTGTATGTAGTTCTGTTCATTACTTGTTTTCCTTGCAATGATGTTACTATATGAAGTACCTCTTTCATCGGGCATTGGATCCAATACGAGAGATACATAGAAGTTGTCAACAAATAACTTTGTCATGGTTATGTTTAAATGGAAGATTAATCCAAACCCTACTATACTAGTATGCACAGATCGATTAGTAGAGCTTCTTGGAAATATATTTTATCGTTAAGTTAAAAAAGCTATCTTCTAGTCAGTTTTATTCAAGTGAATGCTATTATAGTACTTGATGTTGGTAATACTACTCAAGTACCTATGTTCTTGATGAAATCTGAAACTAGAATTGATCCTTGGGTAGGTTCCTAAGGCTGTAGCATGCCGATTTTACAATTTATATATGGCGTAGTCCTTGATTAACTATGCTAGGGTTTACTTAATTTCTCTATTTTCTTGTCAATGCCATGCTAATTAAGAGGTAATCTAATAACTGGAGTTATATGGTCAAATTTTGAGAATGCGCTCCGTTAAGGACAGATCATCTTTCTTTGGTGTGGCGATTCTATCAAATGCTAATTACGTCATGTCTGTATCATTGATGTTGTGACAGATATCTTATCATCTAAACTTCTAATGATGAAATAGGCTTACAATATAGCACAAGTGAAAAGAGATGTTGAGACAAGACCAAGTTTAGCTAACTTTGAGCCGCAGGAGAAGGTCTTGGAGGATTCATCCCCATTGTGGTGGTGGTGGTGGCGGTTGCCATGGTGGAAAGACAATGGTGCAGCCTGCTGGCTTTGGAACATTACTGTAAATGCAATGTGTCGGTTTCATATATTGTTGTATGCTCGGAATGCTAAGCTGTTGAGGGCTCAGACTTACTTGAATAGCCGCTTTCTTCTTTGTGCCATGTCTTGAGCATAGTATGCCTCCTGCGACCTTTGATGTTCATCCATGACCTTAGCTCCTCACATGACCTAGCAACCTCTACCTCCTGCTCACGAGGCGGCGGCTACTAACCCTCGAGCTCTGCGAAGAAGACCCCCTCTGAGCTCGCACCTCCCTCGAGTCAATCACTCCGGTGAACATGGAGTACCTTCAAAATACAGAAACACAAAGGCTTTAGAACTGAAATTTATTGCTCGCATTAACAAAGTTTGAGAAACTATGACATTTTACCGTCCATGGCTCTTTTAGCCTCCGTAGCATGCAGCCACGCCATCAATAGGTTCCTTCCGCCAATCGTAGCCTTCACCATGGCCTGACCATTTCACGCCCATAGCTCTCCTGCAGTGACGAACCATACAACTTAGAGCTCGAAAGTTGATGAGAACTCAATGAAAATTGTGGATAACTCACCAGTCGATCTGAGGCCACCTGAGTGCACAACTGCTCGGGGTGTGATGGGTCTCGTCCCTTATGACCTCGCACATAAACTTCGATGTCACTCGGCTGAACACCAGTTTGAGCCTCCTGTAGCTAGGGGTTAGTGGCATACATATACTTGTGAATATGTTCTTGCAAATATTTGGTACGACCTATCTTACCATGCGTTTAGCCATACGGATGTGTCCATCACCACCATACGTATGGCCTCCACCTTCGCCTCTGCGAGCTCATGCTTCCTCTACTTAGCGATCCATTCAGAGAAGCCCATCACGACAAAGAGCCCGGTAAGCATTTGGGCGGTCTTCCATCCACGGAAGCATGACACGCACACATGTGTTAATACATCAAAACAATATTAACATCACAACCTAATGACCATGAACCCTAATATCGTTACACCTTATCTTGTTCTTCGGTCAAGTAAGTTTCGAAGTGACGAAACTTGACCGTTCGACGCCCTATGCCCTTCAAGTACATATTTGTTGCTTGAATCCGGGCATTGGAGAATGCATCCTGACTACCTTCGTTGCATTGGCATGGAACACATTGTCGCGTGGCCCAATTCGGCGAGGATCGACCAAAGCAGTAGCGTTTACGCAATGTCAAATTTAAGAATTGTTATTACAAAATTATAGAACTCAACAATTTCATTGCTCAAATAGACTGTAAAATGTAAACTGTACAGAGCTGTAGATGGAAGAGGCCTTTCAAATGAAGTCTTCATTGGTTATAATTAGAAAAAAAAACTTAGACAAGTGTTATGTTTGAATTGTTTCAAAGCTTCTGCATTTTAGTAAGGACAACTCATCCCAGGAAACTTTTTTTTCTTTCAGGAACTTTGCTCCTTCCAGAAGTTTTCCATGACTGAGCACAACTCATATGACGCAGTTTTATTGATCATATACCAGCAATCCCTCAGTTTGACGATTGGCTGTAGGTGTTTGTGCCATCTGCATGCCCGGATATGGTGTAGCGGAGAACATCAGGGTTATGCCGTCGAAATCTCATTCGGATCCCGTGGCTCGTCATAAATACCACGCTCTATCGGTCACTCCGAGGCTGTCCAAAAAAGGGACAATTCCGGACCAGCACATCTCACATGTGTGGCGTGCCGGTCCGAAACAGGTAACGCATAGGTTTCGTGACACTAACAGCGTAATTTGGAAAGGAAAACAATTATTACAGTGATGACCAAACAGGTACTCAGATGTAAAAAGAACAAAAGAATAATATCATGGGTTTATTTTCCGCCCGCACTATTAGTGTAGTGATAATATGGTCCCTCGGTCCAGTGTATCAAACTTCTTATTCACAAATTCCTGATATGATATCAATACAAAAAAAGTACTGAAGAACATGCATATATGAAATAAAATGTATGGTCAGTCAATGTAAGACATGTGAGCATCGATTATTTTTTAAGCAGTAGACAACAATGTCGCCGACTAGTGTGTGTACAGTACACACATCTGGCTGGGCTATCGAAAAAGGAGAGGAGTACACGGGACTTCAAGGGCCCACACGCCACGAGAGTGAATTGAATTGTTGAATGCACAAATTAACTTCTATGAATACTTCCTGATAAAATTTAAATTTTCTTGATTCAGGCATTGTGTCAGTTTGTTGAATGAAAGTAAATAGTATCAGGTAGCCTCTAAAATTGCAGTTGTGTCAGATTTGTACCCTCTCTGAATAGTATCAGATTTCATCTTGTGTTCGGTTGAATTCAATCAAAATGCAACTATCTTGCCAACCGTTGAGGCAAGCATTTCACACCCAGGGATGACAACCTACCGATCTGATTAGTACTTCCAAAATAAATTCAGGATGCGTATACAATGATGCCTTCAGACTTCAGAGCTACCATAATTCATTAGTTCTAAAGATTTGATCTATGCTGCATTCCAAGCAACCATAGCAACAGTATCTAGTTTGCACATACAAGAATACGCATTCAACAATTTAATTCGATACAAGCTTGAGCTACAGGAATTCATAACTGAGTTTGGTCATGCAGCAGCACTAGCAGAATGTATACGTATGTGCGGGATCCTAAAGATCGAACCCGGAGGATAACATAGCCCAAATCTTGCGGAAGATTCATATAGAACTGCACAAGCTCATGGCCTACTTACAGCGGTGTCGGGCGGGCGGCGTGCTGGGGCGGGACGACGGCGATAGTGGCGCTGCTGGAGCGAAGCGGCGATGGCGTCGTCTTGGCTTGGGCGCGTAGCTGAGCGGGGGCGACGGCGGCGTGCGTGGCAGCGATGGCGTCGCTGGGCGGGGCGGGGCGGCGGTGGCGGCGGCGGATGGGCGGGGAAGCGGCGGGCGTGAGGTGGGCGGCGGGCGGCGCGCGGAGATGGGCGGAGATGAAAAGAAACGCGTGAAATGGCCGAGCCGAGCCGAACCGTAGTACAATGAGTCGTGCTATTTTCGTGGGTTTCTTTTAGCCGACGAAAAATACTTAATTTGCATCGGCCACAACGCAACCGACGAAATTAAGAGCCGCCACGTAACCCTAAGCCGGGTTTATTTTCGTGGGTTTCTTGCAGCCGACGAAAAATAATTTATTTTCGTCGGTTGGACTGTGGCCGACGAAAATAAAAAGGCCCATCGAAACCCTAACCCGGGGTTTACTTTCGTGGGTTCCTCTTTGCCGATGAAAAATAATTAAATTTCGTCGGCTATATAGAAGCCGACGAAAATTAAAAATAACTTTCGTCGGCTAATTTTGGCCGTCGTAAATAAAGTAAATTTCGTCGGCTTTCTTAAGAGCCGACGAAGGTAAATTGGCCGACGAAAATTTTCAGGATTCCTGTAGTGATCAATTTCCAGGTGACACATGCCTTGACACAGGATACGGGAATTATATATACTAACAAGCTTTTCTAAGATTTATACCTTGTCAGTTGCCTATAAGATAGATGGACAAGGCCTTTTGATAAGTATCTATATCTTCCGCTGCTTTTGGTTACACCTTCCTGCATGTATGAACCAAGACATATTAATAAAGTTGAGAGCTTTACACCTTCATGGCTTTATGTATGAGCCAAGACATATTAATAAAGTTGAGAGCTTTCGTATAGATTGTTAGCTAATCCTGGCGTTTTCAGTTTCTTGTTTTTACTATCCATTAAGTCATGCATGTGTGTACGTTGCATTAGGCTAGGGAGTTACTGGGCATTAGTAGTAGGTAGTGGGTACATGCATGAGTTAGTATGCATTTAGGAGGTGCATTAGTGTGATCGTTATTTCTATGTTAATTAGCATGCATGTGTCAGTTTGCATTCTGGTCATCTAGTCATTAGTAGAGTTAGTTGCATGCAACCAAGTGTATGGATGTGCATGCACGTTACCTTTTGGTCACTTCTAGCGAGGGAGTACCTGCATGTAACGAGGAGGTAAGTTAGTGACTGAGTCATGCATGCTGGCCGGGAGCAAAGCGCATGAGATGATGTTATCTATATAAACTTGTACATGGGATGCTTAAGTGAGAAGAGAGAGTAGCTAGGAACAAAGAAGAACGGCGCTAACTCAAGTCCGTTGTAATCTTGAGTCGGTAGGCGTCTCCAAGTGTGTGTTGCGCTAACTCAAGTCCGTTGTAATCTTGAGTCAGTAGGCGTCTCAAAGTGTGTGTTCCTTGTATTCTCGGAGAGCTAAGTGCAAGAATATACAAGTGTGTTTTTTTGTGTGTATTTCTTGTTCTTGTGTCCACGAGTTCGTGTTTGATCCTTGGGCTAGTTCCAATAATTGGTATTAGAGCGAGGTTGTGAGTTGCATGTCCAAGATCCTACGCTACTACCTCGACTCCATGGCGTTGGTTCCGCAAGCTGCCGGAGGAAGCAGTAGCGTCTCGCTTTCGTACCCGCTCCTCTCCCCGACGAACTACACCGCGTGGGCTATCAAGGTGGAGGCCATTCTTGATGCCCAGGGCCTTTGGGATGCCGTGAACCCGGCGAAGGCACGCGATCGTGGGCGCGCGGAAGGACAAGACGGCGAGGGCGCAACTTCTCCAAGCACTGCCGGAAGACATCCTCTTGCAGGTTTCACAGAAGAAAACATCGAAAGAGGTTTGGGACAGCCTCAAGACAAGATTCGTCGGGGCGGATCGTGTCAAGGCAGCGCGCCTAGCAACCTTGAAGGGAGAGTTCGATGCTCTCCGCATGAAGGATGGCGAGGTGTTGGACGACTCTGTTGGAAAAATCGGTGGCATGGCGGCGAGGTATGCCAACCTTGGCGCGACACTCGGCGATGCCGCTATGGTCAAGCTTCTCGACCTTCCCGGATCGGCTCTACCTCGCCGTTGCGGGATCGGCGATTCTGTGATGTTGAGACGATGCCGTTTGAGGAGGCGCTTGGGAGGCTAAAGGCCTTCGACGAGCGTTCTCGGCGCCGCATTGAGCTAAGCGGCGGTGATAGCCAACTCTTGCTCACTGCGGCGAGTGGGAGGCTCGGCAGAAGAACAAGGATGGCAAGAAGAAGTTCGACAAGGCAAAGGTGAGGTGTTTCAACTGCAATGAGTTGGGACATTTCAAATTAGAATGTACCAAGCCGGGAAGAAGAAGCGGGGAGCTGAATTTCACCGATGCCGATGATGAACCGATGCTACGTGAGTGAGCTCAGATGAATAAATGGCGCTTGATATTAGGGGAGATTGTTAGCTAATCTGGCGTTTTAGTTTCTTGTTTTTACTATCCATTAAGTCATGCATGTGTGTACGTTGCATTAGGCTAGGGAGTTACTGGGCATTAGTAGTAGGTAGTGGGTACATGCATGAGTTAGTATGCATTTAGGAGGTGCATTAGTGTGATCGTTATTTCTATGTTAATTAGCATGCATGTGTCAGTTTGCATTCTGGTCATCTAGTCATTAGTAGAGTTAGTTGCACGCAACCAAGTGTATGGATGTGCATGCACGTTACCTTTTTGGTCACTTCTAGCGCAGGGAGTACCTGCATGTAACGCAGGGAGGTAAGTTAGTGACTGAGTCATGCATGCTGGCCGGGAGCAAAGCGTATGAGATGATGTCATCTATATAAACTTGTACATGGGATGCTCAAGTGAGAAGAGAGAGTAGCTAGGAACAAAGAAGAACGGCGCTAACTCAAGTCCGTTGTAATCTTGAGTCGGTAGGCGTCTCCAAGTGTGTGTTGCGCTAACTCAAGTCCGTTGTAATCTTGAGTCAGTAGGCGTCTCAAAGTGTGTGTTCCTTGTATTCTCGGAGAGCTAAGTGCAAGAATATACAAGTGTGTTTTTTTTGGTGTATTTCTTGTTCTTGTGTCCACGAGTTCGTGTTTGATCCTTGGACTAGTTCCAACATAGATGTGGTAATATTGTTGTAAATATGTATACTAGTCACCGATGATAAAAGTAGTACAGTATGTATATAGGACCTTTTTAGTATTTTATGCCTGAAGGGAGCGTCCCCACGGCTAGCTGGAGTACTAGACTGTGGTGCGCATCCATCGATCTTCCTTCTTGCATCGTTCATCGATCGACGTACTTTATTTTATGTTTTAAAAAAGAAAAACAAAAGGAAATTGAAGGCAGGCGCCCACCTTGATCGACCACTGGCCGGAGTCTACGAGAAGAAATATTGAAAGAATATTGGTGCCATGCTAATAGATATAGCCGCCGGCCGGCAATGGCAGAGTAGTTGGTGTGGAGGATATACAAGCTTCTGATGGAGTCTGGCTACGACGAGGCGCTCTCCTCCGACGACTTCCGCCGTCAGCTCAGCCTACACTTTGGTGGCCTGCCGCGAAGGTATCCGATCAACATGTGCAGTCCGGAAAGGGCGGAGGACGTGCTGCTCCACCGGAGGCTCCTCGCCGATTGCGCCGACCCCAGCAAGCGCCCCGTCGTCCACGTCCGCTTCCTAAAGGTACGGTGTCCATCCATGATCCATCTAGCTGCTACTTACTGGTAGTAACTTCGCATTCACTCCTTCAATTCCCTGTACGTTTGCTGCTCGATCGATTTGCCTCCCAACTCCAACTCCAATCCATGAGCATGCAGTGCATTCAGATTGAAGTGGATTACGGCGGCGGCGGCGGCCCAGAGGCGCTGCCGGAGTCGAGGTATATATATATATATATATAGCTCTAGCTAGGCTACTCGAGCAAATTAAGGCGTTTCACTCACTCTTCCAACTTACTAGTACTACTGAATATTGAATGATGAGGGTTTAATTTCACCTAGCTTTACCTTAACTGCTTTAATACTGAATGTTGAGCTATCAAATTTTGATGTATTAATTGGAGCATGATACATCAACCAAAACAGCCCAAAAATTTCGACTCTTCATGCATGCATGCGTGCTTAATTCCTCTGGCAAATACTAATGCTACTTCTCTTTGGGCCTATATATATATATATAATTAATCTGAATTTTCTACTGAAGGGATCCAAAAAAAGTGCTTCTTCATGAGATTATTTTTGCTTCCATTGACAAGCGCAAGCTCCTCTGCCAGGTAACTACAACTACGTACTACTACTAATGCTGCTACTGCTATACATGGAGTACCAACTAATATGCACATACATATATACGGCTATTATGTTTCTCACGTCGATGGGTATATATTATTTCATTGTTCAACAGCTATCTTCTCTCATGTCCGATGTTGGATTGAATATTCGCGAAGCTCATGTTTACTCCCCACCCGATGGCTACTCTTTGATTATTTTCCTTGTTGATGGGTGGTGCCAAGAGGTACTCGCTAGTAAACTTATTCATTAAGCATGCATGCATATTCAACTGCAAAATTCAGAGCGCGATCGAAGTGAACCGATATTATCAGTGTCTTTTGTTACTTACATTAATTCCTTTGTATGCAAATTAATAATTGAAAGACCAAAAATTACGATTAGAGAGAGGCAAATGATCAAAATCTTTTTTTTTTCCGAAAAAACCAACAAAAACCTCCCAAGATCACAAAAGAGAGGAAATACAAATTTTCTGAGAATTTCATTCGGGGGCAGCACTACTACCATGTAGAAAGTGGTAGTACTGAATAAACAGTAATTTCAAGGTGAACAGTGAAATCAGCACGAGTTCAAAGCTAAAAATTGGTATTAATTTTGATTGGATATCCAAAACTCATGAAACTTTTTATGCACCTTCCTAACGATGTCATGAACCTATTACAACCTTCAATTGCAAAGATTGATGTCAAAATTCTAACCATTTTCAAATTTATCGAAGGTTACAACAAAATCAGGTCAAATACAAAAACATCGCTCTAAGCTTGCTCGTGGGGATTTAATGGACAAGATGATCTTAGATGGTCTCTCACATATCAAAACAAACTAGAACTCTAAAGAAATTACCCTCAAATGTGCAAGATGAAGATCTATCTTAAATCCTTCCTTCTCAAATCAAAAACCGGTTTTTTGAGAAATTTCTTGATGGTCATATGAGAGCTTGCCTAGATGATTAGGATATGATCTATAGAAGATCAAAAGAAGAAGAAATCACCAAGAAAGATCAAAAACTCAAGAAGAGGGGAGATCAAAATAAGAGGAAAGCTTGAGCACGAATTTTGATTTCACTTTGGATGATTACAAAGCCTCTCACCTGAGAGCAAAGCTCCCAAGAAGCACACTTACACAAACAAAAAACCTAAAATCTTGTGGAAACCCTAAACCTTGAGTCAAGGCTTAGTAGATTAGAGCCTCACCTCTCTACATTTCCATGTAAAGGGGAGGCAAGCCTAACCCTATAACCTAGTCACATAAGTGCATAGCATACACATTTACATGGGCTAACCCAACAACCCAATACAAATAACGGGTTTTACACTCACGCAAGCACGCTTGTCAAAGCGGCTTTCTTCATGATACCCAATTCGCCACGAGTCCGAATTTTCATCCTTGTCTACTTTGGCTTGATCTAAACCACTTAGGCCATTGATGTAGTTTTCCAAACCTCCTTGATCCCTGGTAATGGAAAAATTACCAATTTGCTCCATGATCGGTCTTTTCTTCCACTTGAAGCATCGCCCATACTTCGTCATCCACCATATGGCCCCAGTGACTTCCTGCCGAACATTTCACATGTTCAAAATTTCTTGAACCATCCTTGCATGCAAACAGGCTGAAGTCACTTAGCGCGCCACATGTCCTTGTCCATTTCACCATGACAGCACCGGTTTCCTTGACCATTTTGGACCTTAACTCCTCTCTAAGCCTAGTACCGATCTATACCGTTACCCGCCATGTTCATCACCAATGCTTCACACTCTGGCTCCTTGTCTTCCTGGCTCGCAACCACTTTCTAGACTCAGTCATCTTTCGGTGTCCCTTGACCATTTTGGACCTCAACTCTCCTAGCCTAGTCCCGGTCTCCTCTGCTTCACCATAATCGAGCTCCGAAGTTCTACAACCAACATAGATAAGCAACACGTCACGTTGCACTGTTCACAAAATGTGCAATAAACACTACATAATCACAATTTCCAGTACACAGAATCTCGCTTTGCAAAATAACTACTGCCAGCTAGGGGGGACTAGTAGTAATGCCAGCCGGTACTATCGCCATGTAATGATCGGTAATGCTGCTCGACTAGTACTACCACTCTCCTAGACTTGGTAGCACCACAGGGCCAGTAGTGCCACCCACCCTGATAAACACCACAAATTGCTTCAAATTCAAAATGAATTCAAATCAAACTCCAACTTGAGCACCACACACTACAACAAAAAAGTTATCATAGATGGTTCTAAAAGATCATCATAGATGGTTTTGTAAACTGTCTATAAATATATGTCAGTGATGACCACGGTGTATCACAGACGGTTCATGAGCCGTTTGTGAAACTCACATCACATATGGTTCCTTATATGGAATAGTCTATGATCTTATTTTTTACTACTGAATATTTTTCTATTTATTGGCTAGCATTTCTATGCTAGCCATACCCTCTGAAACAATTGCATATTACATAGATTATATCACAAAAAGATTAGACACATCACAAGGTGATTATATCATAGACTACATAACTACTTCAGAAATTAACTTAAGTGTTATATTAACTAATAGATATGAAGTTGATTACATCATAGATTACACATCCTTTCAGAAATCAACTCAAATATTATATTAACCAATAGATCAGAAGTTGATTATATCACATATTACACAATCATTTCATAAATGAACTCAAATATTACATTAACCAATGGAATGCATAATTAAAATTCACAAATTCAAATAAGTTTCACAAATTAACCAATATAATGCTCAAGTTTCATAAATTAGGCAGTGTGGAATGTGCCTTTTGGATGTATGACCTCACGCATCAAGAAGTCAAAGAAGTGTTGTTGAATTGCCTCTAGATGGGCCTTTTTCAACATAGTTGCATCGCTGATCTTCTTTGTACCAACGAGTGTTTGCATGTTATGGCTAACGTAGAAACTACATAGGTTATTTCCCCGTCCCTGCTGGGCTCATTGTGAAAGTAGAATTGGTTAGTTCCTGGGGTATTATGGAGTGATATAGGATTATTATGTACTAACTACTACCGAAAAGTCAAAATCGGGTTTCAGCTTCGACACATCCCTGTGTAGCTTGTTGAAGGTTAGAAATCGACAATAAACTTATAACCTCAGGTACCTTCGAGTTAGCAGAGTCAGGCACAAAATTGGAGGCACACAATTTAGACAAGTTCGGACCCCCGGATGGAGTAATACCCCACTCCTGTATGGATGACGTATGGAGTTGATGAACAGAGTACAAAGCAGGATGCCTAGCTCTAATTACAATGAAGATCGAGCTCGGGGGTAGCTGAGCTATTGCTAAGGATCAACGAAGTGCAGTTCATCAGCTCTTGGATGCTCTGCTCAACAGATCTTCTCTCTTGTCTTGCTCTGGATGGCTTGTAGTCTGAGAATTGCTTGTCCTCCTAGGGATGCCTACCCTCGTCTTTATATAGTTGGAGTAGCCTTACCTCATGTCAAGTTGTAGTCAGTTTGAGCATATATGGTATAATCTTTGAGTTTTTGGTGCATGCTCATACCCCATATTTAGATATTTGATAGTAGCCCCCAAACTCTACTTACTAGAGGATCTGTTTAAGTGCTTGGTCGAGTAATGCCTCACCTACTTCTGGTCAAACGATTCGAGTAGGTTAGGAATAACTAAATATCGAGTAGAGATGTGTAGGTTCTAGTGCCCTGCTGCCAGTCCAACTTGAGTCCTTAGGGTAACCACATGCTACTCGCTATCGACTTGTCGACTTGACTCTGAGCAGAGTTAGAACAAAAGTCAGAAATTCTAAACATTGGGCAGTTTTAAGCATTTACTGTTCTCATCTGCAGCGCCACAATAGGTACGGTGCCATCATCCACTTCTCTCGCCGATCATGGCACCATACGACGGGGAGCGAACCGTTTGTGTGAAGGAGTTTCGGTTTATAAGTTCCTAGAACCGGAACTGTAACCATTCCATGCTTTTTGCCTCCAACCTTATTCTTGAAGCCTCTATCCTTTTGTTCACTTTTGTCCTCCTAGAGCCTCAATCGCCACTTCTATAATCTCAAGCGGGCAATGAAAAATGAAGTTGTTGGGGGTGTCGGGTTTCATCTGGTTTTACATCACCTCTTCCAAACGGTGGAAAACGGTGGTTTTACATTCTTCCTGAATTTTCTGACCCTCCTCCTTAACCCGATTGACCTCTGGATGAAAGTCCCTCCTTCAACCTCTCGCAATGCGCATTATGCTCAGAACATCGAGGAGCTGAGGAAGAAAGGACTGACAAGGTGACACATTGCCAGAGACTTTATCACGTGCCAGTCGAGTCCACTGAAGTGCCGTGATCACCTGGCCTAGGACTACTCTGGAATCGGTGATGCTACCAGTAATAATCCTGGAAGTAAGCACTAGTACTATTTTTGTCTTCCTTAATTTAGTTCATGGGCGATAAATTGACTTGCTGTTTCCCAAATCTGTCAGAGCTAGAGATCTCCTCCAAGCTGAGCAAGATGTTCCAGGGCTCATAACCTAGCGCTTGCGGCATCAAGGCCTATTCGCATACCACCTCTCGGGTAGAGGTGAGTAGTGGGTTATGGCTTACAATGCATCGTTCGTATATCTGTCATCCATTTTAACCTTGTATCTCTTTAGGAAGCTAGGCTCGACAAACAGAGTGAATCGGTTGTAGGAGCCATCATCCTGGAGGTTGATGAGTCAACCTACGATTGCTAGTTGGTGCCAAAATCTACTCTGTCAGGACCCGGATATGCAAATCCGAAACCCTCTGTGTATTCTACACTAGTCCAGGATCACGCTAGTGCACACAGTGGAAACATAGATGACATATCATTCCATACATCGAAATAACTAAGAAGAAGCAAAATATTACTGAGTAAAGCAAGCGACCTTATGGTCAAGGTTCATACATCAATGTCTCTTGGCTTAAGAAACGAATAAAATTGTTGCAGTGAAAATAAAATAACTTGGGCCATTCGACATGCCACAGGCAATCGTCTGGGGAAACGCCTTCCTAGTCGACGTAGTCTTCATAGTATTCATCCTCTTGATATTCAATACCTGGTCCTTCCTCAGCAACTGAACAATAGGGGCGTAAAGCCGTAAGTACAAAATGCACTCAACAAGCCGTAGGGAAATGATGCAATATATTCATGTACGGCTTGATAAAGGATAGTCATATGGTTTTTTTTGCAGAAAGCAATAACTCGAATTGAAATACAGTAAATAGATTGAAGGCATATTGATAAAAACAATAATAAATAATTGGTAAATCAATGGTAGACAACATGAACAGAATGGCGAGGCATCACCTTACATCATTCGAAACAAGTATCAACCACACAATTCAACAGCATAGCTTGAGACAATAAAACAACAGTGAACTCCTCGTTCACATCCCAACAATTCAACATTTCAAGAAATACTCTATACCCCGTGTGAAATTCCCGGGCTTGTCCATGACTGCGGACACGACTATTCGAATAGTTTTACACTCTGCAGAGGTTGTACAGCTTTACCCACAAGACATGAATATCTCTTGGTGCAACCGGTAATAACACACTTCCTTTGGTGTGTCGCAGAGATAATATGACAAAGCCTTTACAATGCATGTCTAAACTCAGAACTGCCCTCTAAGGTTTCGCCCCTCGGGGCCCCCTCTTGAGCCGTGTGAGTCTACCCGTCCATCCCGGAACCCACACCAACAACTGGCAATACTCAAGACTAGACTTTGCAAATTAATCAGTTAGGTCCGTCCCATACCGGACTTGTGGTTGCACGGTTAGGCCCAGTTTAATGGCGCATAAGATTAAGTCCTTAAGTTGTCTCAAGCAAGACAGCCACATCCCAATGTGCTAGACAGCACCCCCTTTACTGCACGATCACTTGCCCGAGGGAAAACATTTTGTTCAACCAAGACCATTGGCATCCCCTACCATGGTACAACAAGTTTTACAACAGTGGTCAACAGCCACAATTCAATATCTCATTAAGTCAAGATTAACATCAGTTCACAGGTGATATAAATCCCATTGGACAACTAAGCATAGCTACGATAACCCTATGTTGGTACTATGATTATGTCCAACTAATAATGTCCCAACCTAAGGTTAACAATGGGTATATGGCATTCCAATAATCAAGGTGGCATAATGTCAATCAGGTGAATAGCTACTCCCAAAACTAAGCATTGATACACAAATAGCATGCAATTGTATAAAACAAAGTACTTTTGCAAACATGGATTCAATATGATTAAAGTCTACAACTTGCCTTACTGTTCAAGCGCTGAGTCTTGGTCTTCGAAGTTTCCGTTTGCTCCTTCGGGATTTGCGTCTACCGGAAAAGAAAGCAACAAAACCAAATAAATACAAAACAGAGAAACAAACAAGCTCAAATCTGAAAATAAATAGTTCTGGAATGTAGAGCTTGATTTTACAAAAATTTAGAAATTTGAATCGGCTCAATCGGAGCTCGGACGAAGGAGAACGGGCTCCTGGAAGATTTAAATCAGAGAAATTTCCCTAGGGTGACACGTGTCAGAAACTGATTGGTTGGAATTTCGGAATTTCGGAAAAATCAGAAAAGGAAAAAAAGAATTGCCGACTGACATGTGGGAACCACATGTCAGTGGCTCGGTCCACCATGGATCGGGATCACCGATGGGCTGGGAGGGTGACACGAC
This sequence comes from Guadua angustifolia, assembly GCA_036346375.1. NCBI lineage: Eukaryota > Viridiplantae > Streptophyta > Magnoliopsida > Poales > Poaceae > Guadua > Guadua angustifolia. The sequence continues at coordinate 2,500,807 of CM070519.1, read as the reverse complement.
AGGCATGGTTGACGTGGCGGCCAACGCAGCGCTAGGGCTGACGTGGCGCCGATGTGGCGACTGACAAGGCATGGATGGGGCAGCGACGTGGCGGCTGACGCGGCGGGACACCCGTCACGAATTCAACCGCACGGCCAGATTGGACGACGACGAGGCGCGGAACAGCCGATGGCGATGCGGCAAAATCTAGAGCACCCGATCTTGATCGGACGGCCGAGAACTTGCGGGGGCGCACGTTGGCGAGGGGCAGCGCGTACTTATCGGATCCGAGGAAGACGATGCACGGTGCGGCGAAGAACGGCCGGATCGGGCGCGAGGCGGGGCGAACCCGAAAGAGGACGACGCAGGGAGTTCAACCGTGCAGTCGGCAACGGCGGAAAACCACCGGAGACGGCGAATAGCGAGCCAGAAGGTGTTCAGGGTGGTGGTGAACTTCGGCGAGCTCGCAACGACAGCTGAGGAGGTCTCCGGCGACGAGGAAAGAGGCGTTCGACACGGTGCGGAGCGGGGAACACGGCACGAAGCATCTCGGGACCCTAAATAGCCCTAGGAGGCGTGCCGAGCACGGAGAACGAGGCAGCGCGGCTGGGGAATAGGAACAGGCGGCGGCGCAATGTGGAGCGATGTGGCGCAATCGAGGCCGCACACGCGGAGCTGATCCGACGGCCAACAAAGCAAGGCTACGCGGGCAACTCTAGACCGTTGGATCGGGATCCAGCGGATGAGGCACTAGGGTTTTTTCAGTGGCACGGGCTGGGCTGAATAGGAGATGGGCCGGACTGAGCGGGAATAGGAATGGGCGGAAGAAGGAATCGGGCCGGAATAGGAGTGGGCCGACGGGGAAATAGGAATGGGCTAGGGCAAATTCGGCCCTAAAGAGATTTTGAAAATAGAATTCATTTCCGAATTATTAGAAACTTCAGAAATTCAATAACTCCAAATAAATTCAAATAAATACCAAATAAATTCAAAAAATCTCCAAAAATATAGAAAAATTCCTTGGAGCACAAGGAACCAAATAAAAACTGGAAACCTTTGATTTGATGCGTAGATTAATCAAATTAAATCTTCTCATTATTAGAAAATTCAAGTTAAGCTTCGGTTAATTCCAAGAAAATGCAAATGGTTCATTTTTTATTTTTAAACATTCCAAAACTCCAAATTTTGGGATGTTACATACTCCTATTGGTACTGGATTTCCATTGTATGATCTGACACCAAGCAACATTTCGAGCGAGGGTGAAGCAGCCCTGGGCCAGGTGGCAGTCAAGTCTCCCGAGGTGAGGAGGTCGGAGTCTCCGAAACTCTAGCAACCTTCTAAGCGGCCTCAAACATCTTCGTCAAGGCCATCCAGCCAGGAGATCTTCAATCACTCACTTGGGTGTTATGAAGTTTGTTCTAACATAGTTCAACAAATATTGGATGAACAGCGGGCCACCTGGGGGGTTGATATGTCGAAGCCGATGACTTCCCCGTAGATGTCTCCATCGACCAGAGCGGTCGAGTAGGTAAAACTACCATCGAGTAGTGTTGATGGAGATTGTCTTCTGCAAAGTTTTTGCATATTGTAGCCCCTTGCCTTGTAGGTCCCAAACTTGGCCGTTGATTCATCGACGTCGTATCCTCAACCAGTAGCGCTGGTCGAGAAGTCTACTACCAGGACTAGACCGGTCCTAGTGAAATCGCCTGCTGGGAAGAAGAATGTGCTGGCAAAAGTTCGGCTAGCGAAGTAGGTTACCTTCCTTTCTTCTCCATTTTTCGTTTTTCCCTTCAGAGACATTAAGAAGAGCATCCCCTGCAGGAAAGCTGTGCCTAGCAGTGCTGTTGATAATGTTACCACCACTACTCTATCATATCTTGGCACGGGCACTATCATTCCAGCCCCAGCTTTGGCAGCTCCAATCGCAATAATGGCGCCGCCTGCTCTAGCTTCTCAAGTGCCCCTGGAATACTAGTCAGTGCTGAAACTTTAGTTACGGGTATGTAATCACATCCTATTTTCTTCCTACACTTTGCTCTATCCTCTATCCTGTCTTTTTGATGCCCCTCGACTTCTTTCTATAGCATGCCGTGGAAACCTTGCACAAAGTTGAGTCCTTCTGTGAGCAAACCCATCAACAAAATGAGTGGCTCACAGCTTCTAGCCAACAAGTGCTCAAGATGAAGGACGCCAAACTGGTGACACTCCGAGTTGAGCTGAGAACTGCCAAGGCTGAGGTCGTGGTGTAGAAGGGGGAGGTGAAGAAGTTAAGGGCAGAGGCGAAGAAGCTAAAGGCCGAGAAGTCTACTTTCGATGCCGTGTGGCTCAAGGCTAAGGTTGGTTGAGACAAGGTGGAGGTGAATCTGAAAGTGATCGAGGGAGAAAAGGCTATAACAGACACGGTGCTTGCCACTCTACAGTCGAAAACTCTCAAGCACATGACTTCGTCGGCTCGTCTTGTGACCTCCCATGTACTTGGCCTGGTGAAGAGCCACCACCCTAGCCTGGACCTCTCGATTTTGGATGAAGGCTTTGCGTGTGAGGCGAGTGAGGCTATCGATCACATCGAGTCCTTCGAAGACCTCGCTAAGAGGTTCGTGGCCTAGCTAGAGTTATCTCTCACCAATGATGACGCCGATCAGAAGCCTTAGGCTCAATACGCCAATGTACAAAATCAAACTTTTGCTGATACTATGCTTTTATGTGAAAATACTAATTAATTTGCTTGTCCATCGTGCTCTGTCTACTGTTTCCTTGTCGATGAAACAGAGGAATATGAGTAGATGCAAATTCGATTAGCACTCTTAGACTCTCAGTAAGAGGCTTTAATTGCTAAACACATGCTTTGATTGTATCTGCACACAAGGCTTACAAAACTTTCATCAATTATCTAAGCCCCGAGTTTACGTTCGAAAAGGCCACGCATAACATAAATGCTATATAGATTGAAGTAAAAAACTATGTGATTTTTACAAGTCTTCATCGATCATATGACTCAGACTTTGTAGCAAACATGAAATTGTTGAGCAGCGCATATAGAACCGACTAGAGGCCTCATCTCCCACTGACCGCTGAGCTTTAGATGTCTAACAATCTGATGCTTGTATGCGTGCAGGATAGAATTGCTCATCATCGGGTTCAGGCATGGCCGTGTTTTGTTTTTGTTTGTTGACATGCTAAGCACGCGATCGAATAAATGTGTGCAAAAGAGTTCGCATAAAAAAAATAAGGAATCATATGCCAAAGAAATAAAGAAGTTGTGCCTACAACTGTATGGACCAAAAAATAGAAAAGAGGTGCCGAGTTACCTGCAGCCCACGACTCCTTACTCGATGATGCCATTAAATAGGGAGTAGCATTGACGTAAGCACAAAGATCGTAATGTAGCCCTCGACTCTTTACCCAACAGTCGAGTCGAACAAACAGTAGAGCATTACCATCACAGATTCATGTTGCAACTCTAGACCTCTTACTCGATGGATGCGTTGAGCCGAGAGTGGTGCCAGATAAAGGAATGTCCAAGCTATGTGGCTCCTAACCCTCTATTGACAAATGCATCGAGGCGATGGTGGAGCAAATGCGCTGGAGAATACATGATGCAACCCCCAACCCTCTACTTGATGAGTACATCGAGGAGACAGTGGAGCGTGAGTATCATAAGTGGTTGCCCTCGACCATACACTCAAGTTCCTGAGCCCCCGAGCATACTGGTGAAGCTTATCATTATATTTTTTAAACTTAATTACAATGATGGAGTACTGTTACAGCTGTCACACCCCTTGGTTTCCACGTATCACGTCATAACTTAGCGTCTCTTCAGTTCTAGTATTTATGTGGAAATGCAAAAAGACACCTCATAGATCGGGACCGACACGAATCTAGGCAGGTTGCAGCTTCAGCTCGACCTATTCCCTGAGCTATAAATAGACGGGACTTGTGGTTGCATGACAGAACTCATCTCCTCGTTTTCCCTCTGCTTGTGACGCCTTAGCCATTTCAATTTCCTTTATGGCTTCAACTCCCCCACCCTCCTCCTCTGTAGAGGTCCTTGGAGAGTTCCCTCCCCCAACGACGTTGGCCATTGTCTCACCAAGATGGATCATCATTTCCTCTGATGAGGAGGAAGAGATCGACTGGGAGGCCATTGAGAGGGAGGTGTGGCCAGAGGAGGAAGGTGAGGTCACCAGCAAGCTGCACATCATCGTCAAAGAAGGCGATGCCACTTCTGCTACCCTCGCGAGAATAGATGCCACCTCTGGGCCACGAGGAGAAGAAGGTGAAGTTGTCGATGCTGGCAAAGGAGGTGAAGCTCAGAACAACTTCATCGGTCCGACGCCTACTCGCCCTCTAAGCCCTCACGGTGGCTAGAGGCTTTTGACAATGGAGAGGTCATCTTCTCCGTTGACGAGCGACCGAGTCTTCACCTCCTTTTCTAGTCCCCGTGGATGCAGGGAAAGCGGTGCAATGCCTTCGAGGACAAGTAGCTATAGGATACCTATCTCAAAGATGTAATAGAACACTTTTGTTAGCAAAATTAATAAATTCTTAGTTGCCTAAATTTTTGTTGTTCGATGCTTCAAATGCACTTTTTTTATCTATGTATGAAATCTTCTCAATTGATCAATGTTCCATGAATTGTCCAGTATCGTACCTTTCGTCGTAGATAACCATACTGATCCTGGTCAAGTCATTTTGACTACCACGTAAGGACCCTCCCACTTAGGTGATAGCTTGTTACGGTTGTCTTGCTTCTGCACCTTTCATAGTACTAAGTCCCCGGAAGTGAGCGCTCTTTCTTGGATTCTCTGGTCATAATATCTGTGTAAGGCTTGTTGATCGAATGGACACACGATCCCTGTACTCTTCAAGTAGATTTACATCATCTGTTCGTATTTGCTCTTGTCCCTTTTCTGAATAGTTGTCCATGCAAGCTGACCTGAATGTTAACTCGATCTGAAGCACCGCTTCTGCTCCGTAGACCAAGAACAATGGTGTTTCACCAGTAGCTCTACTAGTTGATGTACGAACGGCCCATAGTACCGAGGGGAGTTCTTTTACCCACCGGGTTGAATAAGCTTTGGACCTATCGAATACACGGGTCTTGGTCCCTTGCAGGATTATACCGTTGGTGCGTTCGACTTGACCGTTACTCTAAGGATGAGCTACAGAGGTGAAGCAAAGTTTGATACCCAATTCTTCGCAAAAGACTGTGAAAGTACTGCACTTGAACTGGCTACCATTATCTGTGATTACTCAATTAGGGATGCCAAATCAGGTAATGATGCTCCTCATAAACTTCTTAGCCGCTTCTGAGGTGATGTTCCTGATAGGTTTGGCTTTGATCGACTTGGTGAAGGTGCCGATTGCCACGAACAAGAATTTGTAACCTTCTTGGGCTCTTGGGAAAGGTCCCAAGATATCCAAGACTTAGACGGAGAAAGGCCAAGATAGAGGAATAATTTGCAAGGCCTGGGCTAGTCGGGTGGTTTACTTGCCATAAAATTGGCAATTTTCACACTTTTTCACCAACTCGCAAGCATCTTGGAGGGCAATCGGCCAATAGAATCCTTGCTGGAAAACTTTCCCGACTAGAGTGTGATAGGACGCATGGATGCCGTAGATGCCTCCATTGACATCAATCAATATTTTATTGCCCTCTTCCTAAGTGATGCACTTTATCAAGATTCCGTTACTCCCCTTTCAATAGAGCTTGTCGTCTACCAATGCGTATGGCTTGGACTTACGTGCAATTTTCTCGGCTGAGGCATCATCGTCAGGGATCTCTCGACCTTCGAGATAGACTTGGAATGGAGTCATCCAAATTGGCTCATGTTTGAGTAGTGCAGCTTCCGTGTCTACGAATTCTGCCTCACTGACTTGACTAGGCTACTGGTCGAGTTGGACGGCATCTGTCTCTTGTACAGGAGAGATAGAGGGTTTAAGGAGTTTCTCAACAAAGACTCCTGCAGGCGTAGATGAACAGGATGAAGCAAGCCTAACAAGTTCATCGGTGGCAGAGTTGTCACTTCGCCTGATATGCCTTACCTCGAACCCTTCAAACTTGTGCTCTAGCTTGCAAATCCTATTCAAGTATGCTACCATGTTATCATCTGAGCACTGGTACTCCTTCTGCACTTGGTTTACGACTAGTTGTGAGTCCCCTTTCATAAGTAATCGCTTGATCCCAAGTGATGCAGCTATTCAGAGCCTGTTGACTAGTCTCTCGTATTCTACAACGTTATTTGAAGCTTGAAAACCGAGTTAGATGACATATTTGAGTTCCTCACCTATCGGGGATTTGAGCATGATGCTGGACCTCGAGCTCTGAAGTGTGAGCGATCCATCGAAGAACATAGTCCAGTGGTTATTCACTATATTGTGCTCCTTTTTCTCGACGTGTGTCCATTCCATGATGAAGTCTGCCAAGACCCCTGACTTGATGCTGGTTCGCAGCGCAAAATCGACCATGAACTTGTTGAGTTCAAACACCCAATATGCAATTCGCCCTGTTGCCTCTCGGTTGCGTATTACCTCCTTAAGCGGATATTTCATCATGATCATAATTTGGTGTGCCTAGAAGTAGTGCCGTAGCTTTCAGAAAGTCATCAGGACAACGTACAACATCTTCTGCATCTGAGGGTATCGCAGCTTGGCATCGTGCAAGACCTTGCTCATGTAGTATATTGGCTTCTGGACTTTGGTCTTTTTCTCAGGGCAATCCCACTCGACTACCAGGACTGTACTTACTACTTGAGAGGTAGTTGCAATATACAGAAAGAGCTCCTCTTTTTTGTTAGGTGAAATCAAAATTGACAGAGACGACAAATACCATTTCAAGTCTTGGAATGCTTTTTCTGCCTCCCTGGTCCACTCGAAATTAACCTGCTTCTTGAGCAGCTTGAAGAAGGGTAGCGCTTGCTCGCCCATCCGAGAGATGAATTGACTATGAGCTGCGATGCAACCCACTAATTTTTGCACCTCTCTCAGCATTTGTGGAGGACACATCTGGTTGATTTCCTCAATTTTGTGTGGGTTGGCCTTAATGCCTTGACTGGACACCAGGAAGACGAGAAGCTTGCCGGATGAAATGTTGAACGTGCACTTCTTGGGATTAAGCATCATTTGATACTTCCTAAGATTATCGAATGTTTCCTCGAGGTCACCGATTAAGGTGCTCCTAGTTTTTGATTTAACCACGATGTCATCGACATATGCTTCAACATTGTGCCCTATTTGGGACTTCAAACAGTTTTGAATACAACATTGATACGTAGCACCAGCACACTTTAAACCAAAAGGCATCTTAATATAGTAGAATACACCTAACGAAGTAGTAAAAGTAGTTTTTTCTCATCCTCTGCAGACATGCTTATTTGTTGATACCCTGAATATGTATCTTGAAAACTTAGCAGTTCACAACCCGCAGTGGAGTTCACTATTTGGTCAATGTAGGGGGAGAGAAAAAGGATCCTTGGGATAGACTTTATTGAGATCTGTGTAGTCGGCGCACATCCTCCACTTGTCGTTGGGCTTCTTGATGAGGATAGGGTTTGCCAACCATGTCGGGTGACGAACCTCTTGGATAAAGCCAGCCTTCAGAAGTTTGCCGACCTCCTCTTATATGGTCTGCTTTCGATCTTCTGTGAATTTGCGCTTCTTCTACACCACAGGCCTGGTGCTTGGTTCCACAGCCAGTCGATGCTCGATCACCTCCTTGGAGACCTCAGGCATGTTGGACGGTTGCCATGCAAACACATTACGGTTTGCCCAAAAAAAGGTTATGAGCTCGAGTTCCTATTTGGGGTCAAGGTCGGCACAAGCCTTGACTATCTTGGAAGGCTCTGATGGGTCTAAAGACATCTTCTTGACACCTTCGCAAGTTTTCTTATCCTTCTTGCCATTGTCGACCGGGTAATTGGTGGCACTGTTGGACACGAAAGCTTGATCACTGCTCTTAGATTTTTGGTGTTTAGCTCCCTCATCGCTGGCATTGGTTGCCAATCCGCAGAGGTGTTTAGCCATCTCCAAGCTCTTCTTGTCGCACCTAATCGCAGCTCGCTGGTCCCCCTTGATTGTAAGAACTCCCTTTGGTGCTGGCATTTTGACGGTCTGATACGCGTAGTGCATTACTACCATAAATTTGGCTAGCGTTGGATGGCCTAAGATCACGTTATAGGCGGTCTCAAAATTTGCCACATAGAAGAGGACCTTCTCAGTGCGGAAATTGTCTGGCGTGCCAAATGTGACTAGCCGCTCAATCTGACCAAGTGGTACTGATGATGATCGCGGAGTTATGCCACGGAATGGCTCAGCATTGACCTTTGTTTCTGTTCAGGGAATCCCCATGTTCCCCAATGTTTTCGCAAAGATAAGGTTCAACGAGCTACCTCCATCAACCAAGGTTCGAGCGACCTTAACATTGACGATGGTGGGCTTGAACACCATGGGGTATCGCCCTGGATGCGGAACCGTGGCTGGGTGATCTAATTGGTCAAAGGTGATCAGCACTTCCGACCATTTGAGAAATTTGGGGAGAGTCGGCGTGGCCAGGTTGACCTCTCTTTCAACTACCTTGTACTACCTCTTGGATTTGTACATGGAAAATCCTCCAAAAATGTGCACCAGCTTGTGATCAAGCCCACGGTACTTGGGCTCATCGTCCTCAGACTTTTCTTTGGCCTGCTCAATTTTGCTCTCAGCGAGGGTGGCCTTGAGCTTCTCTTGGACCTTTTTACTGATCACCTAGCATTTATCAAAGTCATGTTTGTCCGTGCGATGGACTAGACAGTATTTGTTCCCTCCACGGCTTCGGTCTTTGTTGTCACCTATATTGTGCACCTTACCTCTTTCAACCGTGGCTATAGTGGAGTCGCTTTTGTATTTTTCCCCCGTGGTTCTTGTTTCTCTTTGCCCCTTGCTTGGACGATTCTGGTTTATTGCTGCTGGGTTTGGGGTCGTTGAGATGGTCTTGGGCATCGGCGCGTATGGCATACTTGTCTGCCAACTCGAAGAGCTTCTTGGTGCTTCTGATCTTTCGAGTAGCAAGCTTTTCCTTCAACTGTCTATCCTTAACACCATTCTCAAAGGCTACTATGACCGCTTCGTTTGAGATGTTAGGTATCAAGCTGCGCTTGTCGCTGAAGCGTTGGATGAAGCCGCACAATGACTCTCCTTTCTTCTTTATTACTCGATGCAAGTCGTTGCGTATTCTGGGGTGTTCATATGTACCCTGGAAGTTGGCAATGAACTAGTCTCACAACTCTGACCACGATGATATCGATTGAGGTGGGAGGTTGAGTAGCCAAGACCTCGCTGCACCATCCAAGGTGGTGTGCAGGTAGTTAGCTATCACCTTCTCTGGCAGCTCTCATGATTGTAGTGCAGATCTGCATCCATTCAACGGGGTTGATTTTACCTGAGTACTTTTTGATAGGGTCTGGCTTGAACTTGTCCGGCCATCTGACTACGCATAGAGTGGGAGTGAACACTTTACACCCCTCATCAACATCCTCGGGGGTTGTCTGCAACTGCCATTGCCATGCTTCTCGTCGAGGAGGAAACTTGTGACGTGCCAGGATGTGGCCCTTGAGGGCAGAGATTCGCCACATCCAGCCTAGCGTGCAGGAGATTGGCCCCTTGAAAGTGGGGACTCGCTTTCTTGTCACTCACGGTCTTCGTGGTCATGCTCTTCCCTTCAATCACGAAGGACATCATGTAAATCCCACTAGTCATGAGGAATTCGGTCTCAAAGATCCACAGGGCATCTCTAGTGAAGGTTAGGACGAGCTACCCTGAAGGCACGATGGCTAGAGCTATTCACTGCCGACCTTGCTGCCCGATAACTATCATGAGATGGTCCTGGAAGCTTCTCCTAGCACCCTGCTGGCTGGGGTGTCCGAACCTCGAGTTGGCTATTTGAGCGGTTTGAGCTTGCACTGCATCGAGTAGCATTTTCTTCTGGTCGAACACTGGAGTCATCGGATTGCCCAGACCCAGTGGCGAAAGAGATTTCAGCAGCATATGAATGCACTGGACATTTGCTTCATGGGTACTGAAGATATCACTATCGTGACTCTTATGAGACACTGCTCCTGGGATACGGCTAGTCCCGCCATTATGGTCATGTTGCTGAAGAACCTGCTGTCCCTAAAAATCCAGCACCTGCGGGTGGGGTGTTGTTGGATTGTTAAGGTCGAGTTGCTTTGACAGATTTGCCACAATCCCGGCTATGGCCACGGCAGTTAGATCTCGTCGATGATCTGTAGTGTTGGGAGCAATAGTGTTTGCGGCCACCCATGCTACAGTCATCACCATGCCAAGATCTTGAGGCGTGCACAGAGGAATTTGATGTCCCTGACCTCCCATGGGTCTGTCTCTGGAACTCTTTCTTAGGAATTTTTGATAGTAGCACCATTGTTGGCTCTGACCATGAACACGCATCAATCTGTTCGGCTACAGCTCTGACTGTTGTCCTGGCTATTAAGGCCATCACTGTCGCTCTTTTTCTCGACGTACTTGAGGACACTTAGCTCCATAGGGTCAAAATCTATGAAGCACGCCTCTCATCGTGGGTCCTAGGAGTGGGACTCGATGAAGCCGATATGCCAATAACCTTCGCCCGGTCCACATCGATAAAGCATGGTCCTGAAGGCAATCTCAGATCTGACTGTTGGAACTTGGTTGATGAAGGGGGCCATGCTTAAGTCTTCGCAGGGGTTGACATTGGAGACCTTGCTGTGAATACGCACCAAAGATATGTCTGATCTGCAAAACAGCTGAAGGCCCCTACCTGGCGCACCAACTATCGAAGGTTAGAAATTGATAATAAACTTATAACCTAGGGTACCTTCGAGTTAGCAGAGTCAGGCACGAAATCGGAGGCACACAATTTAGACAGTTCAGGCCTCCGGATGGAGTAATACCCTACTCCTATATGGATGACTTATGGAGTTGATAAACAGAGTACAAAGCAGGATGCCTAGCTCTAATTACAGTGAAGATTGAGCTTGGCGGTGGCTAAGCTATGGCTAAGAATCAACGAAGCATAGTTCGTCAGCTCTTGGATGCTCTATTCAACAGATCTTCTCGCTTGTCTAGCTCCGGATGGCTTGTAGTATGAGAATCGCTTGTCCTCTTAGGAATGCCTACCCTCGTCCTTATATAGTCAGAGTAGACTTGCCTCAGGTTGAGTTATAGTCGGTTTGGGATACCAGATCATAGCCGATAAGGAGTCCATTGTTGTGTGACCTTCGCGGCATATTCAAAGTTCCTTAGATATCAAGTGTACTTGAGCTGGTTTCTTCGTAGCGGGAAAACGATCGAGTCTTTCTCTGTATGAAGATACCCCCTCTAAGTATATCTTATCTCATAGAATTGGGCCCATGATATTCAGAGTTTCCTGATGTTTGTTTGAGCATATATGCTATAATCTTTGTGTTTCTGGTGCATGTTCAAACCCTATATTTAGATATTCGACATAGCCCTCCACGAAGTCTATACACTTTGAACACCCTATGTGATCCCAAAAAAGTTAGCCTCACCCATTTCACAAGCTATAAGGGAGTTATCTATGGAGGAAATGTGATGGCTTGTCGAGTAGTGTACTAATAAGCCTCAAGTCGTGGCTGCCCTTACGTAAGGAATCAATGTGGCTAACCCAATTTTTTCTTAGTTCAAAAACTTATCACAGACGGTTCCAAATTAGAATCGTCTGTGATATTGTATCATCTCAGACGGTTTCACTTAGAAACCGTCTATGATAATGGGTTTATCCTAGATGGTTCTAACGAAGAACCGTATGTGAAGAGGCACATATCAATAGAATTTTAAGTTGATTTTATGCCAAAATCATAAAGGTTAGTATGTTAGCAATTTATCACAATTAATATATAGATATGCACTATAGGTTCTGCAAAGTTCATCACAATCATCTACTTGCTTACAAATTCAGCATTTTACACATGACAAATAAACATGACGATACCTCCTCATAACTCCACTTGCTTATTCTTTTGTATGAAAATTAGCCCTTCACAATGATCGACTCATGTGTAGCTAGCTTCCTCAGGTAGTTCTTCTTGGACCGTGATAGCATTTTTGATAGGAGGTAACTCATCAAAGTGATTGTACTTTTCCTCATCTACTACATTCTTAACTCCGATAATCCTCCTTTTTCCCTGAAGAACAACGTGGCGTTTCTTATTGGATAGGTCGGCTACATAGAAGACTTTAATAACTTGGTTAGCGAGTACAAAAGGTTCGTCTTGATATCCGGCATGTTCGAGATCCATAGTATTGACACTGTACTTGTCAACCCTTACCTACTGGAGGTAGACCCAACAACACCGAAATAAGGGAATCTTGAATAGTATGTTGTCGAGCTCCCAAATCTCCTCTATGAACCCATAGTAGAAGTTCCTTGTCGACATAGTGTTATTGAATGCTTCAATACGAAAATTGCTATTCTGCTTTATGCTCTTCATATTCTAATCTCTAGTATAAATTGTGTACCTATTTAAATCATATCCTTTCTATGTGACAATTGTAAATGTTGGCCCTTTTGCCAACTATGTCAGCGTAACATGATCACCTTTGAACTAAAGGTTGTGCTATCTCATGATCCAAGACTCCTGTCGTGTTGGATTCTCTTGCCTTAGCCAATGCTTGTGCTATTCGATATACGAGGACACTATAGCCATGTGTTATAAAACCGTTAAATGGGCTTGAGCATAGACAACCGGATCAGGCATGATTGCTTTTCTTTTGATGGTCCCAATACTCTTGAGCCTCCCCTCATGGCGAGATCCAAGCACACCTATAGGTTCTACTTGAGCCATGTAATCGACACAAAACTAGACGACCTCTTCGGTTGCATAACCTTCGATAATTCTATCCTCCTGCTATGATCGATACCATACGTGCGACTTGAGAATTCCTTTATACCTCTCGAACGGGTACATGCTACGTAGGAACATGGGCCTGCACACCTTTATCTCTCTCATAAGGTGAACAATGAGATGGACAAAATAACAAACGGATCCTAGCTTCTTAGATCACAAAGAACAAATTAACAAGCTAAACCCTACCCTAAATCATAAACCATGATAGATCTAAAGAACAAACGGATCTACAATCTACATATAAGCTACATTTAAATTTACCAACCTAGCTTCTTAGATCACAAAGAACAAATGGATCTTTATGTAAGCTACATTTGAATTTAGCATCTTCAATTCTCTCTTTACATAGTTAGATACATCTTGTGTATAATGCAATTATTAGAACCAATTACTACTTTTGGAAGAAGATCTACACCAAGCTAGATCTAAACCATCTTCAATTCCCTCTTTACCAAGCTAGATTTTGAATATAATGCAATTAGAACCAATTACCAATCTTAGATCACCAAGAATAAAAGGATCTACAATCATTCTTCCAAATTTATAGTCTTCTTTCACCAGATCACCTCTCAATCATAGTCACCTCAAAAATAGCTCAAAAAACTCTAAAAACACTAAGTGGGTCAGGGCTCTCCGTACCTATTTGCAGAAAACTCTCATCACGGATGGTTACTATTCACATCACTAACGGTTGCTAAAAACTGTCAGTGATGTGAATGGTAGTCATCACTGATGATTCTTGACTAAAATCGTCTCTGATGATGCTCGCATCACTGATGGTTTTAGCCAAAAACCACCAGTGATGTGAATGGTAGTCATAACTAACGGTTCTTAGCTAAAACTATTTCTGACGAGGCCTATGTCACTGACGGTTTTAGCTAAAAACCGTCAGTGATATCAATAATAGTCATCTCTGATGGTTTTTAGATAAAATCGTTAGTAATGATCAACGATTACAGACAGTTTTTTAAAATTGTAAGTGATGAGGGATCTAATATAGAGCTCTTTTATAGTGGATTAAAATCATTATAAGCCATCCATTCTTTTGAATCCAATGGTTGAAATCAATTTAGATCTAGTTATACTACCACCTGTAGTAGTGGTAATCAAATTCAGAGAGAGGTAAAAGGGTAAAAAATTCTATCATATTATTTGTCCTCTATAGTAAAACATGTTCTGTGATCCTAATGAATGGCGGGTGAATGGATATGAAGCCTCTGAAGATCACCAGGTATTAGGTGAATCCAAAACTATGAATGAATTAGGAAAAGCCTAAAATACCCTTGATGAATGGATAGGAAAAGTCTAAAATACCCTTGAGGAATGGATGGTTAGATTTGATTTTTACTACTACTACTTACTCTTATGTTATCCACCGTAAAATTTCTCTAAATATAAGCTTTTTTATAGTAGTGATACGCTTAAACAGAATCAATTACGTACTAATCATTCATATAAGTAGGCCTCTGCATAGTCTTTGAATAATGCAAGGGGCTACGATGTTACGTCATATATGAAAATGCTCGCTGATCGTTTTGCATGCATGCGGTTGTATTTTCAGGAGGCGGATGGTCTGCTCAAGGCAATAAAGGAGACCATGGCACGCAGAGAAGTATATATATGCATGCTATCTTGTTTAATTTATATACCTGATGATCGATATATTCAGCTGCATGCATTCTCACATGAAATCCTATATATCTATGCAAATGATCCCACTAACTACGATTAATGCTAATTATCTCGCATGGATGTGTGGTTAGCCACGTCAACAAGTTAATTAAATTGGACTAGCTATAATTAATTGTTTACACGGTCGTAATGCATCTGCAGACATCAACACCGTCTACTGCCCTTGAGCGACTTCTTCTGCCTCGGAGTGAATCCTTGAGCTGCGCAGCAAGCAAGGATTAATTGGAGATCGATCCTGAATTACTGCTGGACTGGATTGGAGCAGGTGTGCATGCTGAGAAATGGGGGAAAGGCCTGCTAGATAAATTGCGAGCATCTGGAATTAATTATAGTACTCTTCTGGAGACTTGCACTGGAGTAATAAATAGTACAATTATAATAAATAGGAGTGAGATCGAGCAACTATAAATCTGGTGCATGATCACTAGAATTTCCTGCCACGCCATGCATCATGTGCATTGATCTCCAATAAAATTAATTAAGAGCCATATCTAATTGTACGTGCTGTAGTATATATACATGAAATAAAATGTGTGTGTTGTTGCTCCTTGCACGAGCAGTTTTTACCACATAGTACATGCATATGCAGTAACATCATGAATATAGGTGAAAACGGCCAGATACGAGTGGGTATTATATATACTCATGATCCTGTATCATGTCTTAAATTTCTTTTTCTGATTCGGAGTCAGATATGGATATAAATTTAGGTTATTCATGATATGTACACGTGATAGAATCAGGTTGAAAATGGATTAATATAGACGGATAGTATGCGTATACGTAGAGTAGTATATGTAGGACCAAACGACACGAGTAGTGCAACCAAATTACGTAAGTGCTAAACATGAGTCCATACACTGATACATAAACATAAGTATCGAGACCAAGTGACCATAGATAACACTACAGGATAACACGTCTTCGCAAGCGGTAGAACCGTTTGGAATTCGAGTATTTCAAGCAGTAGGACCGCTTGGAATTCTAATATCTACTGCTTTCTATACGGCTGCTTGCAAAAGTATTCCAAGCGGTATATACATTAAAAGCGGTACTACCGCTTGTAAAACGTTTTTAAAAGCAGAGTACCGCTTGAATACTCAATTCCAAGCAATCCCACTCGCTTGAATACTCAATTCCAAGCGGTACTACCGCTTGTAAACCGTTTTAAAAGCAAGAGTGCCGCTTGAATACTCAATTCCAAGCAGCCTGCCGCTTGGAATACTCGAATTCCAAACGGTCCTACCGCTTGGAAAAACAATTGCATTAGTTTAATATATATCCACTTAATAAATGTTCGCTAAATTTATAATAATATCAAGCACCCATAACTTACAATCCAAGCACCATAACATATAATTCCTCGAGAAAGCAACGCATTTAAAGTTTCATTATCACAAATCATCCACAAGTACAACATGTAAACATCATCAAAATTGATTACTAATAAAATTAGCTAGATAAATCAACTAACAACTTGCACTGGATTCCTACGATCAAAACATAGTAGGAGCATAGTCTTTCCAAAGTATTTTACAACTCAGCTAAACAACGGCTAAAAACCCAAACATCATTGACGCAAGTTGAACAGCACACCACCTTCACCCTTCTCCACCATATCTTTGTTGCCGCTTTTTCGTTGTCAAGATATGACTTGTCCTCCGCCTCTCTAGTTTCTTGATGACCTGATCCCCTAGCTCGATCTGCAAAGGAAAGCACCAGATGATAACTAGTGGATTCAGAGATAAATAATGCATGACAGTGAAACCCACACATGTACAACTACAAACTGCTCAAATAGTTTTTCAGGTCTTAACTTACAAGACATTGATACTGAAGCAGTTAGTAAGAGAAGAGACATCCCCAGTTATAGGGAGACTTAGATATTTGCCACTCCTCAATTTGGAAATTCGATGCCCCATACAAAAAATGCCACTCAGTGGCATTTTTTCTACATGCAATTGAATTTCCAAATTGAGGAGTGGCAAATATCTAATTATTCCCCAGTTTTTATATTGTTACTTTCTAGTTTTCTGTATGCACAAAAACAACACACAAATTAATCTGCAGAAATTGGGGATGGATTACCAATTACTTGCTTAAGAACAATTACCAAATAACAGCAAGAACCCGAATGTTGGATTACTTCCTCGCTTCACCCTTAACACAATCTCGATTGCCCCCATGCTCAGTGACAAATAAAGCGCTTCTTGTAATTATCGATGCACCTTCTCAAAAGAAGGCTACAAATTAATAATTATAGAAAAAATGTCTCAAGAATGGTGCGAGAGCGTAAAAGCACAATATAATGATATAAGCACAAACGAATTAATATAGAGCTAGTATATCATAAGAACAGCCATCCTGTTTCACTACTTCTTTTTTGGCTTTTTGGTTATATGTAGCATTTATACCATTCTAATCCCACCTGCCTATTCCTTACGTCAAGATACATTGCAAGGAAACAATGTGCATCACTAGTAGGAACTTCATCTCTGCTCCAACCATCTGAAACAGACATTTAATCCTTAGAAGAACATATGCACCTTTCACAATTATTGCTGGATCAACTGGAGAAGATTAATCAAAATGTATAAAGAAATAAACTTTTGACAGATTGTTTTTTAAAAAAGTTGGAAAGTAAACAGTTGGACTTTGTATACTTACAAGCTTATTCAACAAGCTTTCTGGCACAGGAAATGATGGGCGATAATGTGAGCTCAAATTATTTGGATCAACTGAACCAGCAGAATCGCTTATATGAGAATGGGACAAGATTATAATGAGCCACCTCAGATTCTCGTCCTGCTCTCAAAGATAAACAAAAGATGTCACTTAAGTATTGTTGTGCATACACAATAAGCAACACAAAAAATAATATCGAGTGAAGAAGAAAACATGCAGATGCAAAGATACATCTTAGGAGAAATAGAAGTACCTTAGTTGAACTGATTAAAGATGCAAGTAAAATCAAGCATCCTTCCTGCAAACTTACAAAATACAGCGGAAAAGTATACGGGTTCAATTATCTTTGCTTGCTTTGCTACATGTGTCGTTGTTACTCTTGTTAGATAGAATCAGATATTTTTGTAATTCCTTTGCTAATTTGCTCGCTAGAAAAAGCAGGTTACTCTGAGGCACTAAGATATACAATCTTAACTTTGCTACTAACAAAAAAGTTTCAAACAATTGAGATCCATCCAGAGCTATGTTTCAAAGATAGTGAACTAAAATAAGATTCGACACAAATGTAATCATCATTTCTAGGTCATCTATGAGAGCAATACTACAAATTCATTCGACAATTCAACCATCAGATTCCTTTGATGGGCTCGTAACAATGGGATTCCAACCCATTTCTGGACTAACTTTGAATCTTATTGAGGCTACTTTGAACCTTTGTTGCCGACGATTGAAACAAGATTCAAGGCGATGCATCCAATAGCAACAAAGATCGTAGGCGATGGGATATTCATTAAGGATCACACATGAGAAGAAAAGTATAAACCGGAGGGGCGACGCCGAGTGGAGTCGTTGAGGTCGGGAGCCGCCTGAGAGGCAAGGCCTGCTCGGGAAGGGCGGCAGGCAGCGCCGACCAGTGAAGGGAAGCAGAGGGCGGCGACGCCATCGGCGTGGGGAGGAGATGGGCTCTGCCTCTAATCCATTCCACATACCACCAATCAACCAATAAAACCCATGGAAAGAACCCAACCCACCACCCAAACCCACCCAAACCCTAGATTTAATCCTCACCTTGGCTTAAGGGGAAATCGCAGGGAATGGAGGAAGGCGCCTACCGGGAGAGGAGGAGGGCCGCCACTGGGAGAGCTCGCCGGTGTCAGCACTCTTTGCTCCATTCTGCCGCTACACCGATCTTCTTCTTCATGGGAGGAGCAGGCTCACGGCCTTGGGGGAGGAGCAGGCTCACGCCAGAGGGAGACTGTGGGCGGCGCCGACTGCAGGGAGGGCGCAGGGAGAGGCCGTCTTTGCCGAGTCTGGGATGCTGGAGGCGCAGGAGCTCGGGTTGGGGGACAGCGATCCACAAAGGATGCTTGGGGTGGGGAAAGTGCAAGAAGCGAAAGGTTTTCTTTTCTTTAAAAACTCCATCAATTTGGGTGCTAAAACAAAATCAAAAGGCTAGGAGGAAAAGAAAATTCCTTTCCGATATGCATTCTGCATACCACAAAACTTTTCGCTAAGATTCTTAAAACTGCAAGACAACCAATCTTTTGCCCTTCCGAATAAATCCTTGGATTTAAGAAAAACCCAAAACCTTTAATAGAATTATTAACTGCGCGACGGCTGAACCTTTAATCAAGAAGGCAGAAAAACATTTCTTATCGAAAACCCTGGCAAAGAAGATTTGTGGTATTACATTCACGCGTCTATGCCCGCCAAAATAATATTGCAAGAGGTCCAACTGTATCAGAAACATTTCCATAGCGGTCCGACAGCTTTTAATTAAAATTATTTTTCCAAACGGTATGACAGCTTATATAACTTACTTTTCCAAGCGGCACTATAGCTTTTAATTAACATTCTTTTTCCAAGCGGTATGACAGCTTATATAACTTACTTTTCCAAGCAGCACTATAGCTTTTAATTAAAATTCTTTTCCAAGCGGTATGACAGCTTATATAACTTACTTTTCCAAGCGGCACAACAACTTTTAATTAAAATTCTTTTTCCAAGCGGTAAGTCAGCTTTTAATTATTATTTTTGGAAGCAGTAATACCGCTTGCGCTAATGGGCCATCCTGTTGTGTAAATCCAAAAACATGAGAAATAATATCATCAAACTTCATCTTTGTTCATGTATATACATGTATTATCTATTATATATTAATACCTTAAAAACGTAAAGGAAAAAGGAAAAAAAAAAGACATGAGCAATTGAGCCAGGCAACCAGGCTCCCACGTTTACAAAGGGTGCGTTTGGTTGCCTGCATGTATATACATGAACAAAGATGAAACATGCGGGATGGTGGGAGACAGGTTGAGTGGATGCAAAATAGTTTGTTTGGTTGCCTGCATGTGCTGATCCTGGCTGAGCTGAGCAGCTGTTTGGTTGGATGGATGAGAGGAGCGAAGGGATGATAGGATGTAAGAGAAGCTTGTTTGCTTGGATGCATGAAGGGTAAAGGGATGATAGGATGCAAGAAGCCAAGGAGAAGTTTGTTTGGTTAAATGCATGAGGGAGGATTGATGGAATATTCATGATTTTTGGTTTTCACTATTGCTGCCTCCGTTCGGACCAAGGATCTCGCGGGGATTTTTGGTTTTTATGCTTGACAATTACACACATCACAGTAGATTAACGGCTACCTCGTTGGGCACAAACAGATGAATAGTAAATCATTCATAACTTATAACATAAACTCCAGATTAAAATACACATCAACATAACAACAGTTCTATGTACAAGGTATATTACATAACATATGCGGAAATACTTACAAGTAACAACGCGGGTGGTGGATCTAAACTGGAGGAGCAGCAAATGGATGTCCAAGGTGGTAGACGAGCCCAAGTTCCTTGACTAATTACATAATAGTATATTAACTTAAGATGATAACATAATTGGAACATCGTGTTATCCAAATGAGCAAGTTATTGTAAAATTTTGCATTGCGTTGGGATGGACAAACATCCGAGGGATACAGAGGTACATATTAACTCAATTTATGTCACAGCTAACACTAATTTGGCAGCAAGTTCCTCTAATCAGAGTTCGACTTCGTCTCAATGCTTGATTTGCTGAGGATAAATACGCCAACAATGATAAGACTAGCACCTGCAAAGCCACTGTACAAACACATCTCCAAATCAAAAGCTGAGTGCAGCTCAGTAAAAAAAAGACATTTCGAGGACAAAAACATGGGCGTAAAAGCACCTAAATACAAGCTAAACTGATATAATTCTGTTTATAATTATAATTATACAAAGCTAAAATGACATTGCCAGAACTAGTACGTACTCCCATAAACAGACATACTAATAATCTACTACAAATTTATTCGGAGACTTAGTCCTAAATATTAACATGGTATACAAGAACAGGCCCATAACACCAAGTAATAAGCGTACATATTAATCAATAGTTTACTTATGTCAAGCACTTTTGTCTAATTAATTGACCTAGATTGCGTGCCCTACATATTAATCATATGGATATGTGTCCATATTGACAGGAGAATATGGCTAATTATTAAGACACAGCGACCAAATGATATTTACTAGGGAATGTGACGATTTATTACCTTTTTATCTCTGTCAACCACAGAAAGAAGATCAGCTTAGCGTACTTCGTGCCTTCATCCAATCCAAACTACTTTTGATGGTCTCCTTGAGGCCTGGAAGAAACTGCAAGAAATGACAATATGTCACACGCCGAGGATACAAGGGTGGAATTGGAGCGAAGGAAGTACTGGTGAGATGGAGGACGCGCCCCAGCCCTCCTGCGGCGCGGCGAGGGAGCCGTGGCGGCAGCCGCGCGGCAAGGAGGTGAGGGCGGACGCCAAGAATTAGGAAATAGAGGTATGAGGCAATTTTCTGATATCCCTTTATTTTAACATCTAGCCTTCTTATATAATGAAGGTCTTGTAACAAAATTGGAAACAAATTATTCTTCGTATCAAATAAGGAAATTGCTTTGCTAAAGAATCAAACTATTTTAAATTACTTCTATCCTTAAGAGAAGCTAATCCGGATCCGTCTGGGAGTCGGCCCCGGTGTTCTTCCTGCGCCTAGAGTATGTGCGACCCCACATGACATCTCTCCCCTCCTTCTCAAGAAGCTTGTCCTCAAGCTTGAAGTCTGGATACAGCTGGCGAAATTTGTCCAAGGGTTCCCATGAAGCTGAAGCCGGTGATAAGCCTTCCCATTGGACCAATAGTTCATGCCGATCATGGGCGAAGTCGTGGCCTTCAGACTGTGGCCGAGATGGATGACTCGCCATGCAGGATGGTTGGTAATGGTGGTGGAAGTTGTGGAGGATCCCCAACAAACGGCTTGAGAAGACCAACATGAAAGACGTTATGGATTTTAGCTCGAGGGGGAAGGTGCAGCTTGTATGCCACCGAACCAATACGATGGTCAACCTTGTAAGGCCCGTAGTAGCGGGGAGCTAGTTTACCATGTCCGCGGGGGGTGATGGAGGAGGCCTGGCGATGGAGGAGACAAAGCCAGACCCAATCACCCGGGGCGAACCCCAAATCTCTGCGAATTTTGTCGGGCAGAAGCTTTGTAATGTTGTTGTGCTTGCAACAAACGGCCGTGGATTTCTGTCAGGAAATCATTTCGATCTGTGAGGAGCTGATCCACAGCCGGCAGTTTGGAGTCACCGGCATTGTATTGGCGCCAAGAAGGAGGGTCGCGGCCATACACCACTCGGAATGGCGACGTCTGGAGGGATGCTTGGTAACTTGTGTTGTAGCAGAATTCGGCCCAGGGCAACCAGCGAAGCCACTGCCGGGGGTGGTCTCCAGTCAGACAACGGAGGTACATGATGATAATCTTATTCACGACTTCGGACTGTCCATCGGACTGAGGGTGAAATGCTGAGCTGAAACAGAGTTTAACTCCCACCAACCGGAATAATTCAGTCCAAAAATTACTAGTAAAAACTGGATCACGGTCACTAACGATGGACGAAGGAATCCCATGCAGGCGGACCACTTCATCAAAGACAACCCGGGCCACCGATTCAGCTGTATAAGGGTGACTGAGTGGCAGAAAGTGGGCGGATTTGGAGAAGCGATCGACGACTGTGAGGATGACCGTCTTGCCACAAACTCGGGGAAGACCTTCAACAAAGTCCATGGCGATATCCGACCAGAGTGCCGAAGGTACTGACAAAGGTTGTAACAGACCGGCCGGGTGGAGTTGTTCGCCCTTATTGCGCTAGCAGATCGCGGCAAGCGCGACGAAGTCTTGGACCACGCGACGAGCATTCGAATATGAAAGTCAGCCCGAGACGATGAAGAGTCTTCGACGCCTCGCGGACCGGTTTGATGAGCTCTCGTGAGAATATCCGCAAAGGGAGAAGTGGGTGACAAGTAAATGCGGCTGTTGAATGTGATGAGACCATCCACAATGCCCCATGGACCCTGGTGTTGGCCGGCGCTGATTTTGTCTCTGAGAGCACAGAGGGTTGGGTCAGCTTGTATTTCCGCCCGAAGTTGCTCAAAAAGGGCGAAATGTGGGCTAGAAACGGCGCAAGTGAGGGCTGTTGCTTCAGTGTCACGCCTGGAAAGAGCATCCGCAACCACATTGGATTTGCCTGGTCTGTAATCAACAGAAAAATCATATCCCAAGAGTTTGCTGACCCAGTGGTGCTGCGGAATGGTTGACAGGCGCTGATCTAGCAAGAACTTTAAGCTATAATGATCAGTCCGGATGAGGAACGATCGACCCCATAGGTAAGGTCGCCAGAAACGCACTGCTTGGACAAGGCCAATTAATTCTCTTTCATAAGCTGGTAATGCGGCGTATCGGGGAACCATGGGTCGACTGAAGAAAGCAATAGCGCCTGTACCCTGGTGAAGAACAGCACCAATGCCATGACCCGAGGCGTCACACTCGACTGTGAAGGCAATCTTGAAGTCTGGCAATTGTGGGGGCGGAAGTCAGTGCTGCTTTCAAATTGGAGAACGTCGTGTCAGCTTCCAGCGACCATTTGAAGGCTTCTTTCTTCAACAATTTGGTGAGGGGGGCGGCCAATTCCCCAAACCCGCGAATGAACTTGCGGTAATATCCGGCAAGGCCGAGGAATCCGCGGACCGCCCGAACTGACCGTGGTGTTGGCCAATCCTGCACTGCTGCTACTTTCTGAGTGTCCATGGCCACACCCGTGGAGGAGATCACATGCCAAATAAGTGACGGACTGGTCACCAAAAGAGCACTTGGAGCGTTTCAGGAAAAGTCTGTGCTGCTGAAGGGTGTGAAATATGGTACGTATGTGGCGCAAATGATCCGACAATGAGGAATTGTAAATCAAGATATCGTCAAAGAAGACGAGAACAAAGCGGCGGAGAAAAGGGCGAAGAACCTCATTCATAAGTGCTTGGAAGGTGGTCGGGGCGTTGGTTAACCCAAACGGCATAATCAAAAATTCAAAAAGGCCCTGATGCGTGCGGAAAGCTGTCTTCTCGATGTCGGTGGGATGCATTAACACTTGATGATACCCAGAACGGAGATCAAGCTTAGTGAAGAATTTGGCACCATGGAGCTCGTTGAGGAGTTCATCCACCACCGGAATTGGAAATTTATCTTTAATGGTGCAGTCATTGAGGGCCCTATAATCGACACAAAACCTCCAGGAGCCATCTGATTTCTTCACAAGCAACACCGAGCGGAAAATGCCGAGGAGCTTTTGCGGATAACTCCTTCGCAAAGACATAGCCGCGATCGCTTTCTCCAATTCATCTTTCTGCAAATGAGCATATCGGTAGGGACGCACAACGATTGCTTCGGTGCCCGGCTTTAAATGAATGCGGTGATACCTTTCTCGGACGGGTGGAAGCCCTGATGGTTCGGCAAATAGATCGCTGAAATCATCCAACAAAGTGTGCAGCAAGTCCTGTCCTGTGCATGCTTGGAGCGCGGCTCTCGGCGATGGCTGTGGTCTGCTGGACCAAATGACGTGGCGGCCGGCATGGCTGAAGGACATGGTCATCTGATTGAAATCCCATACAATTGGGCCAAGTGTGCCCAGCCATTGGACGCCTAAAATGATGTCAAGATCATCCAAGGGAAGCACGAGCGCCTATAGCAATGGGCACATCTTTGATGGTGATCGGCATGTCATGACAGACTTCTGACAGAGATGCGACGCCATTGGCCACCAAGACTTGTAACCCTAACAGATCGACACTTAATCCCAAATGCAATTGGGCGACGCGATCGGCAATAAAGTTATGCGTGGAACCTGAATCCAACAGGGCGATGAAGGACTGGCCCGCGATGGACACCGGCAGTCTCATTGTCGGGGGCTGGACAATCCTTTGGCCGATTGGTGCACAATCAGCGTGTCCCTAGCTCGGCGGCCCCCCCGATCACGCCCTTGCTCAGCCGAGGGGCCTGTGCCTTCGGGTGCGCGCGATCTCGAGTTCGAGCCCCGCACGACCTCGAGTTCGAACCCCGCACGACCTCGAGTACGGGCCTTCCTTTGCTCGGTCGTTGATTTCTTGGATCCCAAGACGCACATTTATCGGGCGCAGCCAAGACATGGTCTCACGGATGGTGCAGAGGCGGCAAGCCCGGACGGTTACAAGCGGCTCTCAATGCGCATTATGGGCCACGATCCAAGATTTCTCCCGGCGCATGAGAGGGAGGTATAAAAGCTGGATATGCACAAACGCAGGGACACACGCGATACACACAACAAAGACGAGCTAGGAATCACTATTGCTTGAGTTGTAAACACATCCCTGTACACCAACATAACAAAGATCACCGCCGCAAGGCGACTGGAGTAGAGCTGTTACCTTCACAGGGGCTCGAACCAGTATAAACCTTTGTTTCCCGCTCGTTGACGCCTTGCCTCCAGACCATCAACAAGATCGTTCCATCCTTCGCTTGGACGAGCATCGCATGGGTCCCATACCACATGAGACCCCTACCATCTTTCTTGCGGTTGGCGATCCCGATCGTCGACAGCTGGCGCCCACCGTGGGGCCCGTCTGCTTCGCTCACTCGAAGGAAGAACTTCAGGATCTCGGGAACATGGCATACTTCGTTCATGGACATTCATCAGGTGAGGACTCGGGCGCGGACTCGAGTCGCGCCCCTCGCTGGGCTTTCACCGCCGCCGGCCGAACAAAGACGCCCGGCAATGGGACGGTCTTGCCACGGAGGGAGACACGGATGGACGTGATCCGCAGACTCCTGAGGACGCTCGTTGGATGGTGCATGTCGCCATCAACCAGGCCATAACCGCACTTCGACGGGAAGCCCAGGAAAAGTCTGGCGCGTCTTCAAGGCCGCCAGTTCTCTCTCGGGGAACGCCCGCGCGATTGCTCGGTTATGGTCGACTCGACAGGTATGGTCGAACTCTTCGCCGAGCTCGCCGAAGAACTCGACCGCAAGCCGCGATCGAGGGCGTTTCTCCGCAAAGACCGCTCAGAACCCTCCTCGAGGAGCACCGACAATCGTCACGACATCGCCGACGCACCCGCCGATGACTCCCCGCGAGGCACCTTCGCTCTCAAGCTGGCCCTCGGGATGTGACTCGACTCCACCGCAAGACCGCCCCACGTGCACCGCCCCAAGCAGGCCGAGCGAGCAAAGCCCACAAGTTCTCGCCGACCGATCGAGGATCGGGGATCTTCCTCGACGTTTCGCCTTAAAGGCCGCCACGCGTCGGACCGCCAGGTTATCTTCCGGCGACTCACGAGCCCCCGCCATGGCCGGTCTCATCGAAGATCGGGCAATGAGCAGCCTCGACACGGAATCGTGACAAGCAGCCGAGGACCTCGTCGGCGACAACCACACTCGGCGGCACCCGCCCCGCCTTGCCAGCATGAGCGACGGCGCGACCTTCGTCAAGTCGCGCTACGGCCGGTTCAAGCGCGCTGATCGAGCGCTTTTGACGAACTAAAACCCCGACGAAGTTCCTATCTATCTACTCGACCGCCATCCTAGCGGCCGGGGGCGATGAGCTCGTCATGGCCAACTATCTCCCGACCGTCTTGGACGGCGCCGCGCGGACTTGGCTTTTCAACCAGAAGCCTGGCTCCTTCAGGTCGTGGCGCCAAATCCAGAGCGCCCTCCGCTCAAACTTCCAGAGTTGTTATGAGCGGCCGGGGAGAGAGAAAGACCTGGATCGGGTTATCCAGGGCAAAGGCGAACCACTTCGTGATTTTGTGTGGCGGTTTATTCGCACAAGGAACCTGATTCCGAGCATCTCCGATGAGGCTGTCATCAAGGCCTTCAAGTTCGGAGTCCGCGACCGGCGCCTTACTGAGGACCTGGATATCACATCTAGCCTCATCGTCAACAAAGTCGTTCCGCATGAACGGGACGCTGGATGCGACGACGCCGCCCTCATTGGAAGCGCGACTATGACCAAGGTAAGCTTGGTCTCAATTCCACAGAGGCAGTCCATCCATTCCAAGGGCGCCACCAAGGTACCACCGCCAGAAGAGGAAGCGACCGTAGGGCGGTGGGGCCTCGCCACAGTGGTTGTATCGGCAGATGGCCGAGAAGTCCTCGAGGTCCGAGATCGCTTGGGATGGGTCCCGACCTCGTCAAGGTTGGCCTCAGTCTCGACAAGCACAAGGCCAGCTTTCTGTAAGGAAGGCCAAGGTCCGGCCCCGAGGGCCGACGCCGACCGCAGGGGCCGAGGGACGCCCGGTTATGATGAGGCGGTTCTGCTTGTTTCACAGACAGCCGCCACGACTCGCGAGACTGCAGGCTTGGCAGGCAAGCCGAAGCTTTTACGACAGGCGGGCGAGATGCCCGAGCTTCCAAAAGCTGATGACCAACCCGACAGGGTGAACGCTGGCTCGGAGCATGACGACATCGATCTCGAGTTCCAGCAAGGTGAGCGCCGGATTGACGTTATCTTCGGTGGCTCGTTAGCTTACCAGACCAGGCGCGAGGTCAAGGCCGCCGCGCGCGCCATCTACCAGGTGGCGGCTGGGAGGCCCATCGAGCAGCCCTGCAAATGGGCTGGGTCCACCATCACCTTCTCTCCAGAGGACGCTCTTCCAGGTATGACTCGAGACTTGAAGACCGCTATCATGACCCCGACCATCGCAATACCACTGTCGGGCGCGCGTCATGGTCGACGTGGCAGCTCTCTTAACTTGTCGCAAAGTGAGCGCCGACCGATGCGATTCCCTGGCCGAAGGTCAAGAGCATCACCATTCCCTTCTTCGATAGTTCCCTGAAGCTCGACCACCCCCTTGGGACAAAGTTGTCTTGCTCGTCACCTTCGGGCGGCTCGCATAACTTCGACCGAAATGATCACCTTCGAGGTGGTCGAGGGGACCTTCCGACAACGCTATCCTCAGCGGCCTACTTTGGTCAAGTTCATGACAGCCAACCATTATGGCCATCGGTGCATGAAGCTGCCCGGCCACAACGGTGTCATCACCGCGGCGAGGCGATTTCCACAGGGGCGAGATGGTCATGCAGACCAAGGCTTTGGCTCTTGCTGGCATGCTGCCCCAACGCGGTCCGGAGACGACGGAGAAGAATGCTCGCCAGAAGGCGGCGATCCAGCCCAGTGGGGCAACAAAGGTCGTACCGCTCGATGAGAGCGACCCGACCAAGTGCATTCATGTCTCGGCCGAGCTGAGTTCCAAATAGGAACTCGAGCTCATCACCTTCCTTCGAGCCAACAAGGGTATATTCGCTTGGGAACCCGCGGACATGCCCGGCGTTCCAAGGGAGGTGATCGAGCACAAGTTACAGGTGAGACCCGGTTCTCGACCTGTGCGCCAGAAGCTGCGTCGTTTTTCCCCGGAGAAGGTCGCAGTCATCAAGGAGAACCTGGACAAGCTCTTGAAGGCCGGCTTCATCCGTGAAATAGATTACTCCGAGTGGCTGGCCAACCCGGTCATTGTCCAGAAGAAAGGTGGAAAGTGGAGAATGTGCGTCGACCATACGGGGTTGAACTCGGCTTGCCCGAAGGACAACTTCGCTCACAAGATCGACGGATCGCCGACTCCACCGCAAATGCTAAGACGTTGAGCTTCCTAGATGCTTACTCGATACCACCAGATCAAGCCGGGCGGTTGACGACGAGAGCAAGACGGCCTTCATCACGCCGCTTGGCACCTATTGCTACACGACCATGTCATTTGGTCTCAGGTAACGCGGGGCCACGCCCAGCGTCGATGACCGGGACGCTTGAGCCGCAGACGGGCGGAACCTTGAGGTTCACGTGGACGATATCATCGCCAAGAGCCTCTCTGAAGGCAACCACGTTCATGACCTCGAGGAAACCTTCGCCAACCTAAACAGGTACAAGATCACACTCAACCCGGAGAAGTGCGTGTTCGGCGCGGCGTCGGGAAAGGTACTCGGCTACATGATCGGGGGCTCGGGGGTTGGCCCGAACCCAGAGAAGATCGAGGCGATCGAGAAGATGGCATCCCCGACCTCGATCAAGCAGGTGCAAAGCCTCACCGGTTGAATGGCCACCCTCAGCAGGTTCATTTCGAGGCTCGGCGAGCGTGGGCTCCCATTCTTTCGAACCCTGCGCAAGCACGGGGACTTCGAGTGGACTCCAGAGGCGCAGCGGTCCTTCGACGACTTGAAGGCGTACCTGTCGTCCCCACCCCTCCCACGACGCCACAACCCGTGAGAAGTCGCTTTCACTCGCTGCCACCGCCCACGCCGCCAAGCTGGCCCCGGTGGCGTAATGGGGATCTCAAAGAACACCCAATTTATTATGTCAACGAGGTCTTGCACGGCCCCAAGGAGCGCCACCTCGTGGTGTGTTGTTGTACGCTCGTCATGGCTTCGCAGCTTCGCATTATTTCTAGGCGCACTCAGTGGTCGCCCCGAGCAATTTCCCGCCGGGGACATTCTCGAGAACCCTGAGGGTGGCGACGACCGCCAAATGGGCCATGGAGTCGGGCGGTGTTCGACATTCAAAGTCGTGGGCTCGTGACGACCATAAAATCGCAAGTGCTCGCCGACTTTGTGGTCGAAAGCAGACGCCGCACCGCCTCCCGAACTTCATGTCAAGAGGAGAAACCTTGGGTCATGTTTTTCGACGGCTCAAGGTCCTTTAAGCGCCGGGGTGGGATCCTTATCTCATTCCCACGAGGCGACCAATTGAGGTACGTGGTTCACTTCGAAGTTCCCAAAGAACCAACAATGTGGCGGAGTACGAGTTTCTCCTCTGGCGGGCTTACGAGCTTGCAAGGCTTTGGGCGCATCGATCGGTCGTGGAAAGGCGACTCCAAATTTCGTCAACTAGTTCAACAAAGACTACCAAAGGTTTCTGGAGACTCGATGGATAAGTACCTTGCCGAGGCACGCAAGATGGAGAAGTGGTTCCAGAACTTAGAGCTCAGCACATCCTCAGAGGGACAATTCCAGGCAGATTTCCTTCCAAGCTCGCTCCTCCGACGATTTACATCCCACCCGACGTCATCCTCGAGACGCCGGGCACCTCTGTCGGTCTCTCGACCAAGAGGTCATGCTTGTCCGTGGTTGAGGGTACTCCCTCGGCCGAGGCTATTCACAGCTTCAAGACGGGCGATTTTTCCACCCGACCGCCGAGAGGAGCCGGACAAGCGCCAGCAAGTCTATACGCCGCCGAGGGAAGCTCTACAGAGAAATGTTTCCAGATCTTGACGCGGTGCATCTCCGCGAGGAGGGTAAGATCCGCCAATGACATACATTCAGCCTATGTGGGGCACATTCTTCTTACAGACCATGGTCGCAAGGCCTTCCGTGATGGGGTACTCATCGCCAACGACGCCCAAGATGCTCGTGATATCGCTCAAGGCTCGCCGAGCATGCGATTCCACGCCAGAAGTCGCACCACCGGGCGACGCCCTTCGCACCATTCCACTTGCTTGGCCTTTCTCGACTGGGGCCGGATATCCTCGCCCTTTTCCTCAAAGTGTTGGGGAAAGAAGTTCTGCTTAGGCCATCGACACCTTCACCAAATGGATAGAAGCTGAACCGGCCTCGACCATTACCGCCGAGCAAACTGCTCGGTTTTTCCGCTCTGCTCGTGGTCACCAGTGCACGGGTTCCATGCAAAATTATCATCGATAATGGTACGCTTACCGCTGAACTGCTTTCAGAGTTTTGCGAGGACCTTGGCACCAAAGTGTGCTTTGCCTCGGTGGCTCACCTCGAGCAACGGAGTCGCTGAACGCGCCAACCGGACAGATTGTCCAGTATGCCAAGAAGCTTAGTCGCAGATGAGCTCGAACGCCACAAGCAAGACCTGTTTGGACGAACTTCCCACCGCCTTATGGTCCATCCGCACCCACATCCACCGAAAGCAACAGGTCCACACCTTTCCAAACCGTGTTTGGTAATCGGGCCGCCCCGCCTCCCCGAGGTGACGCTTAGGCTCGCCAGGTCACTTTGGTCGACCATGTCGACCCGAGCAAGAACGGCCTCGACCTTACCTCGCAGGAAGAAGTAAGATGTCGTAGGCATCGCCACGATCAACGACACCGCAAGCTCTCCGCAGACATGCCCTTGGCCAGACGACCTAGGAAGCTCCTTGTTGGGGATCTAGCTCTAAGACTAATCCAGAGCTCGTCCAACACCAACAAGTTATCCCCATGTGGAGGGCCCTATAGAGTCGTTTCAACAGATTGCACGGGCTTACCTATTAGCGATGCCCGATGGCAAGAGAGCTCTAGCTCGTGGAATATAGATCACCTTCGAAGTTCTATGTGTAACCTCTTTTCCTTTGAAATTCAATAAAGTCGTTCTTTGTTTCTCGCCATTTTATCTTTCTTGTCTGTAATTTCAAAAGTTATCGTTATTCTTCTCGACTACTTACTTCCATGCACAACAAGATTCATCTTAGGTCCGAGCCACGAGCTTTTTTTGGTCCACCCAAAGGGTCGAGCTTAAATGTGTTTAAACTATTCGCAATCCAAATTTCAAGATCAATTGCGTCGTTCGATTCGAAAGACACGTTTTTTCTCTGCTGCCCTTTTTTCTCAGCTATGCAGGTCACATTCGTTTGCTCGCGTCTAGGTCTTGTGCCCAAGGCCGGCGTTGTTTCGCTCTGGACCCAATCTGGCCGATAAAGGCATATTGCCAAAGAAACGACCTACTTGAGCAGAGCAAAAGCGAGAAAGGCGAATTCCAAGCATCCCCGACCACGAACCTCAGAGCGGGGCAGGATTGTTGGCACCCAAAAGTAATGTAACTCCTTCTGAAAGTTTCGCAAC
Organism: Guadua angustifolia; assembly: GCA_036346375.1. NCBI lineage: Eukaryota > Viridiplantae > Streptophyta > Magnoliopsida > Poales > Poaceae > Guadua > Guadua angustifolia. The sequence goes on along the minus strand of CM070519.1, from coordinate 2,469,351 downwards.
ATTTTTACAGGACAGCAGAAGGGTGAAGTTACAAGTCCGCCATCTCGCGGGTAAGTTTCTCTTGCTCGAGATCGGCGACCTTGGCCCGTAAAGTTGTGAGCTCCTTGGCGGTGTCCACAGCTCGGCGACGCCATCTTGAGTTGGGTCGAGGCGCTTTTGTCGCCTTTGTCGCACGCCTAGTTTCTCCTCCAGCTCCACGATCTTGGCTTCCAGCTCGGGGGACGCCTTGGCAGAGGATGACGTTTGTTCGGCGGATGCCTTCTCTAGTGCCTCGACCTTGGCGCGTTCATCGGCGAGCGCTTGGGCCGATGCGATGGATTGCTCTACGGCGGCCTTCTCCGGTGACTCTACCTTGGCCCGCGATCTCAAAGCGCCTCGCGCTTTTGGTCGTCCGAGCCCATTCTGTTTCACGGCTTTGAAGCCGTGATCGCGCCGAGGACTCGCTTGCTCAAGCTCGCCACGTGGGCCACCTCCGCGCTTATCATCGCTCGCAAAGGTCATCAAGCTCTTTGTTTACACGTTCAAGCTCCGCCTGGTCGACCTCGATGGTCGTACAGAACTTGGCGCGCTTGGCCTCCCACGTCTCCACCACGTCCAAAAGTCTCCTGAGCACGTCGTCATGCTCGTGGAGACCTTGCAACCCCCGAGAGACGCTGTCGATCGCCTTAGAGGACGGAAAAAGTTGCTCAGGTGAGAAGCTTACGGGAAAACTTTATTTGGCATGTTGCAGGGCAGGCGAGGAGAGCTCTTACCTCGCGAAGACGGCCGACGCACAAGACGGGTAAACTCTTCGCTCACTTCGCCAAGTCGGGCAGGTCAATCTCGACCTCTTCACCCGAGCTTGAGGTTGGGGGCGACTCGACCTCCACGGCGCTGTCATTGCCGAGGTTTTCGGTCCCCGAACAGGCGACGGCTTGGTGTCTTGCTACCTCGTTTGGAGGGTTCGTCTCTCCAGCTGGGGTCGGTGCGGCAACATTTTCGGGTCTGACCTCTACAGGTTGGGGCTCCATCCGGCTTTTCGGAAGAAATTGCCGCCGCCACCACATCCGCCCAACCCCATGGTCGTGGCTCCGCCCGCCCGAGCTCGGGAATACCGACCAAATCCGCCGCGTGGTCCTCCACGACGCTGTTCATACCAGCGGCCCGGGGCACCGCGACTTCGGCACCAGGCGCGGCCTCGGGCTGGACGGCTTGGGATGCACCCATGGCGCTGCTATCTTCGGTGGCCGATGCTGCCGCGACCTTGGCGTCTGCGACGATCGGGTCGGGGTCCCGGCGGATCCGCCGACGCGACCAAGGCGCTTTTGCCGCTTTCCTCCGCGCCACCCCGGAGGGTCGACAAGAATTGAATCGACTTCGCCGGTGCCGTAGTCTTCACCGACGCTGGCTCAAGATCTTCGCCGACCGGGTCATCGAGCCTCGGGTCGACGAGCCGGTGGAGACCCAACTCGGGGCCCTGAAGGCACGCCTTTGGCCCGAGGGCCGGCCGCCAAGACGAGGCGCTTCCTCTTCCTGACTCGGACTCGCCTCGACAACATTCATTGTCGATTAAGCAAGTCTCGAGCTCGGCGCCGAGGCTGCGGGCAAGGACAATTTGTTGGGAAAACACGAGAATGGGCGTAACGAGTCCGTAAACTCAAAGGCTTACTCTGGTCGCCAACCTCCGCGTGGAGGGTCGATGAGGATCTTGTCGCCCGAGCTCGATGGAGCGCCCACTTCCTCGCTCCTCGACTGGGCCTTGAACCCAGCTGGCTGCGCCCGCCGCCATGCTGCTCGGGGTCCGTGGTTTGTATGCCTTGAGCCGGCCGAGCCGGAAGGCTGGCGGCAAGCCGCGCGGCTCGATTGTCGCAAAGGGGTGAAGCGTGTCAAGCAATGAGGAGAGCACGAGCACGAGCTCGGGGCTCGGTGTCGATCCTCACCATGGCACGACGCCCCACTCAATGTGAGGTTTTTTTCCGGGCGGCTTGTCGTGGGCCGGGAGGTCTCTTCTTTCCTTCCGCTCTTGCCCCACGGCAATGGAGCCGGGTCAGATCAAACAGCTCCTGGTGGTCCTGAGAACTCGCGTGGGTTAGAGGGGGCCTCATGAAGAGCAGAATCAAGGGCAAGGTCGGGCGATTTACCTCGCCTTCCAAAGGAAGTACATTCTTGGGACCGGTCATCGAGGGTGACCCATGCGCCACTTTCCTAACATCTCAAACATCCCGTCAGAAACCCAGGACTCCTTCGGTGCTGCAAGAACGTGGGCCATCAGGAAAGATTGAAGTAAGGGTTTCGAGCGGAAGTGCTAAGGTCGAGTGTCTTGCCTGCCGGACCAAGACGTGGAGTCGCCACGCCCGTGATTCAAGAATGGGTGTTCCTCCTCCGCAGAGGGGACACCCGGTTCCGCAGAAGTCGACGCGATCGCTGTCTGGTGAGGTCGCGTGCAGGGCGCAGATGTGTATGGCAGCAATGGCCTCCTCGTCGACCTCAAGGTCTGGCTCGTCTCTTCTTCTCGGTGACGGAGTCCCTCAGACGTCAGAGCCCCGAGCTCCCTTTCTTCAGTAGAACCACCGCCGACCAGGACCGAGGGAATCCCAGCGGCGACTTGGGGAAGGACCACTTAAGCCCGGTCCAAGTCGGATGTAAAGGCATCTCGACCACGGGTCCTTCCCCAGCGGAAGAGGGAGTAGTAGCGAAAGAACAGCGAGGGGGTGGGGAGGATTCCCAGGAAACCCTCGCACAAATGGGAGAAGATGGCGAGCGTGAGGATGGAATTCGGTACCAGGTTGATGAGCTCGATTTCGCAAGCGGAGAGGACGTTCGCCACGAATTCGCTCTCCGGGGTCCGCAGGCCAAGGAGCGCAGTAATGCTCGGTGCGCAGCGATCTCGTCATCCCGGGCGTGGTTCGAGCCGCCCCCAGAATCGCCACGCCACCGATCCACTATTCCCAGGACCTCGAGCTCTTTCATCCTCGCGGACGACAAGGTGCTCCTCCCCATCTTGGTCATGGCAGTGTAGTACGCTTGGTCGAGAGGGGGAGGAGAGGTTGATGCTTGGGCGCAAGAACCTTGGAGACGAGGGGCGCAGAGATCAGGGGTTCCTTTTTCAACGATTGTTGTGGGCTTGGCAAAGTCCTGCACCGCGTCGGCGTTAAAACCGCCCCGCAGCACCTCAAAAGGCGTGCCTGCCGTGATTAGACAGGCGCGGTTAAGGATGGGGGCGCGGACTCGAAGCACCACAGGTGTCCGCCGCCCATTCGCATCCGTATTCTCGGCGAAGAATTCAAAGGTCGCCAGGTGTCGGGGAAAAGGATCTACCTTGTGGTCTCCGCTCGACCTAGACCGGGATTTCAAGACCTACAAAGGCTTGCCCCCTCCGTCGATTTCAGGGTGAGGCTCGAGGTCGCCCCAGGCGCACTTCTACAACCTTGAGCCTCGGGGGCTAGCTATCGGGGGCTGGATAATCCTTTGGCCGATTGGTACACAATCAGCTTGTCCCTAGCTCGGCGGCCCCGACACGCCTCTTGTTTCGCCGAGGGGCTCAGCCTTGGCGCGCTGCTATCTCGAAGTTCGAGCCCCAGACGACTCGAAGTTCGAACCCCGCGACGACCTCGAGTACGGGCCTTCCTTGCTCGGTCGTTGATTTCCTTGGATCCCGGCACGTACATTTACTGGGCAGTTACCAAGACATGGTCTCACGGATGGTGCAGGAGTGCGCGGCAAGCCCGGGACGGTTACAAGCGGCTCTCAATGCGCATTAAGGGCCACGATCCGAAGATTTCTCCGGGCAGTTACGTAGAGGGAGGTATAAAAGCTGGATATGCACAAACGCAGGGGACACACGCGATACACACAACAGCCCGAGCTAGGAATCACTATTGCTTGAGTTGTAAACACATCCCTGTACACCAACATAACAAAGATCACCGCCGCAAGGCAACTGGAGTAGAGCTGTTACCTTCACAGGGGCTCGAACCAGTATAAACCTTTGTTTCCCGCTCGTTGACGCCTTGCCTTGACCATCGGCAAGATCGGGCCCATCCTTCGCTTGGACGGCATCGCGCTGGTCCCATACCACACGAGACCCCTACCATCTTTCTTGCGGTTGGTGATCCCGATCGTCGACACTCATGGTCTGGCCGGAGCGCGGTGTAATGCCCGTGATTGCGGCCAACGAGATGGCTGGTTCAATTGGTGTCTTTGGCTCCGAATCATCGGTGGTGTCCATAATTTCCATCACAAAGAGCTTCTTGCAACGATGGCCAACACTGAATTTCTCGTCGCAGTGATAGCAGAGGCCCAGGGTGCGCCGTCTATCCATCTCGGCGGGAGAAAGAGTCCGTCGTGGAAGGGGGCTACGGCCAGGTGCATGCGGTGTCAGGTCGCCAGACGTAATGCCGATTGGGGGTGGAGCCACTCCTCCTGAGGTGGGCGTGGTCGGCGGACGCCAAGGCCGACGATATGGTGCAGTGGCGGATGGGACCGACGAGAGGCGACGCTCATATGCACGAGCGATGCTCATTGCTGCTTCCAATGTCAGCGGCCCTTGTAATTCCACATCGATCTGGAGAGGATCGCCCAATCCCGCAGTGAAGAGTTGGACTTGTTGATGTTCAGAGAGAGGATCCATGCGACAGAGTAGGGCCAGGAATTGCTCGGAGTATTCCGCGACAGAGTTGCCTGGCGCTACGCCATGAAGTTCGCCCAAAGAATTGGAACG